>CM028131.1:47270000-48470000 GCA_016271365.2 Neoceratodus forsteri | reverse complement strand
GTTGTTAAGGTTATGAGACTGCAATGAAAGGCAAATAAATGATACATGGCTTAGGGAATTAATTCTCTGTATGAACAGAGATTATCTAGCCTCAGTCTCCGTAGCTTGGAGAGAATAAGAGGTAGATCTCCTATTAATGAATGTATTTCAAGGAATAATACTCTAAGAGATAATTTGGGTTTAAGCTTTATTAGGTAACTTAACAAAAGCAAAGGCAGTCTGAAACTATACAGTAAAACATTTGAAACTGAGAGATGGAAATATTGCTTTTCTCAGTGAGTGCTTGAAATATGAATTGCACTTCTGATGGGTTTAGTTGAAGTAAGGGATGTTAATATATTTAAGAAAGGTTTGGACAGATTAAGGAATTCTGGAAAAATCATACTGTGATTTGAAAAGTGAGATAATTAGAGGGGGGCCTTGATGGGCCTAGAAGCCTGCTTTCATCTTGATGCCACAGTATATATTCATAGTAGGGCAACCCAGCTGTGATGTGCTATGGTATCTTGTTTTCAGTGGGGTCCTGCCTCATTTTAATTGCTGAATCACCGTGAGGTTTTGTGAATTGCTCAGGGTCACACAGTAATAAGTGGCTGCGGTGGGATTGGAACCCAAGGCTTCTGGTTCCCATGTCTGTCCTTCAGCTGCTAGACCATACCCCCTTCACATATAGTCTAGGAGTGAGCCCCACACCACTGCTGGAACAGGAATGGACACATTCCTATTTTTCTCTTCCTTAACTCCTCTGGCCTTGCACATTTCCCGAGAGGGTAAAACATTGCCCCTCTTCTTAATGGCCTAGATGTTTTCAAGTAATAAGCATACAGCCTTGTGAAGTGTAATGATAAATACAGAGGTAACTGACTGAGGTTGTGGCCTCTCTCCTCTCCTGTTGGCAGCAGCCCAGGGTCCATGCTGTGATGTACATGGAGCTGTTGCAAACTTCAGTTAGGATACCAGGAACACAACAATAAACAAGCCCAGAACGTCCTCATAGGAGTGCTATGTGGTCCCAGAAAATACAACAATCTTCCTAACCCATAATGCAATACATTTTACTTACCTACAGCAGTATTTACAATAAAATAACATTTCACTTAAACATTTGTTTCTTTTGGTTACAGACCCTGGGTTCAGAGCTGACTGAAAAGGATGGGGGTCTCTCATCGTTGAACCAAAAGGTCAACATAAAAGCACTAATACCGATGTCCTTGAAGGTGTGGAATGCTAAAGAAAGTCCTGTGTATTAACACAGAAAAAGAGATGCCAATCTTACAATTTGAAAATCACAAAAGAAACCCATACAGACTTAGTGAAGGAGTTGCGCTGTATCATTCAGTGAATAATTACTGAGCACATGAATTGTATGAATCAGTAGAGTAATGATCAAAGACATGACCTGTTAGGACTACTTAAGTAAGGATTTGGCACATGACTTGCAACAGTCAACATAATAATGACTCTTCACGTGACTTGTGAAAGCCAGTGTAATAATCAGTAATAACATGACCTGTATCAGGCAGTGTAATTACGACCATGCTTTTTTTTTTTTTTACTTTCTGTTTCTGCTCCCCCTGTTCCCTGCATTCTACATCCTTGGGAGTCACCTATGGCAACTATCCCTTGCTCTATCTTACCTGGAGCCTGCGGTAGTCCCCTTATGTAGCCATGGTTTGCCCCCCAGGAGGGGACAAGTTGGGGCCCGTATGCCCCAAGCATCTTGATTTTGTTGGGGCACCAGCCGGGTCAGGCAGTGGAGTTGTGGATCTGCACCAGGCACTTAGTCTCCCTGGAGTGCAGAGAGCCATTTTCTGAGTTCTGGGGCATGAAGTGCTCCCTGAAGTGAAGGAGTGAGCGCCAACGTCCGTCACCCCTACCACCTCTCTACGTGGTTGGGTGCTTGCTGTAACCCAGAACTCCACCTGGGAACAGTCAAGAGCCAAGCTTATCCCCCGCGAGAAGGCAAGTGGTCCATCGGATGCTCAAGTTTCCTACCTCCGGCAGGCCCTCTGACTCTCCGTCTTATTCCCAAACCTGGGTCGCTGGCATCACAAGCGGTAGCACTACTGCTGCACCATTGGACCAGCCACATTATGATCATACTTTATAGCCTGTCATAGCAAGTGTAATCCAGCACATGTCTTGAATCAATCAGCGTAATTACTCAGCACATGACCAGTGACAGTCAGTGTAATAATCACTTAGCACAGACATGACCTGTGTTAGTTAATGTAATATAGACAGAACGTGTGACCCGTTTCATGCAGCACATGACCTGTAAACTACAACAGTCAGTGAGATTAATATCCAGCATGTGAACTGTAACAGTCTGTGTAACAATGTCTCAGTACATAACTTGCATCGATCAGTATAATAACTATTCACCAAGAGACCTGTGACAGTCAGGGCAATAACAACTCAGCATGTATATTGTATCAATCAGGTCAATAATGACTGAGGATATGAACTGTAACAATTTTAGTTTAATAATGACTCAGCACATGATCTGTAGCAGTCAACATATGAATGAGTCTTCAAGATCTGTGAGAGCATGTGTAATTACTCATCAAATGACCTGTGCAAGTTATGGAATAATGCCTCGGAACGTCACCTGTATTAATCATAAACAGTGTAACACTGACTTGAAGTGGGTCATGTGTTGAGTAAATGTTACAGCAACAGAAAGGTCTGAGGGGCTCCCATCCTCCTGGTGATTGCCAGCACAGTGCTTGCAGGCTCAGAGTGCAGTCAAAGTAAAAGCAAAAAAAACAAGTTCCAAAATCCTACAGTACTAAACTCACAGCAGTTGACTGCTTTGCAAATAGAAATAAAAAGGCTTGCCATAATTTGAGTCAGTTGCAAACCTTAGTAATGTGCAAACAGTGCAAGAAAGTGCATAAATTACATGCATAAAGTGCAGAGTGCAAGATACGGTGACTGAACTAGACATTCAAAACATTAAAGAATTACCAATGGCAGGCCATGAGTGCTTCCTGCTTCAGTAAGTCAGCCTGGCAACTGGTCAACAGCATGCACGCATGTCACCATGATGCACAACATCTGGCTGTTTCACACTGTTTGTAGCAATAGTAAGTTGTTTAAAAACAAATTCTGGTCAGAGCCTATACAGCCGCTCAGTGCAGAGAGAGTGTGGTAAGAGTGAGTAAAAGAATATTCAGAGCTCTCGCCATTCTCTCGCCACACCTGAGTCTACCGTTCCCAAGATGGTGGCACCAACAGAACTGCACATGCACAGTTTGAGTCTGCACTGCCATCTTAGGCACGATGGTCGTCACTTCAGCAGTGGTGGAAAAATATGTAGGGACCAGTGAAGGGGGTGTGTTTATGTGGCCCACGGAGGGGAAGGTTAGCATAAATAGCATCAGTGGACATTTGCCAAAGCACTGTGGAAGCACACCAGACAGTGGTCCAGCCACATGCTTCCACAGTGCTCTTCTAAAGATACTATGATGGCATAACATCTGCAGAGCTCTGTCCACACAGCTGTAATAAGGTTGAGGTCCAAAACGAAGTAGTAGGGGAAGGCTCTCAGGGGCTACAAGCAAGATGAAAGATAAGAAGGCAAGGAAAATGGGAAGAAATGCAGGTATAGGATCATAAAATAGCAAAAGGAGATCTGGAGCTAGCTGGAAGGAGGTCTGCTTTAATGCAACTTGTCTGAGTAATAAAATCACTGAGTTTCAGCAATGGTAGCAGACATTGAGGCAGCCCCGTAGCGTATAAGCATCACAGATACTTGATCAACAGAGAAAAATGACTGGGACTTCTCAGTCCCTGGTTACTCAGTGATTAGACAGGATAGAAGGAACAGCAAAAGAAGTGAAATGGCACTATATGTCAGGGAAGGCAGAGAGGGTGTGGAAGACGGACACAACAGGGGAAGTAAAGGGGAAATCTTTGCTGTGGTTCCCCTCATGGTGCCTTCAGGCAAGAACATATGGATGGAGGTGATCTATAGACCACCAGGACAAGGGGGAGAGAGAGAAAGAGAGAGACAGGGAGCATGCTAAAGAGATATTTAAATTCATGTGATCAGGTCTGTAATTGCTTTAAATAATTATTTATTGAATCTTTGATATATTGTATGTTTGTATTTTGTTGTTTTGAAATGTTAGTACTCAATGTGTACTAGGTTTCCACTGTGAATGAGCTTATGTTTAATGGTTATTCCTAACAAACAAACAAAGCATGAGGAAGAGCTGGCAAGGGGAGTAAAGAACGGGAACGTGGTGGTGGTGGGTGATCTGAACCTGCCGGATACTGACTGCGACATTCCAGCAGCCATTTGCATCAGAAGTCAGGCCCTGTTGGATACTTTGCAGGACTGCCTGCTGGTGAAGATTGTTAAGGAAATCACTAGACAGGTAGCCATTCTCGATTTGGTGCTCACCAACTTAGAGAGTATGCTCTAAGTGCAATCCTACTGAATGCATTTCTGCTTGGTTATTATGGTTCATAGATCCGACTGATTTCTAAGGCTATAGAACACTGAAGGGGTCACTCCCTGTGAGGGAGGAGTGTGACCTTCCGGGTGACATTGTAGTATGAAGATCTAAACAAGTTGCTAGGAGACTGCCTCACAGAGTTGAATACTCCCCCTCTTAAAATTGGACTGATTGTAAGGTTTTTGGTTGGGATGGTTTGAGTGGAAGGGTTTCTGCTAAAGTAATTGTTATTGTTGCTGGGATTGGGTGGGTAAGGGGGCTTTAGGGGGTTGATGGTGAGATGGATGGTGTATAAAGGTTTGGATGTGAGTGTGGTGGTGATAATCTTGCATAGTATTTATAAATTTGATTAGCTGGCCAGGTGGTGCTGAGGATTGAGGTGCTGGATGCCACATCTCGTGCCACACTGGTGACCCAGGTTCAGGAACGAGCCCAGGTCATCGGGGGTCTGTGGGGGGGAGGCCGGAAGATGGATTGAGAAGCCATAAGACAGCTCTCCCCTCCTGGGTGGAGACCTAGTTGCACCCGCTGAGGGGCTGCCTCGGGTGAAGGACTGGGGGTAGTGCAGTCAGGAGTGACTAGCTTAGGGAGGGTGCTGTGGGTTCCTGAGCTCACAAGTGTGAGCAACTGCTACAAGGGGCAGGGAGAAAATTGTAAAAAATGGAGCCTGCAAGCTCCATGATGGCCCTGTAGTGCCTGATCCAGCCCCTTGGATTCTAAATGTTGGTCTCTGGGGGGAGTAAATGCCCTTCACCCTCAGCCCTGCCATGATAGGGCAACCAGTGGGGGATTGCAGGGATGGTCGCTTTCGGGGGAAGTGGAGGTCCTGAGACTAAGCTTCTCTGAGGGAGGGGCCAGAGTCACCTGCCAGCTCCATCATGTACCCCCATCGCCAAAAAGTTGGGAGGTGGCAACGGGGGTCAAAAACTTCAATTAAAAAAAATAGGATTGGGGTGTATTAATAGTGATATTTTGTATTTTGATTTAATAGTCAGTATGTGCCTGGGATGTAAACCTGTAAGGTTCAGCTACTCGGTGTCTTTCTCCATGACCTTCACCCTTTCAAGCTCTCCTAGCTTTCTGCAGAAACATGTAGAAGGTGCAGGGCATTGGGGATTGCTCGTGGGGTGGGGTCAGGTGGGGGCTGTGTGAGTGGTTGTTGTGGAGTTACAGATATGGGTAGTGAGGCCAAAAGATGCCCTGGGGCAAAATGGGTATTGGAGAGGGGTTCACCTTGCTTAATTCCCATACCCAAGAGCTCCAGTTTGGAAAGTGGACAGGTGGTTAATCCATCAGTCTCCCCTTATTCTACTCAGGCTGTGTTGTGCAATGCCAGGTTGATGAGGAACAAGACTATGGTAATAGTGGACTTGGTGTCCTTGGTAGACCTGACTTTAATTACAGAGACCTGGCTGGATGAGAATGCTGCCCCCATTTCAGAGGTAGCGGTGCCAGACGGGTACTCCAAGTTATACACCGTGAGGAAGAACTGCAGAGGTGGGTGAGTGGCCATTTTTTTTAAAGCCAGCCTGGGCCTCACAGTGCTTCCAATAGGTCCTACCATATTGTATGAGTGTGTTGCATGTGAGGGGGTCTTGGCATGGGTTACAGGATCCTCCTGCTCTACCGCCCACCAGGCAGGGAGAGGGGACTCCTGCGGGAGATCAGAGACTTTGTCACTAGTCTGGTGTTGGAGTCCCCCAGATGGTTAATTCTGGGGAACTTCAATGCCTGGGTTGACAATAGACTCTCGTTGATTGGAGGTGATCTCCTGCAGAGTATGGAGGCTCTAGGCCTGTTGCAAGCGGTCACCTCAGCAATCCATTCACATGCCACACGCTGGATCTGGCGTTTACTCTGTGCATTGGGGTTGACAACCTCAGGATTGATCCTGTCATTTGGTCGGACCATAGCACCATGAGGTTCATGTTTGGGGCACCCCTGAGGGTTCATCATCTGTGGAGATGGTCCAGTATCACTCTTTATGGAGATTCTCCCCAGCAGGACTACAGACAGTACTGGACCTATCCAGTGTGGTGGTTGCATGTGTGACCGGACTGGAGGAGGCAATGGCAGCCTATAATAGGGCTGTCACTGCCACCTTCAATTTGATCACACACTTTCTTGTCTAACCCTTAACTACTCACTGGAGGCCCCCTTGGTTTGAGGGGGAACTCAGGGAGTTAAAGATAAAGGGCTGGAGGTTGGAGTGGCACTGGAGGAGATCTGCACTGATGGAGGACAAATTGGCCATGAAGTTACATTATGGTGACTATCAGGGTTGGTCTTCCGAAAGAAGGCAGATTTTTTCCTCAAGAGAGATTGCTGTGGCAAGGAACAGACCAGCTCAACTGTTCCGCAGGGTAGACATGTTATTACATCCAACCTGTCTCCAAGCAGGGGGAACAGGTTGAAGCACAAGTTGCTTGGAGTTTGCTCTGTTCTTTGCCACAATGTGTCTTCTGTCAGGGTGGAGATCTCATCCAGTGTCACTCAAAGGGATTTTGGGGTTTAGTCTGAGGTGTGCCCAAGCACCTTTCTGGTATGGGCTGAGTTCAACCCAGTTAGAGTGGAGGAGGTGGCTGAGATAGTCTTGAGGCTGCGACCAATGCACTATGACCTGGATCCAGGTCCAACATGATTTTTAGTTGGATGTATGAACCTGGTAGGATCTGTGGTTGCTGAGATTGTCCGAAGTTCCTTGAGAAATGTGTCTTTCCTATGACTTTGAAAGAGCCCTTGGTTGCACCCCTATTGAAGAAACCCTCAAAGGACACAGAGTGTCTTAGCAACTATAGACTGATCTCAAACCTTCCATTTTTAGGGAAGGTTTTAGAGAAAGTGGTGGCCATTCTGCTCAAGATGCACCTAGCCTCCTCCATTACTTATGAGCACTTCCAGTATGGGTTTAGAGCCAGGCATATCAGAGTAACCACCCTGGTAAAGGTATTGAATGATCTCCTATTGGCGAGAGACAGGACAGAATGTACCATATTGGTTCTCCTTGATCTCTCAGCAACCTTTGACACTGTGGACCATGAAGTGCTGCTGGACTGCCTACAGTACTGGTGTGGCCGAACCGGTAATGTCATCAACTGGATTAGGGCTTACCTCATAGGCAGAGTACAGAGGGTGATGGTTGAGTGAGCCTCATCTAACTCAATGCCTCTGCGCTGTAGAGTTCTACAGGGATTGGTCCTGTCGCCTTTGTTATTCACTGTGTATATGCTGCCATTGGGAGACATTATCAGGTGGGGTGGGCTGGGCTTTCAATGCTATACTGATAACACCCAGCTAGACCTGTCCTGTGCACATGTGTCATTGAGGCACAGGTCAGGAAGCATAGGATGACCAGGAGCAGTTGTTAAATTTGCAATGAGTGTTTTATTATTAGTAATAAAAGAAAAATAAAAAAAGAAAAATGTGTTCAGTATAACTATTTACAAAGGCAGTACAGAGAAAACAAAGTCCTTCTTCTGAATGTTTCTCCTCAATGTCAAATCTCAGTCTCTCACTGTCCTTGTTTCTCTAGCAAAAACATTGCTGTTCTTTTATAAGTCTTTGGGAACTTGTTAAGAGAGACTGCTTCTCACAGAATGTTCTTGTAAGTTTTGATGCAGGTGCAGCAAAAAGAACATAGTGACCCAGAACTGACCTCTTGTTTACAACTCTGCAAATGACTTAAAAACTGCATATCAGGTTAACCCTTGAGTTCCAAATATCTTTTTGCAATCATTTCAACAGTAAAACTATATACAGTTATAAACAAAGGGATCCTAGTATCAGTGACATTTCCACATAAAGATTCATATATATTTTTATACCTGCAGATATGCAAGGGGGGGGGAGAAAAAACAGAAATAGCAAGGGAAGGCAGAGAAATATTGAGAGGCAGGCAACTGCAAAACCATCGGAGTGATCAGTTCCTAGGTCTCACAAGAAAATTTGATTGCACAACCAGACAGAGAAGAGACAGAAAAGGAGAGGATAGAACAGACCCTTGCATTTAACTCTTTTTGCATAACAAATGGAACAGGGCATTATTCAACCCTGTCACAACATGGTAACCAGTTAGTGGTCTCCATGTTTAACACCTGCCTGGAGGAGGTTCAGAACTGGATGACTCACAATTGGCTATGACTCATCCCAGAAAAGACAGAGGTACTGGTGGAGGATCCTGGTCATCAATGTGATGGGGGGGGGCTTGGGAGAGACCCCTGGTCTAGTACTGGGGGGTTCACTTGACCCCTTCAGTTCGGGTTAAGGATCTGGGAGTGATCTTCAATGACAGTTGACACTTGATGCACAGGTGTTGGCCGTCATCAAAAGTGGCTTTTATCATCTGAGGAACATTGAACCTTATATCAGCTGAGGACCTGCCCACCCTGTACATGCTTTTGTCATGTCCAGATTGGATTACTGTAATGCCCTGTTCCTGGGGCTATCTGGAGGCAATCTCCACTGACTGTAGCTGGTGCAGAATCCAATGGCTAGGTTGTTGACAGGCACCCGAAGATCTGAGCATATTATGCCTTGTTTCAGTGAACAGCACTGGCTGCCAGTTAGGTTGAAGATTTTCATCAAGGTTGGATTACTGACCTATAAATCCCTGCATGAAGAGGGACCAGAATACCTGCAAGATCCTATTGTTCTTCACTGCCCATCTAGGGCTCTCCGTTCCTCCATGGGTTGCCTCCTTTGGGTTCTCAGGGTTAGGGTGCAGCATTCAGGGTATCATGAGTTGTCAGTAGCCATGCCCACCCTGTAGAACTTTTTGCCTAGACATCTGCAGTAGGCACCCTCAGTGGAAACATTCAAAAGGGGGTTAGAAACATTTTTATTTTACCAGGCTTTTAATAGGTAAGAATTAAGCAAATTGACTGTTATTTTGCTGTTTTATTTTAATACTAGGATAGATAGAATTTATTTTGTATTGCTACATGCTCCATTCCCCATCTATTGTGTTAATTGTATTTTGTTTTGATGTTGGCTTTAAAAATGTCTTATAGTTAAGCCCTCCAAGTCACTGGATAAGGAGCACTATACAAATTAAGTTTCTATCTGTCTATCTATCTATCTTTCTGTCTGCCTGTCTGTCTGTCTGTCTGTCTGTCTATCTATCTATCTATCTATCTATCTATCTATCTATCTATCTATCTATCTATCTTTCTAACTATTTATCTAACTTGGAGATGCTCAGTGGAATGAGGGTAGGGGAGCCATGGAGGTCTAGAAACCATAACTACATTTAGTTAAGACTGACCCTCAGGACCAAAATGCCCCTATCAAAAACTGAAGCCCTAGACTTCCAAAAAGCCGACTTCAACCAGATGAAGGAGTGTGTCCAAAATAAATAGACCAGGATGCACAGCACTGCAAGTATAGAGGAATGATGGTGCCAATTAAGGGGACCATTCTCTAGGCGACAATGTCATGCAAGAGAACTGTTCCCCCCCCCAAAAAAAACAGGTACAAGAGATTAATATGGTTCTCAGAAAGGGTCAGAGAAGCAATAAGGGCCAAGAAAAACACTTTCACCAGTACAAGGAAAAGCAGGGGAGGAGATATGGGGAGAGTACCAAATAAAAAATGGGGAAGCAAAGAAGACAGTCAAGGAGGCAAAGGCAGATACATAGCTGCATTTTTCAGAGGGGTCAAGGGTGTGGAAACAATTCTTCAGTTATATTAAGGAAAAAAGAAGCAGAAAGGGGGTATTGTTAGACTACAAGGGGGAGGGTATTAGAGGAAGATTAAGAACACACAGTCATCCTTAACTATCACGTGTGCTCTGTCTTCACAAGGGAAGTCAGTGAGACCCTGCCTGAAAGTGATATCAAGGCAGCAGTAAGGAACATTTCTGAAATAAGGCTACCAGGATTTACCAGAGAAAGGGTCTAGAAGGAGCTTGAGGCCCTAATGGTAGATAAAGCTTGAGGTTCCAATGGGATCCACCCAGGGGCACTCAAGGAATTGACTGTGGTACTGGCTAAACTCCTAGTGGGGCTAGTCGTAGCTCAATTCAGATTGTGGTAGTTCCAAGAGACTGGTGGGTAGTGGACATAGAACTGCTACATGGGGGGGCAAGGAACAATCAGAGAAATAGAGATCTGTCAGCCATACCTCTGTAGTGAGAGTCATTGATCAAAGAGAACCATGTGGACTACCCAGAGAACAATGGTCTTCAGGATAGTAAACAGCATGGGTTTGTGGCATGGAGGTCTTGTCAGACCAATCTGATAGTTTCCTTTGACTGGATAACAAAGGTAGTAGATAAGGGACCTGCTGTGGATTCACCCTACTTCGATTTCAGCAAGGCTTCAGACTCATTGCCACATAGAAGATCACTGAACAAACTGGAGAACATGGGTGCAGCTAGGGACATAGATGGGTATACAACTGGTTGAAGTAGAGACAGCAGAGGGTGGTGGTAAATGAGATCATACTGGAAGAGAGGGAGATCATGAGTGGGGTGCCACAGGGATCTGTCCTGGATCCTGACTGACCTCTTCAATATGTTTATCAGCAACCTTGGAGAGGGCATCCAGTTTAAGCTGTATCTCTTTGCAGATGATTCAAAGCTCTGTGGTAGGGAAGATATCAATGAAAAGAAATGCAAAGGGATCTGCAAAGGCTAGAAAGGTGGTTGAAGGTTTGGAAGTTGTAATTCAATGCCAAATAATGCAAGGTTATGCACCTAGGGAAAACTAAAAAAAACAGGACATAGAACTGGATGGGATGGTTGGGGTTAAACAGAAAACTTTGGCAGTGGAAAGGGACATGGGAGTCATCCTTTGTGGTTCCCTCAACCAAACAAAACAGTGTGGCAGGGCCTGTAGTAAGGCTAATAGGATGCTGGGTGTATTGGAAGGGGTACTGATAGCAGGGAAAAGAGGTACTACTACCTCTTTTAAACAATAATCCATCAATAATACTTTACAGTATAGCAGTGTATAGCAGTATAGTGCAGTGGTTTAGGGCTCTGAGCTGCACATCTGGTGACATCCAGCAGACCAGACCTCAGTTTGAATCCCACTGCTTCCACTTGCATACTGTGTGACCCTGAGCAAGTCACTTAACTTCCCTGTGCTCCCAGGTCGCACCTGTAAAAAAGCTTTCAGCTTAGTGTGCTACTCCTGGTTAAACAACTAAAAAAAAAATAATCATCATCTTCCTGCATGAGCGTGATGCCCCAGAGGCAGAACTTATCTAGGCCTCCCTAGACTTTAGCAAGGCATTTGACACAGTTTCACAACAAAATATTAATAAGCAAGCTAGCCAGCCTGGTAGTGGGTCCCAGGGTGGTGGCCTGGGTAAAAAATTGGCTGGACAACAGGACGCAGAGGGTAACAGTAAACGGAGTCCACTCCAAAGAAAGGGGGATCACTAGCAGGGTACTGCAGGGTTCAGTACAGGGCCAGTCCTCTTCAATCTCTTTATAAGTGACATTGCAGAGGGACTGGAAGGAAAAGTATGCCTTTTTGCAGGTGACACAAAGCTCTGCATCAGGGTTGATATGCAAAGGGGGGGTAGAAAAGATGAGAAGGGACTTGGCATGGTTGGAGGAGTGGTCAAAAGTATGGCACCTTAGATTCAGTGCAAAGAAGTGCAAAGTAATGCACCTGGGAAACAAAAACCCATGGGAAGAGTACACAATGAGGGGGGGAGATACTAACAACAACAATAATGGAAACGGACCTAGGGGTAGTCATTTCAGATGACTTAAAGGTAGGCAAGCAATGTGAAAAGGCAGTAAGGAGGGCTAAGGGGATACGTGGATGCATAAAGAGAGGCATGACCAGCAGAAAACAGAAAGTTGTCATCCCTCTGTATAGACAGCTTGTGAAACCCCATCTGGAATGTTGCATGCAGTTCTGGAGACCCCATCTACACAAGGACATAGACAGGATAGAGGCAGTTCAGAGGAGGGTGACTAAAATGGTGCAGGGTCTGCACCAGAAATCATATGAAGAGAGACTAAGGGAACTTAATATGCATACCCTCGAGGAAAGGATGGAGAAGGGGGACATGATAGGAACTTTCAAGTACCTCAAGGGAATCAACAGAGTCCAAGACAGCAACATCTTTCAGAAAAAGGGATGTGCAAGAGCAAGGGGGCACAGTTCAAAGATAGACGAGGGTGGAAGGGGCAACATGAGGAAGTATTTTTTCATGGAGAGGGTGGTGGACACATGGAACGGCCTTCCTGAGGAAGTTATGGGGTCAAAAACAGTGGGGGAATTCAAGAATGCATGGGACAGACGCAAGGCAATTATAGTGGGGTGTAGGAGAAAGTAGGCTGAGGGTTATCTAGGATCTGCGGCTTATCCAATAGGTAGGGAAATGGACAGACTAGGTGGACCAAGCGGTACTTGTCTGATGTCAAAGTCTATGTAGCTATGTCAATTTTTAGAACTGGAACCTTAGTTCAAACTCTGCACTGTGGTCACACTTCCCCTAGTATTTAACAACAGGGGCAGGAATCACAAAAACACTCAATGCACAGTGCAAAGGTTTGCACTACACTTTGCAGTTGTGCAAGTGTGAAAGCTTGCTGTTCACAGTTGGATAGAGTATAGTGCAATCTGACTGTGAGTAGGGCCAGGACAGGGTAGCACTAACCCGAGAAAGCCACTGCTAACCCCACTAGTGCTGCTCCGACATCCAGCCGGGAGAATATCCCCACAATGAATAGTGCATGTGCATTATTTCCTATTCACTAATGCTCTCATGTAAATGAGTCCATTGGGCATGCACGGCACTAGGTGATTGTTTTCATGCCCAACATGGGCCCATTTAGTTAGACTGCAGGTGGCTTAGTGTGACCCCCACCAGCCCTTGCCTGACACAACCACAATCCCTGGTGATCCAGTGTCCCCCCCCCCACTGTTCGCTGTAACGATTATGTAAAAATAGTTTCCCAGGTGGCCTAGATTACCTCCCCTCGCTGATTGCCATCCCAAAATGAAAACAAGAGGTGACACTGGTCCCATTGTCCCTACCTCTCCTCGTGATTACTGATCGTCAACCTAATAGTTACACAAATGATAGTTATTCCCTGGTGGTAGTAGTCCCCAATCACAGATCACCATCCCATGAATGTAAAAGGCTGTTTCTCTCGTGGTCCAGTGGTCCCTCCCCTGTCCCAATCGCCAATCGCTGTCCCTAAAAGAGAAAAGTATACTAGTCCTTAGTGGTAGTGTTTCCCTGCCTCCTCCTCAATCGCAGTACCTACAGTAAAAAAAAAAAGGAATCTGTGCCCTGCAGGTAGTGTTCCCCCAACCCCTTCCTGTGATCACTGATTGTTGAATCAATTGCAAATATTGATATTCCCTGGTAGTCTAATGGTCCCTTCCTTCTCCTGGTCACCAGTTGCCATCCCATTGATAGAAAAATATAAGTCCTTGGTGGTCTACTGGTCAATCTCCCTGACCGTCCCCAGCAAAGTACTGTAGATATAATCATCCTTGGTGCCCAGTGAATTCTCCCTCATTTCGATCACCCACCTGATACATAAAAAAGAAATTGACCTAGATGTCCAGTGTATCCTTATCTTGACTCTCCAGTATATATTTGAATAGTCTCCCTGGTGGTTCCGCGGTCTCTATCCCATGCATGAATGGGGTCTGTGGCCTGGCGATCTAGTGGGCCTCCAACCTCTTATCCTGTCAGGGAGTGATCCCCCACTCCACCTTAACCTGATCCTCTAGTTGGGGACCAGCACACCTTCCTCTCACCACCACAGTTGGTTGCTGACTGAGCTCTCAATGACTGCGTACTGTATGCAAAACACACTCATTGAAGGACAGCTCACTCTGAGCTGTCAATCACTGTCAAAGAGCATGTACTGTATACAGTACACATTTACTGGGAGCTCAGTCAGTGACCAGACATTGTGGGGAGAGAATGGCTGTGCTGTTCGCCAGATGGGGAACGGGTTGGGGGAAGCGGGGTGGTGGGTCACTCCCTGACAGGGTGGAGGCTTGGTGGAGTCCACTAGACCACCAGGGTACAGTTTCTATTCCATGTACATGGGATGGGGGATGGAGGGGCTGCTAGATCACCAGGGAACTATTTAAAGTACTTATACAGAGGTCAGGATGGGGGGAACACCCGATAGCAGGGTTGATTCATTTCACATATCAGGTGGGTGATCAGATGGGGAGGGACCACTGGACACCAGGGAAGATTACATCAGCATTATTCTGTTGGGAATGGTGATTGGCAGGGAGAGGGCCCAGTACACCACCAGCAACTAATGTTTTCCTATCAATGGGATGGTGATCGGCAACCAGAAGAGGGGTGGAACCACTAGACCACCAGGGAATATCAATATTTGCTACCGGCCCAGTGATTGGCAATCACAGGGTGTGGGGAGGGGGCCACTATCACACTATCACCAGTGTATACATTCTGTTTTTTTTTTAATTACTGTAGGGACAGCAATTGGTAATTGGGGATGAGGGAGGGAACCAATTCAATCAGGGGCTAGTGTGCTTTTCTTTTATAGGGATGGCAATCAGTGATCAGGACAGAGGAGGGACTACTGGATCACCAGAGAGACAGCCTCTTACTTTCACGGGCTGGCGATCTGTGATTGGAGGGGGGGACTGCTAGCTCAAGGGAATAACTCATTTGTGTAACTGTCAGGCTGGTGATTGGTGAAGGGGGAGACCACAAGCACTAGGGAATAACTGTCATTTATTTAACTATTGGGCCAGCGATCGGTGATAACGAGGGGGGAACAATGGAACCAGGATCACCTCTTGTTTTCTTTTCAGGCCAGTGATCAGCAAGGGTAGGTAACACTAGACCAGTGGGGACTATCAGTATTTCATAGTGGGTTGGTGATTGGCATGGGGAGGGACCATTAAACTACCAGGGATGACAAAATTATATTTTTTATGTGGTCCAGAAGGCAATCGGTGGGGGGACGGTTCATCCGGCAGCTACTAGGGTTGCACAGAATACTTCCAGGTCTCAGTCAGTGGTATTTTCCCCATGCAAGGGAACCCTGCAAAAGGCCCCTGAATGGAGAAGATTCTTTGTCAATAGGAATACACTGATATACAGGTCCCCTCCCCCTCGCTTGCATTGCTGCCCGCTCAAAATGTTGCTCGGGTGCAACACCAGTTTATGGGTACAAACTGGGCTTTTATGAATACCACTTTGGTGCAAAACCCAGTTTGCATGGCGTAAACCGGGTCAGTGAACTGGCAAAGTTTTGTGAATCTGGCCCGAGGTTTGTTTCTTCACCTCAAGAGAGCAGTCACTCCACAGCACGCTCTAGCCTACTGGTCCGCAAATTATTTCTATTTTACTCATTTATTATTTTCTTATTAAAAGTTGGTCTTTTGATCCTCTTTGTTACTTACAGTGTTTATTCCTGGGTTCTTTTCACTATAATTTGTGGTTTCTGTGGTTCCAGAGCAGTTCCAGGAATCAGGAACTAGAGAATGGCATTTTTAAAACATGGCTTCTGCCATGAGGGAACCAACAGCAATTTGAATGAAAACCTTTTTAGGACTGCAAAGCTTTATTTTAAAGTTTTTGTTTGACAGTTTTACACACGGTTCTCATTTTCGGACAGACAAGGGTTGGAATTCCTGTATGTGGGAAGGCCAAGGTGCCCTTCTCTGCACAGCCTCCTGAGACAGGTTCCAGAAAAACAGATTCTATAGCCAAAAAAGTGTATCGAACAGCTGCCCTGCTCCTGAGGCAGACAGCTTGTCTGACTTACAGAGCTCAGTACCAGAAAGCAATATGGAATGCAGTGCTGGCACTGACTGAAAAGGTTGACGGTGAGGTGGCCACGACCTGGCTATTACAGCAAAGTCAGCCTTGGATGCCAGTAAATGCCAGTTTCACATGGCTGTTGACACAAATGACTGCTTCGCATGTCATAGCCAATGCAATGGCATTGAAGAGGTTCACCTGGTTAAAGGCCATCATCCTTTCCAAGGACACTCACGCTAAAGCCATGGATTTCTCCTCTGAGGAAAATTCCTTATTTGTTGACAAAACAGAGGCATACATGAACAAAGCGGACTAGTACAAGATCACTTATAAAAACAAAACTGAAAATGAAAAAGCCTCCACTTCCTACAGTTCTCATGGAAGGGGAGGCAGTGGTAGGGGCTACTATCCAAGACCCTGCAATCCCTATGAGTACCAACCCTAAAAACGTTACTATGAAGCAGAGGCAGGAGGGGATCCAGACATGCTGCTACAGCACCAGCCCCCCCAAGCCACAGCCAAAACAAACCCTCTAACAGTTTCAGCTAGGTTGCCAGTAATCCATTGCCAGTGGGTGGAAGATTGGCATACTATTTTCAGGAGAGGCAAACAACACCACAGACAAGTAGGTTGTGGATGTAATGGGTCAGGGATTTTCCCTACAATTCAAAATTTTTGCAAAACTGCAGAGACCAAAAAACTTCCCAGTCCATATGCTAACAGAAAATGTTCTGCTGGAACTGGAAGTACAGAAACAGCTGCAAACAAAAGCAGTGGAAAACCTCCCTTTGTATCAGTGGGGAAAGGGTCTGTTTTCAAGATACTTCTTGACCCACAAGAAAAATGGGGAGAGGTAACCCATTTTAGATCTAAAATACCTGAGCAAAACATATCAAAAAGGAAAGGTTCAAGATGGTGACATTGGGCAGTGATACCACTCTTACAATCAGGAGATTGGTTGAGATCACTGGATCAGAAGGCTGGTTATTTTCACATGCTAGTCAGACCCACTCTCAGAAAATACCTCAGGTTCAGACTGGGAATCTGCAGATACCAGTTTATAGTTAATTGGCCTCACTTCAACAGCAAGGGTATTCACAATGTGGCTAGCTGTGGTGGTAGCAAATCTGAGAAGGCAAGTTGGGGTGTTTTTCCAATACCTAGATGACTGGATATTCTCAGGAGAAACAGAACAAGAGGTAAGGTGCTCTGCTTAAAGAGTAAAGAGAACCCTAAAGAACCTGATGTTCTGACAAATCTGCATAAATACGAAACAGAAGTTGTTCAGGTGTTGGATCTTATAGGTGCAGAGCTGGATACTGTAAAAGGAAGGGTTTCCTTTCAAACGGAAGGGTATCAAGTCTGATTGTTACTGCAGAATTCTTACCACTGGGTCTTCCATGGCCTGCAAGGGTTTTCATGTAGTTACTGAGCCACATGGCCATAACCACAGCAGTGGTGTCATGGGTCAGATTTCAGATGAGGGGCATTCAGTATCACCTAAGGAACCACTGATCTCAAAAGCGGGATCCAGTGCTAGTCACAAAAACCTTTGTACTGGCACTAGTGTGGTGGAAGGAGGAAAGCAACCTCAGAGAAGGCATCCCCTTCCTCCAGCAATTGCCCAAAAGTGTCATCACAACAAAGGGTGCTCAGGAGCACATCAGTGTCCTAGAGCTCATGGCAACATTGCTGGCAGCACAATCCTTCCCATCCAAGCTACAGTGCAAGGCCAGTCTGTTCAGATTCAGTAGACAATACCACAACAATGTACTACATTAACATGCACAGAGGAGCAAAAGCCTCAAAACTGTGCACAAAAGCCATAAGGATATGGGATCTTGCCTACTCCATAGATGATAAGATTTCTGCTGTACATCTGCCAGGCAAGGACGTCTTAGCAGACACACTAAGAAGAATCAGCCAGGTAAATCACGAGTGAGCCCTAAGCAAGTGTTGACCTCAGTCTTCAGAAAATGGGGCACTCTGGAAATTAATCTGTTTGCCTCTTGGTAGAAAAATCAACTCCAACAATATTGCTGCATGCTACAGGTATAAGCAAGGGGCAGAGGCTCGAGGACTCCATCATTCTGGATGGAGAGGAAGGTTGCTGAATTCTTCCCCCCACCCTTTCCCACTCATACAGAGAGTTCTGAGAGGGCTGATAAAGCGCAGGAAAGAGTCAGCAACAATGATCCTGATTGTCCTGGACTGGATGTGACAGCCTTGGTACTCAATGCTCCTGCCCCTGTCCTGCTGGACTCCAGTCAACCTGTAATTGAGATACATACCTCTCAACCTTCTGTCACTGAAATGAGGGACGTGGACAATTTTGGACACTCAAAATGAGGGACAATGTGGGACACAGACCCTCAGAATGTGGGACACATCCTCAAACATGGAGATACAAGCTCTGAACACTGTGAAAACCATAGTGTTTTCTTGTACAAAGTTTGTTTTGGATTTAGTATTTTAGGATATTAAGTGTTTCTGCTTTAAAGTCTGAATTTACAGCACATTCACTGTGTGGGCAGCCCCTTTTCCATGAGGGATGGATGAGGGACAGAGCAATTTTAAGGGGCAAAATAAGGGATGTCCCTCATAATGAGGCAGTGAGACAGCTAGCCAGGCCGAATACAGAAGCCGGAGGGTGTGAGGAACTGCTGGAGCTGCCCTGCCCTTCCCCCCGAACCCATACCGCGGACATTCAGCTAGCCAGGCTGAACACAGAAGTCGGAGGTGATGAGAGACTGCTGGAGCTGCCCTCCCCACCCACCCTGAACCCATACCTGGACAATCAAGTAGACACACTGCCTTGCTCGGCTTCTCTCCAGGAGGAACGCTGTGCTAGTTTTGGCACCATTTTTCTTGAACAAAGAACAAGGACCACAGACTGAACTTTAAAAACCTTGTCTAATTAGCACTGGGTTTTCAGTCACCACATAAGTGGAGATAGTCTTTTTATTGAGTCCCTTTAGGAAAAGTAGTACATTTGCAGCAAGCCTTAAGGTCACTGAATATTACTTTCTGCAGCAACTGTAAGGTTCCTTAATTACTGTAAGTACTGTATTTCCCTTTACTGAAATTTATTTAGTTTCTGCAGCAACTGTAAGGTTCAAAATTAAATACTGTATCCCCTTTGCTGAAATATTTTACTTTCTACAACAATCTGTAAGATTCCTTAGTTAAATACTGTGTTTTGCTTTTCTGAAATGAATGAAAGGCTGCTGTAAGGTGCCCTAATGAACAATTGCACTGTCTCTGAAGAGCAGAGCCCTTCGATAGCCTCTCCCTATCGCGGTTTCTACCGACTAAACTTAGAACCCTTCCCCTATCGAAACAATAAATTAACTCACCATCCTTGTGTCTTCCACAGCTAGCCAGGCTGAACACAGAAGCCGGAGGTCGTGAGGGACTGCTGGAGCTGCCCTCCCGGCCCCCCGAACCCATACCATGGACAACCAGGTAGACGCACTGCATTGCTTGGCTTCTCTCCAGGAGGAACGCTGTGCTAGTCCATGCTGATGCAGAGTGTCGGCTCCCCACCACCACCCTTGGTGTGTTCTGCACTATATAGTGTACTGGCTCCTCCTCTCCATTTTTTTTTTCTATCAGCCTACTTTACCATTCGCAGGTCATTTCTTCCCACCACCAGAGGTCCTACCCTTTCCTTAGATCTCACATCCAACTTGTTTCAAGCTAAATCTTGACCCCTCTCACTCCCTATTTGGTTAGGCTATTATCTCCTCCACCTCTGCTACCATGCTTCTGCCCACTTTCCTCTCTATCACCTTGCTGTTCTCCCTTCCTTCACAGATGAAGTGGAACTTCATGTGTGTTTTGTATTTGCAAGCAAACTGGCACTCCCCCCCCCTTGCTCTCCTCTTCCCTGTTTACTACCGAACCGAGAATTAGCACTATGGCTCTCAGGTACCCATCTGCTCGCACCCCCCACCACCACAAAAAACGCAACCTTAAATTGCCCTACAGTCTACCTCCCTGTAAATAGACATCCTTATGGGCTTTGGACTCTTTGTAGCCCTGCTCTCTCTCCTGCTTACCCCTGTAGTGCTCCCACCATTGCACTCCCCACCCCACTTGCTCCTCCTCCTCCTAGCCACCCCTCAAACCCTGAAAATCCCCGTACCCACCTTCCAACTAGCCACAGGGTATATGCTGTGAAAGAGTCATCAACTATGCACACAAACTAAAAACAACTGCCTCAGGTCCCTTGTACTGCTACTACTTCTTACGGGCAATGTCCACCTCAACCCTGGCCCACAGACTGCCCCCCAGCCCATCCCCTTCCCTACCAGTGGGCTGCACATTGCCTCACTTAACATCTGTAGCCTACAAAAAAATAATGGGACACCTTTCAAGGGTGGGTACTCCAGCACCCCCTGACATCATTTGTCTTGGTGAAACATGGCTCTCCACTTCTGTACCAAACTCTGCTGTTAACCTCCCCGGTTACCTCCTCTATCACTCTGACAGAGTGGGCAAGCGAGGTGGTGGCTGTGCTCTCTATCTTAAGGACTCACTGTCAGGCCAACTACTCCCTACGCCACAGCTAGCATTGAGGGCACAAACTATAATGCTAAAATTAACTCTAGGCAGGTCTACCTCCCCTCTCCTACTCACCATTGTATACATCCTTCCCAAGGAACACAAACTTGCCTTCCAGGCCATCCTAAATTACCTCTCCACTCTACTGCCTCACTATGAAAAAGTAGTCATGGGTGACTTTAACATAAACTGGCTAGCAAAGACAGCCGCCCTATATATTGATGATGCCACCACGCTTAACCTCACTCAGGTTGTCACCTCCCCCACCCAGGTAAATAACCATACAGGAACATCCTCCCTCCTGGATCTGGTCTTCACAAACCGCCCCCACAGAATAACCAACGCCCAGGTACTTCCCAATGCTCTAAGTGATCATTCTCCTATCCTTTTCACTGGGGCAGGTGCAGCCCCCAAATTCCCCCCCAAAATAACACTACAGCACAAGCTTGGCCCTGACAAACTCTCTCAACTCAAGAACCACCTTAGAAAGTGGGACTGGACACCCCTAGTAAACACCCCAGACCCAGACCTTGTGCTTGATCTATTTATCTCCTCATTCAAAACAGGGTTTTATTTAACTCTAAAAATTGATTAGCATTTTGCCATAAAAGTTCTAAAACATTCTGAAAATGCATAGCACTTGCCTCACTGTGTTTAACTAACATAACACTTCTAGAAAACCTGTATAAATACTTTCTGTACAGTTAGTATTGTTCTAATCAAAAAAACTGCTAATCAATTATTTAAAACCCTGCAAAAGAATATGTGATAAATGTGCCCCCTCACCAAAAGAATGACCAAAGGTAACCGGGCCCCCTGGTTCTCTGATCACCTCCTGGGACTATTGCGACAACGTGACTCCCTTTGGCATATTGCTAATGAAACCAAGCGGCCAGCTGACAGACGTTACAGGGACTTTCGATACATATGTACACGGGCCCTCCACACTGCCAAAGCGGACTACTACAAAGCGCCCTTAACATTAACCTGGGGAGATTCTGGAATAATATTAAGGAACTTTTCGGTAAGGCCCCAAACCAGCTCCCGGACCAATTAGTCATAAGACGGCAACATCTCCACGGATCCCCTTAACATAGCCTCAGCCCTAAACTCTGCTTTCACTAATCTCAATGATGTCCTCCCCCTATTTTTTGACCCCACTCATCCAGGCCCACCCCCCCTTGCTCCTCCACTACACCTACGTGTTCTCTCCCCCGTGGCTGCCAAACCCTACCTAGCCAAAGCCCTTAGCCACCCTCATAACTGCAGTGATGTCCTAGACCTGAGACTTCTTCTCCTTACTCTCCCAGAAGTCCTTTACCCTCTCACTCATATTATAAATTGCTCCCTTTGTCAAGGGCATTTCCCCTCCTGATGGAAACGGGCCTCTATTATCCCTATCTATAAGAGTGGGGACCGCACCTCCTCCAACAACTACCGCCCTATATCCAGTCTCCCCCCCATCTAAAACCTTAGAGCGTATTCTCCCCGACCAAATCACTGACCACCTCACAAAATACAATCTTCTCTGCAACCAACTACATGACTTCCATAAGGGGCATAGCACCAACACTGCCCTCCTCGCTTTCACCTCGCATACCCACTCCACCCTGGATCAAGGCCACCTCACAGGAACCATCTTCGTGGACCTCTTCAAAGCTTTCGATACTGTCAACCACACCCTCCTCTTAAACACAGTCTCCTCCACTGGCTTCTCCAAAGATACCTTAAACTGGTTTACCAGCTATCTGTCAGATAGAACACAACAGGTCAAGGTAGGCACTGTCCTGTCCCCGTGCCTCCCTGTCCATTCTGGTGTTCCGCAGGGATCAATTCTGGGCCCCCTACTCTTCAGCCTATATCTGAATTCCCTCCCATTGGCCATCTCCAGTAATCTGCTTCTCTATGCGAATGATGCCATGCTGTACGCCTCCAATTCCGACTCAATTAAACTCCACCAATCACTCCAACATAGTTTCCAAGAAGCAGAACATTGGTTCTCCACCCAGCGACTAGTAATCAACTACAAGAAAACTAAAGCCATGGTCTTCTCACACCCTCAGAACCCCCGTAGTTACCTCTGCCCCCTATTTCTCACTGTCAACCACACCCCTCTTGAACAAGTTAGCAACTTTAAGTGCCTAGGGATCACTCTAGACCCAGCCCTTAGCTACAAGGAACATATTCTACACTTAGCAGCTGCCCTAAACTCGAGATTAGGTGTGCTCTATCGGCACACACAATGCCTCACTCCCGAGGCTCTATGGCTCACCGTAAATTCCTCTTTCCTCTCCCTACTAGATTATGGTATCACCATGTACAGTGCAGCCCCAGCCTCCACACTAAACAGTCTCTGCCTTGTACTCAACAAAGCCTGCCACCTCATCCTCGGGTGTAATCTTCTTACACACACCTGTTCACTCTATAACTCCACAAACTGGCTAAACGTGGATAGCAGAATCAAGTATCATACCTGCCTTATGCAAAGAAGATACTCTTAGGTCTAGCCCTCCCCATTCTCACCACTATTATTCACCAAGAAACACCAGTCAGATCCACATGAAATTCGAACATGCCGTTACTATGGGTACCCCGCCGTCGTGCCTCTCACTTTCAAAGAGCTTTCAGCTACCTAACCCCTTACTGGTCTAACTCTCTCCCTATCCCAATAGCCAATGAAACATGGCTAGGTCCCTTTAAATGTAGACTAAGGGAGCTCCTCCAGGACTCAAACGTATGTGATTGCCCCTGACACTGTCCTACAGCATGATGTCCTATACCACCCCAAACTATTTCCAGTTTCAAGGTTTCATAATCCCCCATATAACACTAAATGACTATCAGCCTATTACAGTACTCCTGCAACTATGTGGCTGTGCTAAAATGCTCTTCTTTTACTAACCCATCTGATTGCCTTCTACTGATCAATCTTGGACTGCCATGTACTCTAATGTAATGAAACGTTTCCTAATTTGTACTGTACTGTTTCGCCAGCTCTGCCACAAATGAGTGCCATTTACTGTAATGTAATGCTAATGTAATGTATCCTGATATGTACTGTACTGTACTGACAACTTTAACTAATGTTACTCTGTACCTAAATGTATGACGTGGAACCTTTGTAAATGAGTCTTTGACTCAAAGGTCTTTCTGAATATCTCAATAAAATAACATAAAAAAAATGAGGGACACTTGAGAGGTATGTTGAGATACAACCTGCTGACTCTGTCTCAGTGCAGAATAACATATCCAGACCTCAGAACATTATGCCTAGGAGTATGGTTCTTGGGGAGCTAGAATTCTCTAGTTTGAATCTGTCAGAGGAGGTGCTAATAGCTTTGAAAGTTTCAAGAAGATCATGCCCTGGTGATTTAGAGGTCCACCCCGGCCCCAAAATGCCCATAAAGGAACATGTACCCTCAGCCCCCACCATGGCAGGTTGTGCACACCACCCAGCTACCCCATTCCGAACCCTGAGCTGATGACCTGCACAGCCTTCCTCTCATCACCACAGCAAGGCACCAACTGAGCTGTCACTGAGCGCTAACAGTATACAGTATGTGCTCAATGACTGACAGCTCACTCCAAGCTGCCAACCTATGAGCATACACTGTGTAAAGTAGGTGATTAGTGACAGCTCAGTTGGTGCCCCGCCGTGGTGATGAGAGGAGGTCTGTGCAGGTCGTCAGCTCAGGGTTCAGGATGGGGAGGGGTACATGTTTATTTATGGGCATGTTAGGGCAGAGGGACTGCTAGATCACCAGGGCATGATCATCTTGAGATGTTCATTTACGGGCAGATCGGGACTGGGAGGTGGGGATCTGCTAGACCACCAAGGAGTCTGACAGGAATGATTTTGGGGGTGATAGGGGATGGGGAAACTACCAGGGAAGATCATTCACTATTTCTCAGGGAACATTGGGCATGGGGGGCTACTAGACTACCAGAGAAGTTACATAGGTCCCATGCAAATGCACCTGGCTGGGTGCCAACACTGCTGCTGCCACTGAGCTGTCCACCCCAACTTCCCCTCTGCCACCTCCCCTGCCCTGACTGCACTAGTAGCCATTGTCCACTTCCCTCCCATGGACAAAAGCATTTTAGACCACCTCCTGGCTGGTCTAAGTGTTGCCCTTTGCTGCATCCATTGCAGGGTTTTTAGAATCCCATAAAGGGGATGTTGCAGCCCTGCCATGTAGCAAGCCCCCTTATGACCTAGTGCACCTGGTTGCTTGCCACAACCGTGGTGCAAGGGGCATTGGTGCAGCTGTGTTGGGTTTGACAGAGGCTACCTTGTAGAATCATGTTTAGCGCAAGCTGTGATGCAAGTCCCTTTCATCAGTCTAAAGGTTTTAAGACTTAGGCAGATTATTTTTGCCAATCTATATAATTGTTTGCAAAAAACTTCATTAATGCACCATTTAGGGTTTAACTTAATACCACAAAAGTAGAGAAATGTAACGTTAGAGTTTTCAACCCTAACTTCCCCACCTCCACCCCAAGCAGCAAAAGGAAAAAACATTAGAATTTGGGGTCTCCGAGGTCTTTGCAAATCAGTGGTGGGGTCTTCCTTGGGGCTGTCAACTCCAATGCTCACTCCTCTTCCAGCCCATAGCCTCCTGTCTGAAACACAAGGGACAGCTCTAAGTCAGTGCCTCATAGTGATACACTCTTCAAAGGTAAAGTGGTATGTCTTGACACATGTTGCCAACACAATCTGTTGTTGCTTTAGAAACATAAAAAAATAGACTTTGACGGCAGATAAGGACCACTTGGCCCACCTAGTCTGCCCATTTACCTACCTACCTATTGGATAAGCTGCAGATCCTAGTTAATCAACTGTCTATTTCTTTCTACCACCTCCACAAGAATTGCCTTATGTCTGTCCCATGCATTCTTGAATTCCCCCACTGTTTTTGACCCCATGACCTCCTCAGGAAGGCCATTCCATGCATCCACCACCCTCTCTGTGAAAAAATATTTCATCACATTGCCCCTGAGTCATCCCCCCCCATCTTCAAATTGTGTCCCCTTGTTCTTGCACATCTCTTTTTCTGAAAAATGCTACCCTCTTGGACTTTGTTGATTCCCTTGAGGTACTTGAAAGTTTCTATCATGTTCCCCCTCTCCATTCCTTCCTCAAGGGTATACATATTAAGCTCCTTTAGTCTCCCTTCATATGGCTTCTGTTGCAGACCCTGCACCATTTTAGTTGCCCTTCTCTGGACTGCCTCCATCCTGTCTATGTCCTTGTGGAGATGGGGTCTCCAGAACTGCATGCAGTACTCCAGATGGGGTCTTACCAACTGTCTCTATAGATATATAACAACTTCCTGTTTTCTTCTAGTGATGCCTCTCCATATACATCCCATTATCCCCCAGCCATCCCTTCTGTCTTCTCACATTGCTTGCTTACCTCTAGGTCATCTGATATGACTACCCCCAGGTCCCTTTCCATTTTTGTTGTTGTTAATACCCCCCCCCATTGTGTACTCTTCCCCTGGGATTTGTTTCCCAGGTGCTTTAATTAAAATTATCCATAGGTGGGCTTGAACCACCAACCTTTAAGTTAAGGGCCAAATGCACTACCCGATTGTGCCACAGAAACAACACTGCCACACAAAGGTCCCTGTGGGCATTGTGTGAAGAAAGAAGATCACATATGACATTTGCTTAAGAAACAGGGCGGGTATTAGGGTTGACAACCCCAAGGAAGACCCCACCACTGATTCCCCAAGACTGTGGAGACTGAAAACCCTAATGTTTTTTCCCTTTGCTGCTTGGGGGGGATGGGGTTGGGGATTTAGGGTTGGAAACTCTAATACCACATTTCCCTACTTTTGTGGCATTGAGTTGAACCATAACAGATGCATTAATACATTTTTTTGTACGAACAGATGAACATACAAAATTTGCCAGCAGGTAAAGGCCTAGAGGTCTATCAAGTCTGCTCAAATGTGCAGCTAGCACCCCTAATTCTGCAGCTGCCCTTCCCTTCCACCTTTCCCCTACTTTGACGCTCCCCTTGTCCTGTCCCATCCCCTTTTGAAGCAGTCCACTGTTCTACTGGATACCACTTCTGCAGGTAACGATTCCACCCAGCCACTACCTCTGTAAAAAGTGTCTCTCATCTCCTCCTGAACCTTCCACCCCAGTCTCATATCATGCCCCTGGTGTCTCTCTCCTCCTTTACTTTGAGCAGCCCGCTATTTCCCCGTCTTGTTTATTTCTTCATGTACTTGAAGGCTTCAATCATGTCCCTCTGTCTCTCCTCCTTCTTCAGCGAGTACATGTTCACCCCTCAGCCTCCTCTCGTATGATAAGTCCCCAAGCCCCTTGATCATCTTTGTCGCCCTGCGCTGCACCCCCTCCAGTAACTTAATGTCCCTCTTCAGATACGGGTGCCAGTACTGCATGCAGTACTCCAGGTGCTGTCTAACCAATGACCTGTACAGTGGCAGAATCACTTCTTTCCTACTCGAGGATATAACCCTTGCAATACAACCCAGCATTTTGTTGGCCTTTGCAGCTGCCTTCCTATATTGTACAGAGTTGTTCATTGACCCTGTAATGAGCACCCCCAGATCCTTCTCCTCCTCTGTCTGGGCTAGCTGCACTCCCCCCAGCTGGTAACTCCTCCTTGGGTTCTTCATCCCAAAATGCAGCACCTTGCACTTTTGGCATTAATCCCTAGTTGCCAGGTGTCTGACCAGGTTTCAAGCTTTGCCAGATCATCCTGCAACCCTGCCATCCCCCAGGTCATCCACCACCACTCCTACCTTGGTATCATCAGCAAACAGACTGATCTTGCTCTTGATGTCCAATGATATGTCTGCAATGAATATCCCAAACAACACTGGTCCCAACACTGAGCCCTGTGGAACATCACTCGTCACTACCCTTGGGTGTGAGTGCTCCCCACCCACCACCACCCTCTGTTGCCTTCCCTGAAGCCAGTTCCCTACCCATCTCACTAGCTTTGCACCTGCACCTGTGCCCTCTAACTTACTTCCCAGCCTTCCATGCAGCCCTGAGACGAATGCCTTACTGAAGTTCAGATACAGGACATCCACTGCATGGCCCCTGTCCAGTTGCCTAGTTACCCAGTCATAGAACTCCACCAGGTTGGCTTGTCAGGATCTGCCACATATGAAGCCATGCTGTCTGCTGTCCTGTAGTTCTTTGGCATCTAGGAGCTCCACCAGCCTCTCCTTCAGGATAGTCACCATTAGCTTACCCACGATGGATGTGAGACTCACCAGTCTGTAGTTCCCTGGTTCATCCTTGGGCCACTCCTTGTGGAAGGGCACCACATGAGCCATCCTCCAGTCCTGAGGTACACACCTCAAGTGTAGTGAGGCATTAAATAGCTCTGCCAAAAGTCCCACAAGGACCTCTGCCAGCTCCATCAGTACCCAGGGGTGGATGCCATCTGGGCCTGGTGTCTTATCCAACCTCAGTGCCTTCAAGCCCTCCCAAACTTTGCCCTCCATGATTTCCCCATCTGTCACCCCCTTCCCCCCCTGTTTCTGATGTTCCTCTCCCCCTGGGTGACACCCCCTCTTCTCCTTAGTAAATACCGAGCAGAAGTAATCATTTAGTGCTTCTGCCTTATCACACCCTGCTTCCACCCAACCCCCATCCTTTCTAATCCTTACTATGTGGTCCTTACAGCTCCTTTTCTCCCTGATGTATCTAAAGAAGTCCTTCTCCCCCTTCTTAATGCCTTGTGCCAGCCTGAGCAAAGTAGTAGACCAGGGAGGGGCTGTGGACATGGCCTACCTAGACTTTAGCAAGGCATTTGACACAGTCCCACACAAAAGATTGATAGTCAAATTAACCAGCCTGGGAGTGGGTCCCAGGGTGGTAGCCTGGGTAAAACATTGGCTGGACAACAGGACACAGAAGGTAATTGTAAATGGAGTCCACTCTGAAGAAAGGCGTTACTAGTGGGGTACCGCGAGGGTTCAGTATTGGGTCCAGTCCTTTTAATGTCTCTATCAGTGACATTGCAGAGGGACTGGAAGGAAAGTATGCCTTTTGCAGATGACAAAGATCTGCAACAGGGTTGATACACAAGGAGGCGTGGAAAGGATGAAAAGGACTTGACAAGGTTGGAGGAATGGTCAGACGTATGGCAGCTAGGATTCAATGCAAAAGTGCAAATAATGCACCTGGGAAACAAGAACCCAGGGAAGAATACACAATGGGTGGGGAGGTAGTAACAACAACAAAACAGGAAAGGGACCTTGGGGTAATCATATCAGATGACCTTATAAGGTTAGCAAGCAAATGTGAGAAGGCAGTTGGGAGGGCCGGGGGCATACTGGGATGTATAGGGAGAGGCATCAGCAGCAGAAAACAGGAAGTTGTTATCCCTCTGTACAGACAGTTGGTGAGACCCCATCTGGAATACTGTGTCCAGTTCTGGAGACCCCATCTCTGCAAGGACATAGACAGGATAGAGGCAGTCCAGAGGAGGGCAACTAAAATGGTGCAGGGTCTGCAAGAGAAGTCGTATGAGGAGAGACTAAAGGAGCTTAATATGTATACCCTTGAGGAAAGAAGGGGAGGGGGGACATGATAGAAACTTTCAAGTACCTCAAGGGAATCAACAAAGTCCAAGAGGGTAGCATCTTTCAGAAAAAGAGACTTGCAAGAACAAGGGGACACAATTTAAAGATAGAAGGAGGGCAGTTCAGGGGCAATGTGAGGAAGTATTATTTGACAGAGAGGGTAGTGGATGCATGGAACAGCCTTCCTGAGGAAGTTGTGGGGTCTAAAACTGTGGGAGAATTCAAGAATGCATGGGACAGACACAAGGCAATTCTTGTGGGGGGCAGGAAGATAAAGGCTGTTGGTTAACTAGGATCTGCGGCCTATCCTGTAGGTAGGGAAATGGGCAGACTAGATGGGCCTAGTGGTCCTTATCTGCCGTCAAAGTCTATGTTTCTATGTTTCTATGAGCTCCATAGATGCTATGGTTCCCCTTACTGCCCAAGTCACATCTCCTGGCTGAGTTGGCCAGGATTTGTGGGACCTCCTCTTCCATTCAGGGACCACCAGTGCCACTGCCGTTGCCTCAGAGGTTGCCAAGAAAGAGGAGCAGTTGGACCACAGTGGGCTCAGGGAGGATGAGGATGGTGGAACAGAGGTGCATCTATCCAGTTGTATCTCTCCACAATTCTTATGCCATTCTGGCAAAGGGTGGTTCCTCTATGGAGGCACCCACAGTGAAGACCAAGGAGGATACTGGGAACCTCCACAAAGGAGACCCACAGAAGGGTGGCATGGGACCCCACAAGGGAAGAAAACAACTCCTGGTGGGGGACTCCATTGTTAGGAAGGTAGAACTGGGGGAGGAAGGGGAGAGGGAGGTAAGGTGCCTGCCTGGCGCCATGGCTTGGAGGGACAGGGAGCAAATCCTCAGGATTGCTGGAGCAGCTGCACAGGGGAGGGAGCTGGATGTCATTGTCCACCTAGGGACAAATGACCTGGCTAAGAAATGGATTAGAGCAGTGCAGAAAGAGTTTATGGAATTGGGGAGGGGCCTTAGACAAGTAGCACACGCAGTAACCTTCTCAGAAGTGCTGCCCATCTATGGCGTAGAAGAGGCTAGGGTGTTCCGAACTATGGGATTCAATCAGTGGTTGAAAAACTGGTATAGAGCTCAGGGATTTGGCTTCACTGGGGACTGGGGGTCCACCAGGAGGGATGCAAGCCTATACTGGCATGATGGACAGCATCTGTCCAGGAGGGGAACCAGGATCCTAGGTGATAGGTTTAAATGCTTCATTGGCAAGCATTTAAACTAGCCAAGGGGGGAGGCACTGGAAACAAGCAGGGAAATCCTAGCCCCACCAAAAAAATCATAGTAGTAAGTGCGGTAAACACCAACATAGAGGTGTTGATAGGGAGAAGGGCAGGGGTAAATGGGGAAAGTGACAAAGGCAAGAAGGACAGGGATGGGGCAAAAAGGAGTAAGGCCATCAGGAAATGGAGGTTAATGAGTACCAATGCCCATAGTCTGGGAAACAAGCTCCCTGAGCTGATGGCCTTGATAGAAGAGGGATGCCTGGATATCGTAGCAGTCACAGAAACACGGTACACAGAGAACCATGACTGGGATGTTAACATGCCAGGGTACATAACCTACAGGAGAGATAGGCAGGGGAGAAGATGGGCAGGAGTAGCTCTCTATGTAAAGGAAGGGATAAAAGCAACTGAACAAAAGAGTAAACAGGGAGGAGAGGAGGCACTGTGGGTCACCTTGGAGACTAGAAAGGGCACCACAATCCGTACAGGGGTTGTGTACAGACCCCCATGTCAGGGGGAGAGAATGGACAAGGATGTGATAGAAGGCATTCTTAGGATGGCACGGAAAGGGGAGATACTGTTGATGGGAGACCTGAATATGCCAGATGTTAACTGGAGCACATTTGCTGCAGCCACATCCAAGAGCAGGGCCATTCTTGATGCCCTACAGGTGGTAGGCCTCAGACAGCTAGTTTTGGAACCCACTTGTGAGGGAGCAGTCTTAGACCTCGTACTCTCAAATGGGGTCAGTGAGAGGATCTCAGATCTAGAAGTGGGTTGGGATCTGGGAACAAGTGACCATCAAAAAGTATGGTTCACGTTAAACTCAGCTACAGAGTCAAGCCATACAAAACTGAGGGTACTGGACTTCAGGATGGCTGACTTTGGCAATATGGGAGAGTGCCTCAGAAAAGAACTAGCAAGCAGGCTAGAAGGAGGAGTGGAGCAACAATGGGGAATCATCAAAACTGCCATCTGAGAGGCAACAAGCCTTTGTGAGAAGCAAATAAACAAATCAAAACAAAGGAAAAAGCCATTACTGTTCTCAAAAGAGGTGGCTGGGAAAGTCAGGGAGAAAAAGATAGCATTCAGGAAGTATAAGGAAACACAGAAGGAGCAGGACAGAGAGCTGTACCAGTTAAGGCAGAAGGAAGCAGGGAGGGAAGTCAGAATAGAAAAGGCCCAAACTGAAAAAAAGATAGCCAACTTGGTTAAGAAGGGGGATAAAACCTTTTATAGGTACATCAGAGAGCATAGAAAGACAAAGGGAGGGATAGTGAGGCTGAATAGAATGAATGGTGAGTGGGCAGAGGGGACAGGGAAAAAGCAGGAATACTGAACGAATATTTCTGCTCAGTATTCACAAAAGAGGACGAGGAGGTGCCTAATCCAATTAACAGAAGCAGTCTTGATAGGGGGGTCAATCCCAGTCCTTTCACAGAAGAAAGGGTTCTGCAAGAACTCCTAAAACTGAAGGTGGACAAAGCAATGGGGCCTGATGGAATTCACCCCAGAATTCTAAAAGAATTAAGGGAAGGGGGGACAAGTGAAACCACTGACTACTCTTTTTAACAAATCATGGGAGGATGGTGTGTTACCCAAGGACTGGAGGAAGGCAGATGTGATTCTCCTTCACAAAAGTGGGACCAAGACAGAAGCAGAAAACTACAGACCTGTCAGTTTGACCTCTGTGGTAGGGAAAGTGATGGAGTCACTTCTGAAGGAAAGAATAGTTGAGTACCTAGAGGCCAGTGGAGCACAGGATGAAAGGCAGCATGGGTTCACAGCGGGAAGGTCATGTCAGATGAATCTAATAGATTTCTTTGACTGGGTGACCAAAGTAGTAGACCAAGGAGGGGCTGTGGACATGGCCTACCTAAACTTTAGCAAGGTATATGACACAGTCCCACACAAAAGATTAATAAACAAATTAGCCAACCTGAGAGTGGATCCCAGGGTGGTAGCCTGGGTAAAACATTGGCTGGAGAACAGGACACAGAAGGTAATTGAAAATGGAGTCCACTCTGAAGAAAGAGGGTTTACTAGTGGGGTACCACAGGGTTCAGTACTGGGTCCAGTCCTTTTTAATGTCTTTATAAGTGACATTACAGAGGGACTGGAAGGAAAGTATGCCTTTTGCAGATGACACAAAGATCTGCAACAGGGTTGATACACAAGGAGGCGGAAAGGATGAGAAGGGACTTGGCAAAGTTGGAGGAATGGTCAGAAGTATGGCAGCTAGGATTCAATGCAAAGAAGTGCAAAATAATGCACCTGGGAAACAAGAACCCAGGGAAAGATTACACAATGGGGGGGAGGTAGTAACAACAACAAAAATGGAAATAGACCCGGGGGTAATCATATCAGATGACATTAAGGTTAGCAAGCAATGTGAGAAGGCAGTAGGGTGGTCTGAGGGTATACTGGGAAGCATAGGGAGAGGCAACACCAGCAGAAAACAGGAAGTTGTTATCCCTCTGTACAGACAGTTGGTGAGACCCCATCTGGAGTACTGCTTCCAGTTCTGAAGACCCCATCTCTGTAAGGACATAGACAGGATAGAGGCAGTCCAGAGGAGGGCAACTAAAATGGTGCAGGGTCTGCAAGAGAAGCCATATGAGGAGAGACTAAAGGAGCTTAATATGTATACCCTTGAGGAAAGGAGGGAGAGGGGGACATGATAGAAACTTATAAGTACCTCAGTGGAATCAACAAAGTCCAAGAGGGCAGCATCTTTCAGAAAAAGAGACGTGCAAGAACAAGGGGACACAATTTAAAGATAGAAGGAGGGCGGTTCAGGGGCAATGTGAGGAAGTATTATTTCACAGAGAGGGTAGTGGATGCATGGAACAGCCTTCCTGAGGAGGTTGTGGGGTCTAAAACTGTGGAGAATTCAAGAATGCATGGGACAGACATAAGGCAATTCTTGTGGGGGGAGGAAGAAATAGGCTGTTGGTTAACTAGGATCTGCGGCCTATCCTGTAGGTAGGGAAATGAGCAGACTAGGTGGGCCACGCGGTCCTTATCTGCAGTCAAAGTCTATGTTTCTATTTTTCACCTCCTTCAATTCCGTCAAGTACTCCTCCCTATCCTCCCTCCTCCTTGTTTTCTTGTACCTTCTAAAGGCAGCTCTTTTCCTCCTTACCTTTTCCATGACCTCCTTGCTCAACCAGCTCAATTTCTTAGCCTTAGCCTTCTTGCTCTGGGCCTTGCAGCAGGTTTTGGTTACCACCACTATCCCCAGCTTTATGAGCTCCCACCTCTGGTTAGTGTCCATACTAGGTTGAATTCTGGCCAGGTACCCTTTTACCACTACCCTCATCCTCCCAAAGTCAGTCATCCTGAAGTCCAGCACTCTTATGCCAGATTCCACTCCGTCCTTGCCCATATTCAATGTGAGCCATACTGAGTGGTGGTCACTCCCTGACAGCAGTTCTTCCTCCGTAACTTCTCTCACAAAGTTCCCATTTGCCAGGACAAGGTCGAGGGTATTCCCTAACATGGTTGTTTCACTGACCATTTGCAGCAGGAAGCTGTCCTGGAAGGCATCCAGTAGTACCTGTTCCCTTCTGTTCCTGGTTGTTGGGGTACTCCAGCCCACTCCTGGCATGCTAAAGTCCCCCACAATCACTACACTACCCTTCTCACAGATCCTCCTGATCTGTCCCGCTAGTTCCCTGTCTAACTCCTCTGTCTGAGATGGTGGCCTGTACACCACTCCCGTTCTGAGAGTCCTATTCTTGGAATACTGGATTTGCATCCAAAGTTACTCCATACTACCCTCCTCCCCTTCCTCCCTTACACACTTCAGTCCTTCTTTCACATATAGTGCCACCCCCCTCCTTTCCCAATCACCCTGTCCCTATGAAATAACCTGTACCCAGGTGCAGACAGGTCCCAGTCATTGTATTGGATGGCCCATGTTTCTGTGATGGCTGCACTGTCCACCTCTCCTTCTGCCATGAGCACCTGTAACTCTGCAGCATTCCTCCCAAGGCTTCTAGCATTAAGGGTAACCACCTTCCACCCTTTTCCACCCCTCCTATCCTGCCCTCCTTTCCTAGCATCACCAATAGTACTTGTCATTTGTCCTGTGTCACTGTTATGGGGGTAAGCCCATATGGTTTCCCAACCTGTGGTCTCTACATGTCTCTTGCCCACTTGCCACCCCACCAAAGGAGGAATTTCCTTCCTTTTTGAGATAATGGCATTGTATCCTCATTCACAGAGATCCCGATCAGATGCAGATGTGAATGGCCCTCTGTCAAGGGAAGACTCCATCCATCTGCATTTCTGTGCAGTGATGGAAGCGGAGAATTCATGGGGCTTTCTGGTGGACTGCAGAAGCGTGGGACCCCCTTGGTCCCTGCACTTCTATGTGGCCAGGGATACCAACACACAGGGCAAAGAGTCCATCTGTCAGTCAATGCATAGAGCCTTCTGCCACCCATTGGTGCAGAAGTGCAGGAGTCTATGCCAAGAGGTCAGTTGTCTTCACAGTGTGATACCCAGGACCATGTGGACAACCCTGCAGCTTTCATTCTGAAGCTGGGGTGATGTCAAATAACAGTGGCATCCCCTTACCCTCACCCCATCTAGCTGGGTCACTGAGCTCACCCGTGAACTCAGCTCACTGGCACAAGATCACAAAACATATCCACTGGAGTCAATACTGGCCCTACACACAAACTTTCTTAACAAATATATCTATCTATCTATCTATATATATATATATATATATATATATATATATATATATTTTAACTATATATTTGTTTTTTATTTTGACCCCAAGTTTTCAAGATGGTTGCTTTATGACTCCCCTTATAAACATGACATTTAGCTTTAATGGTATATTGGCCAAAACATCAGTTTGCACCAGAAGTGCAAAAACACGTCTCATTCAATTAATCTCTGATTAGGAAAGGATTCTCTCTCAGGAGGTTTCTGGAGTGTATGAGGACTCAAAACAAATATAATATTTTCAAACAGAGAAAAGAATATAAGTGCAGTAAGGTGGCTGTCATCAGGGCGGTCTTGTGTCCGACAACCTCTGAGGGTGATGTTGTAGGAGCGTGCGAGAACACAGTGCCTCGATTCTCTTGGAGTTCCTTTTATCGACCTGAGTACGTGGATATTATGAGGTTCATCCATAGTGTGCACCCCACAAGCTGTAGCTTGGACCCTGGACCGACTACCCTAATTTTGGGTTGTGTTGATATCATTGGTCCAGTTTTGGCACAAATAGTCTGGTGCTCCTTGGAGTCAGGTGAGTTTCCCAGCTCCCTGAAAGAGGCGGTGGTGACACCTCTCTTGAAGAAAGCTCCCTTGGACCCAGACTGTTTTTCAAACTACAGACCTATCTCTAATCTTCCCTTTATTGGGAAGGTTATTGAAAAGGTTGCAGCTGCCCAATTGGATGACCATTTAACCATCCATAGTATCTACGAATCCTTCCAATCTGGTTTCCGTTAAAGATATAGCACCAAGACTGCGCTGGTTCAGGTGCTTAATGATCTTCTGAGGGCGAAGGATCAAAAAAGATGTTCCATCTTGGTTCTCCTTGACCTCTCTTCAGCTTTCGACACTGTGGATCACATGGTGTTGTTAGCATGCCTGAGGCAAATCTGTGGAATGTTGGGAACTGTTTTGCAATGGTTCACTTCATTCCTTACTGGGAGATCACAAAGAGTTGTGTCAGGGATTTTTACCTCCGGCCTAGTCTCTTTGTTGTGTGGAGTGCCTCAAGGTTCTCTGCTGTCACCCATATTATTTGCAGTGTATATGCTGCCCCTCGGAAACATTATAAGATGGTATGGGCTGAGGTTTCACTGCTATGCAGATGATACCCAGCTATACATGTCTTTTGCACCCAACCAGGATGGAGCTCTCTCAGTGTTTAACAACTGTCTGGGGGAAATCCAAGACTGGATGGATTCTAGTTGGTTAAAGTTGAACTCGAAGAAGACTGAGGTTTTGGTGGTGGACCCGGGTGGTCAGACTGAGAGGTCGTATACTGGTGCGCTTTCTGGAATTTTTCTTGGTGGCGTGTCACTACCGACCTCTGAATGGGTGCGTAACCTTGGGGTGATCCTTGATGATAGGCTGACTTTTCAATCTCAGGTGTCAGCCATCGTCAGGACTTCCTTTTACCATCTTAGGAATATTGCCAGGGTTAAGCACCTTGTTTCGTCTGACTCCTTGCCAATGTTGGTCCACGCCTTTGTGTCCTCATGCCTAGACTACTGTAACACCCTTTACTTTGGGCTTTCTGGGGTTGAACTCCACTGCCTACAGCTGTTGCAGAACACTTCAGCCTGGGTTTTGACTGGGACAGTTAGGGCCTGTCATATTACCCCGGTGCTGCGCAAACTGCACTGGCTTCCTATATGATGGCGGATCACCTTTAAAGTCATTTTATTGACCTTTAAAGCCCTTCGTGATCAGGGTCCATCCTATCCGAAAGACCTACTAGTTTCTTACTGCCCTGGCCGATTGCTCCGCTCAGCTGACATGGGGTTGCTGGAGATTCCAAGAGTGAGTTTAAAATCTTCAGGCAGCAGAGCATTTTCTCATGCTGCACCCACTCTTTGGAATTCTCTACCATGTCGGTTACGGGAGTGCACCTCCATGGAGATATTTAAGAAAGAATTAAAATCTTATTTATGGAAAATGGCCTTTTTGGAGAGTTAACTTAGTTGTAATATATTGGAATTTTATTGTTATTTATTATGTTTTTATGATGTATTTTATGATGTATCTTTATACGCTTTTATGTTTTGCATTGAAATTTGAATTTATAATATTAACTTGTTCAGCACCTTGATATATTGAAAGGCGCTATATAAATAAAATTATTATTATTATTATTAAATTATTTATGTCCCTGATTTTGATAACTGCTGGTGATGTTTAATTAAACCCAGGTCTTATCACTAGAAATTTACAACATAATAAAGATGTGACAACTGAGCTTTTAAAAACTTAAGGGTTGAAAGTAATCCATATCAATATACGTAGTTTATTATCAAAATTAGTCTTGTTAAAGGATTGGATTAACGAGTATAAACTGGATATTGTTTTAATTACAGAATCCTGGTTAAATAACAGGGTGTTGGATGAACAAATTTGTATACAGGGTTTTAATTTGGGGCATTATGATAGGACAAAAAGGGGGGAGGAGTTCTTATTTATGCTAATAGTATTCTGGATGTTAAAAGAATAGCTGCAGAAGTAATTTGGACTGGGGCAGAGGGATATTGGTAGAAATTAAATTATCCCCTAGCAAACCACTACTTTTATTGGGTCTGTATCATCCTCCAAAATCAAATTACTTGGTATTTTAACAGGTGGAAGAATTATTAGGAAGTTATACTGCTACCCACAAACTTATGTTGATTGGAGATTTTAATGTAAATTGGGGAAAGGTATATCAGTGTTCTGAGTTGACTGAGTTGGTAATTACCCTCGGTCTGACACAGTTAATTCAGAGGTTTCAACAGTATTAGATTTAATACTTGTTACTAACCGTGAACAATATTTGAGTTCTGGGACTTTGCCAGATGCACTGTCTGATCACCAATTGATTTATTGTATTAGAAAAAATGATAAAACAGACAATTTCGAGGAAAACTATCATTTCCAGGGATTATAAAGCATTTAATTATGTGGAGTTTATGGTGGAATTGGAAAATGTAGAATGGGAGAGAGTAAAATTAATCCCAGACGTGAATGAGGCATGGAACTTCATATTTAAGGAATTTATGGTGGAATGCGAGAGACATGCTCCCCAAAAAGTCAGGAGAATTAAAAAGAACAATGCCCCATGGTATAATTCTAAATTAAACAAATTAAAAAGACAGAGGGATAAATTATGGAAAATTGCCAAACTGTTAATCCTGAGATTTGGCTAAAATATAAACAACTTAGGAATTTATCTATGATGGCATTGAGACAGCTAGAAATGCTTACTACATAGCCCATCTTACACATACCATGGTAAATAATTCTCATACATTTTGGAAAACCATTAAGAATGTCCAGAGTTTATCTAATCCTGAATTCCCAAGAAATGTTGAGATCAATAATGTTGATGTACCTTTGGGAATAAAGGTGGTTGATGGGTTTAATGAGTTTTTTACATCAGCAGGAATGGTAAGTCATGGTACATTATTAGAAGTCAATAATAAGGGAATCTCGGGTAATTTACAACTGGGTGATTTTACGGGAGAAATTGTTGCAACATCAAATACATTTGAATTTATACCTTTTGAAGTGTATGAGGTAGCTGAGTCTCTGGAAATGATACATAAGGCTGGAGTAGCTGACGGCATACCAAATGTATTGTTGAAATATGCCACTTCTGTAATTGCGTACCCTTTGACTGAATTATACAACATGTCACTATCTCAATCTAAGTTTCCAAGTATGTGGAAAATTGCCAAAGTAGTCCCAGTACATAAATCAGGAAAAAGGGAAATCTTGGGAAATGATAGACCTATTTCGGTTTTGCCGGTTATTGCAAACATTTTTGACGGGATGGTTGCAAAGCAGGTCCAAAAATTTTTTGAGAAGGATAAAATCCTAAATAAATATCAATCAGGTTTCAGAGCTGTCCATGGTACAACTTCTGCACTTTTGCAGGTCACTAACTCCCTAGCCGAAAGCCTGGACAGGAGTCTATTTCTGGGTGCCACCTATGTGGATCTTTCAAAGGCATTTGATACTCTAAACTGCAATATTCTCCTGTCCAGGCTTTGGCATATGGGGTTATCAAAACAGGCTGTGGACTGGTTTAGTTCTTATTTATATGATAGAGGCCAGATTGTGGTAAATGACCAATGGAAATCACAACTTTGTTCAATAAAACCGGGTGTCCCACAGGGCTCCCTATTGGGTCCATTATTGTACAATGTATATGTTAACTCTATGAAATTCTCCAATTCTGAGGCAAAGTTCCATTTATATGCTGATGATACGATAATCTATCTGTCTGGCTATAGGTATGATTAGATAGAGAGTAAATTACAAATAGCATCTGATGAACTGCAGAGATTCCTAGTCTCATCTAAACTTATTTTGAATTCAAAAAAATCTCAAACTATGTATTTTCAAAGGAAAGTTGGTGGGAATTTCTCTGAGGGGCTTCTTCGGATTAAAACTATGGAAGGTCAAATTTTGGAACAAGTGGATTGCTATAGATATTTCGGGGTCTATTTTGACTGTTTTCTAAAATGGGACAAGCATACAGAATATTTCATAAAGACAATTAACAGACTTATGGGGGCTTTATATAGGATTCAACATTGTACAACACACAAAATTAGAAACCATTTAATAAATACTACAATAATTCCTTTATTAGATTATGGAGATTTAGTATATATGGGGGCCAATTCAACATTATTGGGGAAAATAGAAACTGTGTACAACAAAATGGTGCGGTATATTACAATGGCACCAAGAAGGACTCATAGGGAGGATTTATATAATACACTAGGATGGTATACATTTGGGGATAGAAGGTCCTTACATGTACTGTTGTATATGGAAAAATGCTTTTCTGATAAAGTACCAGGATATATAAAAGATTGTCTGCAGGAAAAAAGGATAAAAATGAGTCTTAGAGCAGCAAGAGGAGTAGAATGTTTGCCACCACAATGTAATACGAATATGGGTAGAGGTAATTTTTTCCACTGAGGACCATCTCCTTGGAATTTATTACCAGTGGAAATTAGGATAAGTGATGGTAGAAGAAGGGCGGTACAGATTAAGAAATGGTTTATTTATTTATTTCATCATTTGGATTTACAACCTTTGAGTCAAAGACTCATTTACAAAGGCACCTAGTAGCAGGGAGGGTAGACAACAATTGGTGGTGGAGTATAACAATGGAGAACATTGTAGGTGAGATACAATAAAAGAACACACAAAGAAATTCCAGTAATGCAAAGGTGTACAAAGGCTTCAATTAGTTACAATTAGTCTAGTAAATAAATAATAAGGTACCGCTAGGGGTTCTAGGGAGTGAATCCTGGGGGGGAAGGGGTGGTTGCTGGGGGAGAAGGCAGTCCTGAAGGATGTTGTCTGTAAATTGGGCCAGGCGGAGCTGTAGGTATGGGCCAGTCAGGGCCATATACAGCTCTGAGTGTCAGTGAGGTGGTTTTGGAGGGCGATTTGGGGGATGTTTGTAATATGAGTGGGGAGGGAGTTGTACCAAGAGGGGGCTCTGTGGTGGAATGATCTTTGGGGAGAGAAGTCCTGGCTCTGGGGACTTGGAAGGTGGCTTTGCTTGAGCTTTGGGTGGTGACCGAGTGGGAGGCCAATTTTAGGGATGCAGCAACCCCTTGGGAGGCAGCCCAAGTAGTGATTTTTTTTACCAGTATACTGGTGTGGTAGCGCATGCACTCAGCAAAGGTGAGCAAGTTCAAGGAGGAGTAGAGCTGGCACGTGTGCATTCTACTGGGGGCACCGGTCAGGAGCCTGCAAGCCTTGTTGATTGAGGTCTGGACTTTGGTGAGGGCAGTGGGGTCAGCAGCGGCATAGATAGGGAACCAATATTTGACCAATGACAGGATGGAGGAGGTGATAGCCTGCTGGAGGGAAATCTGAGGGAGGCAGTCTTTGTGGTGGTAGAGGATTCCAATCTGGGTGTTTATAGCAGTGGACAGGGAATTAATATGAGAGTGGAAAGAGAAAGCCGAGTCGAAGGCCAGATATTTGTATGCAGACAGCTGTTCAAGGGGGTGTAAGGTGCTGGGGAGGATGAGAAGTGGGGCATTTCTGGAGTTACTCTGGAGGTGGGCAAAAAGCATAGATTTTGTCTTCTTGAGATTCAGAACTAGACGATGATCAAGGAACCATGTTTCAGCTTGGCTGAAGGTGAGTTGCAGAGAGTTCTGGAGGGTGATGGGGTCAGGGTGGGAGGTGACGAGAACCGCATCATCAGCATATAGGAGCATACTGCCCAAGCAGGAGCTAGAAAGGGTGTTTAGAAAGAGACTGAACAATGTGGAGCCCAGGATGGAACCCTGGGGGACACCTGAGCTTACAGGTAGGGCAGCTGATAGGGTATTGTTTATCTTGACCCATTGGGGTCTGGCATGGAGGTAACTGGAGAACCAAGCAATGGGACCAGATGAGAAGCCTAGTTGATGGAGGGAGTCAAGCAATAGGGGGTGACACACAGTGTCAAAGGCCTTAGATAGGTCAATTAACACTGCCCCAGCAACATCCCCAGAGTCAAGTGCAGAGTCTATTTGCTGTGAGAACTCTAGGACGGCTATGGTGGTGCTGTGTCCAGGGCAGAAGCCATGTTGTTCTGGACATAGTATGCTGTATGTGGTTAGATATACCATGAGTTGAGTGGATACTATTTTTTCCAGAGCTTTAGACAGTGGGGTTAAGAAAGGTGAAAGATCCGTAATGCCATTTACATAGCATTTGCACTGCGCAAAACCCCTTACATGGCACTTTGCGCAGTGCAAATTATCACCTACAAAAAGGTCCTCTTATTCCAGGCAAAGCCCAGAGGCAGAAGCAGGAACTGCAGGAAGGTGCACAATGGCTGACTGGACAGCATCACTTCCAAACATGATGGGGAAGTCCCTCCAAGAACAGCAGCGACAGAGACATCCAGTATGTGTGCCTCATACCAATGTGCTCTATAGCTTACTGTGCCCAACACATGGGCTGGACTTCCACAGTGGCTGCTATGTGGGCAGGACTCCCACAGTAGCCACTATATAGGCAGGACTCCCACAGTGGCTGCTTCCCCACTAGCAGTGCATGGCATCTGTCCAATGCGATCCTCTAGAGCACAGTACATGCTATGACAGATGGGCTGGTCTGCTGTCCCACATATGCTATGCAGGTTTCTGAACATACTTACCCTGTTGATGGTCCCAACCACCCTTATAACAGGGAACAACCTATATGAAATGTGTACCTACAGGTGTCCTACCACTGTAGGTTGTGGTACTACTAAGGAATGCAGCTAGACAGATAGTCAGAGACATAGCATGGTATGTTATGGTATGGCGGGTATAGGGTCATATGCCACTGGACAGCTCGAACAGGAGGGTTCCCCATAGGATTGTCCAGTACAGGAAAGTGCTGCACTGGTAATCATAACAGATGGAAGTGTAGTCCATGTCACTATGACTCATCGTACCAGTGAAATGTGTAACCAAATATCCAGCTGTTCAATGTCTCTGTGCGAGACTGTCCTGTACTGCACTTGCGGCAAGCATTCCTGTTCCGTAATGCCCAGTGCCATATATGCCCTGCCCAGTTATGGTATGGGAAAATGTCAGTCATATGAACAGGCAGCTCAATTGAGCAAAGCTCAGTCACAATGAGGTCCTTTCTATAATGGATACAACTGCCTAATGGTAACATTGAAGAAAAAAATGTATTTCAGGAGGAGCATGTACCATGCAGAGTACCATTTATAAAACATGTCATGTATAATACTCATAAACCACACATTGATCAGATTCCTAAGTAAAGCAGCATGCCATAGCTTGCAAAGGAGTGGCAAACTGTACATAAATGATGACTGCTGTGTGGCAAGGTAAGCTGCACAGCCCTTAAGCAGCAATGTGCTGGCATGTAGTCATTTCAGTCTGCATAGCTATACATATACCTGGCTGTCCACAATGTTCCACATAGCTGGCTCCAGTTGCTGTCTCTGCTGTCTCCATGGTTTGCAATTCCATAGCCATCTGCAGTGGTGCACTTGTCCCTGTAAATAGTGCTGGAGCAAAGTTGTATGCAAATGCAAATGCATGCAACTATCTCTGAAATGAGATGCAAATTGTGAGCTTTGCCCCCTGACTGCCCTAATCAGCTAATTTACATGCTTCCTTTGTGAATAGCATTTTTTGCATCACGCAAACACATGTTGCATTTGTACGATAGTAGTGTACCACACAACATGTTAGTGAATTGTTTAGTGCAATACAGGATGACAGTACTGCACATGCAAAATTCCCTGCTGTCACTAGCCTGTCACGCAAACGGCATGGCGTAATGCCCTGTTGTGTGGAGCTTCCCAATGTTGTTTAATCACACACACTATACAGTTTGCAATACTGCAACAATGTAGCAGACTGTGTGCTAGGCCGTACACTGTTCAACAATGTCCTAGAGTGTGAAGACACCCCTGCAGAGGGACCAGCAGTGGTCTGCAGTGGAGATGGCCAACAGGGTAGACCTTGTGGTCACTGGGGAGGGTCATTTATTCAGGTAAGAAGGCCTCAGTAGGATGGCTGCTGTCAGGCTGCACAGGGCTGGAATGGACAGGGGGGAGCAATGCTGCCACTGCTATGGGGACCTTGTCCAGTGGGACCGGGACTGGGTCCAGTGCTTCTGGGAAATGGTGTCGTATGGCACCGTGCAATGCCCAGGTATGTACACTTTTGCCATGTTTTCCATGTGGTTGGCTTGTATTTTGATGTTATACATCTGAGTGGCACTGTCACCTGCATGTCATTTGACACACGGGGTTGGTTGCCTCACAAGCCCCAATATGCAATCCTGTTGTGACCCACTGCATATCTTTGAGTTGTGGTTTGCACTACCAAGCCTCACACCGTGGGATAGGTCACTGGTGGTATTATTTTGGTGTGTGGTACTATGTGGCAGGAGGACAACTCCATGTAACACATGTTCGGGTGTTGGCAATCATAATGTGTCACCACAGCCTGTTTATACAACAGTTGTACAGTCTCACTGTGTTCCTGGTGTATTTTACTGTATACTGCTGGTACCCTAAGCACATGTTTGTGTATCTGTCACTGCACTTATTGACTCCACCCATTATATTACTGATACTGATACGTGACTGCACCCATCATATTACTGATATGATTGATACCTGACTACGGTGTGACCCCTAGTATATGTGTTGAAGCCCACTCCTGTTTCCCATAGCAAATATATTGCTGGGTTATGAGTCACATAATGAATAATAGATGGGTGGGTGGGTGAGTGTACCCAGAGTATTACACACATCCCAGGTGTGGGATGCTACATGATGGTATATGACATCATCCCACACCATGAGTGTGTGTACTTTCGGGTTACACATACTCACCCATGTTTTCTTTCTATATCATTACTGGTCAGACATTGTTATGACATTTGGATTTCACACTGACAGTGCTCGACAGTGTCACTCGCTGTTTTCCCAGTACTGTTTCTGTGACCTGGTGCTGTTGGAAGTCTTGGCGTTTTGCGGGATTTGTCACATCACACTGCAGGACTGTACTTCACACAGTGTCCATTCTACTGCTTGTAGCACATGATCTGCCTTGCCCCGTGTGGGGGGGGTCCTGAACTGTCTTCAGCAGTGATACACCACTCCGGTGCCCACCTGTGTGTTCTCCATGCTACCTATTTCTATTGGCTGTCTCCTGGTGGCACTGCCAGCCATGCCCCATGTTGGCTGCCATGCTGCAGCATCACACATATGCAGATATCTTCAGGTATCCATGAGTACTGCCCACTGTTGTTCTCCTCTGTCCTGCAGCACCGTGTATTGAATGATTGTGCAATGCTATTCACAGCAGTGCTATTCGGTGCAGTGCTATTCACACACCTGTGCATATCTTTACAGTGCATGATACTTTCTCATTGCACATCTTGCTTTGCACAATATTCACCATGTGTTCAGCACCAGCGCTTAACCATTGTGAATGGGGCTGTTTTGTTGTTGCACAATTACACTGTATCTTGCAGTACAAACTTTACGTGGTCACAATTCTTTGTGACTCTAACCCGGTGTTAAAATATGCAAAAATGGCAAAGTTACAAATAAAAGTTAAAACCCCATTGAAATTCATTGAACTGTGCTTAGCTTTTTTCTTATATTGCAGTTGACGATTGCAGGAGCAAGATGTGTCTTCGATTAGAGAGTGGATCTACATTGTGGGACATGTTCAGGTGAGTGAGGGTGTGTGGGGGAAGTAGAGGCTTGTGGGATGGTGGGTTCAGAGTGGGAGGTCGGGTGGGGCATGTAGGGATGTATGTGTGGGGTCAGATCAAGGACAGTCTATTTTCTTTGTTACAGGGAAAATAAATCGGTGAGGGATGGTTTCTTTATTGCAAGAACTTTCAGATTATGACAGTGGGGATTGGACACCCCATTGTCAGGCTATTGTTTGGCATTGTGGGCAGGTGACCTGGGAGGGTTAAGAGAAGCAGTATCAGGGATGGGCACCCCGGCCCACTTATATTTAAAATAAAAATAAACATTGGAAGGGTAGGCAGGCAACACAGATGGGAGGGGGAGAAAGAAGCTGTGCCAGGAGTGGATAGATAGATAGATAGACAGATAGATAGATAGATAGATAGATAGATAGATGGACAGACGAAGACAGACAGACAGACAGACAGACAGACAGACAATGTATTTATTTAACTTTTTTCACCAGGTAAGTGCACTGGCAATGAATGCCTTTTTTCAGGCACGACCCAGGTGCAACAGCACAGACAATGGGGGGAATACAACACATAAGTCAAAGGAGGAAGTACAATATGTTGATTTGAGGATACGAAAAGATACAGTGGTTTACTAGTACTGTATACATGAATTTGATAAATTTACAGTAAGTATGAAAATGTACAATTCGAGATGAACATAGAGTTGTATACATTGAGATTGATGGAAACTCAGGTGGGTAATAATTCCAGTTACATGTGAGGTAACAATTATTAGACAGCATGAGAGAGGAAGTAGGATAGAGGAAGGGAGAAAAGGTAGCAGTCACTAGAAAGAGTGGAGAAGGGGAACTGGTAAAGGAAAACAGTTGAGGGGTAAGTGCATAACTTGTTGGGGTCACTATGTCAAGAAAATGAAAAGAGGTGGGGTAAAAGTATAGCTTATGGGGTAGGTGGGCATTTGGGAAAGTGGGGGATTAGTGGAAGCAATTGCAGGTGTGTGATGAGGAATAATGTGCTTTTAAGAGCTTTTTATGTTGCTTGCACACATGTGCAAAAAACATAGTGCCTTCATCAGAGATTTCAGAGGTGTGTCACCTCCTCCTCCAATTCAGTCAGTGTGCTGGCAGGAGCGGCCCCTGTAAGCCAATGCATTTTGGAGCTGTCTATGACACGCTCCAAAATGCAGTGGCATACAGTTGAAAGGGGGAGCTACACTTCAGTGAGCACTGATAAGATATCGGCTGCTCACGCGCAGCTCCCCCCCAGACACACGCAGGCGATGTGCCCCCGCACGCACTGTATAGCCGACGTGCCCAATCCCCCTACCGGCTGAGCTGCATCCCGCCTAGAGTAGGGTGCCATGCTGGGAGCCCACCCCAGCATGGCAAGCAGTCCTTTGGCTGATGGGGATGCCCAATCCCCATCGGCTGAACACCTCTTAACGTCCTTGTGCCATGCTGGGAGCTCACCCCCAGCGCTAAAATCCCATGCCATCTTTTTTCAAACCTGTAAAATGAAAACGGTCCCACAGCGTGTCTCCCAACCCCCTTCCCACAACCCACACCCACCCACTGTGCACCCAGCATCCTCACACCCCTCACCTCATACTTACCTCCGGACTCCGGTGCGATGATCTTCGATGGACCAGAACATCTGCACTCTTCAAAGCCTACCGCAAACTGAGAAATGCTGGTAAGCTGTATAATGGGCTAGATAGGGGTTTTCAACTTTGTTGCATATCTCAAGCATTTTGGGAATTTTGCACCAAATTTTCAACATGGGAGTTTAGGACCCCTTCTCAGATAATCATTGTCATGGCGTATTCAGGCGCGGTGATTTCGCACAGTGACTGCACAGTGACTGCAAAATCACCCTTCAGGCCTGAATACCACCATGACAGTGACATAATTCATGAGAAGGGTCCCAAAACCCCATGTTGAAAATTTGGTGCCAAAATTCAAAAAAATGACTGTTTTACGAGTGTGCATTGCGCAGTTCCTATGCAGGCTTGTAAGTTCATGAAATTTCAATATTTTCACTCCAGATTTTCAACATTGCCATTTTACCACACCTTCTTATGAGTAGAATAGCTGTCATTTTTCACATCTCACCCAAAATGTATTTCCGCCCATGTAGCGCAGAATGGCACAGTCATGTGTGAAATCAATGTACGGGACAAATTAAGAAAATCACAGTGACACTGTTCATGAGCAGAGCTCTTAAAATGGCTATGTTGAAAATTTGGTGAAAAAATTCCTAAAAATGACTGTTTTACGAGTGTGCATTGCGCAGTTCCTACGCACGCTCGTAGGTTTGCGAATTTTCAGTATTTCCACTCCAGATTTTCAACACTGCCATTTTACCACACCTTCTTATGAGTAGTACAGCTGTCATTTTTCACATCTCACCCAAAATGTATTTCCGCCCATGTAGCGCAGAATGGCACAGTCGGTGCGCGAAATCAATGTAGGACAAATTAAGAAAATCACAGTGACACTGTTCATGAGCAGAGCTCTTAAAATGGCTATGTTGAAAATTTAGTGAAAAAATTCCTAAAAATGACTGTTTTACGAGCGTGCATTGCGCAGTTCCTACGCAGGCTCGTAAGTTTGCAAAATTTCAATATTTTCACTCCAGATTTTCAACATTGCCATTTTACCACACCTCCTTATGAGCAGTACAGCTGTCATTTTTCACATCTCACCCAAAATGTGTTTCCGCCCATGTAGCGCAGAATGGCACAGTCGTGTGCGAAATCAATGTATGGGACACATTAAGAAAATTGCCATGACACTGTTCATTAGCAGAGGTCTTATAATGGCTATGTTGAAAATTTGGTGAAAAAATTCCTAAAAATGACTGTTTTACGAGTGTGCATTGAGCAGTTCCTACGCATGCTCGTAGGTTTGCAAATTTTCAGTATTTCCACTCCAGATTTTCAACACTGCCATTTTACCACACCTTCTTATGAGTAGTACAGCTGTCATTTTTCACATCTCACCCAAAATGTGTTTCTGCCCACGTAGCAGACAATGGCGCAGTCGGTGTGCAAACTCAGTGTATGGGACGCATTAACAAAATCACAGTGACACTGTTTGTGAGCACAGGCCTTAAAATGGCTATGTTGAAAATTTGGTGAAAAATTCCTAAAAAATGACTGTTTTACGAGCGTGCATTGCGCAGTTCCTACGCACGCTAGTAGGTTTGCAAATTTTCAATATTTGCACTCCAATGACTTCCAAATACCTAAACAGCACATAGAAGCAAGCAACATTCGGCATTGACAAATGCTTGTTAAAGGCTGGGATAGTGGAGAAGTTTTTGACATGGTGGTTAAGGAGTTCCAAATAGATGCGGCTCAGTAGCTTAAATAGCTCTGTCCCATGTTGGTACAAAATATGAGGACTATGAGGTTGTTGTAGTTAGTGGCAGAGTAGGACGAGGGAGATCAAGATTTGTTTTTTCAGGTAAGCAGGGGTGCCAGATTGCAAGGTTTTCTTGAGAAGAATGATGAGTGTCAGATTGGCTTTAAGGTCAGGAGTGAGCCAGTTTAGGGAGTTTAGGTCTAGACAGTGGTTAACCTCGGATCTACTGCCAGAGGCACATTTACTGATTTTATAGTATAAGGTATACTTTTTTGTAATGTGGATTTGTTGGCAACATCGATGACAACCAAGTCATAGTTAAGAGAGGGGACAAGCATTGCCATTGCAAACCGGATTCAATCAATAGGAGTTAAGAATTGGTGAATTCTGTAAAGTGAACCTAATTTCTGGTGAAAGAGTGAGGAAGTATGCTGGAGGTTGGATTCAAAAGACAGTGTGGGATCGAGGTGGACACTAAGGTACTTAATGGTGAGCCATTTAGATAGATAGATGGATAGATGGATAGATGGATAGATGGATAGATAGATAGATAGATAGATAGATAGATAGATAGATAGATAGATAGATAGATGGATGGATGGATGGATGGATGGATGGATGGATGGATGAATGGACAGATGGACAGATAGAAACAACAGAGGATTTGCTGGTTCACTACTTTAATTTAAAGAGCTAGTGTACTGCCTAAAACTTTTGGAGGCAGTATAGCACAGTGGTTTAAGGCTCTGAGCTGCAAATCTGGTGACCTAGGTTTGAATCCCACAGCCCCCACGTGCATACTATGTGACCCTGAGCAAGTCACTTAACTTCCCTGTGCTCCCAGGTTGCACCTGTAAACAAGCTTTCAGCTTAGTGTGTCATCCCTGGTTAAACAATTGAAAAACAAAACAATAAAACTAATATCAGTTTTTAAAAGCTGTCATCTATTACCTTATATATCTGAGGTACTTTTTCTTTTCCACCTGGTTAATTAGAATATTTCTTAACTGATGTTAACAGGTGTGATGAAAGGAAATGCACTCTGTCTGGCATCTGACAGATCTAGTTCTTTTCCTTCCACTACATCATCAGCACTGTGACCTCACTGACTGTGAAATCACAGCTGTTCAGGAACAGCCACTCAGTAGCTGTGAGATCAGTCACCTGTGATGTCACAGTCAGGGAGGTCACAGTGTTGAGATGATGTAGTGGGAGGTAACAGAACTAATAATGTCAGCTACCAGGCAGAGTGTTATTCCACACATCCAACATACTACTATCACATAGAAATGTTTCTAATGGGCAAAAGGAAAATACTTCAAAAAATAAAAAGTTACAACTTACTACTTCTGAAAATTTGTAACATTGTCCTGTCTGCTATTTTTGGTTCCACTAGCTCTTTAAGTCGGCAGCATGACTCCAGCTTCTGCTTTACAATTCAAGAAAGTCCCACTGTTCTCATGCAGAGAATGCAGGTCAATGGCTAACCTCACTAAGCTAGGCACCCTGGATTGTGGGGTGCCCAGAAAAGGTATTTCTAACCAGTTTTTGTTTTAAAATAAACACCAGAATCTAGCTAAACAGATCAGTTTAGGTAGGATCAGGTGTTTGTCTTTTAAAATTACACCCTTTTTTATGTATTTTCCATGGGGTTTTTTTAGTTTGAGGAGAAAACAAGCCCAAAATGGTGGCTCTCGCAGCATGAAAAAATGTTTTCATGCTGTGAGAAGCAAGTGGTGAGAAACCAAAAATGGTTTTGACACACATAATTTTTAATGTTGTATCTGAGCATTATCCCAAAAGCCCTACTGAGTATGCTCAGAACAGGAGAAAAACAAAATGATAAATTATTATAACTGTAGGACTGTCTAATGTTTGTTCACGAGTACTTCCAAAGAGACTACCTTGGCACAGCATGCTTCTACCCTGAAACTTTTAGAAACAAAGTCTATTCCATGTAGGCTGTAGGTGACAGCAAAACCAAAAAAAAAAAAAAAACGTGTTAAGTAAGGGGAAAAAAATTGGACCTCAATAGGAAAATGATATATGTGGATCTGAGAAACCACACAAGCTTCCATCACAAAACTTTCCACATACTTAGACCTTGCTATTAGACAATACCTGCAAAGTTTCAGCTAATTTTATCAAATGTTGCCAAAGCTATTAAAATGCAAAGTTGGGGTTTAAGGCAAGGCAAGGCAAAATTTATTTAAAAGACGCCCAATCCCAGAGGCTCTGGGCACTGTACAAAATTTTAAAACAGACATATAGAGATAACAAATATACAGTTTTTACACAGTAAAAATACAGAATCAAAAAAATCAGAGACATTATCGTAAATATCAATCTAAACCTCAAATGCTTTAGAAAAAAGAAAAGTCTTCAACTGGGCCTTAAAAATGTCTACTGTGGGGGCTTCCCTGACCATAACTGGCAAAGAATTCCACAGAACAGGAGCAGCAGTGCTGAATGCTCTATCACCAGCAGATATCAACCTAGTTCTGGGAATGGCCAGGAAGCCACCACTAGAGGAACAAAGAGGGTGTGAGGAGAGGGAAGGTAGCAGAAGGTCTGACAGGTAACCAGGGCCTAGCCCGTATAGGGCCTTATAGGTGAGAAGACCCACTTTAAAGAGGACTCTCCACCTAACTGGCAGCCAGTGCAGTTCGCATAAAACCGGTGTAATATGACAAGACTTTTGCTGTCCGGTCAACAACCAGGCAGCTGCGTTTTGCACCAGCTGTAGTCTACAGAGAGATCCTCCTGTGACCCCGAGATAGAGCGCGCTACAGTAATCAAGCCTTGATGTGACTAAGGCATGTATCAAGGTAGGGAGGTCCAGAAGCGGAACAAGGAGCTTAATCCTGGCAATGTTTCTGAGATGATAAAAACAGGTATGAACCGTGGAGGAAATTTGAGCCTCCATGGTTAAGTCCCTGTCCAGAATGACTCCCAGATTTCACACCCAAGAGGAGGCCTTCAATGACACAGTTCCAAGAACATGCCCAGTTTCTGTGTCAGAGGCCATCCTACCATGGACTCTGTTTGACTCCACTACCAATACCTCCGTCTTATCGGGGTTTAGTCGCAACCAGCTGGAGGCCATCCAGTCGTTTATCTCAGCCAGACAGATATTAAGCACCTCCACAGCATTTGATGTTCTGGGGCAAAGGAAAAATATAGCTGAGTATCATCAGCATAGCAATGAAAACTCAGACCATACTTCCTAATGATCCCACCCAGAGGCAGCACGTACACTGCGAACAACATTGGAGCCAGTACCGATCCTTGAGGAACTCCACAAAAAAGGAGACTGGGTGTAGATGAGGAATTCCCCATCATAACCCATTGCATCCTGTTGGTAAGAAATGACTCAAACCATTTGATGACAGTTCCGGTGAGTCCACATAGGTCCCTAAGGTGGACAAGCAGCACACAATGGTCCACAGTGTCAAATGCTGAAGAGAGATCGAGGAGAACAAGAATTGTCTTGTCTCCCCGATCTCTAGTCCTGAGGAGATCATTATGCACCCGAACAAGTGCTGTGTCAGTGCTATGTCTGGCATGAAAAGCTGACTGGAAGGGTTCATACAACTCGTGAGATACGAAGTGCTCTTCCAACTGAAGCGCTACCACCTTCTCAACAACCTTTCCCAAAAATGGAAGGTTGGCGATAGGACGGTAATTTGCCTTGATCTCCGGGTCCAAAGATGGCTTCTTTAAGAGGGGTTTCACCAGAGCCTCCTTCAAGGCATTTGGAAAGACAACCTCAGAGAGGGAACACAGTACAATCAAGGCAAACACTTGGCTGACGGAGTCAACACATCTCATAAAGAAACGGGTTAGCACCGGGTCCAGTTCACAAAAGGTATGCTTCATATTGATTGCTACCTCGATAACCTTACTAACCTCCACTGGTCTAAACTCTCCCCAACCAGACGGAGTGCACTCAGAACACATCAGGCGATCACTGCCAGCTACAACATTTCTGGCTGGGGAAACCACCCGCCGGATCAAGGATACCCTGTCTGAAAAGAACCGAGCGAATTCCTCACAGTCTATGTTGGGAAAAACCCTCCAGGGCTGTATACAGACAAGATGTAAAAGCCTGTCCACAGTCCAGAAGAGTGAGGCCGGCCGGTTCTTCCTGGCGGCAATCTCCCTAGACAGAAACACTGTCTTCTTGCGGTTGATTGCCTCCTGATACGCACCGTAATGGGCACGTAGGACCAGTTTATCCGCCACCAGACGGGATCTCCTTCAGCAGCGCTCCAATCTCCGACCCATCTTCTTCATTTTCCTGAGCTCACCATTGAACCATGGTGACCTCAGGTACGAAGTTCTGGGTCATACACGGACGGGTGCGAGGCAGTTAATGGTGTCGGATAGCACCCGATTATAGGTGTCAACCCCGACAGCAACATCTCCCATGCATGCATCACCCACACTAGACAATTTCGCTGCCACCAAAAAACCCTCAGGGGTCAAACCCCGCAAAGGGCGACAGTTAATCATCTCAACAGGGGACGGGCTTATGGTGGGAGCCCCAAGCGTGAACTGCACCGTGCAATGATCGGACCAAAGGACCAGATTGATCCTAAGATCCCTAATCTCAAGTCCCAGTGAGAACACCAGGTCCAACGTGTGGCCATCCCGATGAGTCGGTGCAGAAACAGCCTGCATCAGACCTAAGGAGGACATAGTCTGAGAGAACTCATGGTTGTGTCTATGATTCACGTCATCAACCCAAACATTGAAATCCCCCAGAAAATCACATCTGGGGGATTCCAATGTTCCGCCAGCAACTAAATCTGCGATCTCCTGCAGGAAATATCCCATTGGCCCAGAAGGGTGATAAATGAGAAAAATCCTGCAGCCCACATCAGGTCCTCTAAGGATGGCCACACATTCAAAAGACAGAGTTCTCTCGCAAGTTGCAGTGAAGAATCGAGCTGGATCTAAAACAGATAGCTACACCACCACCACTGCGTTTCCTCTCTGGGGCAGTGCACTCGGTATACAGGAGGGACTGCAGCCTCAAAAATCGGGCCTGCATCATCTCCCACCCAGGTTTCCGTAATACAAGCCACATCGACCGAAGAAATCAAGGCAGCAATAATTGCTGTCTTATTTCTGATCGATCTGGCATTACAAAGCACTGCCGTCAGGGGATTTGGGGGTGATGCAGCCCCATAAGTTACCTGGCCACTTGATCTGGTGGACTCCCTGGGGATGGGCACCAACCACGTCTGGCATCTCCCATGTGCCCTCCGCAACCCAGGGCACCTTCTGGACCTGACAACCTCAATCCTCCCACCACCCATATATGGGTTGTTCAAAAATGCATGACCAGCGCCATCTCTTTCAATCCCAACCTCCCGACAGCGCCAGATAGTAATAGCTGAAACTGGGAGGGGAATAAAAGGGCGCAGATCGTGCAACATCGAACTATCATAAGTAATTCTAACCCCCTTTTGTCCTACCATATAGTCCGTATGCATCTAAAGCATAAATAATTCTTAATTATCGAAGTTTAAGCAACAAACTACTTAACCTAAAAATATTCCACCTAGCCTATTCTGTCATCAACAGATGTTACTAATATCTAAAAACATAACAACACTACTAACAAAAGTGCCCTCAATTAGCTAATTCTCAGCCTCAATAATAATATACAGCAATAGACTGTTTAGCAATAACGTTACTTTTACAAGGCTACAATAAAACAGAGCACATAACCTTCTCTTCTGTGTTAACTAAACATTTTCACGTGCCACTCCTGGCAGCTCGCTTAAGTGGTAAGCGCAATTTAAATAGAGAAAATCCCACCCAGGACACACAGGTCCTAGCTCCCCAAATCACTTCTGGCAGCTTGTAAAATCACAGACCTGCTGCACAGCCTCTCACGCTGTGCAGGTCGTAAATCCAAAAGCGAACCAGGCGAGCGTCCAGAGCAGGAGCATCCAGTCAGCACCTCGGTCATCCCAGCCGCTAACGAGCGGCAACACAGTTAGGCAAGTTGAGCGCACACACGAACAAGCTGCTTGCGAGCGGCGCAGCAATTTAAATAGAGAAAATCCCCATAGAATAGATGGAATAGCATAGAAGCTGTCATTCAACCCTAACTGCACTAGCACAGCTGTTCACTGTACATGACTGTGTTACAGCACATGACCTGTGGCAGTCATTGCAATAACAACTGACTGCATGACCTGTAACAATCAGTGCAATAATGACTCCGCACATGACCAGTGACAGACAGTGTAATAATAATAATTGAGCATCTGACCTGTATTAACCCATGTAATAATGACTGAGCAAGTGGCCTGTCAATCTGTATAATAAGAACCCAACATACGGCCTGTAACATTCAGTGTAATAATGTCTGAACACATGACCTGTGACAATTTAATAATGACGTAACACATGACTTAACCAATAGCTGGAATAATGATTCAGGGCATGACTTATAACAATCAGTGTAAGAATGACACAGATTAGGATCAATTACAGTCAGTTTAATAATGACTTATTATCTGACTAATATCTATCAATGTAATAATGACTGAACACATAACCTGTCAATCAGAGCATTAATTATTTAGCAAACAGTATGTGTCAGTGTAATACGAACATATGAACATCTGAAAATTCCCAGGAGAAATTAGGCCTCTAGGTCTATCTCGTCTGCTCGAGTGTGCAGCTAATACCCTACTTTGCAGATACCACTCTCCTCTCCTCCACTTTCCCAAATACCCCTTCTTACCCTGTCCTATCCCCTCTTGAAAATACCCGTCATCCTACAAGGTACCACCTCCTCCGGCAAAGTGTTCCTAACTGCCGCTACTCTCTCTCTGTGAAAAAGTGCCTGCTCATTCCCCTCTTATACCTACCTCCTTCCAATCTAGGTCTATGTCCTCTCGTGTCCCTACCCTTCCAGAGCATCAAATCTTTTCAGTACCAGACTTATTTATTCCCTTTAAGTACAGTACAAGTCACATTAAACTGTTCCTCAAGCTCACTGCTCTGGCATTGTTTTTTTGTGCTGCTAATGCAGTGGCAATTCTAAATGATTAACCTCTGAGGGAGGAGGCTGCCCATCTCCAGGTCAAACTGGACAGGAGTAGGGGAACCTCCCCCACCCAGAGAACATCAGGGCCACCACTCTGCCTCAGAAGTTGCCAAGAAAGAGGAGTGGTTGGACCACAGTGGACTCCTGGAGGGTGAGAGTGGTGGAACAGAGGAGCGTCCCTCCAGTTGTACTTCTCCACAATCCATGTGCTATTCTGGTGCAGCATAGTTCCCCTATGGAGGCACACTCTGTGAAGCTGTAGGAGGTTGCTGGAAACTGCCACAAGGAAGTCCCACTGTAAGGTGGCACAGGGCACCACAGGGGAAGGAAGCAGTAAGGGGGTAGAACTGGGGGAGGCAGGGGAAAGTAAAGTGAGTTGCCTGCCTGGCACCATGGCTTGGAGGGACAGGAAGTGAAGTCTCAGAATCTCAAGAGCAGCTGCACAGGAGAGGGAGCTGGACATCATTGTCCACCTAGGGACAAATGACTTGGCTGGGCATGGGATCAGATCAGTGCAGGAGGAGTTTGTGGAGTTGGGGAGGGGCCTTAGACAAGTAGCACACACAGTATCCTTCTCAGAGGTGCTGCCTGTCTATGGCATAGGTGAGACGAGGGTACTCCTTACCATGCGATTCAATGAATGGTTGAAAAACTGGCATGTATCACAGGATTTTGGCTTCACTGGGGACTGGGGTTCCACCTGAAGGGATACCCGCCTATACTGCCACAATGGTCTGCATCTGTCTGGGAGGGGAACCAGCCTCCTGGGTGATAGGTTTAAATGCTTCATTGGCAAGCTTTTAAACTAGCCAAGGTGGGAGGCACTGATAAGAAGCAGGGAATTCACAGCCTTCCCCCACAAAACAGGGTAGTTAGTGAGGTAAACACCAAGGTAGAGATGTCAACAGTGAGCAGGATAGGGGTAAATGGAGAAGGCAAAGTCAGCAAGGGCATGGATGGGGCTAAAAGAGGTAAAGCCATTAAAAAATGGAGAGTAAATAGTACCAGTGCCCATAGTCTGGGTAACAAGCTTCCTGAACTAGGGTCTTGATGGAAGAGGGACACCTGGATATCGTGGTAGTCACAGAAACATGGTACACACAGAACCATGACTAGAATGTAAACATACCAAGGTACACAATCTACAGGAAGGACAAGGAGGGTAAAAGAGGAGGAGGCATAGCTCTCTACATAAGGGAAAGGATCAAAGCAACAGAATTAAAGGGTAAATGGGGAGGAGAGGAGGCACTGTGGGTCAACTTGGAGACAGGCAATGGTACCACTATCTGCACAGGGGTTGTATACAGACCCCCATCTCAGGAGGAAGAAATGGACAAGAAAATGATAGAAGGCATCCTTAGAATGGCAGAAAAAAGAGAAGATATTGTTGATAGGGGACCTGAATATGCCAGATGTTAACTGGAGCACATTTGCTGCAGCCTCATCCAAGAGCGGAGTCATTCTTGATGCCCATCAGGGGGCATGCCTCAGACAGCTAGTACTGGAACCCACTCAGGAGGGAGCATTCTTAGACCTGGTACTCTCAAATGAAGATGGAGAGAGGATCACAGATTTAGAAGTGGGTAGCCATCTGGGAACTAGCGACCACCGAACAGTGTGCTTCACAATAAACACAGCAGTAGAGTCAAGTCATAACAAGCATTTGTCAATGCAGAATGTTGATTGTGTTGGTCTGTTGAGCTCGCTCAGTGGCCATGTGTCACTGGCGCAGTGTGTTTGTCCTGGTGCTGCAGGCTGCTCTTTTGTACTGGGCTGCTGCCTGCGTTGGCACCTTGTTCTGCTGAGGAAGAAATCCGCAGCTGTCCTGACAGAGCTCCATTGAGGTGGCTCACTCCCCCTCTCTCACTCACTCATTCTGTTTCTCCTGGTGCTGCAGGCTGCCCTTTTGTACTGGGCTCCTGCCTGTGTTGGTGGCTTTTTCTACCCACAAAGAAATCCACAGCTGTCCCAACAGAGCTCCGTTGAGGTCGCTCACTCCCCCTGTCTCACTCAGTCATTCTGGCTCTCCTGGTGCTGCAGGCTGCCCTTTTGTACTGGGCTCCTGCCTCTGTTGGCGCCTTTTTCTGCCCACAAAGAAATCTGCGGCAGTCCCGACAAAGCTTCGTTGAGCTTGCTCACTCCCCTTCTCTCACTCGCTCAATCTGTTCTGCCAGCGCTGCAGGGTGCCCTTTTCTATTGGGCTCCTGCCTGCTTTGCTGCCTTCTTATGCCCACAAAGAAATTTGCAGCAGTTACAATACAGCTCTGTTGAGCTCTCTCACTCACTCATTCTGGTTTTCCTGCCACTGCAGGCTGCCCATTTGTACTGGGCCCCTGCGTGAATTGCTGCCTTTTTCTGCCCATGAAGAAATCTGCAGCAGTCCCAACAGAGCCCCGTTGAGCTCACTGACTCCCTCTCCCTCATTCACTCTTTCTGTGTCTCCTGGTGCTGCAGGCTGCCCTTTTGTACTGGGCTCCTGCCTGCATTGGTGGCTTTTTCTGGCCAGAAAGAAATCTGAGCAGTCCTGACACAGCTCCACTGAGCTCTGTCACTGCCCCCTCACTCTCGCATTCTGTTGGTGGCGCTGCAAGCTGGCCTTTGTACTGGGCTCCTGCATCGTTACCGCATTTTCTGAAAACAAAGAAATCTGCAGCAGTCACACTAGAGCTCCATTAAGCTTGCTCACTACCGCTCTGTCACTCGCTCATTCTGTTTCTCTTGGCGCAGCAGACTGCACATTTGTATGGGGTTCCTAGCTGCATTGGCACCTTTGTATGTCCATAAAGAAATCCGCAGCTGTCCCAACAGAGCTCTGTTGAGGTTGCTCAGTCTCCCTCTCCCTCTCTCATTGCTCATTCTATTTGTCCTGGTGCTGCAAGCTGCCCTTTTGTACGGGGCTCCTGCCTGCATTGGTGGCTTTTTCTGCCCACAAAGAAATCCCAGTAGGCCTGATAGAGCTCTGTTGAGCTCACTAAGTCCCCTTGTCTCACTTGCTCATACTGTTTCTCCCACCGCTGCAGGCTGGCCTTTTGTACTGGCCCCTGCCTGTACCGATGCCTTTTTCTGCCCACAAACAAATCAGCAGCAGTCCTGACAGCTCTTCGGTGAGTTCGCTCTCTCCCCCTCCCTCACTCGCTCTCTCGTTCTGTTTTTCCCAGTGCTGCAGGCTGCCCTTTTGTACTGGGCTCTTGTGTTGGGGTCTTTGTCTGAACACAAACAAATCCGCAGCAGTCCCGAGAGAGCTCAGTTGAGCTCGGTCACTCCCTCCTCTCACTCGGTCTATCTTAATCTGTGCCAAACACTGATTTCCCAGAGTGACTGTGCTATTGTCCGGCAGAAGTGCAAAAACATATTTTAGCCAGGATGTGAAAAATGACAGCTGTAATGTTCATCAGGAGTTGTGAAAAAATGCCACTGTTGAAAATGTGGCGTGACAGTATTACAAATTTGCAAAGTTACAAGGGTGCGTGGAAACAGTTCAACGTACGCATGTAACACAGTCATGTTATGGACTTTCGTCACCAAATTTTCAACATAGGGATTTTAGGACTTCTGCTCATGAACAGTGCCACTGTCATTTTCTTAATCTGTCCCGAACACTGATTTCTCACAGTGACCACGTTATTCTGCACCGGAAGGGTGAAAACACATTTCAGTCAGGATGTGAAACATGACAACTGTACTGCTTATAAGTAGGTGTGAAAAAATGGCACTGTTGAAAATCTGGTGTGACAATATTACAAATCCCTTTGAGCTCACTGACTCCCCCTCCCTCACTCACTCATTCTGTGTCTCCTGGTGCTGCAGGCTGCCCTTTTGTACTGGGCTCCTGCCTGCATTGGCAGCTTTTTCTGGCCGGAAAGAAATCTAAAGCAGTCCCGACACAGCTCCGCTGAGCTCGCTCACTCCCCCTCTATCACTCTCGCATTCCGTTTCTGCCAGCACTGCAAGCTGGCCTTTTGTACTAGGCTCCTGCCTGCATTGCCACATTTTCTGCCCACAAAGAAATCTGCAGCAGTCACACTAGAGCTCCGTTGAGCTCGCTCACTACCACTCTTTCACTCACTCGTTCTGTTTCTCTTTACACCGCAGACTGCGCTTTTCTATGGGGCTCCTGGCTGCATTGGCACCTTTGTCTGTCCACAAAGAAATCCACATCTGTCCCGACAGAGCTCCCTTGAGGTTACTCAGTCTCCCTCTCTCATTACTCATTCTGTTTGTCCTGGTGCTGCAAGCTGCCATTTTGTATGGGGCTTCTGCCTGCATTGGCACCTTTTTCTGCCCACAAAAAAATCCCAGCAGTCCTGATAGAGCTCTGTTGAGCTCACTAAGCCCCCTTGTCTCACTTGCTCATACTGTTTCTCCCACCACTGCAGGCTGGCCTTTTGTACTAGGCCCCTGCTTGTACTGACACCTTTTTCTACCCACAAAGAAATCCACTGCAGTCCTGAAAGCGCTTCAGTGAGTTAGCTCACTCCCCCTCCCTCACTCACTCTCTCATTCTGTTTCTCCCAGTGCTGCAGGCTGCCCTTTTGTACTGGGCTCTTGTGTTGGGGCCTTTGTCTGAACACAAACAACTCCGCAGCAGTCCCGAGAGAGCTCAGTTGAGCTCGGTCACTCCCTCCTCTCACTCGGTCCATCTTAATCTGTGCCAAACGCTGATTTCCCAGAGTGACTGTGCTATTGTCCGGCAGAAGTGCAAAAACATATTTTAGCCATGATGTGAAAAATGACAGCTGTAATGTTCATAAGGAGTTGTGATAAAATGCCACTGTTGAAAATGTGGCGTGACAGTATTACAAATTTGCAAAGTTACAAGGGTGCGTGGAAACAGTTCCACGCACGCATGTAACACAGTCATGTTATGGACTTTCGTCACCAAATTTTCAACATAGGGATTTTAGGACTTCTGCTCATGAACAGTGCCACTGTCATTTTCTTAATCTGTCCCGAACACTGATTTCCCACAGTGACCACGTTATTCTGCACCGGAACGGTGAAAACACATTTCGGTCAGGATGTGAAACATGACAACTGTACTGCTTATAAGTAGGTGTGAAAAAATGGCACTGTTGAAAATCTGGTGTGACAATATTACAAATCCCGTTGAGCTCACTGACTCCCCCTCCCTCACTCACTCGTTCTGTGTCTCCTGGTGCTGCAGCCTGCCATTTTGTACGGGGTTTCTGCCTGCATTGGCACCTTTTTCTGCCCACAAAGAAATCCCAGCAGTCCTGATAGAGCTCTGTTGAGCTCACTAAGCCCCCTTGTCTCACTCGCTCGTACTGTTTCTCCCACCACTGCAGGCTGGCCTTTTGTACTAGGCCCCTGCTTGTACTGACGCCTTTTTCTGCCCACAAAGAAATCCACAGCAGTCCTGAAAGCGCTTCAGTGAGTTTGCTCACTCCCGCTCCCTCACTCGCTCTCTCATTCTGTTTCTCCCAGTGCTGCAGGCTGCCCTTTTGTACTGGGCTCTTGTGTTGGGGCCTTTGTCTGAACACAAACAAATCTGTAGCACAATACCGTAGGAAGGGTGGGGCGGGTGGTGAGCCCGCCCTGGGTGCATGCCTCTGAGGGGCGCAGTTTTCAAACCTGCCCAATTCATTTAAATCACTCACACAGGCTGCCTGTGAGCTGTAGCTTTAATTTTTTTTTGTGTGTGTGTGTGTGTGTGTGTGTGTGTGTGTGTGTGTGTGTGTGTGCGCAATAACCAATGCTGACAGCAGGGGGGTGCATCCATGGAGGACCAGCAAGTGCAGGGTGAGGGTCACATTGTCCTTGCTCTCTGAAAAGTCTGAAGAAAAAAAATCATGTGGTGCGCTGGTGCAGATTTGGCGCCGCTGCGGTCCCTATATAAAAGGTACAAGCAGCAGACTTGTGTGGAGCATGTAGAGAGAGTGAGGTGGTTAGTGAGAGAATCAGAGAAAAGATAGAGACGAGAAAAAAAAAAGAGATAGAGTGGTGAAGTGGAGTAGCCGTAGGAGGATAGTTAGAGTGAATGACACTGAGGAGGTCAGGAGGACGATTGGGAATCTTTGGAGATGGAGTGGAGCCTGAGGATGAGGACTGCACCCACCCACTCCCACCCACTGCACACCCTGCCTCCCCACACCCCCCTCACCCCATACTTACCTCTGGACTCCGGCACAACGATCTTCGGTGGACCGGGAACACATCTGCACTCTTCAAAGCCGACCGCGAACTGAGGAAATGCCGGTAAGCTGTGTAATGTATACTGATAAGGTTTTTTCAACTTTTTTGCATATCTCAGGCATTTTGGGGAAATTTGGGCCCAAATTTCCAACATGGGGTTTTTGGGACCCCCTCCTCATGAATTATTGCACTGTCATGGCGTTATTCGGGCCCGAAGGGTGATTTCGCAGTCACTGCGTGAAATCACCTTTTGGGACCAAGTAACAAAATGACACTGCCACTGGTGGGCTCTCAAAAAGCCTATGTTGAAATTTTGGTGGAAAAATTCCTAAAAATGACTGTTTTACAAGCTTGCGTTGCACAGTTCCTACGCACGCTCGTAAGTTTGCGAATTTTCAATATTTTCACTCCAGATTTTCAACATTGCTATTTTATTACACTTCCTTATGAGCAGTAGAGCTGTCATTTTTCACATCTTGCCCAAAACATGTTTCCGCCCATGTAGCACACAATGGCGCAGTCGGTGTGCGAAATCAATGTGTGGGACACATTAAGAAAATCACAGTGACACTGTTTATAAGCAGAGGTCTTAAAATGGCTATGGTGAAAATTTGGTGAAAAAATTCCTAAAAATGCCTGTTTTACGAGCGTGCGTTGCGCAGTTCCTGCGCACACTCATAAGTTTGCGAATTTTTTATATTTTCACTCCAGATTTTCCACATTGCCATTTTATTACACTTCCTTATGAACAGTTCAGCTGCCATTTTTCACATGTCGCCCAAAATGTGTTTCCGCACATGTAGCGCACAATGGTGCAGTCGGTGTGCGAAAGCAATGTTTGGGACAGATTAGGAAAATCACAGTTACACTGTTCATGGGCAGAGGTCTTAAAATGGCTATGTTGAAAATTTGGTGACAAAAGTCCATAAAATGACTGTGTTATGAGTCAGCATTGCGCAGTTTCCACGCACCCTCGTAAGTTCATGACTTTGGAATATTTTCAGTCCAGATTTTCACCAGTTGCATTTTTCCACACTTCCTTATGAACAGTACAGCTGTCATTTTTCACAACATGGCCGAAATGTGTTTTCACACTTTCAGTGTAGAGATGCGTGGTCGCTGTGGGAAATCATTGTTCGGGACAGATAAAGAAAATCACAGTGACACTGTTCACGATCGGAGGCCCCAAAATGCCTGAGTTGACAATCTGCTGTAAAAAATGCCTACACTAATTACATTACGAGTGTGCGTTGCACAGTTTCTATGCACGTTCATGACTTCAGTTCTTTTTATATTTTTACTGCAGATTTGCAACATTGCCATTTTTTTCACCTCCCCATGAACAGTACAACTGTCATTTTTCACATCCTGTTCGGAATGTGTTTTTGCACCTGTAGTGCTAAATGCCGTAGTCGCTGTGCATAAGCAGCTTTTGGCTAACAAACTGATATTGCCACTGTTCATGAGGTGGGGATCACAAAAAAAACATGTTGAAAATTTGGAGTGAAAATACCAACGAATGCCTGAGCTGTTAGGGTTTCCAACCATAACGCCCCACCCTGTAGAGAATGACAGGCATTAGGGGTGTGACTTGGGATTCTTGCCTGTAATGCTCATACCATTCCACACCCTGCAACCAGTGAGAGGCATCGAGGTATGCATTGGACTCTTTGGCCCCAGAGTTCACTCCATTCTCCTATACCGCACCCATCTCACCATATTTCCTGATGGAATGAGGTGCGCATAAGGGCCAAAGACCCCAAGGCACACCGTGACACTTGTCAGTGTCTGCAGGGTAGTGTGTGGTGAAATGGCGTGGCCGTTATGCCTGATGACCCAAAGGCACACCCCAATGCCTGTCACTCTCTGCAGGGTGGTGGTGGGGTTGGCTTCAGTTTAATACTTCACTGCCACTCCTATTATGCAGCTCTGTAACTTCTGCACTACCAATGTCAATGCCAGCAAGCAAACATTCGGCATTGACAAATGTTTGTTAGTATTACCTCAACAAATTAGTGTTTGTGTGTATTAGTCAAGCCTGTTCTAGTCCACTGTCCTCCTGTCATGACTTCTAAGGCTTTATTCATTCACAGATGATTGTCCATGTTATGTGCCTTTGCCTTATGTCACGTGGTGCCCTACTACCTTGCCTGCAAATTATACTGCATGCATGACTGCATGTCTGCATCCTTCCCAGCTGAGTGGGGGGTCCAGTCAGCTGGGAAGGATGTCATGCAGCCATCAGTCATGTATGATTTGCAGACAGTGCTCATCAGGTGATGGGACACGGGGAAAAAATGAGGACACGTCATGATGAAGTAAATTGTAATTGTATAGTACTAGGTACTGTACAGGGTGGCTTATTAAAAAATATTGTCTCTTTAAAGAGCAGATGCGCACTGTAATTTTGTCAGTCACTCATAAACATATATGGTAGCTGATCTGCTCCAGTGTTGACAAGGGGTATTAAAAATACCATGCACTTCAGTCCAGTAGAAAAGTTACAGGACCCCTAATGTGTGCACCAGGAAAAACAGCTGCTTCTTGAACCTGCTTACATGCCCCCAGGGCAGGCAGTTATTGGAACATACACACAGCCCTAATTTTCTGACATCACTAAAGGGGGCTGTGGGTGCCTACCTGTGGGTGTGTCAGCAGGTTCAGGAAGCAGCTTTCTTTTTCCTGGGGTACACATTAGTGTCCTGTAACTTTTTTTACTGGACTGGAGCGCATGGTATTTTTAATACCCCTCAACACTGGAGCAGGTCAGGTACCATATATGTTTGTGAGTGGCTGGAAAAATTACAGTGCGCATCTGCTCTGTAAGAAAAAGGTACAGTAGGCTTCTCTGTGGGAGCTGAGCATGTGCAGAATAATACTGTAACTGTACAAACTGGCTATCACAGATGGGCCAGCCATCTGTCCCAGTCCCAAAGAAAACCAGCCAGTCCAGTAGTCACTTCAGTCTGGAGTGTGTGGTGATGGTGTCCCCTGACTCCAGTAATAACATTTTCTGACTGTTTATCATCAGCCTAGAGGGTAGCAGCACCAGCACAGAGGTAGTATTGGTAGTACACTGTACTTCCAGGGTCAGGTGGGATGGGCCCCTCCTGGTTTTGTTTGGGAGGAAATGAGTCAGTAACTGTCGGAGTTCAGTTACTGACACACTCCCTCCCAAACAAAATTGGGAGGGACCCACTTGACCAGGGAAGTACAGAGTACTCAGTATCACTACTACCACTGCCTGGTGCTGCTATCCTACTAGGCTGATGATAAACAATCAGGAAACTTAATTCACTTAAATGAAATTGGCACTGCAGCTGGCAGGCCACCATTCCTTTCAAAATGTCGTTCTACTACAGTTCCAAGGTCATGGAATGTGATTCCACCCTACTGTGGTAGAACAGCACTCTAGAACGAGTCAGATTCATTTTGAAAGCAAAATAACTTACAAAACACATATTTAGTTTCTCACAGTATTATACACTATAAAAAATACAGGATGAGCAACTCTAGTATGCACAACCAGTGTGTTTTACCACCTCAGGGTTCTGATTCCCATGGACCTCTTGAGCTTTGCTCTGGAGGTGAGAGGGAATAAACCCATCTGTGGCAGAATACACTGGTTCTGTGTAGTTGCCCATCCAGTATTCTCTATACTGCTATTACTTATTAAAAAAAAGAGTGTTAAAACTTCATACTTGTTGCAAATTTTCCTTGTGTAGAGGGAGATTTTTTAATAAAATAGTTATTCCACCAACAGCTAATATGATTTTATGAATGCAGCATTCCAGTCATTCAGCAGTGCTGGACAAGGGAATGGTGACAGGAGGAAATAAATCCATGTGATGTCCCATCCCACCATTGTGAGTGATTTAGCTAGGGTATACTCCTTTAGTCTCTCCTTGCCTCATCTTCATATGGTTATGATGCAGACCCTAGTGCACTGTTTAGTTGTCCTCCTCTGAACTGCCTCCATCCACACACACCTCTCAACTTCTATGAATTCCACATAGCGCTATGATTTTCACACTCAAAAATGCATCCTTGTTCTGCATAGGTTTACTGATGTTCCTCATAATGTTAGAGCTATTTCTGGACACACAAACTATTAAATCATTGAACTAAGTTGATAGAAGCATTTCTTATCACTAACTATATGGGCCCACTATATGTAGACATATTATTGTTTAAAATAAGAAAATGATACGCATTCTGACCCTTTGCTATGATTTTTGAAGGTCAGTGCTATGATTTTAAATGCTGAGAGGTTGAGAGGCATGCCTCCATCATGTCAATGTCCTTGCGGAGCTGGAGATGGGGTTCCAGAACTGCGCACAGTACTCCATATGGGGTCTCACCAACTGTCTGTGTGCACAGAGGGTCAGAGATAAAAACCTCCTGTTTTCTCCCTATGCATCCGACTCGAGAATCCCCCAGCCCTCTTTACTGCCTTCTCAGATTGATGGCATTGTTGGTCAGCCACTTGTCCACAACAATTGTGGCTGCATACTCTGATGCCAGTCAGCCAGTATCTCATATTTTTTTTTAATTTTTATTTATTACAGTATCATAATTACAACCCTTTGACTCAAAGACTCATTTACAAAGGCTCATCGTTGTACACAGATTAGAACAGGGCAGGAGAAACATACAGTGAGTGGAAAACAGACAACAGTGCAGGAACAGTAGCAGAGCAATAATATTTACAATAATAATTTGTACAATTAAATATAAGTGGGGAGGGCCATATCAGGGAGAGAAGGCCCCTTTTTGCAGGAGACAGGCCTATACATGATGGTAGCTAAGCAAGGAAGGAGTGATCATAAGGTATATATCCTTTGAAGACATTACATACGGTAGAGGTAGACAGCAGGAGTGCGGTGCAGAACTCAAAACTTGCAGGTACAGGCATATACATGATTGCAGAGCAGCAATCGTGAGATATTCCATGGGAGCAAAATATTCCTTTAAAATCAGGGGCAGGAAAATATAACAAAAGTATGTTTTTTCTTCAAGGAAAGCCCCAAAACTTGCCACAGAGCATGTAAACCCCTCAGAGCTTCTGGGGGCCTTGTGGTCCCCAGACCCCAGGCTCTTTTCTTGGGGGGGGGGCGCAAAATTTGTCTCTTGCCCAGGGCACTAAAATGCCTTCCTACGGCACTGCTGCAGCAGTTCAGACAGAACTCAGCTAAGCTCAGTCACTCCCCCCTCTCACTCGGTCGATCTTAATCTGTTCCAAACAGCGATGTCCCAGAGTGACCGTGCTACTGTCCGACAGAAGTGCAAAAACATATTTTAGCCATGATGTGAAAAATGACAGCTGTAGTGTTCATAAGGAGTTGTGAAAAAATGCCACTGTTGAAAATGTGGCGTGACAGTATTACAAATTTGCGAAGTTACAAGGATGCATGGAAACAGGTCAATGCACTCTTGTAACACAGTCAATTATGGCCTTTCGTCACCAAATTTTCAACATAGGGATTTTAGGACCTCTGTTCATGAACAGTGCCACTGTCATTTTCTTAATCTGGCCCGAACACTGATTTCCCACACTGACCATGTTATTCTGCGCCGGAACTGTGAAAACACATTTCGGTCAGGATGTGAAAAATGACAGCTGTACTGCTTATAAGGAGGTGTGAAAAAATGGCACTGTTGAAAATCAGGTGTAACAATATTACCAATCTGCGAAGTTACAAGGGTGCGTGGAAAGTGCTCAACGCACACTTGTAACAGTCAATTGATGAGCTATCATCACCAAAATTTCAACAAAGGCATTTTAGTACCTCTGCTCATGAACAGTATCATTGTCATTTTCTTAATCTGTCCCGAACAGTGATTTCCCACAGCGACGGCTCTATTCTGCACCAGAAGTGCGAAAACACATTTCGACCAGGATGGGAAAAATGACAGCTGTACTATTCATAAGTAGGTCTCAGAAAATGGCAATTTTGAAAATCTGGAGTGAAAATATAATAAATTCGCGAAGTTACAAGCATGCATGCAAACTGCGCAATGCCCGCTTGTAGCACAGTCATTTTATGGAGTATCATTCCCAAATTTTTAACATAGACATTTTAGGACCTTTACTCATGAACAGTGTCACTGTCATTTTCTTAATCTGTCCTGAACACTGATTTCCCACAGCGACCGCGCTATTCTGCGCGGGAAGTACGAAAACACATTTTGGCCAGGATGTGAACAATGACAACTGTACGGCTCACAAGGAGGTTTGACAAAATGTCAATGCTGAAAATCTGGTGTGAAAATATTGTAAATTCATGAAGTTACGAGCGTACATAGCAACTGCACAACACACACTTGTAAAACAGTCATTTTCTGGATTTTTTCCACCAAATTTGCAACATAGGCTTTTTGAGAGCCCACCTCATTAACACTGGCACTGTTGTTTCATTAATCAGCCCTGAAGGGTGATTCCACACAGTGACCGCGAAACCACCTTTCGGGGCTGATTAATGCCATGACAGTACAATAATTCATGAGGCGGGGTCCCAAAAACCCCATGTTGAAAATTTGGTGAAAAAATTCCCCAAAATGCCCCAGATCTGCACTAAAGTTGAAAAAACCCTATTTATTACATCATACAGCTTACCGGCATTTTCTCAGTTCGCGGCTGGCTTTGAAGAGTGCAGACGTGTTCCTGGTCCACCGAAGATCATCACGTTGAGCTCCGGAGGTAAATATGGGGTGGAGGGGTGTGGGGAGGCAGGGTGCGCAGTGGGTGGGTGCGGGTTGCGGGTGGGGGGGCAGAGTGAGCGCTGAGGGACAGTTTCCTATTTTCAGGACAAAAAAAAAAAAACAAAAGACGTTGCAGGGACCATTTTTTCCTTCACAGGGGTATCTTGCATGCTGGGATGGGCTCCCAGAGTGCCAGCAGAGCTTCAGTTTGGGGGCAGAAGTAGCCGATGGGGATTGGGCACCCCATCGGCAGGAACAAAATGGAGGGGGTTCATTATGCCGGCCAGGGATTGGACACCCGTCGGCAGGAACAAGACCATGGGGGTTTCATTATGCTGATGGGGATTGGGCACCCTCTGCAGGAAGAAAACAGGGGGTGGTGGTTCATTATGCTGGCAGGGATTGGGCACCCCATTGGCAGGAACAAAACCGTGGATGGGGATTCATTATGCCCGACGGGATTGGGTACCCATCAGCAGGAATAAAACCGGGGTTATAGAATGCAGGATCGGGAGTGGGCTCCCCGTCGGTAACAAGTAAACATGGTGGGGGAGGGGTTATATTGTTTGTGAACACAGTGGCAAGCCACCGCCATGTTCACAAACAATATCAGGTGTTTCACATCCCACCCTGCAATGCTGGTCACTCCCTCATTGCAGCGGATGGCTGGCGCTGCAATGCGAGGTGGCCCCCTGATTACTAGCGAAGCTACTTTTGGAAGGTTGTGGCACGCTGGCTGAACTAGTGTCAGCAGCAGCGTGCCACAGCGATGAGGATGGGGACAAGCCTCTGCAGGTTGTGGGGGCATTGGGTACAACAGTGCCATGCCTCCACAACCTGCTTATGCAGAAAGCTGACGCAATATGTTTCTTGCGTATGCGTGCAATCAACATAAAAAGGCAAAGGCACTGGACTTAAGGAGGGCTGACTTTGCCAAAATGAGTGAGTGCCTAAAGTTATGCACTAGCAAATGGGCAGGAAGAAGGGGTGGAAGAACAATGTGGAAAAATCAAAACTGCCATCACAGAGGCAACAAGCATGGATGTGTGGAATGGCCTTCCTGAGGAGCTTGTGGGGTCAAAAACAGTGGGGGAATTCAAGAATGCATGGGACAGACATAAGGCAATTCTTGTGGGAGGTAGAAGGAAATAGGCTGTTGGTTAACTAGGATCTTCAGCTTATCCAGTAGGTAGGGAAATGGGCAGACTAGGTGAGCCAAGCGGTCCTTATCTGCTGTCAAAGTCTATGTTTCTTCTGATCCCTTCTGTCCTCCAGGGAATACAGGTTTAATCCCCTTAATCTCTCCTCATAAGGCATATCCTGTAATCCCTGAATCACTTTGTTGCCCTTCATTGTACCCCGTTCAACAATCTCGCATCTCTCTTCAGATAAGGGCACCGGAATTGCACACAGTATTCCAGGTGCAGTCTGACTAATGACTTGTAGAGTAGCAGAATGACATCCCTGCTTCTGAAGAAGATGCCCCTCGCTATACAACCCAGCATCCTTTTGACCTTTGCTGCGGTCCTCCTGTATTGCACTGAATAGTTCATATTCGCTGTTATCACCACCCAGATCCTTTTCCTCTTCTGTGGTACATAGCTGCCTCTCCCCAAGTTGGTAACCCTTTCTAGGATTCTTTGCACCTAACTGTAATAGTTTGCACTTTTTCATATTAAACTCCAACTGCCATACCTCTGACCATTTTGCCAGCTTAGTCAGTTCATCCTGCAACCCCTGCCAGCCTTTTATATCATCCACCACCACCCCCAGCTTGTTGTCTTCAGCAAACAGATTGATCTTAATCTTGACACCATGTGAGATGTCCACAGTGAAAATCCCTAACAACACTGGCCCCAACACTGATCCCTGCGGCACCCCACTCTTCACAGCTCTCAGAGATGAGAGTTCCCCCCTCGCTACTATTTTATTTTATTTTTATTTTAAACCTTTGTTTACCAGGTAGGTACAATGAGCCATGCCCGTTTTCATGTACGACCTGGGGCCATATATATATATACATACAGTCAAGATGTTTACAATAACATTAACAAAACTCACACTACAATACATTACAACAGTATTAGACATACATCACAAAAATTACAATACAACAATCATTAAAACAATATCAAAATAAAACACTCATTGAAAACAATAACAATGCAATTTGCCAAGAAAATAATTTCTTAGCTTAATTTTAAAAGTTTGGTGGGTAACATTCCCACATAAAACAATAGGAAGCTCATTCCAATTTTTAGCAGCAGAATAGGAAAACGAACCAGCCACTTCAGAATCTGATTATCCAATTTAGCGTCCACCCCCAAATTACTTAGCTTACCACCCAATCTCTTATGGGGAACTGAATCAAAGGCCTTGCTGAAGTTCAAATAAATGACATCCACAACATGACCCTTGTCCAGCTCCCTTGTAACCCAGTCATAATACTCAACAAGGTTAGTCAGATAGGATCTTCCAGAGATAAACCCATGCTGGTGAGGATCTTGGAGCCCACTGACATCCAAGAAGGAGACCAGCCTCTCCTTAAGTATTGTCTCCATCAGCTTTCCCATAATAGATGTTATGCTTACCAGTCTGTAGTTACCCGGCTCATCCTTTGGATCATTTTATGGAAAGGCACCACTTGGGCCATCATCTAGTTTTGTGGCCTGCACCCTGTTTTCATGGAAGTACTGAACAGATCCATCAGTGGTCCAGCCAATACCTCTGCCATTTCTTTAAGCACTCGTGGATGTATGCTGTCCAGAGCTGGTGCTTTATCTACCCTCAGAGCCCTTCAACTGTCCAATACCCTGCCCTCAGTAATCACACCATCTGTTAACTCCTCACCCCTCTTGCCCACCATTCCCAACCACTTTGGAAGTAGCCCACCCTTTTCTGTTGTGAACACAGAATAGAAGTACTCATTTAGAACCTCTGCTTGTTCCACCCCACTTTCAGCCCACCCTCCTTCCCTCCTGATTCTCACTATCTGGTCCTTACAGGTCCTTTTCTCCCATATGCATCTGAAGAAGTCTTTATCTCCTTTGATACTCCACGTAGCCTCAATTCCCTGGAAGCTTTAGCAACTCTTACTCCCCTGGTGACTACCCTGGACTTCACATACTCATCCCAATCCTCCTTATTTCCTGATTTCCTGTATCTCCTGAATGCTGCTTTTTTGGCCCTCACCATTTTTAAAACCTCCTTACTCAACCAACTTGGTCTCTTAGCCCTTCCCTTTTTGCTCTTTACCTTGGCACATGTCTCAGTGGCCTCCACAAGCCCCAATTTAATTTTTTCCAATTTGTGGTTTGCAACCCATTGAGGATGAATTTCTCTCAGGTGACCCTCTACTATTTCCTTCATCATGCCAAAATTAGCATGTCTGAAGTCATCCACCCTGGTCCCTGTATCCACAACCTCTCTACGCATGCTAATTGAGAACCACACTGAGTGGTGGTTGCTCCCAGCCAGTGGTTTTTCTGCCCTCACCTCTCTAACAGCCTCCCCATTGGTCAATTCTAGATCTAGTATATTCCCCAACGGTTCTACGATGCTGGTTCAACATCACTTTTATTGACTGGCATCACAGTGACAGGATTTATGTTGACTGCAAGTTGCAGTAGATATTAATCTCTAATGTCTCCTTGTCAGGTTTTTCAATGGGGGGGCTTCACCCCATAAACCACCCACGTGAGGGGCTCTGCCCCTCACACCTACAGTACTAAGGAATATCAACTCCAGTCAGAGTTGATTAGGGAAGGGGGTGCAGGACCAAGAGACAGTGTGCCCCTGCCTCAGGTGCACTAACACAGGGATCTGTTGGCAAAGTGTTGATTTTGCTAACAGTGAGGTATGTTGCTATGTTGGTGTCGCCATCGGGTCGACATACCTTCCCCAGCCTTGTTGTCTCAATGACCAACTGTGCTAGGAAACAGTCCTGGAAAGAATCCAGAAGAATCTGCTCCCTAGCACTCGAGGCAGTTGTCATACCCTAATCCACCCCAGAAGATGGAAGTCACCCACTATCACAGTGTTACCTCTTCCGCACATTTTCCTGATTTGCCCTGCTAGCTTGCTGTCAAGATCTTCCCCTTGAGACAGTGATCTATATTCTACTCACAATCTGAGAATTCTATTCCTTGTATCTCAGAATTACGTCCACAAGGCTTCTGTCCTACACTCCTGCTCTTCTTCCCTTTCTCACCCTATCCCTTTCTTCACGTATAGTGCCACCCACTCTTTCCCATTGTCTCTATCCCTCCTGTAAATCCTGTACCTAAGATCAACAAATCCCAGTCCTGGTATTTGTTGGCCCATGTTTCTGTGATGGCCGCTATGTCTACCTTCCCCTCCATTAAAAGAGCCTGTAGTTCAGCAGTTTTGTTGCCCAGACTTCTTGCATTAAAGGAGACTACCATCCAAGAACTACCCCTTCTGTCCCAATACCATTTATTACCCTTCTTCATCCCACCCCTCGACCATTCGATGACCCTTTCCCTGTTTAAATGGGGGGGTAAGCACACTTGTCTCCCCACACCAGAGACTCCTCATTCCAGCAACACACTTGCCACCCTACTACCTTGTTTATACTCACCTTTGTTGCTATATATGCCAATCTACATTTTAACACCTCTTGCCCTTCCCTGCTCATAATAACAACTCCAAACATGTCCTCTGAGCTGTTCATTACATAATCCTAAGAAAAAGATCACACTCATCCCTATATGTATTTTCAACTATTTAATGTTAATTTTCCAGTCACAAAATCTAGACTTACTGGCCTGGATATTCAAAAGGGTTGCGCCATGCGCAACAGGGTTGCGCGTGCGCAACTCCAAAAATGCGCCATTCTGCGATATTCAGAAGGGGCCAGTTGCGCCACCGAAAACATGCTGAGCAACAGTGCAATGGAAATGAAGGGATGCAAACCGAAGAGGTGGGTCCATGCATAAAGTGCGCCAATGCGATATCTGAACACTTAGCAATGCGCCAAGGTAAGCTCAACTGGAGGATCATGATGCGGGATGTGAGCCAAAATAAAAAGGCTCAAGGGAGCAGCGCAAGAACCCTAGCAGGCCGCAAACTGGGGAAAGAGACAGGAGAGAGAGAGACAGGAGCAGGAAGGGCAGAGAGGACAGTGGGTCCTGGAGGACAGAAGAGGCCAGTGGGGGTGCCGGTGCAGTGGAAGCAGCAGTGGGGGCAGTGGGGTAACACAGGAACAGCAGCTGGGGGCGAAGCCAGGGAGATGGACAGTGTCAGCTTCCACATGGAAGCTGTAATGAGGGGGGTGAGACAGCATGCTGCAGGGGGACGTGGCCGCGGAGGGGCCCGTCGGCGGTATGCCCCCGACAGGCGGTATCGTGCCCGCATCAGCTACGAGCTGTACACAGATGTCGAGATTGTGGCCCGGTACCGCCTGAACAGGGCAATACTGAGACGGCTCAGCGAGCTGTGCAGTGATGTGATGCAGGCACCCTCACGACAGAGTCATGCTCTGTCCGTGGAGACCAAGGTGACAGCCTGCATGTGCCTGCTCACCACGGGCACCTTCCAGAGGCCGACAGGAGACACCACAGGCATTACACAGTCGGCTACGTCACGCATCCTCACCCAATTCCTCAGCGCACTGCTGCCTCATGCTGCGGAGTACATCCATTTCCCCAGCACCGCGGCAGAGCGTACAGCAAACATGCAGGAGTTCCACAGGGTAGCACATATGCCTGGTGTGCTAGGGGCCATAGACTGCACCCATGTGGCCATTCGCATTCCACCTGGCCCCGATGGCCATGCTTATCGGAACCGAAAGGGCTTTTCCAGTGTCAACTGCCAGGTGGTGTGTGATGCCACTGGGCGCATCATCAATGTCTGTGCCACACACCCTGGCGGAGCACATGATGCCTTCATATGGCACCAATCTGCACTGTGCCATCGATTCGAGAGTGGGAACATCCCCACGGGTCATCTAGTGGGTGAGTACACATGTATGGAATGCAAACTCTGTGCACGGGTGGGAATGACACAGGTGCCATGGTAGTGGCACACAAGGATATGGGCAATATGGACCTGACATGACACTGATCTCCACTATCTCCACACAGGTGACTGTGGATACCCACTGCGTCCCTGGCTGCTCACACCATACCGGCGCCCCACGACCCCAGCGCAGCTCGGTTTCAATGAGGCACATGCCGCAACCACGGAACATCATAGGCGGGTGTTTGGGATTCTCAAGGCATGCTTCCGATGCCTGGACACCTCGCGGAGCCTACAGTACAGCCCCCAAAAGGCCTGTGGGATATTCCTGGCCTGTTGCATCCTGCACAACATGGCCAAAGACCATGGGATAGCCGTACAGGTCCAAGAGGGACAGCGATGGGGCGCCAGTGGCGTCGATGATGTGGGTGATGAGCAGCCCCCTAGGATGGAGGGACCCCGACTGACACAGCAGGCCAGCTGCACCGGGACACCATTGCAGAAAGAGCACTACCACAACACAGGTAAGTCAAGGGGACATGTGCAGGCAACACTGTCCATCGCAAACCACAGGCACACAGGGAACACACCGTGCATGAAGGTCAGGGGAGTTGAAGGGTCCAGGCATACCAACACACCATCAGAGAGGGGTGAGAACTCATATGGACACACACACACACACCAGGCAGCATACAGGGGCAGCAGCACAGCACTGCGGAAATGACATCGCCAACACACAGCACCACCAACCACCCCCACCACCTGGACTGTCCGTACATGTGTCAGGACCTGGAGCAACCTTGCACCTTTGTGTACAGTGCAATGCAGGCATCATCATGCACCGCACCTGTGGACAGCAGTTGGGAGAGTGTGCAGGTGGTCCGTGTGTCAGCTAGTGAGCAGAGCACCCAGCAGTGCACTGCCCACCATGACACATTGCACACAGGGCGCACCAGACAGGGCCTGCATTGGGAGACAGCTCAGTCAGGGAGCACTGTCCCATGGCCACCACGGATGCGTGGGTGGCCCTGCCGTGGCCTAGCAGCACTGGCAGGCTGAGCAGGGGCCACATCGGGTGGCGCTAGTGCACCACCAGGGGTCCCAGTGCGTGACCGTGACCTTGCCCGCACAGGGGTCTGCATCCCGCCAAACAAACTTGCACCAGGGGTGCTCGGGATGCCAACAGCAGAACCCGGCGTCGACAGGCCTGGTGTCGCACGATGCCGGGAATGGGGAGTGGAGTGCGCATTGTGTGGGGTGCATGGTACAGGGGCACCTGACAGTGTGGTCAATGCGTTGGCCACAGAGACCACTGCCTGGGTCAGCCTGTCAATGGCAGCGGTCACATCCGTCCACATAAGGACCATCTCGGCTCGGTCCCGAGCACACTCCCTGCTATGCCACTCCACAGACACAGACAGTGCCTCCACGGACCTTGCAACCTGCCCCTGCAGCTGTACCGACTCCTGCAGCAGGCGGGTGTGCGCGTCCAATGGGTACTGTGCCCCAATGGCATCGTGACCCCCAGGGTGTGGATGGTCCTGGTGCACAGCACTCCTTGAGGGTGGCCGCTGTTCACCAGGACCAGGTATGGGTGGATCTAAGGGCGGTGGACAAGTGCCACTGCTTGATGCTGTCCCCCCAGGCCTGGTGTGCAACTGCTGCTGCCGCCCCTCCAACTGCTGAGCCCCCAGGTCCACCTGTTCCACCTCTGTGCTGTCAACAGTGCCAGACACCTGCACAGCCACCGATGCTGCCCCACCGGTGTTGACAGGCACAGCCTGTGACTGTGCCAGCATGCTGGTACACAGGTGTGAACCAGGATGGCCCAGGGGCGCGTGCTGGCCTGCCATGTGTCCGTCGTGGGACACACACTATCACTGGCCATTGCAGGCCTGCTATCATCAATGGTGCGGTCGCGTGCCACTGCCATAGGCACAGCAGGCTGGCATACCTGCATGCCAGACTGCTGTGACACAGGCTGTGCACCCCTGCACCCGTATCACTGCCGCGGAGTTGTTGGGCCAGCCTGCATGCTGCTGCAGTGCCTGCAGGCTGGTGGCGGAGGTGGATGGTCCCTCCCTCCAGGTCCAGCAGGTCTGCCTCACTGTCTGCACCCACCACCACCACCGTCTCCTGCAGATGAACAGGATCTGTAACAGAAAGAGAGTACATGTGAGTGCATGTGAACAACAGCCCCCAACAACATCACCATGTCATACCGTGCAGTGATGGGCTTCCACCTGTCTGGAATCCTCCACCTGGAACACCCGCAATGGCACTCGGCTGCATGGCCGCGACCAGTGTCTCCTCAGTCGGGGTCAGCTGCAACACCACTGGTGGTCCCCCACCAGTGGCAGCACGTGCCACCCTGAAGGCTGCCACCTTCTCCTTCAGCCTCCTGCGGTCAGTCCCCATCTTCTTCCGGCATTCCTGCACGGAGCGCTGGTGGCTTCCGTGCAGGTTGACGGCCCGAGCTACCCCCTCCCATGCAGCTGCATGCTCCTGAGGGGTGCCCCTCCGTCCACTCAAAAGTGGCTTATCCTCCAGGTAGGCCTGGAAGAGGGCCTCAGTCTCTGCCGTGGTGAAGTTCGGCCTCCTCCTACGCCCGCTGTCCATAGCCTCAGCCTGGTTCTCATCAGTCATGGTGATCTCTATGGGTGGAAGTGGACACCTGTCACTGTGCAGTCCACAGCATTTCCCCATGAGCATAGCTGCCAGCCGGGGGGGGCAGAAGCCCCCCCTTTCCTCTCCGCATGGCAGATACTGATGGAAAGGGTGCCCTCTGTCCCTTTCTAAGTGCCCTCATCATGCTCAGCCCCCTCAACCTATATCATCCTCCAGCACCCCTGCCCAGAGCATTGTCCTGAGCATCACACAGCATGAACTCACCTCTCACCTGCAACAACCAAATCTGGCCGCCCACAACCCAGTGGCGCATTTTTTATAGCGCCAATACATGCAAATGAGGTGTGGCTCAACTTTAATGACATGCTAATCGCGCCACTGCGCCTTTGAATAGCTGATCGAATGATTTGCATATGCGGCTGAATATCGAGTATTTGCGCTTAGCGCAATACGGAAGGTCCGGCTGAGCTGATGGCGCATGTTTGTGGCTGTGTGCTACACTGCATTGCGCATGCCCAGACAGGTTACTCATGCGTCGATCGTGCTGCAGACCTGCTGAGCGCGATAGGCGATTCAGGCCATGGCCACCATTGTGCCAGTGGCGCTACAGCACTGGGCACTATATGGCGCTGTGGCACTTCTGCGTGATAGTCCACTGTGGCACTGGTGCTGTGCTTAGCAGTCGCGCAGGATGCCTATACATCCTATGGCGCTGTGCGTAGCCTTGCGTCATTGCCGTGACCTTGTGTATGCCCTCTGACCCCTGGCGCTGTTGGCATGCCATGTGTACGTCCCTATTGCGCTGTCTGGTGACAGCGCCATGTAAAGTGACGGCGCTGTTCGAACAGCGCGATTGGAGCCTGTGCTGGTCTATTGCGCAACAACTCCACGTGGGGTTACAGCGCAGCGGGGCGCCATATTGCCTGCTGTAAAGTTGGTGCCATGGCTAGGAGGAGGGCAGTGTCCTGGAGCCCGCTTGAAGTGGCCAACCTGGTGGCCCTGGTGGAGTCCCACTGTGAGGCACTGTATGGTGAGGCCCCCCTCACCATGCCTAGGACCCATGTGTGGCAGCAAGTGGCCACTGACCTGGTGGGGGTCACTGGCGGGGCGGTCTGCTGAGCAGTGCCGGCACGGTACAGTGACCTCCGCGGAGGACGGACCTGTTGGCGCGGCTGCGTTCACATGCCAGGCGGGGCCTGGTGCCTGAAGCCACGTGAGGTGTACCATCTATGCACCTATATTCTCTGTGAGGGTGTGTGTGTGCTTGGGTGGCTGTGCATAGGTGTGTCAGTGTGTGCAGCTGTGCGATGGATGGTTATGGCTGTGTGGGCAGGCACTCTCACTGGGGCAGGGGCACTCTGCTTTTGAGTCACACTGATGTTTGTCTCACCATATGTCTCCCACAGGCGGATTGGCGAGGACACCGGACCGCGGTGATGTAGGGCCATGCCAGGGCCCGGTGCCACGGGATGTTGTGCCACAGCAGCAGCAGCAGCAGCAGCAGCAGCAGCGGCATCAGCAGCGTCAGACCGAGCTGCTGGAGGAATGTGAGTATCATTACATCATGGATGCTATTGCATGCTGGGGGGGCAAGACCACCAACCATGCTGGACACAACCAAAGGGGAGGTCATAGTTCCACTATGCGAAACACTAGTGAGTCCCCACACTGGAGTACAGTGTACAGTTCCGGAGACCATACCTGCGTATGGACATGGACTGGGTGGAGAGGGTTCACAGGAGGGCGACATGGATGGTGCATGGATTGCATCACAAGTCCTATGCAGACAGGTTGACGGAACTGAACATGTACTCCCTGGAGGGGAGGAGGGTGTGGGGATATGATGGGGACATACAAGTATTTTACAGGGGGGAACAGAGTGCAGGAAAACAATATTTGTAAGCGTAAAGGATGTTCCAGGACTAGAGGGCATGGGATGCAGTTGGAGGGCTCGTTTAAGAGGAAACATGAGAAAGTATTGCTTCACAGAATGGGTGGTGGACAAGTGGAACACCCTGCCAGAGGATGTGGTGAGGCTGACTTGGTTCACGGGATTTATGAATGCATGGGTTAGCCATGAAGGAATTCTGGAGGTCAGGGGTGAGGAGCGGACTTATAGGACAACAGAGTGAGCGTACAAGGCCAAATGGCCAGACTGGGTGTCCCATAGGCCCTTATCTGCCGACACTGTCTATGTATCCATGTATGTAGGCATGACACAGGTGACCTGCATCACAGTGCAGCATCACGACACGTCTGTGTATGCATCACAGGTGGTCCAGGCATGCACTGGGCACATAGCTGTGTAACTGGCATCGCACCACGTTGCCACATCACTTGACAGCCTAGTTTGTACTGTGATTGGCGTGGGCAGTGTGTGTGGGCGGTGGTGCGCATAGCTGGTGCCGCCTGTTTGTGATGGCCATGTGCATGTTCACTGTGGGTGGGTGCATGCCATCACAGGTGCAGGACATTGGGTTATATGGGTTGCAGGTTGGGTGGTGTTCAGGGTTGTGGTCAGTCTCAGCCATTGACTGTGTTCCCATTTTCCTAGGCCTCGGGGTGCTGAGACGCATGTCCCAAGATCTGCGGCACCTCACCCAGGTTGGACTACAAAACCGGGAGCTCCTGCAGGCCATACAGCGCCAGGGTGAACAGCGGCGGCGGCACAGGAGGGACGCCAGCAGGGGAGGGACCAGGAGCCAGCTGGGCGTAGCCCACATTCCCTTCCTACTTCTCCCATCCTTTCACCTTGCCTTCCTCTCCAAGTTTTATTCCTCCCCTTGAACACCCTGCCTTTTACCCGTCCCCCCAACTTGTACATAGTTTCACCTGTTATTGTTTATATGTTGTTTTTAAATATACATTTCTATTTTGATACAACTGCTGTGTTGGTGTCTGCTTTGCAACTGGCTATGGGTGCTCCGTTGCAGGGGTGTACATGCCATCTGGGCTGCTATGGTCCTGGGTATATATGTGTGTGTGTGTGTGTGTGTCCATGGGGAGGTATCACCAGTGGCGGCTCTACACCAGGGCCCACCAGGGCACGTGCCCTGGTAAAAAAATGCTGTGCCCCAGTTGGTGCCCCATATGGTGCAGAGCTTCCCCCATAGTAACAATACATCAGTGCCTGGCTGCCATCTGTTGTGCCCCAGCTGTGCCCTGGTAACCATTTGTGGCTGGAGCCGCTAGTGGGTATCACCAGCATGGCATTGCCTTTCTGTTGGTCTTGCCATCTGCTGCCACCCACTGCTGGGTGCACAGGGTGGGTCTGGCAGGTATGCTTCTCTGCAGCATGGGGTTGACGTGTGGCACGGGGGGTGCATGGTGTTTCCTGCAGTGCCTGTCACTGCACATGAGCAGTGTCTTGGGGGCACGGTGCACGGTGTGCTGTGCGTATGGGGGGGACTGATGTGCACTGTGGTTTCTCAACCCCCTGTGTGTGGCACTCTCTGCCTGCCAGTGGTTGTGCTGGGGTGTCATGGCTCTGCTATGCTTTAGTTGGCTTGTCCCCATGGGCACGTGGATCATCCGTCCACCCCAGTGATGATGTGCTTGGGGTGTGCCGGTGTGGTGTGGTTCTGCAGTGAGTTCCTGTGCCCATGTGTGGCATGGCTGGCGGTGGGCCTCAGCCTGCCTCCCTGGATGTGCAGTTCCATTGCTCTGGGGGCTGTGCTTGCGCTATGGCAGCTCTGCACTGCTCAGCTGACTTCCATGGTTGCGCCATAGCGCGCATTTTGGCTCAGCTTCTCCTTCCTGGTTACGCGATGGCGCAGTATGTGCGATATTGAGACGTTGGTTGCTTGCGCAATTTGCTCTGCTCCATGTTTGAATATCGCACCTGTTGCGCATTTGCGCAACTGGTTTGCGCTTGCTCCTACTGTTGTGCCAGTTTTCAGCGCAGTTTGAATATCCAGGCCACTGTATTTAATGACATTGGAGTCAATTCTTCAGCTCTGTGGCCAAGGCAGATCCATACATTCATTCAAGGTAATACCATCAAATCAGAATTCTACTGTTATTGCAGCCACATAAAATCTTAACTATAGTAAGTTTTACATCTCCCTAGGCTGGACAAAGCATGGCTTCCCCACGAGATAGTATCCTCATCTCAAACATACAATTAATTTGACCTTGACACCCTTTTCTGTCTCATTACACAACACTAAAATCCCTCTTCATCGTCCTTTGCTGCCTTACTACACAAGTCCCACTTCAACATAGAAACATAAACTTTGACAACAGATAAGGACTGCTTGGCCCACCCAGTCTGCCCATTTTCCTACCTATTGGACAAACTGCCTAGTTTTACCAACAGCCTACTTTCTCCTATCTCCCACTAGAATTGCCTTATACCTGTCCCATGCATTCTTAAATTCCCCTACTGTTTTTGACCCCACAACCTCCTCATGGAAGCAATTCAATGCATCCACCACCCTCTCCATGAAAATATACTTCCTCACATTGCCCCTGAGGCATCCCCCCATTATCTTCAAATTGTGCCCCCTTGTTCTTGAACATCTCTTTTTCTGAAAGATGCAACCCTCTTGGACTTTGTTGATTCCCTTGAGGTACTTGAAAGTTTCTATCAGGTCCCTCTCTCCCTCCATTCATTGAGGGTATACATATTGACCTCTTTTAGTCTCTCTTCATATGGCTTCTGTTGCAGACCCTGCACTATTTTAGTTGCCCTCCTCTGGACTGCCTCCATCCTGTCTATGTCCTTGTGGAGATGGGGTCTCCAGAATTGGATGCAGTACTCCATTTTGGGGTCTCACCAACTGTCTGTACAGAGGGATAACAACTTCCTGTTTTCTACTGATGATGCCTCTCCCTATGCATCTCAGTATCCTCCTTACTGCCTTCTCACATTGCTTGCCTACCTTTAGGTCATCTGATATGACTACTTCCAGGTCACTTTCCATTTTTGTCACCATTAATACCCCCCCCCCCATGTGTACACTTCCCTTGGGTTTTTGTTTCCCATGTGCATTACTTTGCATTTCTTTGCATTGAATCTAAGCTGCCATACTTTTGACCATTCGTCCTACCTTGCCAAGTCCCTTCTCACCCTTTCCACCCCCTTGTGTATCAGTCCTGTTGCGGATCTTTGAGTCAACTGCAAAGAGGCATACTTTTCCTTCCAGTTCCTCCACAATGTCACCTATAACGACATTAAAGAGGACCTGCCCCAGTACTGAACCCTGTGGCACCCTGCTAGTAACCCCCCTTTCTTCAGAGAGTACTCTGTTTACTCTTACCCTCTGCATCCTGTTGTCCAGACAATATCTGACCCAGGTTACCACCTTGGGACCCACTCCCAGGCTGCCTAACTTGTTTATTAATCTTTTGTGTTAGACTGTGTTAAATGCCTTGCTAAAGTCTAGGTAGGCCACATCCAGAACCCCTCCCTTGTCTACTACTTTGGTCACCCAGTCGAAGAAATCAATTAGATTAGTCTGACATAACTTCCCACTGTGAATCCATGCTGCCTTGGGTCCTCTGCCCCTCTGGCCTCTAGGTACTCAACAATTATTTTCTTGCAGAAGTGATTCAATCATTTTCCTTACCACAGAGTTCAAACTGATAGGTCTGTAATTTCCTGCCTCTACCTTGCTCCCACTTTTTTGATGGTGAATCACATCTGCCCTCCTCCAGTCCTCAGGTACCACACCATCATCCCATGATTTATTAAAAAGGGTAGTCAGTGGTGTCACTAGCTCTCCACTTAGTTCTTTTTGAATTCTAGGATGAATCTCATCAGGCCCCATTGCTTTGTCCACCTTCAGTTTTAGTAGTTATTTCAGGATCCTTTCTTCTGTTAATGGACTGGTATCGTCCCCCCCCCCCCATCCAGAGTGTTTCTATTATTTGGTTTTGGTACCTCCCCCTCCTCTTCTTTTGTAAATACTGAGCTGAAGTATTTGTTCAGTATTCCTGCTTTTTCACTGTCGCCTCTGCCCACTCCACCTCCCCTTTATTAATCGTCACTATTTCTCCTTAGATCTTTCTTTGCTCTCTCATGTACCTATAAAAAATTGTCATCCCCCTTTTTGGCTGAGTTGGCTGTCTTTTCCTCAGTTTGGGCCTTTGCTATTCTGACTGTCTTCCCAGCTTCCTTCTGCTTTAACTGATACAGTTCTCTGTCCTGCTTCTTCTGTGTTTCCTTATGCTTCCTGAATGCTATTTTTTCCCTAACCTTCCCCTCCACCTCTTTTAACAACCACAGTGCTTTTTTCCTTCATTTTGTTTTGTTTATTTGCTTCACACAAAGGCTTGTTGCATCTGCAATGGCAGCTTTGATTTTTCTCCATTGTTCCTCCACCCCACCTTCTTGTCCATTTACCAATGCTTTTCTGAGGCACTCCCCCATTTTGCCAAAGTCAGCTCTCCTAAAGTCCAATACCCTCACCGTTGTGTGACTTGACTCTACGGCTGTGTTTATAGTGAACCACGCTGTTGGGTGGTCGCTTGTTCCCAGATAGATACCCACTTCTAAATCCGAGATCCTCTCTCTGTCCCTGTTTGAGAGCACCAGGTCTAAGATTATTCCCCCCTGAGAGGGTTCCAAAACTAGCTGTCTGAGGCATCCGCCCTGTAGGGCATCAAGAATTACCCTGCTCTTGGATGTGGCCGCAGCAAAGTGCTCCAGTTAACATCTAGCATATTCAGGTCCCCCATCAACAATATCTCCCCTTTTCTGCCATTCTAAGATGCCTTCCATCATTTCCTTGTCCATTTCCTCTACCTGAGACAGAGGTCTGTAGACAACCCCAGTATGGATTGTGGTGCCATTTCTTGTCTCCAGTGTGACCCACAGTGCCTCCTCTCCTCTCTGTTTACCCTTTAGTTCTATTGGTGTGATCCCTTCCCTTACATAGAGAGCTACTCCTCCTCTCTTTTACCCTCTCTTTTCCTCTTGTAAATTGCTTACCCTAGTATGTTGACATTCTACCATGTTTCTGTGACTGCCACAATATCCAGGTGTCCCCCTTTCATCAAGGTCACTAGTTCAGGGAGCTTGCTACCCAGATCACATGCATTGGTACTCATCACCCTCCATTTTTTGATAGCCTTACCCCTTTTTGTCCCATTCCTGTTCTTACTATCTTTGCCTTTATCTCCATTGACCCCTGTCCTAATCCTTATCTACTTCTCCACCTTAGTGTTTACTTCAGTAACTACCCTGCTTTGTGAGGGGGGGCTGGGATTTCCATGCTTCTTTTCAGTGCTCTTGGCTAGTTTAAATGCTTGCCAATGAAGCATTTAAACCTATCACCTAGGCTCTTGGTTCCCCTGCTGGACAGTTGCAGACCATCACACCAGTTTAGGCCTACATCTCTCCAGGTGGACCCCCAGTCCTTAGTGAAGCCAAAACCCTAAGCTCTGCACCAGTTTTTCAACCGTACATTGAATCTCATGGTTTGGAGTACCATATCATTACCCATGCCATAAACAGGCAGCATCTCTGAGAAGGCTGTAGTGCATGCTACTTGTCTAAGGCCCCTCCCCAACTCTACAAACTCCTCCTGTACTACTCTGATCCCATTTCCAGCCAGGTCATTTGTCCCTAGGTAGACAATGACAGCCAGCTCCCTCTCCTGTGCCACTGTTCCCAAGATCCTGAGGATTTGCTTCCTGCCCCTCCCAGCCATGGTGCTGTGCAGGCACCTTACCTCCCTCTCCCCTCACCGTTCTACCCTCCTAATGATTGAGCCCCCCACCAGGAGTTGTTTCCTTGCCCTATGGGGTCCCGCACCACCCTCCTCTAGGTCTCCTTTGTGGAGGTTCCCAGCATCCTCCTTGGTCTTCACTGTGGGTGCCTCAATAGAGGAACCATGCTCCACTAGAATGGTATATGAATTGAGGAGAGGTACAACTGGAGGGATATGCCTCTGATCCACCACCCTCAACTTCTCTGAGCCCACTGTGGTCCATTCGCTCCTCTATCTTGGCAACCTCTGAGGCAGCGGCAGTGGCCCTTGTGGTCCCTGGGTGGGGAGTAGCTTCCCCAAATCCTCACCAGGTCAACCTGGAGACCAGAGAGGTGCCTGCAAATAGGGTAGCATCACAGCTTCCATAATGTCTCCTGAAAGACTGCCACCCCATAGCCAGTGCATTGCACCACTCCCCACATGTCCCTCTCTCTTTCTGTTTTTTTTTAAATATTTTTTGTTAATGTGTGAGCGTGTGTGTGCATTTACTCCCTATGCACCATGTTGGGCTGTTGAGGTTATGACAGGTGTATGGCCTTTGATCTTTTGGGGAAGTGATGTCAGAATCTCTGGTGTAAAGGAAATGATGTGCTTGGGGTGGGTGGGGTGAGGGACAAGGTGGGTGGGATCAAGCCTGTGCCTTCCAGAAACAATCAGTTACAGCTCTGACCCACCACCCCAGTGAGTGTTTTCCTTTCTTTCAGCAAGGCAAACTGCTCAACAATTTGAAAGAAAATATACCCTACAAAAAACAATTTCAATTAGAGAAAAATAAAGCAGTAAATTGTACAACCTGTAAGCACAAAAGAAAATGGTAACAAAACAGTAACTCTGCTTAGCCAAAAGAAGCCTTAATGTGTCTCCTTGCTCTGTAAATGTTCCTCCTTGCTCTGTCCTTTAAAGCAAACCCTAGAAGAAATGAGCTCAGGTGAAGCTAGGTGCTTTATGCCAGCAAATCTAGTCTTCATCTAGTCAATACCCTTTGCTTGCACATCACACAACAATATATGCCATCTAAGCATGCTTTGCTGCCTCATTACTCAACAATAACTCTGGCCATGACATCCTTTGCTGTCTCTTTATTTAACACTAAATCTGGCCTCAACACCCTTTGCTATCTCGTTATGTAACAAGAAACCTGACCTCAATGTCCATTGCTTCTCCTTATACAACAGTTCTGGCCCTGATATCCTTTGCTGTCTCATTGTGCAACAAAAAATCTGGTCTTGACATCCTGTACTGCCTCATTATGCAACAATAAATTTGGCTTTGACACCCTTTACTATCTCTTTACGCAACAATAAATCCCTTCTCAACATTTTTTGCTGTCTCAATACACATCAATGAATGCCACCTCAAAACCCTTTGCTGTCTTATTAAACAACAATTAATCCAACCTTGACACTGTTTGCTATCTCCTTGCACAGCAATAAATCTGACCATGACACTCTTTGCTGTCTTAATACGCAACAATAAATGTCACTTCAACAACCTCAGCTGCTTTATTATACAACAAGAAATCCTACCTCTACGTCCTTTGCTGTGACTGCACAACAATAAATCTGGCCATGTCACTGTTGGCTGTCTCAGTACACAACAATAATTTCAAACACTGCACCCTTTCCTGTCCCATTACACAATAATCTCACCATGATGGCTATTGTTGTCTCATCACACAACAATAAATCCCACCTTGCCAACTTTTGCTGTCTCATCACACAACAATAAATCCCAACTCAACACCCTTTTCTGTCTCATCACACAACAATAAATCCCACCTCAACACCCTTTGCTGTCTCATTACACAACAATAAATTTAACCTCTGGACCCTTTGCTTTCTCATTAAACAACAATGGAAAAGACCTCAGCATCCCTTTGTTGTTGTATCTCAAACAATAAATTCAACCCTGACACCCCAAGCTGTCGAATTATACAATAAATCTACTCTCAACAATTGTTTTCTTCCTCATTATTACAGAAAATTAAATTTAACAAAACACCATTTACTGTCTCATTACACAACAGATATCACTGTGACATCCTTTGCTGTCTCATTACTAGTGCTGTACAGCATGTGGAATTCCACCGGTGATATTAATGCACAATGACCATCCAACCGGAGGAATTTCTGCCAGAATTTCACTGGGTCTTCTGTGGAATTCTGCCTACTGTGATCTGTGGAATAATATTCCGTGGAACAGCATTTTTCTGTAGAAAATTATTCTGCAACAATTTCCATGGAAAATATTGAGATCCGCAGCATAATATTCTGCAGAACATTTTTTCACTGGAAAATCATTCCACAACTATTTTCTGCCATGGAATTTCACCATTCTGTTTCTGGCAGAATTTTGGTGGAATTTTAAAAATTAAGTGGAATTTAATTCTGCCAGAATTTGAAAATTCTGCACAGCACTGCTAATTACACAATAACAAATACCACCTTGACACACATTGCTGTCTCAATTCACAACAATAAATACCACTTCAACAATCTTTGCTGCCTTATTACACAACAGTAAATCCCACCTCAACATCCTTTGCTGTTTTACTACACCACATTAAAGCTGACCATGTCACGGTTGGCTGTCTCAATACACAACAACAGTTCCAATCTCTGCACCGTTCCCTGTCCCATTACACAGCAATCCCACCATGATGGCCTTTGCTGTCTAATCACACAACAATAAATCTCACCTTGACACCCTTTGCTGTCTCATCAGACAACAATAAATCCCACCTCAACACTTTTTGTTGTTGCATTACACAACATTAAATCTCTCCTTGACACCCTTTGCTGTTTCACTATACAGCAAATAACCTGATTTCAACACTGTTTGCTTTCTCAATACAGAACAATAAAAATCAACTTGACAACATTTGCTGTCTCAGTACGCAATAATAAATCCTAGCTTGACAATGTCTGCTGTCTCATTACACAACAATGAACCAAATCTCAATACCCTTTGATATCTTATTATACAACAAAAATATCTGAGCACATCTCCCCTTCACTGTCTTGTAAAACAACACGATCTTATCTCAAACAATAAACTCCACCTCAATGACCTTAGCTGTCTCAATGCACAACAGTGCAACCCAGCTCAACACCCTTTGCTGTTTCATTATACAACAATAAATCTATTCTCAACAATTCTTTGCTGTCTCGTTACAGAATAATACACTCAACACATGACACACTGCTAAGTACACAACAATAAATCCCACCTTAACACCCTTTGCTGTCTCATTACACAACAATAACCTCTGCACCCTTTGCTTTCTCGTTAAATAATGTAAAAGACCTCAGCACCCCTTTGGGGGTTTCCTCCCTCAGAGGTCAGTTTCTGCAAGTCCCAGTCTGCTGTTGCATTTTCTGGTGCTTAGACTTTACTGAAGACTGCTGTTTGATTTAAATTTGTTCTCTTGGTTCCAAAGATTGTTTTTGCTGTGGACTATCCTATGCCATCTGGAAGCTGAAGCTGATTTGTTTTTGTATTTGAGCTGTGGCCCAGTGGAGGGCCTGTGACTGGGAGAGGTGGATCGTTTCATGGTGGTCTTTCCCCCTCCTTGCAATTGTGTGATAACAAGTTTCATTTTTCCAGTTTTTTCTCTGCTAGTCTTTCCTCACATTGCGTGAGAGGTGGAGGGGTGATTTATCTGGAATGCTGAACTGGAGTAGTGAAAGGACTCTGACCCAGTATACTTTTCTTCCACACTGTGTGAGAGGCAGTGGGGTGACTTATTTTGGGTAATTAAGCTGGAGATGTGAAGCCGGCCCGGTGGCGCTGAGGGTTGAGGCACTGGACACCACACCTCATGCCATGCTGGCGACCCGGGTTCGGGAACGGACTCGGGTGCCAGGGGTCGATAGGGGAAGGGGTGAGGACTGAGCTCCCGTGTGGTGCTCTCCTCCCTGGATCGAGGGGATGGGACTGCCTGGTGAGCCAGAGACCCCTGGTGGAGACCAGGGGTACTGCAGCAAGCTGGACAGGCACATAATAGCGTGGCTGACGCAGGCAGGGTTGCCATGTGCCAGAAGCGTCAGGACATGCCCACACACGGGGGAGGGACAGAACACAGAAAAACCCAGTCCTAGGGGTAAGCGATGGCACCAACCCCCATGCCCACTGCCTGGCCTGACCTGACCGGTCTTCATAGATCCTCCACCCGGGGCCCACGTCTGCAGCTGGAGTCTATGGTTTGAGGTGTGCCCAAGGTAGGAGGGGCAGCCCCACCCTGGAGGGGTTAAGCTGGGGTGCCAGCTTTGAGATGGGGAGAGGGTGAGGAAGGTATGGAAGGGTTGACTTCAGGCAGGACAGGACCTAAGTTGGATGCCTGAGAGAGGCTCATAGGACCGTGACCGGAGCAAAAAATACTCTAGAAAAAAAAGCTATAGTTGTGAAAGAACTCCAGTGTACTATATATTTGTATTATATTTTTTAGTCATTTGTTTAATCTTACAAAGTTTCTTTTTTGAGTGGAGTCTATTTTTGAGTTAACTTTTGTTATTAGTTGGAAATTTTGGGGAGGGTAGGCACTCTTTATAGGATTAATAGTAGTGGTTTTATATTTTTTGTGAGGTTGGGGTAATAACGGGTTATTATTGATAGAAGATGTGTTGACCTGTTGCTCTTCTGGTCAGGCACTACTCCCCCGCCAAACTTCGGGACCTCCTGCCCTTTTATTCTCTTCCTCTGCCAGCAGCGGTTTATAACCATTGTAGGGCTTTAGGTATTGCTAGCAAAAGTAGAGATGGACCAGGGTTCCTGGACTCCAGAGGTGGGGTAAGTGGGGTGGCCATATCTGGGTTGTATGGTCCAGGAGACGCCCTGGGGCGAAATGGTCTCTAGATCATGGTCTACCATGTCTGGTTAGCATACCCAAGGGCTCCTATATTTCTGGGCAGATAACTTGGTCACCCCCACAATCCCATCCGACTCTTGTGATGTTCTGCAATGCCAGGTCTGTTAGGAACAAGACAGCAATTATGCTGATCTTGTTGAGGTAACACCTGGCTTGCATCACCAAAACCTGGCTTGATGACAATGCGGGCCCCATTTAGGATGAGGTGGTCCCAGCCGGGTTTCCGGTGATGCACCACTCGAGATCAGACTGCAGGGGCATGGGGGTGGCTATCTGTTTTAGATTGGAATTGGGCCTTACTGGTGTACCAGTTGAGGCAGCCAGATCATTTGAGTTTACCATAGTAGCGGGTTCCCGTGAAAATCACAACTTCATTTCGGCAACTCCTATAATCACGATGTAAATAGAGTAATAACCTTTCTAGCGACCAGCATATGAGAGAAACACCGATAATAGCACTGCTACCTGCCAATAAATAAACAATAGCCGCGACTCACCAATAACAGCACTGTCATCTGCCAAAGGAGTCTCTCTCATCTGCTCCTGTTTGTTTTGTCCTGTTTCCCCCAGTTGCCTGTGGTTCCACTCCTCCCTTTCCCCTAACCTTGTTTTGGAGTCCTGCTGTTCTCAGGGCTGCTGCTCTGCATTTCCCTGTACCTCATCCCTGAACTGACCAGCTTGGTTGCTCTAACGTTGTGCCAGTCTGGGATTTCTTACCACAGATTAGTCTGTCCCAACCGTGGCTGTGCCCCCCCCAACAAACTCCTTTTCCTTCAGACTGTGCTCTCTGAATGGAGTATTACTGCAGCTTAACCAGCAGCCTCCACTCACAGCTTGTGATGCTGTCTCATGCGACTCACCTGCTACCCTCCCAGTTGCTCGCCTTACTCTTTCTGGAACTTATACACTTTGGTTTATGTTTTAAAAAATAAATAAATAAATAACGTCTGTAACTTCAACTAGAGATTGGCTACCAAACTCACTCACGTAGTCTCTCATTCAAAGACATGCTGAACACTGCTTGGACAGTTTACGTTTTTGTAACTCATAATGCAGAGACTGCACTCATACCGTTCATTTCTAATAATTAAAAAAAAAAAACAACAGTAAAATGAAAGAAGCATTCAACTTGCTGCTATAAAGGCTCCAGCACCAGAATACCAATTTTTTTTTTTACATCGCTATTATTATGGTCATAAAAATTGTGTAGTGCTATTATGATTTGCCGCGATGCTGGTGCTTGTCATTATGTGCGTGCTATTATTTCAATCACGATTATGCAATTGCTGCTTTCTCATGGAACCATAATAGCAGGTGTGGGTTGCAGGATCATTCTTATCTACCATCCACCCGGGGGTGATAAACTGTTCCTGCAGGAAGTAGCAGACTTCATCATTGATGTGGCACTGGAGTCACCCAGGCTGATGGTCCAGGGTGACTTCAATGCTGGGGTCAATGATGAACTCTCACAGTTTGGTCAAAACATCCTCCAACTTATGTCTTTGTTGGGGTTCACACAGGTAGTTGCCTCTGCTACTCATAATCAGCGTCACTCGCTTGATCTGGTCTTCCTCCTGGGAATCGAGTCCTTTGACCTGATGGTGGAGCCAGTCATGTGGTCTGACCACTACACAGCAAGATTCAATTTCCAGCCTCCCCCCATAGATCTGCTCCTGTGAAGATGGTCAGATACCGCCCATTGAGAGGCATAACCCCGGAAGGCCTTTTGGCAGTGTTGGACCTATCAAGTGTTCCGAGGGCAGTTGAGGATCCAGAGAACTTAGTTCTGGCTTATAATAAGGTTATTACTGAGGCCCTGTATGTCATCACCCCAATCCATGTTCGTTCTCTCTCTCTCTCTCTCTCTCTCTCTCTCTCTGCCCTCGGTCCTCCTGGTTTGATGGGGACCTTGAGGGAGTTGAGACTTGTTGGACAAAGCTTAGAGCACTGCTGGCAGAGAATGGCCCTTGATGCTGACCACCTTAGATTGATAGATCATTATCAAAGCTATCAATCAGCAATCACACATAAGAAGGCAGAGTTCCTGTCTGGTGAAATTGCTGCTGCTCAAAATTGACCTGCTCAGCTTTTTTGAACCATGGACAGATTGTGCAACCCAACCTGTCTACAGGTTCGAGGAACAATTTCACGAGATATATGTGATGAGTTAATTCGATTCTTTGCAGATAAGGTGGCTGACATCAGGGCCAAAAGCTGTTTGGCACCCTCTATGGGGGTTGGTGGTAGTCACCTCCCCTCGCTCTTCTTGGATATCTTTCGACCGACCCGAGATAGGAGACATCGTGTAGATTGCCCGGAATTTGGGGCCAACATGCTGTAGTTTGGACCTGGGCCCTACACTTCTACTATTAGGGTGTATGGAGATCATTGGCCTGGTCCTCGCAGAGATTGTTTGGTGCTCCTTAGACTCGGGAGAGTTCTCTAGCTCCCTGAAAGCGGCAGTGGTGACACCACTTTTTAAGAAAGCTTCTCTGGTCCCAAACAGCTGTGCAAACTACAGACCTATCTCTAACCTTCCCTTTGTTTGGAAGGTGATTGAGAAAGTGGTTGCGCTGCACTGGAGAACCACCATACCATCCACAGTATCTTTGATCCTCTCCAGTCAGGTTTCTGGAAGAGACATACTACTGAGACCACTCTGGTTTGGGTGATCAATGACCTCCTGATGGCGAGAGACCAGAAGTGCCATTCCATTTTGGTGCTTCTGGATCTCTCTTCAGCATTTGCCACTGTGGACCATAGGGTTCTGCTAGAGTTCCTGAGGGTTATCTGTGGCCTGGATGGTCCAATTCTCAGATGGTTCCATTCTTTTCTAGCTGGCAGGTTTCAGAGGGTGGTGTCTGTGATTTTTCCCCTGAGCCATTCTCTCTGCCATGTGGGGTCCCTCAGGGCTCGGTGCTGTCCCCATGTTGTTTGCAGTATACTTGCTGCCCCTCTGAGACATTGTAAGATGATATGGGCTGAGGTTTCATTGCTACACTGATGATACACAGCTCTATCTGTCTTTTGCACCTGACCAGGATAGTGCGGTCTCAATGTTTAACAGCTGTCTGCCAGAGATCCATGACTGGATGAAGTCCAGCTGGTAGAAATTGAATTCCAGGAAGACTGAGGTGTTGGTAGTGGATCCAGGGCACTGGATAGAGAGGCCGGTGGTGAGGCTACTTTCCAGGCTTTGGCTCAATGGTATACAACTACCTATCTCTGAACAGGTGTGCAGTCTGGCGGTGGTTCTTGATGATGGGTTGACAATGCATGCGCAGGTGTCGGCAGCCATCAAGTCTTCCTTTTACCATCTTAGGAACATCACCAAAATTAAGCACCTTGTACCGTCCGATGATTTGTCCATGTTGATTCATGCTTTTGTGACCTCACACCTTGAGTACTGCAACTCCCTTTACCTAGAGCTTCCAGGGGTTCATGTCCACTGCTTACAGCTGGTGCAGAACACTGCAGCATGATTATTGACAAGGACTTTGCCTACTAGTCATATTACTCCTGTGCTGCATGAACTGCACTGGCTGCCTATACAGTGGAGGACCACCTTTAAGGTCGGTCTTTTGACCTACAAAGCCCTGCATCGATTGGGACTGAGTTACCTGCAAGAGCTCCTGGTTCCCTACAGCTCCAGCTGACCTCTCCACCCAACTGACAAGGGGGTGTTAGAGATTCCCAGGGTGAGGCTTAAGACATCTGGCGCCTGGGCTTTTATGTTCGTGGCACCATCCCTGTGGAATTCTCTACCTCATCAGATTAGAGAGTGCAGGACCATGGAGACCTTTAAGTCCAGTTTAAAAACACATCCATTTAAACAGGCTTTTAACATTTGATGTTTTATGAACTGAGAGAACTTTTATTGAAGTTAAAATAGTTATGATTTTACTGAATTGTTTTATGACATTTATGTATGTAAAGTGCTTTGATGTTTGAATTGTGCTATACAAATAAAAAATATTATTGTTATCTGCTCTTATCACAAACAATAAATTCGACCTTGACACTCTAAGCTGTCCCATTATATAACAATAAATCTACCCTCAACAATTCTTTGCTGTCTCATCATTACAGAACAATAAATTTGGCACAACACGCTTTGCTGTCTCATTACACAAAAGCAAATACCACCTTGACACCCTTTGCTGTCTCATTACACAACAGTAAATCCCACTTCAACATGCTTTGCTGTTTCATTGTACAACAATGAATCTGACTTCAGCACCCTTTGCTGTCTCATTACACAACAAAAAATTCTCATTACACAACAATAAATCTTACCTTGACTTCATCTGCAGTTGCATTACAAAACACTGATCCTCACCTTTACACCCTTTGCTGTTTCAATACACAGCAATTAACCTGACCTCAGCACACTTTGCTGTCTCATAACATGACACTAAATCTCACCTTGACATTCTTTGCTGCCTCATTACACAGCAAATAACCTATCACTCTTGCTGTCGCAGTACACACCTTGACAACATTTGCTCTCAGCAAACAACAATGATCCCCAACTTGACAACTTTTACTGTCTTGTTACACAACAATAAACACCACCTTGATACCCTTTGATGTCTCATTATAAAACAAAACAAATATGAGCACATCCCCCCTTTGCTGTCTCATAAAACAACACAAAAACAGACCTCAACACCCTTTTGCTGTTCTTTCTCAAACAATAAATTCAAACTCAATGTCCTTAGCTGTCTCAGAACACAACAGTGAATCCCCCCTTGACACTCTTTGCTGTTTCATTATACAACAATAAATATATCCTTGATGGTTCTGGCTGTCTCATTACAGAGCAATAAATTCAACACACAACACACTTTGCTGACCAAGTACACAGCAATCAATCCCACCTTGACACCTGACCTCAACACCGTTGCTGTCTCATACACAACAACAAATTGACCTAGACAGCCTTTGCTGTCTCATTACACAACAGAAAATCCCACCTGGACACATGTTGCTGTTTCAATACAAAACAAATCTGACCACAACATCCTTTGCTGTCTCATTATACAAAAGTAAATCCCACCTCAACACCTTTTTCTGTCTCAGTCACACAGAAAAGATCTGACCTCAACACCGTTGATGCCTCAATACACAATAACTCCCCTCCTCACCACCCTTTGGTGTCTCATAACACAACTCTAAATCTCGCTGTGATACCCTTAGATGTCTAATTACATAATAATAAAAAGCCTAATGTCAGCCCGCTTTGCTGTCTCAATACACAACAATAAAATTCCATCTCAACACTGCTTGCTGACTCATTGCACAACAATACATCTGACCTCAAGACCATTAGGCAACTCAATAAACCCACATCAACACCCTTTGCTGTCTCTTCATGTGACAATAGATAGTAAACTAATTCCTGCTTTTCTGATTTTGGATTACATATTACAATAATGTTGACCACTGCATGAACTCTGTTGATGTTTTGTTTCTTCTATATTTAATAAAATGCATGTTTACATTTTTTATTGTAGACTGTGCAGCAGAAGTCTGCTTCAACAAAGAGTACTCAGCACAACTATTTTGAGATGGATCATAAAGATACAAACTTGGTACACCAGAGTCAAAACAACCACAGTTCACAGAGTGAAAAGCCAGAACCAGACATGGAAGCTGCAGTGAAGAAACAGACAGAAGGGGTCAATTGTGCAGCTTTGGCAGAGAAGCAGGAAACAAAAGCCACTCATGATAAGGTGAGAAGTAACAACTCAGTCATCTACATTATTGTGAGAGAGACTGGAAACCTCAGCTGTGGTAAATCAAAGACAAATGTGGAAAGAAGAGGGATGAACCTAATGTATAAATACTGATGTGCTTAGGTAAGGTCACAGAGACTTAACACCACATCCAGCAGGGGGATTTGGAGGCTGAAAACCTATGACAGATGTGCTGAAAAAATTAAGCGTAAAACCACAGCCAGCTGTGATGTGGTGAGGGAAAGGTTGACAAAAAAGCCAGCTATGCCAATGTAAAAATGTGCAAGCAAGACATAACTTTGATGCAGAGAGGGGAAGCAGAAAACTAAATCCAGTTTTGTAAAGAAAATGAGAGAGAGAAAGGCTTAAGAAAACCAAAGCCAGATATGTTAAGGTGAGCAGAGAAGCAAAAAACAAAATTCAGCTGTGATAGGGAGAGAGGCTTAAAGGTTAGCAAAGACAGTTGTGTTAAGGTGAGGAAAGAGGCAGAAAACAAAATCCAGCTGTGATAACATTGTAACATAGAATTTGTAGGTGGATAAGGACCGCTTGGCCCACCCAGTCTTCACATTTTTTGTCTCTGCCTATACTGTCACTAAGGACTCTACCTGATCTCTGGTTACCCCTCCCCCCCTACTTTCCTTAACCCCCACTTAACCTTATTCCCTAGATTCTTTTGTGCCTATTCCATGCATGTTTAAAGTTCTGCTCTGTTTCGCTCCCAACACCTCTGCTGGAAGACTGTTCCTGGAGGAGTCCTCCACTTCCCCCTTCTAGTGAAGTAGTACTTTCCCACATCACTCCTAAAGTTCCCCTCTCTATGGGGTGGAGAGGCTGGCAGGTTACTAAAGCTAGTTGTGTCAAGGTGAGGATAAAGGCAAGAACATCAAATCCAGCTGAAACACATTGGGAAGAGAGGTTGGGAGATTACCAAAGCCAGTTGTGTTAAGGTGAAAAGAGAGGCAGGAAACCAAATTCAGCTGTGATAAGATATAGAGAGAGAGGCAGGAAAGTTACCAAAGCCAGTTGCATTACGGTGAGGAGAGAGGTAGAAAACCAAATCTATCTGTGATAAGGGAGAGAGTGGGGAGTGAGGCTGGGAGGTGACAAAAAACAGTTGTTTTAAGGTGAGACAAAAGGCAGAAAACCAAATCCAGCTGTGATAAGGTAGAGATAGAGGATCGGTAGGTCACCAATGATAGTTGTGAAAAGGTGAGGAGAGAGGCAAAAAACCAAATCCAGCTGCAGTAAGGTGGAAAGAGAGTATGGGGAGGTCACCAATGATAATTTTGCTAAGGTGAGGCAAGAGGCAGAAAACCAAATCCATCTATGATAAGGTGGAGAAAGAGGATTTGGAGGTCATCAATGATAGTTGTGTTAAGGTGAGGCTTGAGGCAGAAAACCAAATCCAGCTGTGATAAGGTGGAGAGAGAGGATGGGGGAAGTCACCAACGATAATTGTGCTAAGGTGAGGTGAGAGGCAGAAAATCAAATCTAGCTGTGATAAGGTAGAGAGAGAAGATGGGGAGGTCACCAACGATAGTTGTGTTAAGGTGAGGCGTGAGGCAGAAAACCAAATCCAGATGTGATAAGATGGAGAGAGAGGATGGGGAGGTCACCAGTGATGGTTGTGTTAAGGTGAGGCGAGAGGCAGTAAACCAAATCCAGCTGTGATAAGGTGGGGCAAAAGGCTGTAAGGTTACTGAAGTCAGTGGTGTTAAGGTGAGGAGATAAGCAGAAAGCCAAATCCAGCTCTGATAACCCTTTTTTATTTGAGCTCATAGTTTTCTCCCTTTTTATTTAGAAGCTTCCCACTTCTAGAGTGTCACCTACATATCCCCATCTAATTCTTAATTGTGACCTCTTCTCTGGCTGGGTGTAACCTTTTCTCTCTTTTTGTTTATGTAATAACATCCTCCTTACCAGGTTGAAGCTAACTATTTCCCTCCCATTCTAAATGTTTTCACTTTCCAGCCTCCTAGCAATAATTTTAAGGTCTCCTCCCTTTGGTTAAATATCTTATTCCCACTTACTTAGCTTTGGCTACATTAAGAAAGTGAAGCTTGTCCATCTCTCCTGATTATTTTGGTGTGATTTCAGGGCGAGCACTGCTTTGTTACTCTCTTACCATGCTTCTCCTAACATTTTCTCTCGTCTCCTTCTTAGTCACAATCACCTAATTTTCTCCTTTCATCTGTCCAAATCTTCCCTCATCCATCTCTCTTTCTTCTTCACCCTCACCCACCCTCCCCTCCTTCAGCCTTCCTGCCTTATCACACTCTCCCTGGCATACTAATTGCAGTCTCCTCTCATCTCCTTGGCTTCAACTCAAAGTTCTTAGATCCCTCTGACCCTCTTTCCTCCCTAACTCTCTATTCCTTCTCTCTACCTCCCTTCTCTTTTTATAAGCAGCTCATAGGATCACTCAAGCACCTCCTCTCCTTGTTGCTTATAGCTGCAGGTGATATTGAGCTTAACTCCAGCCCTTCCTGTCTTCCCACTCCCCAAAACTTTGATAGTGTTCCATATAAACATCCAAAGCCTTCTACCTATGATCAAACTTTTGCAGCCACTCATGGTTAACCTCAAACCTGAAACCTGATGTGATGGTAGTCTCAAAATCTTGGCTCCCCCCCGGATCCCTGATTCCTCTGTCACCATCCTCAGTTTTACCACTGTTTGTCAGGAGTGAGCAAAGAGGGGTGGTGGAGTAGCAATCCGCCCCTCCCCAAACATCTAGTTTGAGACTATGCTCTCCGCCTCCACCCCTCTGCCTATAAGCTGCTTCTGTTTGAGCTCTCTGTCCTCATCTCTGTCCCCATATTTATTGCCAGTGTATACTGCTGTCCCAGCATCCTCATATTCTGTACATGAGCTACTCACTACCATCTCCTCCCATGCCTTCTTTGATGAGTTACTGATACTATGTGATTTTAACCTAAATTGGCTCTCCACCCTGCATAAATTTTGCCTTAAAGTTAAGGTCCTCCTCCTAACCCAATATATTTCTGACCCCACACATTATAATTTCAAGTCTCTTAATCACCACCTCTTGGACTGGGCCCTGTCCTTCCATGCCCATCATATTATGGATACTGGTAGCCTCCCCAACCCCTCAGTGATGACCATATGTTCTATCATGTACATACTGTAAAATTCTTTTTCCAAAGCTCTCTCCAAACTCATCCAGATACTGTCCTTCTGGTTGCTGGATCCGTCCCACATCCATGCTGACCTGACAGCCACAGACTGGTCCCCTAGTTCTACAGCTGGCAATGTTGAAAATGGCCACCAATTCTTCTCCTCCAGATTTACATCTCTCTGGAATAATCATGTGCCCCTTAGAAGAATCAGGTTAAGAGGATCTCACCTACCATTGATCTCAGCAGAGCTGCTGGCTTGTCACTATGTTCTTGATCTTGCCTAGTTTACCTTCGAGTCCTTTGGTTCCTCTTCTGATCTTACAACTTACCAAAGCCTTTGTAATGCTTTCTGTAGAGCTACTAGGCTTGCTAAGTCTGTTCATGTCACTTCCACACTCCAAAAACAACCATAATCACCCCTCTATGTTCTAGAAGGTAATTCATACCCTCGTCTTCCCTCCAGCTCAGTCTATTCTCCCTGCTTTCAAGGTGGGTGACACATCTTTCTCTGACCCCACTGTAGTTGCCTCCTACTTCAATTCTTTTTTCATCATCTATGCCCAATCCCTCCTTTCTTACTGCCCTGCCCCTCCTACTCACTCTTCTTCTCTATTGTCGCACTCTCCTAGCCTACCCTCTCAACTGCACCCTCCTCCCCTTTTTCTTTTTCTCCCACTAATGCTTCTCTTAAGGCCATTAAGGGGACCAGGAAAACGCAGAAATCCTGAACAAATATTTTTGTTCAGTGTCCACAGTAGAAGGGTATGGTGAAGGACCACAGCTAAGTGTAAGAAGTATTAAGGGGAGGAATGCAGATGCCAGTTCATTCATAGTAGAGGAATTCCTAAAGGAATTAGAAAAACAGAAAATAGATAAAGCAATTGGGCCAGATGGAATACATCCCAGAATTCTAAAGGAACTAGGGGAAAGGAGCTAACAGAACCACTGACAGCCTTGCTAAACAAATCATTAAAAAAGAGTATGATTCTGGCAGCCTGGAAGAGGGCAAATGTTGTCCCTCTCCATAAGAGCAGGAGCAAGGAGGAGGCTGGTAACTATAGACCAGTCAGCCTAACCTCAGTGGTAGGAAAATTTAAGGAACCATTACTCAAGGAAAGGATTGTGATATACCTTGAATACAGCAGAGATCAGGATCTGAGACAGCATGGTTTCATGGCAGGCAGGTCTTGCTGAACAAACCTGACAGAATTCTTCAACAGCGTGACAAGGGAGATTGATCAAGAAGGGGCGGTAGATGTGGCCTTCCTGGATTTTAGCAAGGCCTTCGATACCATCCTGCATAAAAGGCTAATATTCAAATTGAGCAGCCTGGGAGTTAGATCTGGGGTCGTTAACTGGATTAGAAATTGGCTGAGTGATAGAACACAAAAGGGTGGTAGTGAGAGGAGTTCAGTCCATAGAAAGGGAGGCAACCAGTGGGGTGCCTCAAGGATCGGTGCTAATCCCAGTCCTCTTTAATGTCATCAAAAGTGACATTGCAGAGGGTGTGCCTCTTTGCAGATGACACAAAGATCGGCAATATGGTAGACACACTGGGGGTGTGGGGGTGAAAAGAAGGAGAAAAGACTAGGGCAAGCTGGAAGATTGGTCAAATTTATGGCAGTTGAGATTCAATGCAAAGAAGTGCAACATTATGCACTTAGATCGCAGGAATCCAATAGAGGAGTACTTACTGGAGGGGGGTTACTGTTGGCCACCAAATAGGAGATGGATCTTGGAATAAATATATCTGAGGACCTAAAGGTGGCTGGACAGTTCGAAAAGGTGGTTAGAAGGGCCAGCGGGATTTTGGGGTGCATAGGAGGATGCATCACAAGCAGAAAAAAATGAGATGGTGATGCCACTATACAAATCATTAGTGAGGCCTCATCTGAAATACAGTGTTTAGTTTTGGAGGCTGCATCTCAGGAAGAACATAGACACAGTGGAGGCAGTCCAAAGAAGGGCTACAACAATGGTACAGGGACTGCACCAGAAGTCATATGAGGAGAGTCTGAAAGACCTCAATATGTATTCTCTAGAGATGTGAAGAGAGGGAGGGACACAATAAAGACGTATAAATATCTTAAAGGGATCAATAAGGTACAAGAGGGTACTTGAGCTAACTTTGTGTCTGCTGCAGACTTGAATAAATAGTTTCCAGCCAACTATTCTAAATCAGTGTTTCTTAAATCGGGTCACCAGGCAGTGTTTCTGAAGTCATGGAGCTGCTGCACAGCTTGCAAATGTCAGTCAGTGTAGAATGCACCGTTCCAGTGAGTGGAGGCAAAGATATCATGGAGCAGTTAGAAAGTGTCAGTCAGTGAAGAATGCACCATTCCAATGAGAGGGGCAAGGATGTCATGGAGCAGTATGGAAGTGTCAGTCAGTACAGAATGCACCATTCCAGTGAGAGGGAGCAAGAATGTTATGGAGCAGTATGAAAGGGTTCAGTCAGTGCAGAATGCACCATTCCAGTGAGAGCGGGCAAGTATTATATGGAGCAATTTGGAAGTGCTAGTCTGTGCTGAATGCATTATTCCAGTGAGAGGGGATAAGGATGTCAAGGAGCAGTTTGAAAGTGTCAGTCAGTGTTGAATGCACCATTCCAGTGAGAGGGGGTAAGGATGTCATGGAACAGTTTTGAAGTGGCAGTCAGTGCTGAATGTGCCAATCCATTGAGATGGGGCAAGGATGTCATGGAGCAGTTTGGAAGTGGTAGTCAGTGCTGAACTCTCCATTCTAGTGAGAGGGGGCAAAGATGTCATGGACCAGTTTGGAAGGGTCAGTCAGTGCTCAATGCGAGCAGTTTGGAAGTGTAAGTCAGTGCTGGACATACCATTCCAGTGAGAGGGGGCAATGATGTCATGGAGCAGTTTGGCTGAACCAGGTTTTGCTAACATTTTTGTCACCTGTTTATATGTGTGATGATCCTTTACCTGTGCAGAACTGTGATTTAGGTCAGTGTTTCTAAAATGAGGCCACTGAGACTGCAAGTGGCCACCAGTACCATTTTCTGCAGCCACAAAGCTCTTTAGAGATCCACGAACAATTGTAATGGAATGGACAATTTATTTTTTCCCCTCTGTCATCAGGCAGGCCCTCTTTCATACTGGCTTTCCCAGCCCCCCCCCCACCCAGCTTCTCATGGGCTTACCTTCCAAATCCATCCTCCATATGTTGCACCCCTTTGGCAGGGGGTGGTGGGCTTGGCCCCGCACTGCTTGGACCAGATCCCAAATCAGAGAAGCAGTATGAGGAGCTGGTATTCAGCCAGCCCTTTGCCAGGGCATTCCACTTTTTTGGTCCTGTTCCCTCAGGATGCAGGCAGTGCAGGTGCATGTGCACACACACGTGGACATGCTTAGCATGGCAATAACCTGCATCTCTCCTCCCCTACACCACTCTGACAGCATTGCCACCTGTGGTCACCAAGGTGGCAGTAGAGCAGCAGAGCTGGCAACCCTCCTTCCCCAGAGAAGGACAGTGTCCTCAGGGACCTCCATCCTTCTCCCATCAGCTGGTCCCCAATGACATATGCTAATTTCCAAATTCAGATCACTGGCATTGTGAGCAGTAGCGCTATCACTGCACTGACAGGCCAGCTTCAGGAAAGGACCTCATTTCTTACCTTAAGAAAGATATGAAAACTTTATTACAAGTGAAAATATATCATGAACTTGATTTATTGTATACTGTGTGAAAAGTAATGAGCTATATCAGAGTAGCTGGGGTATATCCAGGGATTTGAGGTGAACAAAATAAGGAATGGGGCCACTAGTATGTTCTGGTGGCCTCACTTTGAGGCCACCAAAATTTGTGGCTTGAGAAGAACAGAATTTGGTGGTTCTTGCTCTTGAAATTTAGTGTTCACATTTGTTTGTAATTTTTCTGAAAGTATACCAGCTCCACATTTAACAATGCAACCACACACACACACTGTCATGTGTAATCATTTACATGTGGCATGGTGACCCATATTTTACTGTTGTTTCTTACAAGTTTGGTAGCTGTATCAAACTGCAAAATAGCACTAAAACTGCAGAATAGCAGCATATTCTAAATCTTCAAATGTATCCTTACTGTCATCGAGGTGCAGATCAGGAAGCATAGGCAAACCAGAAGTTATAACATTCGCAAGCAGCATTTTAATATCTTCAATAACAATAAAATATATAAACAAATTTTCATGGTAACTCGTTAGGCAGAACAAACAAAACAAAGTCCTTCATTTGAGTGTTTCTTTTTTATTTCAAATCTCCATCTATCTCCAACAAAAAAATGCTCTCTTTATATATGATGTCCTTTCCTGGCAATTAACTTCTGCATCCTGAGCTCATTAAGATACCTCCTGTTTCTCACAAAATGTATAACTTTATCAGTTTCTTTCCTTGCAGGTGCAACACAATAGAACATTGTATCCCAGAAATGATCTCCTGTTCACAACTCTGCAAAAGAATTTGTGTAGGTCAAACTGCATCTCAAAGTTAACCCCTTGAGTGCCAAATAGCTTTTTACAATAATTTCAACATTATAACTATAAATATTTTCAAATCAAAGAACCCAGTTTCACATAAAGACCCATGTATATTTTTATAACCAGAGCTAAGAATGTAGGGAGAAAATAAAGAAACAGCAAGTGAAGGCAGAGTGATAGCAGGAGGGGAGAATCATGAGGCTGTCAGAGCAATCAGTTTCTAGATCTCACAAGAAAATGTGATTGTGCAATCAGACAAGAAACAGAAAAGGAGAGAATAGAACAAATCCTTTCTTTTAACTTTTTGCATAACTAATGGAACAGGGTGTAATTCAACCATGTCACACTTACTCCTGATTATATTAATAAGGGATTCCCACACAGTGTGCAAAGCTGAAGAGCAGTGGAAATAATGTGAAATATCATTTGAAAAAAGTTCTAACAGTGGTGGTTGTCACATTGTTGATTCCTTCTCACATGTTTACATTGGAGATAATACAGGAACCACAAAGAAAACTAGTCTTACATCCATTTCTTTTTCTGATAGGCTTATGATCACCTGAGTGAGTCGACTAATCAGCAGGTGGCTACACAGGATGGCGTAACATCTCAGATGCAGGTGGTAGCCATGGCAATGGCAGACAGAGAACCAAAACATGCTGCTGTGTTATACAAAGTCAGGCATTTACAGGTAAATTCTCCCTACTCTTCTGCTCATACTGAAAACTCTGAGACATGGAGGTCATTTAGCTTTGTGACATAGCATACAGAGATACATTAGCTTTGAGACTTTGCATACACAGGTCTAAACCTGGCAGAGCATCAGCAAGTCATGCTCAGAACTCAAGATTTCTGGTGCTGCAGAAGGAAGTGTCCCCCACCACTGTGTCCTTAAAAAATGTTTTGATTAGGCCTCAGCTCAAAAAGCTGTATGTAGGGATGGCCTATCAGCCTGTGGCTTGAGTCCAGGAATGAGCTGGAATTGTTAGAGCACCAGATGGGGAAGACAGTTCAGCATTGCAGAACACCCTCCTCCAGGGAAGGAGGGAGTCAAGTCTCACTGTCCCATTATCCCCCTGGGTAATCACTGGGGGAGATATGGCTGGGACAATGTGATGGGAGGAAGCCACTGATATTGACATGCATGCCCAAAACATGCCTGTATGCATCGGACAATATTTTGATTTGGTGCTTTAGAGGAGAAGGAGAAACAAAAAGTTGGAAGATCCCCATGCAATGCAGCATGAAGGGCCTTGCCCCTATCTGCAGGCTCCTCACCCTGTGACTCAGGCAGCCCACTAGCAAAAACCAGACCAAGCATGTTCGGGAGGTCAGGGGACACCCTGAGGCCATGCTGTGAGAGGCAGCCATGGTGGCTAGTTGGGAGGAGATATGTACTGGGGTACACTAAGATGACAGTGCTGTGGTGGTGGTAAAGTTGTTAAGGACCAGAAGAGTACAAAGGCCAGATTGGAGTGGGAGTATAATCACTGATTAAAAAAAAAAAAAAGCTTTATAGAGATCCTGATGATCTGGTAAATTATTATATACTGGTCTCCAACCTCACATTTCTGATCATGGTTGTGAAGAAAGTGATACTAGAGTATCTTGCAGAACATTTTGAAGTAAACATATAGAATAATGCATGAAGAAGTGTGGTTTATGGGGATTTTATGCACCCCTGAGGTGTGTGATGCCCCATAAGCCCCAAGGGCGAAGCCCAAGGGGTTTATATGGGCAGCACACACCTCGGGAGTGCATAAAAACCCACAGAACCACGATTCTCCATGTTTGGTTTTTTATATTTACTGGTTTTTGGTGTTTTTTGCTTTAAATTGTCTTTTTTGTCACTTTGCATTAACATAACTGTTGCTGCCGACAAGCTTGTCTCGTGCTGAGTGATCAGTTGTGTAGCGCTTTTGAATGTCCAGTGCGAGGACAGCTTGTTCAGCAGTTTTTCTGGTGATACTGCAGTACTGTTCTGCCTGTGGTTTATATGTGGTTTATGGAGCTATTGGGCAGTCGCTGGCAGTGGTTTATAACCACTAACCAGGAAATATAATGTTTTTATAACCGTTTTGTCTGGTTTCTGATAGCAACAGTTAAGATGCAACTTTGGTCAGGATCTGCAGTGATCTGTACATACTGTACCAAGGGACTCAGGAGAAGTTCCCATCTTGAGTATGCTTGATCTGCTAGTGTCCTAGCCAGTGCTAGACTGGTGAGGACCAAGGTAGAAACTGGGAAAATTGGATAGACCACAATTCCTTTTGTGTCTATAAACGTCTATGTAACTATGCAGCTATTCTTCACTTGTCACTGGCATTTGTCACTATCCATTACCAGGAGTTAGTTGGCAGACCAAAGGAGCATAGAGGACAGTTGGATACTGTTTTTAAATTTTCCAATGGTTCCCCTTAGAAACAAAGCCATCAGCTGTACTTGGTTCCTGCCCATTGAGCCTGATTGCCTGGAATGGAGTGTTTCGCAATGGTCTTTCCTTTTCCTGTGCTGTTCATAGTGTATTTGATACCAGTGGGGGAGATCATTAGATCATCAAATGTTGCACAGCTGTATCTGTCCTTTGTGCCTGATCAAACCAGATCAGTGCTGGCTTTAGACCAGTGCATTGAGGAGCTCAGAGTCGGGGTAGCCTCCAACTAGATGGTGATCAACTGAGGGATGGCAGACTTGCAACTCATGGGACTGTACTGGCAGTTATAAGTGCTTTCAGTAGGTGGGGCCTCAAGCTCTCAGTGCTTGACAGAATTTGGCTTAGCGTGATGACTGAATATTACAATCTGGCATTAGTCTTTGACAGTCAATTATCACTTGAATCGTAAACGTCAACAATTGCCTAGGGATGCTTTTACCATCTGAAGGATGTTGCCTAACTGTACAACTTTCTTTACCCTGCTGATAGAAACATAATCTCTAATGGCAGAAAGGGACCAAGGGCCCATTGAATCTACCGACAGTATCACTATGTCAACCCCAACCTAGTGTCCTGAAGTGTCATCAGAATTAAAATGGAGGGATTTTGAGCATGTGGGGAAAACATTGTGGGCAAAAGGATGTGACATACTAATCTCCGAAATACTCCCAGTCTGAAGAGTAAGCATACCAAGAAATAGAGACATACTACAACCTAATGGCTGGCTAAGAAGGTGGTGCCATATGGAGAGGCATACCTTTATTCAGCATGGGGACAACATCCGGGATGCAGACTTATTTGCATTACATGGATTGTATGTGAATAAAATGGGCAAAAGAAGCCTAGCACAGAAACTAAGGCAGGAATTAGATAAACATTTAAACCTCATATAAGGAGTGATGGGGAGGAGAAATAGCCTCAGCTGTGGGCCAACTCACTACCAGGCCACCTATAACACCCAGGAACACTTCCCAATGGAAATGCTTACTGCTGAATGCTAGGAGCCTAATAAACAAATCTGATGAGCTCAAGTGCACACTATGCAAGGGTAATATCCAGATCTGTGACATCACAGAAACATGGTGGGACAGTGAGGATTCATGGGATTAGCAGATCCCAGGGTTTACCTTGTACTGTAGGGACAGGGTGGAGGCCAGGAGTGGTGGTGTGGTTCTTTATATAGCCGACATGATTGCTTCAGAACAAATAGATACAACCCACTGGGAGGCCTTGGTGCTAATCTGCATCAAACTCACCCCCCCCACCACATGGAGCCAAAATTGACATTGGTGTAGTGTATAGGTCCCCCTCATACTCACTCACAGTGCTTCTGGACAGTTTAAATACACTAGCATCAGCCAACAACTATATACTCTTGGGTGATTTTAACCTGCCAGGCACTGGCTTGGAAAACCACAGAACTATTACAGCTGTTGAATTACGTTACATGGAGACTTTCAACCTGGCCAGATTAGAACAATATGTGGAGGACAGCACCAGAGGGGAACACATATTGGACTTAGTTCTCTGTAATACGTGTAATGTTTTACAGGAGTGTAAAGTACTGGCAACACTAGGATCCAGTGACCATAGCATGGTGTTTCTTTTATAGCAGGCAATAGGGGCAATTTTAGAGGGGACACCATTATAAATAACTATGGCAAAGCAGATTTCAGCACTATGAGAAAAGACTTTGCAGTCTGGGGATAGGATGATGACTTTAGACACCAGACACTAAATCAGATGTGGCTTATATGTGAGAATAAAATTACTACTCTAGTGCAGAAGTATGTGCCAAGCAGGAGGAAATACAATAGATCTGGGATCTGGACAGCATGGATGACAGCTAAAGTACAAAAATGCATGAATAAGAAGAACAGAGTCTATGCGAGGGCCAAAAAAAGTGAGCATCAAATCTGCTGGGCCTTATATCGAAAAGCCCTTAAGGTAGCAAAAAGAATTATAGTACAGGCCTTAAAATGTCATGAGCTACGACTGGCTAATAAATAGAAGGACAACTACAAATTGTTCTGTTCTTACACAAATAATAAAAGCAGATTAACTAAATCCATTGGACCACTTAAAAAAGGGATGGTATGCTAATCACTGAAAACAGCCAAATGGCTGACTACTATAATGATTTTTTACATCTGTATTTAATGACAAATCCTGGGGAACCAGGTATCATCTACCCATATCAAATGAAAGCCACCTGGTATTAGATAATTGGAACATCAGGGAAAGACTACTTAAACTGGGTCATAACAAAGCACAAGGGCCAATTAATATTCCTGAAATCCCTGGACCAAGGGGAGGTTTTGGAGGTTGGAGACAGGCAGATGTGGTGCCCATATATACGAAGGGGTCAAAACAAGAGGTGGGGAACTATAGGCCTCTCAGCCTGACAGCCATTTTGGGGAGAGTCCTGGATTGGATCCTTAAAGGACCATTTTATGTGATATATGCAGCAAAATGAGGATATTGATAACACACAGCATGGCTTTACAAAGGTGAGGTCCTAGCAGACAAATCTCTTGGAGTTTTATGGCAGAGTCAGCAGAGCACTGGACAAAGGGACTCTGTAGACACTATATTTTTGGATTTTTCAAAGGCGTTCAATAAGGTCCCACATGGAGAGCTTATTGATGCCTTAACTGACCACAGTGTACAGGGTAACATCACTAAATGCATAGCTTCCTGGATGACCAACAGGAAACAGGGTGTGTGTAACAAGGAGTCATAATCTGATTGGTTTGAGGTTACAAGTGGGGTGCCCAAGGGCTCCACGCTGGGTCCCTGTTTATTTAATATCTACATATCCCCCATGAGGGCCAAAGTGAAAGTATGGGAATCCAAATTTGCAGACAATACAAGGATAGGCCTATCAGTAAATAATGTTAAAGAGGTAGATATATTACAGGCAGCACTGGGTGACACAGAAGAGTGGGCAGCAAATTACAAGTTAACATTTAAAACTGACAAATGTACTGTGATGCACCTGGGGAGCAAGAACATGAAGCAGAACTATAAGCTATATGGCATTACCTTGAGAGAGGTTACAGACGAAAGGGACCTTGTTGTGAGAATAACTAATGACCTTAGCTTTAACTTACATTGCAACCAAGTAGTAAAAAAAGCCAGCTGCATGCTAAATTGTATTAAAGACATATTGAGAGCAGAGACAGTGCAGTGATAGTTCCACTGTATGGCTCCCTGGTTAGGCCCCATGTGAAGTATTGTGCCCAGTTCTGATCTCCGGGAGGAAAAACTGAAATTAGAACACTGGAAAGGGTACAGAGAAGGGCAACAAAACTAGTTAGTAAATTCAAGGATAGGGACTATGAAGAGAGGTTAGAGCTGGGGATGTACTCCCTCAAGTACCATAGATTAAGAATCATAGAAGGATCACGAATTCTGAGGTAAGCCTATTATGAACTCGCCATCAGATTACTGGTGGAAGAAAAATTTTTGACCACCCATGTATTTATCCAATCCATTTTTAAAAGAAGACAGTTTCACTCTCCATGACTTCCACTGGCAGGCTATTCCAGACACTGAATATTCTCTGTGTGAACCAAAAATTATGCTTGTTAAGGAGTCCTGTTGGTGTCTGCTTTTATTTTGAATTTATGTGATCTAGTATTGCTGATATTTGTTTGTTTAGTTATGCCAACAGTTTCAAACAAGACCTCATCATGCATAGCTTTATAAGTCAGACATAGATCACCTCTTAAGAGCCTATAATTCATAGAGTATACTTCCAGATTTTGCAGTCTTTCAGCGTAGCTTAGGTCCTTCAAGTTCCTGACCCTTTTTGTAAATTTCCTTTGAATGCCTTCCACTGACTTTTGCCCCCATAGTTAAGGGCACAGAGAAGATGTGCAATATTCCATATGAGGTCTGACAAGGCTGGTATATAGTTGTAGTAATACCTCAGGTTCCCTACTTTTGATATTCCTGAGGATACAACCCAACATGCTATTAAACTTATTGACTATATTCCTAGTATGTTCTTTAAATGTCAAATCATGTGAAACTAATATGCCTAAGTCCTTCTCACCGTCTGTGGTCTTTAGGACTGAGGACTGAGTTATTAAGCTAATATTGATAACACAAGTTTCTGTTTCCCAAGTGCATCACCCTACATTTGGTGTCATTAAAGTGCATTTTATTTTCTTTAGCCCAAGTCTCTAAATGTAGTAGTGCTGACTGAAAATCTTGAGCTGAATGCAGGTTGTTGATAATCACTCCCAGTTTACAATCATCTATGTATTTACTAAGCCAGGCATTGTCTGGAGACTGCATGGAAGCCACTACAATATTGAACAGGGTGGGGCCCAGAACCGAGCCCTGAGGCACTCCGCTCATCACTATGCCCTTGGAAAATCCATACACTGTAAGAGATACACACTGACACCTATTATCCAGCCAAGAAATAACCCAGTTGATGATGCTAGGATGTAGTTGTATTTTGATGAGGTGCTCAATCAGTACCTTATGAGACATGGTATCAAATGTCTTAGCGTAATCTAGAAAGATTATGTCAACTGGTAGCCCCTTGTCCAATGCTGCACTCACAGGTTCAAAGAATTGAAGCTGGTTTGTGAGGCATAACCTACCAGAGATAAACCCATGTTGTGTGGCATCAAGGTGCCCATTTTTGGACCAATATGCTGTTATATGTATCTGGATCAATTTCTCAAGGGGTTTACCTATTCCGGAAGTCAGGCTGATTGGTCTATAATTCTGAACATCACTTCTGCTACCTCCTTTGTATATGGAGGTTATAGCTGCAGTCCTCCATTAAGGAAGGGGTATGTGCTTGATATTTAAAGCTTTTTCAGATGGGGTCCTTTAGGATCAGCTGGGCCTAGAATTTGGGGAGCAGAGGTACTGTACAAGATCACACCCCTTACAAATAACTGGTGAGAGATATCAGCCTAACAAAAGAAAACACTGGTTCTCTGTAAGAGTACAGAAGGTTTGGAACAGTCTACCAGTAGAGGTGGTGGCAAGTAGCAGTGGGGAGGAATTTAAGCATTAACTAGACAAGTACTTAATACTTAACAAAATCAAGCAGTATAATTAATCAACATTACGAGCTTTATGGACTTAGGTCTTCTTTGCTCTGTAAAAGCATATAAAACCTATGATGTTCCATCAACCGATCTGTGCACATTGCACATTGGTGCAGGCCGGTGTCTCTTTGAGGTGGCATTACTGCAATACACTCTTAAAGAGCTTACCTGGTGATAAATTTCATCACTTGCATGAGGTCCAGAATGGAGCAGTGAGACTTCTGACATATTTCTGGAGGTCAGATAACATTACCCTGACACTATGCACCCTGGGTAAACTGCTGGTCAGATGGCTAATGGGCTATAAAGTACTACTTTCAGCATTTGAAGTCCTTAATGACTTAGCACCCCCCCGGGGGCGCTAGTGAATTGCCAACATGGCAGCAAGAATTTGAATTAGATCCAGGTCTACATAAGTAAAATTGAGCTACTTTAATCATTCTTGGGTCTTGTTTGCCTACTGATTTAATCTGTTCAATGGAGTTTAACATCAGGAGCAGAGATGGGTCCAAAAAAAGATTCTCGGCAAACCTTCCATGGACTGGATGCCTTCTTAGCACCAGCAACCAACACAAGAGGAATGGGCCATTTGTAGCATGGTGCTGCCTCCAGGTGTGAACTGCGTATGACCCAAATACTGTCAATGCTGCAGAAAATGCAAGAAACCTATGAAGAAACTAATAAACGTCTGGCTACCGTTGAAGCAAAACTATTGAAATCCGAAACTAAAATAAAGGACAATCCCTCGGTTATACTAGGGCTTACGAAGGAAATGAACAAGCAAATGGTGTGGAATGCCTCATTCGTGCAAGACCTGCAGTTTCTCTGGTCAAAGGTGGACGTGTCAGAAAATTCTAAAAGGCAGGCCAATGTACGTGTAGTGGGCTTTCCCTCTAATAAAGTGATCTCTACAGACTTATTACTGACTGTGGAAAAATTAATGTTTACTGATCTACAACTGTTGCCTAGTAACTCGAGGGTTCACGTGGTTTGGGCATTAACCACCCCAGAATCTGCTCACCCACAAGGCAAGGATGCAGTTAAGCAACTGACTGTAATATTTACTTATCCACAACCAGAGGCCCATATCCCTTTACTTCAAACAGCTCGGAGCCTTGGAGACATTATATGGGAGAACCATAAATATCCTTTTTCCTGGTTCATCTGATCAGACACAAGCCCGTAAAAAAGACCAGCAAAGTGAAAAAAAAATATCTATTCAAACACTGAATGCATGCACAGTTATTGTTCCCAGCTTGTCTACAAATCAAACACCAATCTAAAACTCACATCTTCACAGAACCTGTATAGGCATCCGCTTTTTCTGAAAAATTGATCAATAGCGTTACGACCATGCCTTACTCTGGAGAAGACAGGTGACTCTATTTAACATTTTAATACTGTATTCTTTACATCTGAGTCACATATGTCCACAACAGTCATGTAGCTGCAACCAATGGACTTTTAGGACTACAAGTACCAATGACTCAAGCTTAATGATATGCTCCTTTTGTTTTTTATATTGATTAATGAACATATTAACTATCCTGATCCTGGCAGGCTTTTTTTTCCCCATTGAAAAAGGAAAATGAAACTGTTTTATACTCCTCTTGATTATCATTTCTGTTTCTCTTTGTATCTGACATGTTGAGCTGCTTATGTGTACTATACTGCAACATATGTCCTTTATCTCCAGGTGGGCTGAGAGGTATCATCTGAGAGTGTGAAGGCTCACATCACTCAGCTTTTGAACTATCTGTGACATTCTTTTATAAAATGTTTCATTTCTCTATTTAGTAGCTGGTAAGTCTACCTTTGTGTATAGGGGTACTTGTCAACTTAATTGAGCCAGGGACATTTTCAACTATTGTCTCACCCACCGAGGAGCACAGCCTCCCACATATACTTGTCTCCTACAAGGGGCTTGGGATATTGGCATCCCTCCTGTTTTACCTATGAGTAAGTGAGAGTGCCCTCTCCTACGATATTTACCATGCTAGACTTTGACTCCTCCTTGTTTATTTAGAACTTTTCCATCTATTTGCACGGACACTGTTCTTTATAGTTTTGCAGCCCCTCGTACATGTGATATCAGGAATTGTGTTCCTACTTTTCTTTTGTGTACAATGGTGTATGCTGTACGACATGAAAATATATAAATAAACTTTACAAAAAAATGACTTAGGCCCCCAGTACCTCCATAACTTCAGATCCTCTACATCCCTGGGAGAACAACAAGGACCACAAGGCAAGGGCTCATGAGAATTCTTCTTTGATGACTAAAGCCAGCAGGAGACAGAGCCTTTGCAGTTGCAGACCCGTTTCTGTGAAGTACTATTCTGCCAGACATCAATCAGTTCACCTCTTTATTGTTTGCTTGAGTACAGACTCAGAAACTGTTTGCTGCATCAGGCCATCCTGGACCCCATATATATTGTACAATAGTTGCTAAAAATTGTATGCATTAAAGTACAATGTTAATATTGCCGACCTGCTTACCCACAGCATTGCTATCTGAAACTATAGAACCCTCAGAGATAAAGGAGGCTATCTCCCTTGGTTCCACACTGATATCAAGGCCTACTGATCCCTCTGAACAATCCTACACTATCCACGCTCCCCCCCAGCCATATGGCCCCCATTGGACACCTCACCCTGGTGGCACATGCAGAGTGCTAAGGGTTTGCCCAAATTGGCTGTGTCCCTGGAACACATGCCTGCCCCTCCTTCATAGGAGTCAAACCTGGAGACTGAGTAGCTTGGCAGAAGACACCAAGAGAAAGGACTGCTGTGTGACTGAACTTCTCTGCTGGGACTAAAGTAGAAGAACTTTTGCATTTGGACCTTTAATTTAGGTTAAAAAACTAACATACAAAACAAAAACAAAAAAAAGTGTGTGTTTGGGTTAACTGGACTGAATGGGTAACTGAAAAGTCATCTAGGTGTAAATCTCGGGTGACTGAAAGGAATTAACTGCTGTAAGGTTTAAATTACTTGTAGAAAGATCTGGTAAGTAGGGGGAGTGGCTTAGCTAGAAGGAAGCTACATTTAAAGACTGCCTTAGAAAGATTCTGCTAATAGCTTGGCAGAAGACACCAAGGGAAAGGACTGCTGTGTGACTGAACTTCTCTGCTGGGACTATATTGCCCTCCTTCCCTCCCCTCCACCACCCCACCCAAAGCTAGTTCTATTTTTATAGGCACAGGATTTGACTGACAACAGGAACTTCCTGTTTAGGGGCAGGAAGTGAGTGATCACAGAACCACCAAGGACCCACCATCCTAGAAGGGCAAGAGTAGCTCTCCGGCCCCCTCTAGCTGCTGGAGGTCTGCCTCTGAACAAGTAAGTGGTCTACTGAGAAATATAGGATATTCTTGTCTCAGAACAGGACAATCAGGAGCTTAAAGGCACACAGGCAGAAAGTAAGAGAGAGAGAGAGACAGACAAAAGAGTAAGGATTACAAACAGTTAAGGGTCAGAAATAAGACATGATTGGAGTGGTGCAGTGCAGTGGCTGTGGAGCAGCAGTCTTCCGGGAGATGTTCTGGAGGATGCGGTGTTGTCCCATCTGCAGGCACCTCTCTGGGCTGAGGGAGGAGGTTGCTCATCTCCAGGCTGAGTTGGCCAGGATTTGTGGGACCTCCTCTTCCATCCAGGGACCACCAGTGCCACTGCCGTTGCCTCAGAGGTTGCCAAGAAAGAGGAGCGGTTGGACCACAGTGGGCTCAGGGAGGGTGAGGGTGGTGGAACAGAGGCACATCCTCCAGTTGTACCTCTCCACAATTCCTATGCCATTCTGGCAAAGTGTGGTTCCTCTATGGAGACACCTACAGTGGAGACCAAGGAGGATGCTGGGAACCTCCACAAAGGAGACCCAAGAGGAGGGTGGCAGGGACCCTGCAGGGGAAGGAAACAACTCCTGGTGGGGGACTCCATTGTTAGGAAGGTAGAACTGGGCAAGGAAGGGGAGAGGGAGGTAAGGTGCCTGCCTGGCGCCATGGCTTGGAGGGACAGGGAGCGAATCCTCAGGATTGCCAGAGCAGCTGCACAGGAGGGAGCTGGATGTCATTGTCCACCTAGGGACAAATGACCTGGCTAAGAAAGGATTAGAGAAGTGCAGAAGAGTTTGTGGAATTGGGAGGGCCTTAGTCAAGCAAGCACGCACGTTACCTTTCTCGGAGGTGCTACCCATCTATGGCATAGGAGAGGCTAGGATGTTCCGCACTATGGATTCAATCAGTGGTTGAAAAACGGTGTGGAGCTCAGGGATTTGGCTTCATTGGGGACTGGGGTCCACCGGAGTGATGCAAGCCTATACTGGCATGATGGGCTGCATCTGTCCGGGAGGGAACCAGGATCCTAGGTGATAGGTTTAAATGCTTCATTGGCAAGCTTTTAACCAGCCAAGGGGAGGCACTGGAAAGGAGCAGGAAAATCCTAGCCCCCAAACAATCACGTAGTAAGTGTGGCAAACACCAACATGGAGGTGTCGATAGGGAGAAGGGCAGAGGTAAATGGAGAAAGTGACAAAGGCAAGAAGGACAGGGATGGGGCAAAGGGGTAAGGCCATCAGGAAATGGAGGGTAATGAGTACCCAATGCCTGTAGTCTGGGCAACAAGCTCCTGAGCTGGTGGCCTTAATGGAAGAGGGATGCCTGGATATCGTAGCAGTCACAGAAACATGGTACACAGAGAACCATGACTGGATGTTAACATACCAGGGTACATAACCTACAGGAGAGACAGGCAGGGAGAAGAGGGGAGGAGTAGCTCTCATGTAAAGGAAGGGATAAAAGCAACTGAACAAAAGAGTAAACAGGGAGGAGAGGAGGCACTGTGGGTCACCTTGGAGACTGGAAAGGGCACCACAATCCGCACAGGGGTTGTGTACAGACCCCATGTCAGGGGAAGGAATGGACAAGGATATGATGGAAGGCATTCTTAGAATGGCAGAGAAAGGGAGATACTGTTGATGGGAGACCTGAATATGCCAGATGTTAACTGAGCACATTTGCTGCAGCCACATCCAAGAGCAGGGCCATTCTTGATGCCCTACAGGTGGCAGGCATTAGACAGCTAGTTTTGGAACCCACTGTGAGGGAGCAATCTAGACCTCATACTCTCAAATGGGGGCAGGAGGATCTCAGATCTAGAAGTAGGTTGCCATCTGGGGACAAGTGACCATCAAACAGTGTGGTTCACGTTAACTCAGCTACAGAGTCAAGCCATACAAAAAGTGAGGGTACTGGACTTTAGGAGGGCTGACTTTGGCAAGATGGGAGAGTGCTTCAGAAAAGCACTAGCAAACAGGCTAGAAGGAGGTGTGGAGCAACAATGGGGAATTATCAAACTGCCATCACAGACGCAACAAGCCTTTGTGTGAAGCAAATAAACAAATCAAACGAAAGAAAAGCCACTATGGTTCTCAAGAGGTGGCTGTGAAAGTCAGGAAGAAAAAGATAGCATTCCAGAAGTATAAGGAAACACAGAAGGAGCAGGACAGAGAGCTGTACCAGTTAAGGCAGAAAGAAGCAGGAGGGAAGTCAGAATAGCAAAGGCCCAAACTGAGGAAAAGATAGCCAACTAGTTAAGAAGGGGATAAAACCTTTATAGGTACATCAGCGAGCATAGAAAGACAAAGGAGGGATAGTGAGGCTGAATAGAATGAACGGTGGGTGGGCAGAGGGGACAGTGAAAAGCAGGAATACTGAACGAATATTTCTGCTCAGTATTCACAAAGAGGAGGGGAAGTGCCTAATCCAATTAACAGAAGCACTCTTGATAGGGGGTCGATCCCAGTCCTTTCACAGAAGAAAGGGTTCTGCAAGAACTCCTAAAACTGAAGGTGGACAAAGCAATGGGTCCTGATGGAATTCACCCAGAATTCTAAAAGAATTAAGGAAGGAACTAGTGAAACCACTGGCTACTCTTTTAATAAATCATGGGAGGATGGTGTGGTACCGAGGACTGGAGAAGGCGGATGTGATTCCCTTCACAAAAGTGGGACCAAGACAGAGGCAGGAAACTACAGACCTGTCAGTCTGACCTCTGTGGTAGGGAAAGTGATGGAGTCACTTGAAGGAAAGAATAGTTGAGTACCTAGAGGTCAGTGGAGCACAGGATCCAAGGCAGCATGGGTTCACAGCGGGAAGGTCATGTCAGACGAATCTAATAGATTTCTTTGACTGGGTGACCAAAGTAGTAGACCAGGGAGGGGCTGTGGACATGGCCTACCTAGACTTTAGCAAGGCATTTGACACAGTCCCACACAAAAGATTGATAGTCAAATTAACCAGCCTGGGAGTGGGTCCCAGGGTGGTAGCCTGGGTAAAACATTGGCTGGACAACAGGACACAGAAGGTAATTGTAAATGGAGTCCACTCTGAAGAAAGGGCGGTTACTAGTGGGGTACCGCAGGGTTCAGTATTGGGTCCAGTCCTTTTTAATGTCTTCATCAGTGACATTGCAGAGGGACTAGAAGGAAAAGTATGCCTTTTTGCAGATGACACAAAGATCTGCAACAGGGTTGATACACAAGGAGGCGTGGAAAGGATGAAAAGGGACTTAGCAAGGTTGGAGGAATGGTCAGACGTATGGCAGCTAGGATTCAATGCAAAAAAGTGCAAAATAATGCACCTGGGAAACAAGAACCCAGGGGAAGAATACACAGTTGGTGGGGAGCTAGTAACAACAACAAAACAGGAAAGGGACCTGGGGGGTAATCATATCAGATGACCTTAAGGTTAGCAAGCAATGTGAGAAGGCAGTAGGGAGGGCCGGGGGTATACTGGGATGTATAGGAGAGGCATCAGCAGCAGAAAACAGGAAGTTGTTATCCCTCTGTACAGACAGTTGGTGAGACCCCATCTGGAATACTGTGTCCAGTTCTGGAGTCCCCATCTCCGCAGGGACATAGACAGGATAGAGACAGTCCTGAGGAGGGCAACTAAAATGGTGCAGGGTCTGCAAGAGAAGCTGTATGAGGAGAGACTAAAGGAGCTTAATATGTATACCCTTGAGGAAAGAAGGGAGAGGGGGACATGATAGAAACTTTCAAGTACCTCAAGGAATCAACAAAGTCCAAGAGGGTAGCATCTTTCAGAAAAGAGACTTGCAAGAACAAGGGACACAATTTAAAGATAGAAGGAGGGCGGTTCAGGGGCAATGTGAGGAAGTATTATTTCACAGAGAGGGTAGTGGATGCATGGAACAGCCTTCCTGAGGAAGTTGTGGGGTCTAAAACTGTGGGAGAATTCAAGAATGCATGGGACAGACATAAGGCAATTCTTGTGGGGGGCAGGAAGATAAAGGCTGTTGGTTAACTAGGATCTGCGGCCTATCCTGTAGGTAGGGAAATGGGCAGACTAGATGGGCCTAGCGGTCCTTATCTGCTGTCAAAGTCTATGTTTCTATGTTTCTATGTCTATGAAGCACTAGTGTGCCTCAGAGGCACCAGAGGCCTCACAATTATTTTACTCCTACTGTCTATCAATGTCCTCCCAACCCAGGCCCTGCTGGTAGCTCTGGCCTGGCACCCATAGCCAAGGACTACAGAACATAGTCTCTCTAAATATCGGTAGTCTCCTACTTAAATTTGCCCATTTCAAAGCCTGGGTCAAGTTAGTGTCACCTAATGTTATTTGCCTAACTGAAGTTTGGCTCAGTCCACACATGCCGGGTGCCACTATATTATTGCCAGGCTTCAATACCTTCAGGGAGGATAGAACTGACAAATGAGGTGGGGGCTGCCTTATTTACTTCAGATCAGACATACAAGTCTCTAAAATTGTGATAAAAAAACTCTCCAAGGACTGTGAATGTCTAGCAATAAAGCTTTTGATAGGACAAGGGCATAAATCTCTTATTACTCTGTCTTTATATACCCCACCAGGTCAACAGAATCCAGGCTTAGAGTTACTTAATCACTACTTCATGCAACTCAGTCAGAATGGGGACTATGATACTACTGTTCCCTTTTTTAGCAAGGCATTCCTGCACAAGAGGTTAGTAAACAAGTTGGGAAGTGTGGGAGTGGGTCCCAAGTTGGTAAACTGGGTCAGAAATTGGCTGAGCAATAGGACACAGAGGTTGGTGATAAATGGAGTTCAATCCGAGGAGATGGGGGTAACCAGCGGGGTGCCACAGGATTTAGTGCTGGGGCCTGTCCTCTAATGTCTTCACAAGAAACATTGTGGAGGAGCTAGAAGGGAAGGTATGCCTCTTTGCAGATGACACCAAGATCTGCAATAGGGTTATCGCTCTGGAAGGTGGAGATAATGAGAAGTGACCTAGGCTAGTTGGAGGAGTGGTCAAGAATATGGCAGCTTACATTCAATGTAAAGAAGTGCAAAATCATGCACTTGAGGCACAAAAACCCAGGAGAGAAACACACAAGGTGGGGGGAGGTACTGACAACAACCAAATTGGAAAGGGTCTTGGGCATAGTCATAATAGATGACCTAAAGGTAGTCAAGTAATGTAAGAAGGCAGTGAGGAATGTCAGAGGGATGCTTGGGTGCATAGGGAGAGGTATCACAAGTAGAAAACAGGAGGCAGTGATGCCACTGTACAGATAATTGGTGAGACCTCATCTAGAGTAGTGTGTTCAGTTCTGGAGACCACATCTCTGTAAGAGCTTAGACAGAGCAGAGGCAGACCAGAGGAGGGCAACAAAAATGGTGCAAGAACTACTCCAAAAACCATATGAGAAGAGACTGAAGACTTCATATATATACCATGGAGGAAATGAGGGAGGGGGGAATATGATAGAGATATTCAAGTACTTCAAGGAGATTAACAAAGTTCAAGTGTGTAGCTTCTTTCAGAAAAAGAGATGTGCAAGAACAAGGAGTCACAATATTAGGCTAGAAGGGGGAAGACTCGGGCAATGTGAGGAAGTATGTTTTCATGGAAAGGGTGGTGGATGCATGGAACAGCCTCCCTGAGGGGGGTCATGGGGGCACAAATGATAGCTGAATTCAAGAATGCATAGGAAAGACAGAAGGCAATCCTAGTGGTATGAAGGAGAAGGTAAGCTGCAGATCAAATAGGAACTGGAGTTTATGCAGTAGGTAGGGAAATGGGCAGACTGGGTGGGACAAGCAGTCCTTATCTGCCATCAAATTCTATGCTTCTATGTTTCTATGTTTATACTGGTGACGTTAACATCAACTGGAATGCTAAGTCTACCAGACATCACATGGCTAAGTTGTCAAGTCTATTTCTCATACAAATGGTCACTGAGCACACCTTGATCAATGGTAAAACAGGCCTCATGACACTACTCAGCTTGGTACTAGCTGCATACCTTGATAGGCTTAACGATGGTAATATTCTGCCAGATACCCTAAGGCATCAATCCCTGGTACAATGTCCATAGGCAGTTAAACAGACTAGGCTACCCCCCCCGGATGACAGTAAGCCAGGTTCTAAACAAAATGAGGGTCCTAAAATTAAAACCTTACTGAGCCCAAAATGATTGGAACTCTAAGATGCCATTCCTAAAATTGGCTGGGCCCTAGAATTCTTTGTTCCTTAGCTCACACATACCTGTGATAAATTTACACCCTTTAAAAATATGCAAGGCAAGAGGAATAGTGTCCAGAAGGATAACCCACAAACCTCTCCTATATGAAAGAGAGGGGCAAATTCTGCTTGCTGCTGGTAAAGGTAGGCATGTGAGTTTGAATCTGTCCAGGAGACATTTTGTCTCTGAGATTTTTTTTTATCTCTGAGATTCTTTGTGAGTTTGAATCTTTCTTCAACTGTCCAGGAGGCACTTTGTCTGGTGGATAATTAGGTGACTCTTTCTTTAACCCTTTAACTGTTACTGACTTGTCTGGAGGAGGACTGGCTTGAATCTTTCTTTAACTGTTTATCTGTTGCTGGCTATTGGGGAAGGGGATTCTTTGCCCAGAAACAAAGGAGCCAATCAAGTTGAAGTTGCTAGTTTGAATCTCTCTTTAACTGTTGAAGGAGGCATTTTGCCTGTCCATTCTGCTTGTTGCTAGGAGAGGTAGGATTGCAAGTCTGAATCTGTTCAGGAGGCATTTTGTCTCCGAGATTTTTTGCCCTCCCACCCACCCACCCACCTCAACACATTATTAAATGCTTAGTTAGTTGGGAGGAGCATATAGGCTCTACCAGGGCAGCTTGATATCTAAAGAGCAAATAAAATCAGTAGGAGGAGCTGGTGATTATATCATGTCAATGGACATTTGTACATTTAAATTGCATGATCTTGTCAATTTCACACTGTTAGGAACAGGATAAGTTTGAAAGGGGCACATGGCAGAAATGGACAAGGGCTGTGGAAGCATATCATGGTCATAAACAAAGAAACTCTGTAAAAGGGAGATAGACTGTAAAAAAAAACTCTAAAAGAAGGAAGAAGCATACTTAAGGAGTATGTAGGATGGCATAAGGAGTGGCGCAGTGCAGTGGGTGTGGAGCAGGGGTGTTCAGAAGAACTTGCTGGGAACTGCGGTGCTGCTCCATTTGTAGGCACCTCTCTGGGTTGAGGGAGGAGACTGCCAGGCTTTGAACACAGTTGGCAGGAGTACTGGGGACCTTGACCCCACCCAGGGACCACCATTCCACCAACCACTACCACAGAGGGTACTTAGTCAGAGGCCTGGATGGACTACGGTGGGCTCAAGGAGGTTGAGGAATTTGGAGCTCAAGCACCCCCCCTCCCACTGGGTACAACTAAAGAATAAATATGATATTTTCAAGGAGAGGGAGAGCCCTGAAAGGGAACCCAAGATTGTGACCAGTGGTGAAGGGAAGATCCACCAGGAGGGGGTACTTGGGACAGGGCCAGAGAATTCCAGGGTAGAAGGAAGCTTCTCCTAGTGGGGGACTCAATAGTTCAGGGTATGTAGATAGGATCAGGCATCAGGAGGGAGAGGGAGGTTATGTGTCTCCCAGGAGGCACAGCTCTGAGGAAGGGGGATCGGATCCCGGTTAAGGGAAAACAGGGTTCAGCTGTAAGAGTGGATGTGGAAGTTGCCGTACAAGGCGGGATGAAAGGGGGGATCATGGTGAAGGGTATGGATGGCATTGAGGATAAGGGAGATCCGGGTGGGAAGGGGAACAAGTCGGGTACAGAGAGTATTAGGGCAAGGGGCAGGACTGTGGAGCAGACTGAGGGTGGGGTGGAGGGTACAGATATAGACACAAATGTGCAGGGCAGAGTGGACTCTCAGAGCAGGCACAAGGAAAGAGTTTGGAGGAGGAATGAGAAATGGGAGGGGGGAACGTGCTAGTGCTGGGTGATTCCATACTAAATGGGGTCAGAGGGAGGAGGAGTAAAGGGGAAAGACATATTCGCATACGGGTAGAGTCTGTACCTGGGCTCATGGATGATAAAGTAGGATGGGATATTCTCAAGTGTGCAAAGAGGTGAAGGCATAAACCACATGTGGTGGTGCACATGGCTACAAATGGCTTGGCAGGGGAAATGGTAGCTGTGGTTAGGGAGAGATTCATGGTACTGGGAAAGTTGAGTGAGGAGATAAGGAGCTCAGTGGCCTTCTTGGAGGTACTTCCAGTGCCCAGGTCAAGTACAGCATGGAAGGGTAGCATAGATGAATTCAACAGTTGGCTGGGAAATTGGTATCAATCCTAGGGGTACAGGTTAGTGGAAGGCTAGAGCAGGGTCTGGGGCAATAGAGATCTGTATGCAGCGGACAGATTACATTTGAGCAGGGAGAGGAAGGGCTGCTAAAACAGTGGTTAGAAGAATACATAGAAACAAAGGTTAATTTAAACTAGGCAGGGGTGGTGAGTGGGTTGCTGAACAGAAGACTATCCAGAGACGGTAGACAAATGAGCCTACCCCCCATACAAACTGGGTTTGAAGCAGGGAGGGATCAAAGGGCGGTGCTGAGAAGGGTGGAAAATTGGGTAAGGAGTGTAAGGGAACATCTTGGAGGGTTGTCTCCTTGAATACAAGGAGTCAGGGAAACAAAACTGCAGAATTACAGGCTCTGTTCGCAAAGGGGATGGTGAACATAGCTGCCATCACAGAAACATGGCCAACCAATATCAGGATTGGGACCTGCTGATCACAGGGTATAAGATTTACAGGAATGATAGGGTCAAAGGGAAAGGGGAAGGGGTAGTGATATACATAAAGGAAGGGATAAAGTGTGCAAGGGAAGAGGGGGAGGAGGGTAGGACAGGTGAAGAAGTCCAAGGGGAAACCTGGACCTGGAGCTGGCGGAGCAAATTAGGAAGGTGCGAAGGAAAGGTAACACAGTGATCGAGGGGGACTTCAATCTACAAGGAGTGGATTGTGGTACCCCAGCCACCTCGAGTGCAAGGGAGCAAATACTCCTGGATGCCTTCCAGGATTGCTTCCTGGCACAGATGGTCACTGAGCCAACTAGGTTGGGGAGTACACTGGATCTTGTTCTGGCCAATGGGTAGGCTGTTATGAGGTGGGGGGGTGGAGGACCCGCTTGCTGGGAGTGTCAACCACTTGGTGTGGTTCACACTTAATATGAGCAGAGAAGCACTGGGTACAGGGACTTCTGACAGGCTAGCTTTGGTAGGATGGGTGAAATCTTAAGGGGGCATCTGGAAGGAATGCAGCCACACTGGGATGCGAATCAGAAATGAGAAGAAATCAAAACTGGAGATATTGGCGGCTACTGAGACATGAACCAGATTGCAGAGCAAGAAAATGAGCTGGTTAAGTAGAGGAGTCTTAGAAATGGTGAGGGCTAAAAAAGCAGCATTCAAGAAATACAAGAAATCTGGGAATAGGGAGGATAGGGAGGAGTATGTGAATAGGTCCAAAGAAATTGCCAGTGGAGTCAAAGCAGCTAAGGCCTCAAGGGAATTGAGGCTGGTGCAGGGCATCAGGGATGGGGAAAAGGACTTCTTCAGATGCATATGGGAGGGAAGGAGCTGCAAGGACCAGATAATGAGAATCTGGTAGGACAGGGGATGGGCAGAGAAAGGGGTGGATCAGGCAGAAGCACTGAATGACTACTTCTGTTCTGTATTCAAAAAGGATAAGGAAGGCAGCTACCACAGGGGGTGGGCAGGATGGGCAGGGGGAGAGAGGGGGTAACGGATGGGGTGATCACTGAGGGTAGGGTATTGGAGGGGTTAAAGGCTCTGAGGGTGGATGAGGCACCAGGACCTGACAGAATACACCCCAGGGTGTTGAAAGAAATGGCAGAGATCCTGGCTGGACTGCTGGTGGAACTATTCAATGCATCCCTGGACACAGTGTGCGTATTGCATGACTGGAGGATGGCCCACCTCGTACTCATCCATAAAAGTGGACCAAATGATATCTGGGTAATTACAGGCTGGTAAGCTTAACTTCCATCATGGGGAAGCTGATGGAGACAATACTTAAGGAAAGGCTGGTGACCTTTATGGAAGTCAGTAGGCTCCAGGACAGTCACCAGCATGGGTATGTCTCTGGAAAATCCTGCCAGATGAACCTAGTTGAGTATTGCAACTGGGTCACTAGGGAATTGGACAAGGGTTATGCGGTGGATGTCATATACTTGGACTTCAGTAAGGCCTTTGATTCAGTGCTGCATGGGAATTTGGGAGGGAAGTTGAGATACATGGGGGTGGGGACTAAGATGGTTAAATGGATTGAGAATTGGCTGCAGGAGAGACAGCAGAGGGTAGTGTTGGGGGAAACTCTCATATCCCAGGCCTGTGACAATCGGGGTGCTGCAGGGATCGGTACTGGGGCCAGTGCTGTTTGGAATATTCATAGCGGACATCTCGTATGGCGTCAGGAATAATATCAATCTATTCACTGACGTTATCAAATTGGGGGTGGCGGTGGATGACATAGCAGGTTGGCAGGGGCTGCAGGACAACTTGACCAAACTGGTAGAGTGGTTGGAAGTATGGCAGTTGGGGTTCAATGAGACAAAGTGCAAAGTCCTGCACTTTGGAGTAAAGAACCCAGGGAGGGGTTACCAGCAGGGAGGGGTGCAGCTAGGTTCCACTGAGGAGGAGAAGGATCAAGGGGTGGTTGTAATGGGGAAGATGAACAATACAGAGCAGTGCAGGAGCGTGGCAGTGAAAGCCAACAGGATGCTGGGTTGTATCGTGAGAGGGATCTCCTCCAGGAGTAGGAAGGTGATCCTGCCTCTCTGCAGGGCACTGGTCAGGCCGCACCTGGAGTACTGTGTGCAATTCTGGTGCCCATATCTGAAGAAGGATGTGAAATTACTAGAAGGTGTACAATGCAGGGCAACAAGGTGATCCAGGGATTGGAGGACAGACCATACGAGGAGAGGCTGAGAGAGGTGAACATGTACTCCTTGGAGGAGAGAAGGGACCCGGGGTATATGACTAAGAACTTTAAGTACATGAAGGTGATGAGCAAGGCAGGCATTGAAGGGATACTCAGGCTGAGGAGGGGGTAGGACATGAGAGAGGACGACTTTAGAATGGAGGGTGGGAGATTTAGGACAGAAATAAGGAAACGCTTTTTTATGGAGAGGGTCATGGCAGAATGGAATGCTCTACCAGAGGAGGTGGTAGCCTGTAAGACAGAGGGTAGTTTCAAAAGGGGATTGGACAAGGTGAGGGGTGATAACATAGAAACATAGAAGTTGATGGCAGATAAGGACCGCAAGGCCCATCCAGTCTGCCCATTTCTTTTTCTATCTTATGAATGTGCCATCGATCTTTGCTCTGTCAATGGCCTGTCTATTCATACTCATCTATATTGCTCCCTTATGCCTATCCTATGCCTGTTTGAAGGCCTGCACTGTATTCATATCCACCACTTTCTGAGGTAGGCTGTTCCATGCATCCACCACCCTTTCTGTGAAAAAGAACTTCCTCACTTAACCCTTATTCATCCTCCCTCTAATCTCATGCTGTGTCCTCTTGTCCTGCTATTTTTCTCATATTGAAACATGTTAGACTCTTTCACCCTGTTAATGCCCTTAAGGTGTTTGAATGTTTTAATCATATGACCTCTCTCCCTCCTTTTGTTTAGAAAGGTGAGGAGGGCAGGGCAGCTGCAAGGTGAGGGTGCTAGCTGCACACTCAAGCAGACTTAAAAGACCTGGTAGCCTATTTCTGCTGGCAAATTCATATGTTTGTATGTAAATTGGGGACACAGAACAGGGAAACAGTCTCCTGTCCATCTGCAAAAGTATACCAGTATGATTGGAAAGGCCAAATCTGATGTCTATAAGGACCAGGAGACCCTGAACTGGAGCAATGGTAAAAAGATTCTGGGAAAATGTCTTGGAGCTCGTTGGCAAGGGAGTTAAAAAGTCTCCTCAAATGCTCATGGTGGAGGGTTGAGAGGTCCTTGATCTCACCAAATTTGCCAATTACTTCAACACAGCCTTCATTGATCTCAGTTACCTCATCTCTATTAAGTCAGCCCAGACCTCATGTGGGGATCCTGGTCCTGAAGCCTCTCAGATGGTGGGCTGTGAGCCTGGGAACCCTAAATTCTTGTTTAAGGCTGTTTCAGTGAAAGATACCTCAAAATACATCAGTCGGGTACTTGGCAAAACTTGATGTGGGAGTGATTCAATTATTATGAAAATTCTTGCCCTGGTGGTAGAGGAACTTTCCCACCTCATCTCTAGAATGTTTTACTTTTCCCATTGCCACTCACATTTCCCTGAGAAGTGGAAATCTAGACTGGTTACACCAGTTTTCAAAAGCAGGGACCATACTAGCCTTGCTAATTACAGACATATTTCTATTCTTTCCTCTTGTCCAAGGCCCTTGCGAGAATAGTCTCTGACCAACTTGTCACATGCCTCAAAAAATACAGTTTCCCATTGTGTACAGCAACATAGCTTCCAAAGGCTCCACAGCACCAACACAGAGCTGTTGGACAACAAAAACTGCAGGATGTTCATGAGGCCCTTGACAATGATGACCTCGTTGGAGATAGATATATTGACCTTCTAATGCATTCATCCATAAGCTCCTACTTAACAAATTCCTTTGGCCTGGGATTGTCATACAGCACATTTAACTGGTTCCACAGCTATCTCACAAATTCCTCCCAGCATGTGAAGATTAAAAAAACCCTTGTCAGACACTTAGTGTCCCCAGAGCTCCATCTTGGGCCCACTCCAGTTTGGCCTCTTCATAAATCAACTACCCAATGCCTGTCAGACAGCCAATGTACTCATCTGTGCTGATGATGCTGTCATCCGTTCCAAAAACCCTGACCTTGACAGCCTCATTGCAACTCTCCAAAATAACTTTGGGGCACTAGAAAAAAGATTCTCCAATAACAATCTGGTCCTCAATTACAAAAATCAAAGAACATGCTCATCTCTTTCTCAGGAGAACCAAAGGAGGCAGGGAAAGCAATCAGGAGCGTAAAGGTGCAAACAGAGGAGAATATTGCCAAGTCAACAAAAAAGGGGGATGAAACATTCATTGGGTATATAAGCAAAAACAGGAAGACCAATAGAAGGATAGAAAGGCTGCAAAGGGAAGGAGAGGTTTGTTTGGAAGAAGACCAAAAAAAAGCAGACATAGTGAAAAAAATTCTTTTGCTCAGTATTTACAGAGGAAGGGGGAGGTGACGGGCCACAGATAGGGGACAAGGGCATTAAAGGAAGAGAGGTGGGCACTAGTCCTTTTACAGAGGAGAAATTTTTCAAGGAACTAGCACAACTAAAAGTGGACAAGGCAAATGAGTCCTGATGAGGTACACATTAGGATACTGAGGGATCTCAAGGAGGGGCTGGCTGCACCTCTGACAGCCCTGTTCAACATATTGTTAGATACAAAGGAAGTTCCAGGGGACTGGAGGAGGGCAGATGTGATCCCACTTCATGAAAGTAGTAACAGGGAGAAGACAGAAAATTACAGACCTGTCAGCCTAACTTTGGTGGTGGGTAAAGTAAAGGAATCACTACTGAAGGGAAGGGAAGGACTGAAGAATACCTTGTGATAAGTGGATTACAGGATCCAAGGCAGTATGGTTTCATAGAAGGGAGATCTTTCCTGTCAAATCTCAAGTTCTTTGACTGGGTAACCAGGGAAGTGGATCAGGGCAGAGCGGTGGATGTGGCCTACCTGGATTTCAGTAAGGCCTTCAACACCGTTCCACACAGAAGACTGGTGAGCAAGCAGGGCAGCCTAGGAGTGTGTCCAAAAGTAGTAAAGTGGGTAAGAAGTTGGCTAAGCAACAGGATTCAGAGGGTGGTGGTAAACAGTACTCACTCTGAAGAAGGCAAAATGACTAACAGGGTGCCAAATGGGTCGGTACTAGGCCCGGTCTTCTTAGAGATATTACTGGATGGCTGGATGGAAAAGTATGCCTGTTCACAGGTGACACAAAAAATCTGCAACAGAGTGGACACACTGGGGGCAGTGTGGAAAAAATGAGGGAGGATCTGAAATGCTGGAAGACTGATCCAGGGTTTTGCAACTGGGTTTCAATGCAAAAAAGTCCAAAATCCTGCACTTGGGGCACAGAAAACTGAGGGCAACGTACCAATTGGGCAGGGATGTATTGGTAACCACAAAACAGGAAAGGGACCAGTGGGTAATAATTTTTGATGATCTGAAGGTAGCAAAGCAGTGTGATAAGGCAGTGGGGAAAGCTAGCATGATACTCGGGTGCATAGGGAGGTGTATCACCAGCAGAAAGAGAGAGGTAGTGTTACCCCTGTATAGATAGATGTTGAAGCCTCACCTCAAGTATTGTGTCCAGTTCTGGAGGCCCCATCTCCAGAAGGACATAGGGTGGAGGCAGTACAAAAGAGGACAATTAAAAATGGTGCAGGACCTGGATCAAAAGACTTACAAAAAAAGACTATAGGAATTAAATATGTACTCGCTAGAAAAAAGAAGGGATGGAGGGTTGTGATAGAAACATTCAAATATCTCACAGATATTAATAAGGTACATGAGGATAGCATTTTACAAATAAAAAGATGCTAGAGAACAAGGGGTCATGTTATGAAGCTGGGGTGGGGACTCAGAGAAGATGTAAGGAAATGCTTCTTCACAGAAAGGGTAGTGGATGTCTGGAACAACCTCCCAGCGGAGGTGGTGGGTATTCAGATGGTAACAGGATTCAAGCATGCATGGGATAGTTACAATGGGACCTTAGAAACAAGACAAAGGAGGAAGACCGGAGACTGAGTAGGGTCTGCATTGGCACTGTAGGTGGGAAAATAGGGCAGACTAGGTGGGCCAAGAGGTCCTTATCTGCCTACAACTTCTACGTTTCTAGCCTCAAAGAGAAGAGGAAAGTTCCATGCATTATCATCCAAAACAGCCAGGGACAGAATCTTGAACTGGTGGAACCTTCAATTGCCTTGGAGTAACTCTGATGACACCTTTTGTTTGCCCCCCAGTGACAATCTGGAGGCCATTGTTAACAAAAGACTGAGTCCTCTGTACTGTAACCATAACAGTCTCACAGGGGATGCTAGATACCTTATTGTGGTCATCTCCATTCTGTCACTGATAGATTATGGCCTCCCTGTCTATGCAGCTGCCTCTGACACATTGCCAGGGTGGGACAAATTGGGTAGCCAGGTGGCCAATGGGCACTAAAAAAATTGGTTTGGCTTTCAGATTTTAAAAGTTACCGACCAACTGGCTACCTACCCACAAAAGGATTTTTGAGCCCTTAAAACTGATGGTTACTAAAACTATTGATTTGGCTACTAGCTTGCAAACTGATGTGTCCCACACTTCATGGTGCCAGAGTAAAGCTTATCTGTAAAAAAGCATGCCTCTTTGTACTTGGTTTAGATAACCGCACTCATAGTTGTACCCTTTACACAGTCAGTGACTGGCTACCTTTACCCAGCTGAATAAAGCTCCAGAAATGTTTTCAACCAGAAAGGCACTCCTGGACCTAACCCCTACTGTATTAGCAAAATTGCTTCTGTACCATCTAGTGCTTCTGAGTACACACACACACACACACACACACACACACACACACACTCCATTGTCCATTTTCTGGGAGGTAATTAAGCTATTGACAATTTATAGACCTTTTGCTGTCACATTCCATCACTAGGGAGGGTCTGATTTATACCCAACTAGGATTTCAAATACTGTTTTTTGTCTCTGAATAATATGCAGTTATATGTATCATCAGAACTGTCACATTCATGTCTAAAGGTTTTTTTTTAACCAATTCTCCCCTGTGTATTTAAAGTAGATTCTTTGTATAGACAGTCATTTTTTGAGGAAGAACTCTGTGTACTTCGAAAGCTTAAAATTCTATAAATCTTTTGTTGGTCCAATACAAGGTATCAAATCACCCACTTTGTTCATCTTTTTGTACAAGGACCAAAATGGCAAAAAATAATTCTTTACGATAAATAAATAAAAATAAATAGATAAGTCTTAACACGGCCTTGGGCTTGCTGGGCATAGCTTAGTTTTAGGCAGAGAAAGATCAAGGAATCATGGAATAAGATGTCTGAATACTGCTCTAGGATGGCTGGGTAAACCTTAGTGCTGGACAGAGAAAGATAAAGAAACAGTGGAATAAAACATTTGAACACTGCTCTAGGATAGCTGGGTGTACCATAATGCTGGGCAAAGACAGATCAAGAAAAAGGGATATTACCTTATTGTTGCTTGACTATACAATCAATCATTCCATACCACTGGTCCTGGCCAGCCTGGATGAGGAGAAGGCCTTCAATCGGGTCTGCTTGGATTTTCTATGGTCTATTCTCCAATTTTTTGGTTTCCCCCTTCCAGTTTATCTCTATATTGAAGCATTTTTATGCTTATTCAACGGCTATGGTTAAGGTGAATAATCCAGTTCAACTCTATATTGAAGCATCTGTATGCTTATTCAATCGCTATGGTTAAGGTGAATAGTCCGGTTTATCTCTATATTGACACATCTTTATCCTTATTCAATGGCTATGATCAAGGTGAATCGAATTACTTCCTCATCATTTTTATCGGAGAGGGGAACTAGACAGGCATGTCCTTTCTCTCCATTATTGCTCGCCGTATAGATTGAGCCCCTTGCCGCTCATATACGTCTTTCTCAATCTATTTCGGGTATTCCCTTGGGGGGGGTCATGACTACCGACATTTTCTGTTTGTGGACAATGTTTTACTCACCCTGTCGAACCCTGATGTGTCTATTCCATCGGTTTTAGACATTCTGGCCAACTTTGAAGTCTTCGCTGAGTTTCATCATAATAAAGATAAAACAAAAATCTTATCACTTAATTATTCTTTTTCCCCTAATTTGTGGGACATTCTTCCAATCTGTTGGAACAGGAATTGTTTGAAATATCTTGGGGTGGTTATCCCATGTAACTTGGATTAATTAGATCTGTTTAATTATGAATCCCTTACAGCTGCAGTAGAGTCAGATTTGTGCAGATGATCAGAGTATCATTTTTCATTTCTGCAAAAGATAGATACTTTTCGTTCTAATATACTTCCTAGAATTTTATTCTATCTTCAAACTTTGCCTGTTCTTCCTAGCTCATTCTGTTTCTGTGATTGGCACAGCATGATTTCTCATTTTATTTGGTCCGGTCATTAGCCCAGGCTTTATTTCTTTGTTTTGCATGTGCCTATTTCTAGGGGTGGACTTATTTTACTGAACATGCAATGGTATGCATTAGGGCTGTGCATGGTCCGAATAGTATTTCCCTAATACCACGAATAGTAGGCTTGCCAAATATTCGGATGGACATTCCAAATAGTTCACTATTCGGCTACTATTTGGGACATACTATTTGGTGGGTGAGATTTCAAAATGTCATAGAGCTTCGCTGGCCAATCAGATGCTGTTTATGGAGCTCAGAGCCAGGAACACCATGGGATCTCCTCATTCTGAGTGTGTAGATGAAAGGAGACAGTTGTTTCTCAGAGAGCTAGCACTGTTTAGTTTACCACCTGTAACTTTTATAACTGTTTAAAAAATGTTTTGTGTGTTATCCAGTTTTTACATCTGATCACCTTGTGACTGCATCTGACTGCAGTTTTGTTATTCATCCTTGAAACTGGGCTCAGTTTCAAGGAAAAGGAGAGTCTGTGTGTGAGTGAACCTGTGTGTGTGCTGCTGCATGCTGACTCCCCTCCCCCACTGCTTACAGTGTCACAGCTCAGCTGAAGCAGTGTGGTTTTATTTTTTACTTAAGAACCAATTGGTTCTTATCAGGATTTTTTTTTTTGTCAACAAAGTCCAGTTTGGCTTTTGCATGTAGTGAGTAACTGTTACTGGGCTCAGTAACAGTGAGTGGCTCAAGCTTTTGCTGACTGTCCATCCCCACTGCTGTGCTTTTGCTAGATTTTGTTCCAAATCCACACACAGCCCCTGTGGTATTTTCTATTTCTTTTGTGAAGCAAATTGGTATTTTGCTGTAATCAGGTTCCGGGCTCGGTTCCCTGCATAAGTGAGGTGTGACTGTCATCTGACTCCCTCTTATCTGCGTTGCAGCTTACTGCAGTGCATACATCATCTGTGTGTGCATTGTATTGTTGTTCTTGTAATCTGTGTCCTGCAAGTGCATGCACAGTTGTCTGCACGCATTTCTTTTTGTGATATATAAAGCAGCCTATTTTTTTTCTCACTGGGTCAGGCTTGGCCCATTGATTTGTTGCTGACTGTAGTCTGGTTCTTGGCTTAGTTCCCTGTACAACTGAGTAAGGAGGGTGTCGCAGGTGACTCCTCCCTGCACAGCTCACTGCACCTGAGTGGCCTCCTGTGCATGTGAGTTTTTTTCTTTTTTTGTGTCTTTGCCACCTGTGTGTGCACTACTGTGAGTGTGTACATGCAAATTTTCTGTGAACTGCTTTAGTATTTCTATGTGTGTCAGGCATGACTCACTGGGTTCTGTGTGTTGTAAGTTGTTTGGTGCACCTTCAAAGCTTGAATTGCTATACTGTATGACTGCACAGCTAACACCGTACAAGTAGGAAGTTGTTTGCTGACTCCATCTCTTTCTAGTATCAGCTTAACTTTATTAGCTGCTACATACGTGATGTTGCTGTTGTTGTTTTCTGCAAGAAGCACCAACATAAACAAAGACACTAATCACAAATAATATACACAGTAAGTTACGGACCATGTCTCATCAATCCCGTAAACGTGCATGGTCCAGCCCAAGCAAGTCATCTTCACCACCAGTCGTAAGTGGTGAAGAACAGGGTGAGAGAAGGTCTGTTCATATTCACCACTCTAAAATAGTTTTCTCCCCTGATAAGCCTTCAGGTTCTGGTGTCAGTAAGATTGGGGTAGTACTAGTACTACTATAACTTCAACTGCTGCCACTACTACTACTAGTACTGCATTTGCAGCACCATCATTTTATAAAAGTAGGAGGGCTTTTGCAGCTGACATCTCCAGTTATACAAGCTCAAGAACCCACCCCCACTGCCAGTGGTAGTGCAACTCACAGAACTGCCCCCATAGAGGCAACATCGCCTATCAGTGTGCTCCTCCCCACCACCTCCAGTGCTGTGATTTCAGCAACCAGAGCAAATCCTTTTTGTACTGTTGACACCACCACTGCCATAACAGTGTGCACTGTTATTTGTGCTCCTTGCACAGCCACTGTCACCACAACCTATGCTTCCATAAGTAGTCCTGAGTGTTCTGCTGTCACCATGACTACTGCTGCCAGTATTACAACTAGCTGTAATATGATGCCAATTTCTTTGACTGTAACTCCTGATTGTAATTCTGGCACCAGGACTACTGTCAACAGTGCCACTACCTTGCCAACTGTGCCCATGACCATAGGTGCTGTGACTAGTACTGACCATGAGACTGTTACAACGACTGCACCAATTGTGTTGCCAAAATGTACTGTTGTTCAGCCTCGCAAGTTTCCTCTCACCACATTTCCTTTTGCTGATGTGGAGGATTCTGAAGTAGAGCATTCATCTGGTTCTGAATATTTACCAGAGCCTCAAGACTTGCTAAGTACATCATCTGAGAGTGATACCCACCTAAGCGAATTTGGAGATGAAGCTGAATATACGGCATATCTGTGTGAGAAGCGTGAATGTGCAGCTGCCAAAAAATGCAGTACTTCTTGTCGTGCAAGCAGGCCAGTCAGGGTCACCCTCCTCCTCCTCCTAAAAAAAAAAACAGTCCACTCTGTCCTTTCAAAGAGTTGTGTCAAGTTCATCTCCATCTGATGCACAAAGTAGTTTTACAACTACATCTGTTGCGGAGAAAGAAAAGGGTAGAACAACTGCATCCACTGCACCCAGGTCTGATAAGCAGAAAGGGTCAAAATATGCCCATGGTCACCCTATTGGGGCCTATACTTCCACTGTCAGTGCAAGGAAAAGTGAGTTGTGGCTGTACCTAAGTGTTGTAAAAGATGATCCAAGAAAGGCAGTATGCTGTGTGTGTGAATGTACTATAAGTCATGGTAAAAACCTTTCAAATCTCACAACAATATCAATGATGAACCATCTCTGAATGAAACACCCAGTGCACTTCAACGATCCACAGCTGTTCCTCCCCTTCCACAACATGTGCCTGTCAGCCCCTCTTCTGATACTGGTCCAATAGATGCACAAAGTATTGTTAGTGATTCTATTACTGAGACAGACAGTGTGCCCTCAGTTCCCCTACACCACTTATAGTGCATCCCCGTACAGGAGCATCACCCATTCTGCCTTCTTCTTCTCAATCATCTATTATTGTAACACCTTCCACCATGAGTTGAAAGTCAAAATCAATGTGATGTGGTACCGCTTTGACTACATCCATCATGCAAGTCTTCTATGCCCGCACCAAATACCATGCGTCACACCCTACAGCAAGGCAGATCACCAATTTAATTGGTGAGATGATGGCCTTGGATCTGCAACCATTTTCCATTGTAGAAAACACAGGTTTCCATAGGCTGCTGCAGCATGTGCACCCTAGGTATAATATACCATCACGGACCAGATTTTCACGTACTGTAGTACCCAACATTTACCATGATTTGAGAAAAGAAATTGCAAGACTACTAGTACAGGCTGTTGGTGGAGTTTTCCACTGCACAACTGGCATATGGACCAGCATGAATTCAAACCATGCATATATGTCACTGACAGCACACCGGTGTGTTGCAGAGGTGGTAGTCACTGGTGGTGATGGTGGTACTGGTGCTGGTTCTGTCTCTTCCCCCTCTCCCCGCAGGTCTGTTTTGCTAAATGTCAGTGTTATGGAAGAGGATCACCAGGCTATTAACATACTGTCATTCCTGCAAGAGATGTTGAGCCCATGGATTGATGGCAACAGTTTGCAGCTAGGGTTTGTGGTCACAGACAATGCCACAAATATGATAAAAGCACTTAGAGATGACAATTTTGATGGGATATGCTGCTTTGCTCATACACTAAATTTGGTGGTGACAAAGGCTTTGGCGAACACAGCGGAGGCAGATCACACAGTCAAAGTAGCCAGAAGTATATGTAGCCACTTTCATCACTCTGTGAAAGCCACACACCATCTGCATCAGCTACAAGAGCATCTTCAAATGCCGCAGCATCATCTCATCCAGGATGTACAGACCAGGTGGAATTCCACCTACTACATGCTGCAAAGGCTTCTGGAGCAAAAGTGGGCCCTTCATGAGATGAGCATGGAAACTGATATGGGGAGTCCATGGACATCAGGACTGGGCTGTGATTGAGGGCTTGGTAACGGTTTTAGCTCCATTTGAAAGGAGCACTCATGACCTTAGCTCTGATTCTGCACTGCTAAGTCAGGTAGTTCCTGCAGTACAGATCCTGAAAAAAGCCATGAGGACATTCAGTGAAAATGCTAAGAAAGATCCAAACCAGACACCAGGAACAGTGATATCCCTTGTGGAAAACCTCACCACACAACTAGAAGTTAGATTTACTGATCTCTTTTCCAATAAAAAACAAATATTTGCCACTATGTTGGATCCACGTTTCAAGTGTGAGGTACTACACCTTATAATGCCCACTCACAGGGTTACAGACATTCAGAAGCAGATGTGCTCAGAACTTAGTTTCTGCATCCTTGGGTCAATGAACCCAGCAGGTAACCATATTGATGAGCCAGTCTCAGAATCACAAACTGAAAGCAGTATGGAAAACCTTGAGAAGGAGGGTGACTGTTGGGCTGAACTCAACTCATCATTACAGGCTGAGCAGCGGAAGAGAACAGAACAGCAACCACAGTTGGCACCCAATCTGCTGAACAGTTATTTCAATGAGCCTCTGGAGTCATTCTCCATAAATACAGTGGAGTACTGGATCAAAAGGATGAAAGCATCTTCACACTCGGCACAGTTGGCCCTTAAATATATTTGTTGCCCCCCTACCAGCGTACCATCTGAATGAATGTTCAGCACTGCTGGGGATGTGGTGGAACCTCATCGATCTTCACTTAACTCAGCACATGTGGAACAACTTGTGTTTATAAAAATAAATCTGCCTCCCCTTGGGTACACATATGGCCACTAACAATTGCATTAAATAATTGTCTTGTACTGGATACAACATTTGTGTGTTGTAGCATTGACCCATACACAAGCCATTCTGTGTTAACCATCATTGTTCTGTTAGCAAATAAGCATATGTTAACATTCATATTCAAAGTCATACTAACACAAATCTGTGACCAGCACCCTTTTCCTTTATTACTTCCACTTTCATGGTGTATTCCTTTGAATGAGCATGCCCTGCAGTTCCCAGTGCCTAAAACTGCCACCCACCTATTGATTGCTGTTCCCACTACAAAATCCTCAACTGGTGTTGCTACATCTCTCATCCCCTGTGTTGCTCGTGCCCATATTCCATCAATCCCTTTAAAAGCTTTCCAGGTGCCAGTAACCAGTGTGGCATCACCAGTCTCAAGTATTTCACGTCCATAAAATATGGCAGCTAATAGTGTGTCATCTCCAGTCTCAGTGTTTCCCATTCCTGAAATATGGCCATTACAAGTGTGGCATCACCAGTCTCAGTGTTTCCTATGCCTGAAATATGGCAGTTACAAGTGTGGCATCTCCAGTCTCAGTGTTTCCCATGCCTGAAATATGGCAGTTACAAGTGCGGCATCTCCGGTCTCAGTGTTTCCCATGCCTGAAATATGGCAGTTACAAGTGTGTCATCTCCAGTCTCAGTGTTTCCCATTCCTGAAATATGGCCGTTACAAATGTGGCATCACCAGACTCAGTGTTTCCCATGCCTGAAATATGGCAGTTACAAGTGTGGCATCTCCAGTCTCGGTGTTTCCCATGCCTGAAATATGGCAGTTACAAGTGTGGCATCTCAGTCTCAGTTTTTCCCATGCCTGAAATATGGCAGTTACAAGTGTGGCATCTCCAGTCTCAGTGTTTCTCATGCTTGAAATATGGCAGTTACAAGTGTGGCATCACCAGACTCAGTATTTCCCATGCCTGAAATATGGCAGTTACAAGTGTGGCATCTCCAGTCTCAAGTATTCCACATGATTGAAATATGGCAGTTACAAGTGTGGCATCACCAGACTCAGTATTTCCCATGCCTGAAATATGGCAGTTGCAAGTGTGGCATCTCCAGTCTCAAGTATTTCACATGACTGAAATATTATGGTTACGAGTATGGTATCACTTGTCTCAAGTATTTCACATGACTAAAATATTCCAGTTACCAGTATAGCATCACATGTCTCAAATATTTCACATGCCTGAAATATTCCAGTTACCAGTATGGCATCTCCAATTCCCAGTATTTCACATGACTGAAATATTCTAGTTACCAGTATGGCATCACCCATATCAAGTATTTCCCATGCCTGAAATATTCTGGTTACCAGTGTGGCATCACCAGTCCCAAGTATTTCACATGCCTGAAATATTCCAGTTACCAGTATGGCATCTCCAATTCCCAGTATTTCACATGACTGAAATATTCTAGTTACCAGTATGGCATCACCCATCTCAAGTATTTCCCATGCCTGAAATATTCCAGTTACCAGAGTGGCATCACCAGTCCCAAGTATTTCACATGCCTGAAATATTCCGGTTACCAGTGTGGCATCACCAGTCCCAAGTATTTCACATGCCTGAAATATTCCGGTTACCAGTGTGGCATCACCAGTCCCAAGTATTTCACATGCCTGAAATATTCCGGTTACCAGTGTGGCATCACCAGTCCCAAGTATTTCACATGCCTGAAATATTCCGGTTACCAGTGTGGCATCACCAGTCCCAAGTATTTCACATGCCTGAAATATTCCAGTTACTAGTACAGCATCTCCAATTCCCAGTATTTCACATGACTGAAATATTCTAGTTACCAGTATGGCATCACCCATCTCAAGTATTTCCCATGCCAGAAATATTCCACTTACCAGTGTGGCATCACCAGTCCCAAGTATTTCACATGCCTGAAATATTCCATTTACCAGTGTGGCATCACCAGTCCCAAGTATTTCACATGCCTGAAATATTCCGGTTACCAGTGTGGCATCACCAGTCCCAAGTATTTCACATGCTTGAAATATTCCGGTTACCAGTGTGGCATCACCAGTCCCAAGTATTTCACATGACTGAAATATTCTAGTTACCAGTATGGCATCACCCATCTCAAGTATTTCCCATGCCTGAAATATTCCATTTACCAGTGTGGCATCACCAGTCCCAAGTATTTCACATGCCTGAAATATTCTGGTTACCAGTGTGGCATCACCAGTCCCAAGTATTTCACATGCCTGAAATATTCCGGTTACCAGTGTGGCATCACCAGTCCCAAGTATTTCACATGCCTGAAATATTCCGGTTACCAGTGTGGCATCACCAGTCTCAATTATTTTCCATGCCTGCAAAATTATTGCAAAGTGCTGCAGTATGGTTCAAGGAGCAGTGTAATTCAATGGCAGTTAATCTCTAGTCAACCCACATTTTGTGACAGCATTTACTGCAAAGTATTGAACTGCATCTTGTCTTGCTTCACTGTATACTATTGATACATAATACAATTCCAGAGAAGGTGGTGAGATAGACTACATGGACGTTGACAGACAAGTGTCTCTTTATGAGATGGTCTCAAATATTTGTCTCCCCAAGCAAGCCTATTAGTTCTTGTAGCATTGGGAGTAGTACTACTACTAATACCACTGGCAGAACTATTACTACTACTGGTGTCACCACCTGTTCCATCTATACATTCACTGTCACATCCTTTTGAGCAGTAGTAGGAGGACATTAGTGCATACATGCTTTGTGCAGGAAGCAGCAGACACCACCACCAGTGTTCCCACTGCTATCATTATGGCTGCTACATCTACAGTCAGTGTGCTTCCCACCACCACCAGTGCCATTCATGCAGCAGCCACTGTTTCATCTGTCACCACTATGGCAGCCACTGTTACCACTATTATTATGCCCATGGCCAAAGCAACATCTACCCAGTGTCTGTGGATTTATATGATAACCACAAAAGCGCAATCGCAATTGGTGGCAGGGCAAGTATATATCACCGAAAATCTATTTCAGTGATGTACACCCCCAACGCACAGGAAAGCAGTGCCGGGGACTTAAATTTTGACTGTTCATGCAGTGGGCTGTGCCCCTTGCATTGTCTCACCCCCCCCACTAAAGAATTCGTAACTCCAGAGGGGTGCATGTCGGGGAAGGTGCAAAATCTAGAGAAAAAAATTTGGGGGCCAGGCACACAAAAATGTACGTGTGCCCGGACCTGAACCTGGAGCCCTTGCACCTTTAGGCTGACAACCACTAACTATGCTATAGGGCCAGCTTGGCAACCCCACACCAACCACACCAGGCCAACCCTTCCTCCCTTCCATCATGCTGGACCCCACCCCCCCGCACATGTAGACATATAGTGATGTTCTGTTGCTATATGCACCCACCTCCCCCATCTGGTCACCCTTCCTCAGCAGTAGCCCCTTCGACATGCACCAGGATTGAGTTGCCGTTATTGCAAGCACTCAATCCCCTATGCCCATGTCATGGGCTATCATGTCTGTGACTATGAACACCTTCCAGCGCTGACCCAGTGCAATGCTTGATATAGTTTTCAGAGTGCTATATGTGTGGTGTGGTGGATCAAGTGTGCCGCATGTAGCTTGTGTTTCATTAATGAGAGCTCTGCATTGGTGGTTGAAGTCTCATTGAGGTGTATATACTACACCAGGTTTAATGGTTGATCAATGGTGTTGTTAAAGTGCTTTTTTAAAGTTTCCTTAAAAAAACACCTTTTCTGGCCAAATACCGAATACCTGGGACCCGAATACCGAATATTCGGCCGAATATTCGGGAAAAGGTATTTGCACAGCCCTAGTATGCATTAGCTTGTTAGTTGTGTATATTGTGCATATGGGTATCAGCTGGATATCAATCTAGGAGGAAGGACATTGAGTTTACAGTTAATGACTTGTATGATATGCATCGACTTCTCTTCTCGTTTCCATCAAATTATTTGCCCATAACTAAATTTATAAGGTTTATTCAGGTCCCTGTTCAAATTTGGCATGTCATTAAAAAACATCTAAAGCCAGAAGATAACTTCTGTATTTATGCTTTACCATGTGACATGCAAAATCCCCTTGTAAGGTCTGGTTTGTTTCTGAAGTATTGGGCTAGAAGTCATCTAATTTATTACTACCAAGCCATAAGCACTCAGGGAATTTGTTCTGAATTGCAGTCACAATTTGCTCTTCCTTCTGCAGATTTTTATCGATATTTGCAATTTCGGGCATTTTTTCTTACATTACCTCTTTCTTATGGGTGTTTGTCTGAGAATCTCTTACTGCTTTTTACTTTAATCCGGTGCTATCAACAGCAAGAAACTTGCTCCACCTGAATGGTTATATATATTCCATCCTTTGATCATTTTCCACTGAATCCACCCTACAGATTTTGAATAAATGGAATAGGGACATCGGCCAATTATGTGATTTCTAACTTTGGGAAAGCCGTAACATGACGTCCATTAAACTTACTATTTCTCTTTACTTGAAGGAATTTTCATGGAAATGTCAGATGCATTTTTTTTACCCCAGTAGTTCAGGCTAAGTATCAGATTAATACATTTTCCACATTTTTGGGGGCTGTGGAGAGATGGTGGCAGACCATGGGCACATTTTTTGGTTCTGCCCATGTGTTACTTCTTATTGGGGTGAAATAATTTCAGTTTTTCCCTCTTTATTTGGCATCATCTCTCAGTCACTTTCTAGTTTAATACTCTTACACACACCTCCTCCTGATGTCAGATTAGACAAGAGACAACTACAATTGCTTTTAATACTTATAGTTTTGCCAAAAAGGTAATTACGAAATGATGATTAACACCAAAAGTTCTCAAATATCTTAACTAGATAAGGTTAGTAGACTCCATATACAGCTATTCATTATTTAGACAGTATGGAAACTTTTCAATTATTTTGGCAGAAATGGGTCCTATTTCATATGGATTCCGATTCAACTTTTGTTCCTTAAATTAAAACTCTGACTTATTAGCATTTGTGAATTCCAGATGTTCCCATCCTGGATGATACCTTTTTTTGTTATATAAATATTGTACACTTACTAACATTATTTAGGCTGGCCATTAATATTGTGTCATTTCTGAAGGGTTCTTTATTGTGAAAGCAATTTATAATAATCAGCCACTTCTCTTTTTAGTTTTGTGTTGAGAAGTTAACACGTGTAGTTTGATGCTAATAGAGTTTATGTTTATATCTCAAACTAGTTCTGTAACTTATTTTATTGTTGGAATTTGTTCAGTCTGCTTTAGCACTTAGAGTCTCATTATAATCTGTATTTGTAACCTTGCTTAATAAAATGTTATAAAAAAAGAAAGAGCAGAATTAGATGTTTGAACACTGCTCTAGTCATGGGTTGTCATACTGTACCTTAATGCTAGACAGAGAAATATCATGCAGCAGTGGTGGGTTTGAATATGTCTCTGTACTGTAATAGAACTATCTCCAAGCCAGATACCAAAAGTCTTAAGTTAAAACCAGTATCTCTTCTGCAGGTGCAGCTGAATGCAAAGGAAGGGGGCTGGGCCAAGCTAGCAACTGAATGCAATCCTATTGTCCTGAGTACCCTGATGTGGAACTGGCTGGAACACCTCAAGGTCTGGTTTGTCTTACTTCTGCTTTAGGGGCTACTTCTTATTTTGATTTTTTGATGACTCAAATTTTGAAACTGTAGTTTATAATGTTTCCCTCACAAGTGTTAGAGCTTCACCTTGTTTCCCACATTTTTGACATCTAACTACAAGCTTGCATTATCTACAGTGTTCCTCCTACTATAACATCAATGAGAGTGTAATTAGAGTCAGTTCAAGGTTACTGTATATCATCAATGCTTGGGAAGCAGTCAAAAGCAGGGCACATATACAGATAAATTACATTGGGTAAAAATGAAGCTTAAACAGTAGATTTTGTTTAATACGTAATATGCAGTACTAGTGCAACAGAGATACAAGAGAGACAACACCCTGTAAATGTCCTGGTGCTTCGAGCTCAGCTCTTCCTCGTAGACCTGACACCGTCAGTATCTGCTTGTTAAATCATCACTTTGCAGTACTAGAACCAGGTTTAAGCCAGAATACTGTGGTTGCCAAAATACAAAGGAACCTATGAAGCCATTAGAAGTAGTTCTCTAGAACCACACCCCAGTCACAAACCATAGTCCCTTTCCCCCATCAGAGCAGAACTAAAAGACATTCTGCATGGAGGGCACAGGCCTGTGAACCAGAATGAAACTTCCAGTGGTGGGAGGGATTAGATGACACCCAGTACCACGAATCACATATCAGGAATGGGACACATTTTGGAGAAGGGGTTCCACTGGACGATACCACTACCTCAGAGGTTGCGAAGAAATCACAGCAGTTGGACCACAGTGGGATCAGGGAGGGTGAGGATGGTGGAACAGAGGCACACACAGTCAGATGTTCCACTCCACAATCCATACACCATTCTGGGGGAGCATAGCTCCCCTATGGATGCACCCACAGAGAAGACTGATGACAACTGTCACAAGGGATGCCCACAGGAAGGAGGCAGAGGACACCACAGGGAAAGGAAGCAGCTCCTGGTGGGGGACTCAATTATTAGGGGTATAGAACTGGGGGGAGCTGGGAAAACTGAAGTAAGGTGCCTGCCTGGTGCCATGGCTTGGAGGGACAGGAAGTGCATCCTCAGGATCACGAGAACAGCTGCAAGGGAGTCTGAGATGGACGTAATTGTCCACCTAGGGACAAATGACTTGGATCATCATGAGATTAGAGCAGTGCAGGAGGACATTGCAGAGTTGGGGAGGGGCCTAAGACAATTAGCACACACAGTATCCTTCTCAGAGGTGCTGCCTGTCAAAGGCATGGGGGAGGCGAGGGTAATTAGCACCATGCAGTTTAATGAATGGTTGAAAAAATGGTGCGGAGCACAGGGGTTTGGCTTCATTGGGGACTGGGGTTCCACCTGGAGGGACACCATCCTATACTGGCAGGATGGTCTGCATCTGTCCAGGAAGGGAACAAGTCTTTTGAGCAGTCGGTTTAAATGCTTCATTGGCAAGCTTTTAAACTAGTCAAAGGGGGAGGCACTGACAAGCAGCAAGAAAATCCCAGCCTCTCCCTACAAAACAGGGTACTAAATGAGAAAAAAGACCGAGGTAGAAACGGTCAGTGGGGGATACTGCAACAGAAGGTAAAAGCCATCAAAAAGGAGAGCAATCAGTACCAATGCCCATAGTCTGGGTAACAAGCTTACTGAATTAGTGGCCTTGATGGAGGAGGAACATCTGGATATCGTGGCAGTCACAGAAACATGGTACACACAAAACCATGACTGGGACGTAAACATACCAGGATACACTATCTACAGAAGGGATAGGGAGGGTAAAAGAGGAGGAGGAGTAGCTCTTTACATAAGGGAAGGAATAAAAGCAACAGAACAAAAGGGTAAACAGGGAGGAGGAGAAGCACTGTGGGTAAATTTGGACACAGGCAATGGCACCACAATCCGCATAGGGGTTGTATACAGACCCCCTTCTCGGGGGAGGAAATGGACAAGGAAATGATAGAGAGTATACTTAGAATGGCAAAAAAAGGGGAGATATTGCTGATGGGTGATCTGAATATGCCAGATGTTAACTGGAGTGCAGTTGCAGCTGCCACTTCGAAGAGTGGAGTTATTCTAGATGTCCTACAGGGGGCATGCCTTAGACAACTAGTATTGGAGCCCACTCGAGAGGGAGCAATATTAGACTTGCTTCTCTCAAATGGAGATGGAGAAAGGATCACAAATGTAGAAGTGGGTAGTCATCTGGGAACTAGCGACCATTGAACAGTATGGTTCACAATAAACACAGCAATAAGTCAAGCCATACAAGACAAAAGTACTGGACTTCAGGAGGGCTGACTTTGCCAAAATGGGTGAGTGCCTAAGGAATGCACTAGCAAATGGGCAGGAAGGAGGGGTGGAAGAACAATGGGAATAATAAAACTGCCATCACAGAGTGTGAGCCTTTGTGTGAAGCAAATAAACAAAACAAATGATGTAAGAAACCACTATGGTTCTCAAAGGAAGTGGCAGTGAAGGGTCAAGAGAAAAAGCATCGGGAAGTACAAGGAATAGCAGAAGGAGCAGGACAGAGAACTGTATCAGTTAAAGCAAAGGAGGCTGGGAAGGCAGTCAGAACAGCAAAGGCCCAAACCGAGGAAAGATAGCCAACTCAGTTAAGAAGGGGATAAAACCTTTTATAGGTACATCAGGAGCGAAGGAAGACCAAGGGAGGGATAGTGAGGCTTAATAAAGGGAGGGAGGGTGGGCAGAGGAGACTGTGAAAAGGCAGAGATACTAAACAAATATTTTGCTCAATATTTACAAATGAAGAGGGAGGTGCATAAAACAAACAGTAGAAACACTCTGGATACAGAAGTTGATACCAGCCCATTTACAGAAGAAAGGGTTCTGAAAGAACTCTTAAAACTGAAGGTGGACAAAGCAATGGGGCCTGATGGGATTCATCCCAGAATTCTAAACACTAAGGGTAGAACTAGTGACACCACTGACTACCCTTTTAACAAATCATGGGAGGATGGGGTGGTACCTGAGGACTGGAGGAGGGCAGATGTGATTCCCTTCACAAAAGTGGGAGCAAGGCAGAAGCAGGAAACTACAGACCTGTTAGTTTAACCTCGGTGACAGGGAAAATGATGGAATCACTTCTGAAGGAAAGAATTGTTGAGTATCTAGAGGCCAGAGGGGCACAGGACTCTAGGCAGCATGGATTCACGGCGGGAAGGTCATGCCAGACGAATCTGATAGATTTCTTTGACTGGGTGACCAAAGTAGTAGATCAGGGAGGGGCTGTGGACATGGCCTACCTAGACTTTAGCAAGGCATTTGACACAGTCCCACACAAAAGATTAATATACAAGTTAGCCAGCCTGGGAGTGGGTCCCAAGATGACAGCCTGGTTAAAGAATTGGGTGGAGAATAGGACACAGAGAGTAATAGTAAATGGAGTCCACTCAGAAGAAAGGAAGGTTACTAGTGGGGTACCGCAGGGTTCAGTATTAGGACCGGTCCTCTTCAATGTCTTTATAAGCGACATTACAGAAGGACTGGAATGAAAAGTATGTCTCTTTGCAGATGACACAAAGATCTGCAACAGAGTTGATGCACAGGGTGGGGTGGAAAGGATGAGAAGGGACTTGGCAAGGTCAGAGGAATGGTCAAATGTATTGCAGCTTAGAATCAATGCTAAGAAGTGCAGGTAATGCACCTGGGAAACAAAAACCCAGGGGAAGAGTACACAATGGGGGGTGAGATACTAACAACAACAAAAATGGAAAGGGACCTGGGAGTAGTCATATCAGATGACCTAAAGGTGGGCAAGCAATGTGAGAGGGCAGCAAGGAGGGCTGGGGGATACTGGGATGCATAGGAGAGGCATCACCAGTAGAAAACAGGAAGTTATTATCCTCTGTACAGACAGCTGGTAAGACCCCATCTGGAGTACTGTGTGCAGTTCTGGAGACCCAATCTCCACAAGATGTGAGACAGGATGGAAGCTGTCCAGAGGAGGCAACTAAAATGGTGCAGGGTCTGCACCGGAAGACATATGAAGAGAGCGAAAGGAGCTTAACATGTATAGCCTTGAGGAAAGGAGGAGAGGGGACATGATAGAAACATTCAAGTACCTCAAGGAATCAACAAAGTCCAAGAGGGTAGCATCTTTCAAAAAAAGAGGTGTGCAAGAACAAGAGGGCACAATTTGAAGATAGAGGGGGGCGGCTCAGAGGTAATTTAAGGAAGTATTTTTTCACAGAGAGGGTTGTGGATGCATGGAACGGCCTTCCGGAGGAGATTGTGGAGTCAAAATCTGTGGTGGAATTCAAGCATGCATGGGACAGTCATAAGGCAGTTCTAGGGGGTGGGAGTAGGAAGAAGTAGGCTGCTGGTTAACTAGGATCTGCAGCTTATCCAGTAGGTAGGGAAATGGGCAGACTGGGTGGGCCAAGCGGTCCTTATCTGCCGTCAAATTCTATATTTCTACGTTTCTATGATAAGGACCACAGTTCTTAATAAAAACGCTGGTGGGAAACCACTAGACCACAAGGGAAGGAGGATGGTGCCAACTAATGAGGTGCCCAGAATCAGAAGAAGGTAAGGGCTTGGTGTGGGAAAACGTATGCAGTAGTCCTATGTACCTTGGCCTCTGGGCATTGCATAGCACTCTATGTAGTGCTATGTCATTCACAGACATCTGTAGTTAGGGCAAGTCGGTTGAAGTTTCTGCAGCTACAGTGGGGACTTCTCCCTCTATGGCTATGTCCAAGTTTCATGCATGGTGTTTTTTTGGGTGCTGACACAATAAGATGCCTCTTTGCATCCCCAAATTTGCACCACTACTGACTGCCACATTGTATGCAGCCTCTGATATCACACTGTTATTTATTTATTTCTTTATTAAGTTCTTGGAATAGACCTGTGAGCCGATGCTCTTTTGTAGGTTCCACATCAGTTGAACAGAAAACAGTAGTGAACAACAGATAAGACATTTACAAAGTTGGTACAGAGAGTTACAATAAGGTTCACACAAATTGACACTGCTGAGGCATTGTACAGTGTATGCCTGCGTCTGGGAGTTAAAACATCTTGCAGGTGTTGGACACAAAGTGTGTAGCAGACAAAGGTGACATGGAGATGAAAGAGGGGGGGAGAGGGGTGTGGGAGGGGTGTACCCTGTGATGGGGAGGTGGAGAGGCAGTGAACTAGGTAGTAGCAGGGTAGGTATCTGTGAAGTGCTGAGGTTGGGTGGCACCAGCTGGGACTTGCGGTGCATCTAAGTGCAAGCAGGAGATTACAAAAAGGAGAAGGGGAGCTAGAGGAAGCAGGGTATCCTGTGATATTGGTGCTGGGTGAAGGGCACCTACAATAATGATGACCCCTTCATTAGTGCATTGCAGGGATGGCCACAGGATGGTAGGGTGGCTGGATGGGGGGATGGGCGAGTATAGTGACAGGATGTTGCTATACGTATGCATAAGGGGGTGGTGGCAGCAGGCATGTACAGTGAGGGGCAGGAGTGGATGTGAGGGGTGTTGCCCCAGTGGTTTGTCGAGTCAACCCCTGGCATGATGGGTGGGTTGCCAGTGTCGGTCCACAGGGTGCAGGGTTTGGGTCCGGGCGCTGGTGTATTTTTGTTGTGCCCGGCCAGAACCTTACTTTTTTTTTAATGCTTTGGCCCTCCTGACATGCCCCCGGAGATAAGAATCCTTTAGTAAGGGGTGCGGGGAAGCCCCCACAGGTGGGGTGCAACCCCACAGAAAACATTACAAAACTGAGTCCCCAGTGCTGTTTTGCTGTGCCAGGGTGTCAGGAGTGTTGAAAAATTTTGCCTCCTTGACTTACAATAACAGTGATATTGTTTAGGCTTTCGCTGTTATCACATAGTACCAGAAGCATCCACAGTTGTCCTCAGCAATAAGGTGCTGATGAAGTTTATCTTTGAAGGCTTCAATGGTTGCTATTCTGGTGATTTCAGGAGGAAGAGTGTTGGTCCAGTGGAGGGTGCGGTAGGAGAACGCACATTGTACCAAGGCAGAGCAGCATCTAGGTTCACTGAAAATTTGACTGATGAAGCTTCTGGTCTGTTTAATACTCATGTGATGGGTTAGCAGGTTCTGAACCCCTGTTGTCAGTAGATTTATTGAGACTTTTTTGGCAAGGAGGCAGGCTTGGTATTTAATTCTGCCCTTCACTTGGAGCCATCCTGCCCAGGCATAGAGATCACAGGTGTGTGTGAGTCTTGCAGCACATGTGAGGAGGTAGCTGGCCTTATTTAATGCTAAAGAGTTGTGGTGGAGGGCGGTGTCCATTGCCGACCTGTATATGGCCAGGCCATAATCAATAATGGAGACAATTGAACTATTCATGGCCAGGTTCAGGGCTTCATTTGTTAGGCTGTGCTTGTGACGGTAGAGTATCCTGATTCTGGTATTGATCCTTGCTGTATTGTCTATATGCTGGGCATAGGACAGGGTAGAGTCAATTATGATGTCCAGGTACTTAAAATGCTGTACAAGATCCAGTGTGTCACCGTGGTCATTCATAATAGACAGGGGGATGGCCTGATGCTTGCTTAGGGAGCTGGAGTAGATCATGGTCTTTGTTACAGGTAGGTTCTGAAATCAACCAGAAATCAGACCCTGTATTCTTCATATTAACCTAGCATGATTTCTTAACAGGTTGAAATAGAGGCAGTCACAGTTGATAAATCACTTGTGCGGGAATCCGGTATGCTGTCACACCAACTGACAAAAGCTATAATAGCATCCATTGAATTAGTTGCATCTTTCATTTTTTATACGTCACTTGCTCAATTATGGTGCTGGTTGATATTAGACCTCAGCAGATATTATAAAAAATAAGATATGGCTAACAGTGGGATTACTTATTTTCTACACAACTTCAGTGCATTTTGCCTTTATAAACCACTTGAACTTTACTCTCATGGTTTATGTTGCAAAATAAACCTTTGGTGCTCAAAAAACTTGTATCACACAGTCACTCATTCATTATGCTCTATTTATCATCTAATTGTATATAATAAGTGGTCCATGGAGGACTCCGGGCTTTGATAAACAGTAGGGTTTCTCCATGTACAGTAGAAGGCTATCTTCTGCAGTTCTTTGATCACCCCCAGCTGTTCCCTGTTCTGGGTTTGCTCTGTGAATGTGGCTAGTGGCTCCAGTCCCATGAGGAAAAACAGGAGAGGCAGGTAGTAATATTTACTAATAATTATTATTTAAAAATGGTTGTAATACATCTGATAATGTTCCATTTAATCTTACTCCAGCTGGTGAAGGTTTGTACAATGCAGGCAGCCTTTCTACTAAAGAATCCCCATAGCAGAAAGTCTTTAGGGGTATATTTAAGGCAGTGCCAGTGAAAGATATCAAAATCTTTCTTGGTTTCAATAGTGATGACAAAGTGGTCGTCAAGAGATTTATGGACCAAATTAAATATGGTTACTAACATTGGGCCCTATGCACTAATGGGCAGGCTATATGCACCTAACGTGAGTACCTCACCCATGTACCTATGCAGCCCCGAATAGGAGCAGGGTGTGCAGTATGCACGACCACATGCACCCGCAGGGCTCCTGTCTGCAGCAACACACCCTTGACGTGCAAGGCCATGTGTGCGGTCAGTGGCGGAGTCCTAAACCCAGGTGGGCATCCAATTGGATGCCTGTACTGGGTCCCTCAGTGGATACCTTGTGCCCATGTGGTGGGTGCACAGAGCAGGAGTGAGCCGCAGAAAGTGGCAACATATGGACCACTGCCAGGCACTCACCCGGTGACTGCCCCAGCCCTCCAATGCAAGCTGTTGGGCTGTGGCACAAAGGAGGTCCATTGCCCAGTACCACCACACCTAGTGGATGTAGTATGATTGGGCATGTACTGGGTTACACCTTGTCTCAGATGGCGTACACGATGCCCCCTGTGCCTGGCACTATGCAACTTAGTGAATGCCGCGTAATGCAGGCATGCCAGCAACACATCTCCAGCGTGGATTCACCCATAAGAAACATAAACATAGAAACATAGAATTTGATGGCAGATAAGGACCGCTTGGCTCATCTAGTCTGCTCATTTCCCTACCTAATAGATATGCTGCAGATCCTATTTAACCAACAGCCTACTTCCTCCTACCCCCCACTAGTATTGCCTTATGTCTGTCCCATGCATTCTTGAATTTTGCCACTGTTTTTGACTCCACAGCCTCCTCAGGAAGGCTGTTCAATGCATCCACAACCCTCTCTGTGAAAAAAAACTTCCTCACATTACCTTTGAGTCATCCCCCCTCTATCTTAAAATTGTGCCTCCTTGTTCTTGCACATCTCTTTTTCTGAAAGATGTTACCCTCCTGGACTTTGTTGATTCCCTTAAGGTACTAGAAAGTTTCTATCATGTGCCTTCCTCCCTCCTTTCCTCGAGGGTATACATATTAAGCTCCTTTAGTCTCTCTTCATATGTCTTCCTGTACAGAACTTGCAACATTTTGGTTGTCCTCCTCTGGACAGCCTCCACCCTGTCTATGTCTTTGCGGAGATGGGGTCTGCAGAACTGCACGCAGTACTCCAGATGGGATCTCACCAACTGTCTGTACAGAGGGGAAACAACTTCCTGTTTTCTACTGGTGATGCCTCTCCCTATGCATCCCAGTATCCCCCAGCCCTCCTTACTGCCTTCTTACATTGCTTGCCCACCTTTAGATTATCTGATATAACTAACCCCAGGTCCCTTTCCATTTTTGTTGTTGTCAGTATCTCACCACCAATTGTGTACTCTTCCACTTGTTTTTTTATTTCCAGGTGCATTACTTTGCACTTCTTTGCATTGAATCTAAGCTGCCATGCATTTGACCATTCCTACAACCTTGCCAAGTCCCTTTGAATCCTTTCTACCCCACCTTGTGTAACAATCCTGTTGCAGATCTTTGTGTCTTCTGCAAAGAGACATACTTTTCTTTCCAGTCCCTCTGCAATGTCACTTATAAAGACGTTAAAAAGGACTGGACCCACTACTGAACCCTGCAGTACCCCACTAGTTACCCCCCTGTCTTCACCGTAGACTCCATTTACTATTACCCTCTGTGTCCTGTTGTTCAGCCAATGTTTTACCCAGGTTACCACCCTTGGACCCACTCCCAGGCTCACTAATTTGTTTATTAATCTTTTGTGCGGGACTGTGTTAAATGCCTTGCTAAAGTCTAGGTAGACCATGTCCACAGCCCCTCCCTGGTCTACTACTTTGGTCACCCAGTCAAAGAAATTGATTAGATTTATCAAACATGACCTTCCTGCTGTGAATCCATGCTGCCTTGGGTCCTGTGCCCCACTGGCCTCTAGGTACTCAACAATTCTTTCCTTCAGAAGTGATTCCATCATTTTCCCTACCACTGAGGTCAAACTGACAGGTCTGTAGTTTCCTGCCTCTTCTTGCTCCCACTTTTGTGAAGTGGAATCACATCTGCCCTCCTCCAGTCCTCAGGTACCACACCATATTCCCCTGTTTTGTTAAAAAGGGTAGTCAATGGTGTTACTAGTTCTCCCCTTAGTTCTTTTAGAATTCTGGGGTGAATCCCATCAGGTCCCATTGCTTTGTCCAAATTCAGTTTTAGGAGATCTTTCAGAATCTTTTCTTCTGTAAAAGGACTGATATCGACCCCCCCCCACATGTTGTAGTTTGGATCCAGGCCCTCCCTCCCTTTTAGTGGGGTGTGCAGATGTTATCAGCCCGATCCCAGCTGAAATTGTATGGAGATCCTTAGAGAGGGGTGTCTTTCCAGACCCCCTAAAGGAGACAGTCATTCGACCACTCCTTAAAAAACCTCCTTGGATCCCGACAATCCAGCTAACTATCGAACTGTCTCTAACCTTCCCTTTGTGGAGAAGGTTATTGAGAAGGTGGTTGCACTGCAAATGGATGATCACCTTGTAACTCACAATGTCTATGAAGCTCTTCAGTCTGGTTTCAGGAAGAGGCATAGCATGGAGACTGCCCTTGTTCGGGTACTAAATGATCTCCTAATGTCGAGAGATTGAAAGGCTTGTACCATCTTGGTCTTTCTTGATCTCTCAGCAACCTTTGACACTGTGGACCATCGGGTGCTTTTGGAGACCCTGTGGTTTCTCTGTGGACTGTTGGGTACAGTCCTCGATTGGTTTTGATCATTCCTCGTAGGCAGGGTTCAGAGGGTGGTCACCGGAATTTATTCCTCTGATGCCCTCCCCCATCCTGCGGGGTGCCGCAGGGCTCCATATTGGCACCCATGCAGTTCACAGTGTATATGCTGCCATTGGGAGATATCATCAGGTGATATGGCTTGAGTTTTCACTGCTATGCAGATGACATTCAGCTGTATATGTCCTTTGTGCCTGGACAGGTTGATGCGATCTCTGTGCCAAATAATTGCATCTCCGAAATCAAAGACTGGATGAGCTCCAGTTGGCTGAGACTGAATCCGGATAAGACTGAGGTGTTGGTTATGGACCCGGGTTGCCCGGGGGGTGGGTTTGGGGGCTGGACACATGTTGGGCCTGTGGCTTGATGGTGTCTAGCTCACTACCTCAGATTGGGTGTGGAACCTGGGCGTTATCTTTGACGACGGCTTGACTATGAAATCTCAGGTGTCAGCTGTGGTTAAATCCTTGTTTTACCATCTGAGGAATATCGCCTGGGTGAAACACCTGGTTTCACTGGGCGACCTTCCAACATTGGTCCATGCCTTCATTACTATCCGTCTTGACTACTGCAATGCCCTCTACATAGGACTGTCTGGGGTTGATATCCGCTGCTTGCAGCTGGTGCAGAACACTGCAGCCAGGCTGTTGACTGGTTCCTCTAGGTCCAGTCACATAATTCCTGTGCTGTGCAGACTGCACTGGCTGCCAGTTCAGTGGCGGATCACCTATAAGGTAGGCTTGCTTACTTTTAAAGCCCTACACAAACAGGGGCCGACTACCTGAAAGATCTCCTGACTCCCTACTCCCTCAATCACCCCTCCGATCCACCGACGAGGGATTGCTAGAGAGTCCCAGGGCTTATCTTAAAACATCTGGAGCTCGTGCCTTTTCATTTGTAGCACCAACCCTATGGAATTCTCTATCTCGTCGGTTAAGAGAATGCCTGACTGTCAGTAGTTTTAAATCTTTGTTAAAAATGTATTTATTTTCACTGGCTTTCCCAGACTGATTTTAAATTTATATTGTTGTTTGCCTGTATATTTACGGTTCATATTTTGTACAGCGCCTTGATATTGAAAGACGCTATATAAATAAGGATTGGCTTGCTTGCCTATCCAGAGTGCTTCTATTGACTGCATTAGGTACCTCCCCCTCCTCTTCCTTTGTGAATACTGAGTAGAAGCATTCATTCAATATCCCTGCTTTTTCACTGTCCCTCTCTGCCCACCCACTCTCCTATTTATTCAGCCTCAGTATCCCTACCTTTGTCTTACTGTGCTCCCTAATGTACCTATAAAAGGTGTTATCCCCCTTCTTAACAGAGTTGGCTATCTTTTTCTTGGTTTGGGCCTTTGCTATTCTGACTGTCTTCCCCGCTTCCCTCTGCTTTAACTGGTACAGATCACTGCCCTGCTCCTTCTGTGTTTCCTTTTACTTCCTAATGCTATCTTTTTCTCCCTAACCTTCACCGCCACCTCTTTTGAGAACCATAGTGTTTTTTTTCTTTCATTTGTTTATTTGCTCCACACAAAGGCTTGTCGCCTCTGTGATGGCAGTTTTGATGTTTCCCCATTGTTGCTCCACCCCACCCTCTTGCCTGTTTGCTAGTGCTTTTCTGAGGCACTCCCTCATTTTGACAAAATGAGCCCTCCTGAAGTCCAGTACCTTCACTTTTGTATGGCTTGATGCTATAGCTGAGTTTATCGTGAACCACACTGTTTGGTAGTCACTTGTTTCCAGATGGCTACCCACTTCTAGATCTAAGATCCTCTCTCCGTCCACATTTGAGAGTACCAGGTCTAAGACTGCTGCTTCCCAAGTGGGATCCAACACTAGCTGTTTGAGGCATGCCCCCTGTGGGTAATCGAGAATGGCCCTGCTCTTGGATGTGGTTGCAGCAAAGGTGCTCCAGTTAACATCTGGCATATTCAGGTCCCCCATCAGCAATATCTCCCCTTTCTTTGCCATCCTAAGGATGCCTTCTATCACTTCCTTGTCCATTTCCTCCCCCTGAGACAGAGGTCTGTATACAACCCCTGTGCAGACTGTGGTGCCATTTCCAGTCTCCAGGGTGACCGACAGTGCCTCCTCTCCTCCTTGTTTACCCTTTAGTTCCATTGCTTTGATCCCTTCCCTTACATAGAGAGCTACTCCTCCTCCTCTTCTACCCTCCCTGTCCCTCCTGTAGATTATGTACCCTGGTATGTTGACATCCCAGTCATGGTTCTCTGTATGCCATGTTTCTGTGACTGCCATGATATCCAGGCAGCCCTCTTCAATCAAGGCCACCAGTTCAGGGAGCTTGTCACCTAGACTAAGGGCATTGGTACACATTTCCCTCCATCTTTTGATGGCCTTATCCCTTTTTGACCCATCCCTGTCCTTACTGCCTTTGTCTTTTTCTCCATTTACCCCTGCCCTTCTCCCTATCAACTTCTCTATCTTGGTGTTTACCTCACTAACTACCCAGATTTTTTTTTTGGGGGGGGCTAGGACTTCCTTCCTCCTTTTCGGTGCCTCCCCCCTTGGCTAGTTTAAATGCTTGGCAATGAATCATTTAAACCTGTCACCTAGGATCCTGGTTCCCCTCCTGGACAGATGCAGACCATCGCACAAGTATAGGCCTGCAGCCCTCCAAGTGGAGCCCCAGTCCCCAGTGAAGCCAAAACCCTGAGCTCTGCACCAGTTTTTCAACCACTGATTGAATCCCACAGTACGGAGCACCCTAGCCTCACCCATACCATAGACAGGCAGCATCTCCGAGAAGGTTACCATGCGTGCTTTTTGAGACTAGGGCAGTGCATGCGCAAGTGACTTGCATGCTCTTAGTGAATGCTGCTGGGGGTCCACAGGACCCCCGCTGCACTGCATTCACATGTATGGTTGACTTCACACTGCGGATACGTGGCGCGTAGGCAACTATTCTGTTCATGCATAAGTCCCTTCATTAGTAGCCTTCGAGAATGTCTGTTAGCAATGGACACTCTTTGGACGTGATGGTTTAGAGTCTCTATAATTTTGTGGATACTTGTTTCTAAAAACAATTTGGATGTGTGTTCATACTGACACAACCACATGTATATGTATTCATATCAACATAACCACCAGGGCAACTCCATGAAGCTGTCGAGGGCAAATTTAAGAGAAGTACCAGGAAGTACCTTTTCATGGAGAGGGTGGTAGAGGGTGAAATAGGCTGCCAAAGAAGGTGGTCTGTGCGAAATCAGTGGGGGGGATTCAAGCAAAGGTGGAACTGATATAAGGCTCAGGAAAACCTACAGCAGAAAGTGGTGGTGGGGGGAGGAGAGAGTAAATCCTGTAGGGCTCTCTCATTCAACGTCAGTTAGGTAGGATAGGCAGACACAATGGCCACCTAAGCGCCAATGGGCAGGTAATACACAACGGAGGTGCATTACCTACCAGCAGGGCTCTGCACCTGCAGACAGGTGCACACCAGCAGAAGTCATGACAGCCAGCCACCTGTCTATGGCCCTGCCCCCCCATTGCACAAGTCCAGACAGGCGGGCACAGGCATAGTCACAGACCCAGCCAGGCACTCAATTGGATGCCTGACATGGGTTCAACAGCGGATCTCTAATGCAGCAGGGTGGGTATTGGCAGCGTACCCCATGTATATGTGAAGGATGGTGGCTGTGGCAGGTGGGAGGAGGACAATGCCATCAGCCCTCCAATGGCACTGAAGTGCTGCAGAGGGAGGGATTATGTCAGGTGGTGGAACAGTACTGCTGGTAGAGGGATTAGACATGCAGTGCCACTGAAGGGGGCAGCATCCATGCGCCTGTGCCCTTTTCAGATGTCTAGGTTGAGGGGGTGGCCACACACACCAGTGAGTGCTGGGGCAGGTGGCTGGTTCTGGGTGGCCATTTGCTATGGCCCTGGAGGGTTGGTAGGCTGTTTGCCCTGTCCTGCGTCGTGTCCCAGGGTGTGTGCAGAGCACATAGTGGGCTTACAGCAGGGTTTTCCCTGGCATATCCGGTGTAACTAAAATCGCCATCTGCCAGTTATGTGTTTGTAATTTTGTTATAAATCTCTGTTTTATATGGCAGTCCTGCTTAGGAAACAGGCCAAGCGGCAGAGTCTCATGGGGCATTGGATTTTAAAAGAGAAGAAAAAAAAATAGTCTGCTTGCTTGCTGACCTAGAGGATAAGCTGGCTAGACCTTCCTTTCCTGTTTTAACACTTATCTGATAAACTTTCTCAGACTGTTATAAAAAACAGGTTATAAGAAGCCATTGCCTTAAATGTAGGCAACCGGTTGTAAAATATTACATTTTATGGCATACCAGAAAAGAAGCTGTTTCTGATAGACCTCTGCAAAAGCCCAACTAATATGAGAAGTGCTTCCAGGATGTTTCTTTGGAAGATCAAAGGGATATTGTAACCTGCCCTAATTCATGCTCTGAGATTCACTTGCGAGAAAACTGACTTTTTTAATAATTGGAATATTTGGCTTTGTGCAGTGTCATATTACTAATTCAGTATGCAGGAATGAGAGTGACCTCACAGCCAGCATCACCACAGAGCTGTGACCTCACAAGCTGGATGGGATACCTTCCCCCCAATATTGTCAAGTTGCTGGGAGAACACTGCATACTTTGGTGATTGGACTTTCAAGACAGACAGTCTTTTCTGAACTTCTAAAAGTCATCTTTGTTTCTGGACTTCTAAGGGACACTTCTGCCAATATAGGTAACAGCCCAAATCATTTGCCAACTGAAAACCTGAGGTAGAGTTAGTTAAATCAGTACAAGGCCCTTTGTTTTGTAATTGTCCATTTCTTTTCTGACTGTAACCTTAATGTATATATGTTCTGTATTTATTCACTATTTTAATTTTATTAAACCTTGTTTTTCCTTAAACCTGCCTGGCAACTTGTTCATTTTGAGTGTGAATGGTGGAACAGTATTGATAATTCTGACATAACTGTTAAATTGCTTAGTGTGTCACCATATGCAGCCACGCTAACAAGGATCTGCGTAAAGATCCAGCAAGGTAAGAAAATACCAGCATCTTAATTGAGCCGGCAGGGGGTTGTGAACCAGGTCTGTTGTATGCCCGCTGGGTCAAGTATTGCACTTCTTTCCCCAAAGCATATTTGATAGTTGGACCTGTTACGTGGGTGTGCTAGCTAAAAATGATTCATAATTGACCCCTGGACTTGAGACTGGTAGTTTGCTTGGACCCAAAACAAACAGGAGGGTGTCCCTGTTTATCCCCTTTTCACGAATCGCACTTCAAGGTTGGGCACTGAGGTAGTAGAGGTCCTGTCCTCCGGAGTGGATCTGTGACACCCTACACCTCCTACGCACCCCCGTGGCAAGTACTATGTGCCTTTGTGCATAGCACATAGTATTGGCATGACCCCAGCGCAGTGCAGACCGCATACCTGGAGGATCGGGTGCATCCTGTCTGTGTACCCCTTCCCTTTGTGCATCCAGTGCAATGGGTGCAGAGTGGCTATGTGTCCCAGATACACATGCGTAGCCACTCCGCTCCATTGGTGCATAGGGCCCATACAGCCAAGAAGCCTTTTCCTGCTGACAAAGTCTATGGTTCCATTGTTCATATTTATTCATTTAAGGTATTGGATAGCAGGAGGAGAATGACTGGTTTCTAGATCTCCCCCCCCCCCAGCTTATTATGACTGACAAATGCAATGGTTGTCTTCCATTCCAGGGGGAAAATTTAACCATCCCAGTTGGCTTGAAAAACACTTATCAACTATGGTGTCAAATTCTGCTTAAAGGTCTTACAAGATTCAGAGGTGAAACTGTCCTTTCCAAAGGAATTTTGTTTTGTTCTTTAAACGAGGGACAATTTCCCTGATTTCCTCCACTTTTATAGGTGTGCCTACTCCAAACCCTCTTTCTGTGGTCCTGACATAATGAGTAGTTTTATGTTTGAAAAAAAATGTCCACTGCCTCTCTCCCTTTCTCTGTGTCAGGATTACTGCTTAACAGTTTGAAAAATTCTGCAAACTCCACTTGTTTTTCCCTAGGATTTGGCTATCACTTTCTAGTTCACAACTTTCCTTTTGTTAGTTTTCATCACTGTTCTGGTAAAGGTGCATTGGCAGAAGCCAAACAAGAGACCACATGCACTCAATAACATCCTATCAAAGAGCACCGTTATGCTTGAAGCTCAGGGGCATTTACTGCTGGTGCTTTGTCTTTCTTTGACTGTCATTTACTTTGCAATAAATCTTTCTATTTTGAAATTTTTTTCTGAGGGTTTTTTTCTTGAGTGTGTGTGTGGTCTCTATTTGGTATCTTTGTGTTGGAGGGAGTTGCTTTCCCAAGCTCACCACCACTGAACTGAATGCCTCCGCTGTATGTTTTGTGTGTTGTCTAATGTCATCTGACCCTGCCTCCTTTCTTTAATGTCTATGGCTGGTGTACTGCAGCATACTCTCTGCACGTGTGGTATGGATTCTCACAAACTTAAGTCTTATTGCCTTAATTTCTGGGAGCGTATTGTGATCTTTAGACACCTTATGGGCCAGTGCTAACTCCCTCAATGTTTGTGCTTGTTTGAGCCTCATCTTGACTGTGTGTTTCCAGCACTAATAACTAGAAAGTAATAAAGCACTATATTAGTTTAGTTTATTTTTGTTGCCCGCAGTAAGTTCACTGGAATGACTTGCCATGGACTACTAAATCTTGCAAAATCCATGTGTATGCGGATTAACCATTCTATGCACAGCTGGTCACAGTTCCACTGAGATCTCTGATGCCCTGCCTTCTGACTTCAACATACTCTCAGCCTGGTTCAAGTCGAATTGCTTAGTTTTAAACCAATCCCAAACTGTCCACCAATCCCAAACTGTCTACAATCCATGCTTTTTGCTTCCAAAAAGATGTCTGGTGTTCTGCCCTGACCTAATTATTAAAACTTCAGAAAGTACTAAATTGGAAATCAGTGACTGAATATAAGTACCTCTGTATCCTACGGGATAAATCCCTGAATTATTCCACACATATCCTGTCACTGGTTTTTAAGTCCTACAGGAACCTTGGATCCCACTGTAAAATGGGAAACTTCCTTTCTCAAGGGATGAGAAAGTGCATAGTTAATCATATGATTCCACCAATAATCAGCTTTTAGGATATGGTCTACTGTATTCCTGAAATTGCCCCAAAATACCTGTCATCAAAGTTTAATACCCTACTAAATGCCTTGTGTAGGTTTACCCTTTACTCCTCCAACTGGAAACATCACTGCATGCTAGATGATCACCTGATCTGGTCTTCATTGAAGGATAGACATGGGCAGTACCTTGCTTTTCATAGTTTCTGTTATTCGTTAAATGAACTCCCCAAATACTTACATACCCTTGCTGTTCAGTCCAGTCAACAACTTGACTCCCAGTCTGGAAATAGATTTCTTGTATCTAGGCAAAAACAGAATTCTGACCAACTTGCTTTCAGCCATAAACTCTAACAGGAATGATGAGAGCAATGTGAATTTTGCTGCTTCCTATCCATGGACTTTGGGGCTATCCAAAAGTGTTTTCAGTCCAACAGACTACTCATCAATGCCAAGAAGATGAAGGCAATGCTTTCTGGGTCCAAACCTAGGCTTGCTAAATGCACTGTAGTGCTTAAAAAAACATGAGTGTTCTGTATCCAGATGGGTTCCCCCTCAAACAAGTTGCTTATTTTAAACATCTGGAGTCACCCTTAATCCCTCCTTAGCCTTTGTGGATCACATTGGGCAAGTAGTCAAGCACGTGAATCAGAAACTGGGTGTCTACTTCTGCCTAAAGCATCTCATGTCTCCAGAAGTGCAGCTGGCCATTGCACAAAGCACACTCCTATCTCTTCTAAATTATTGCTCCCTTATTTATACCCAGACCTCAAATTGGTGCCTCTCATGGCTCAACACTGCCTTTAACAGTATCTGCAGCCAGGTTTATCACTCTGGGCCCATTCAAAACCCACCACTAGCTGACCAGGTGGCACTGAGGGTTGAGGCACTGGACGCCACACCTCGCACTACACTGGTGATCCAGGTTCGGGGGTGAACTCAGGCCACTGCGGTAGAGTTGGGGGAGGAGGGCATGGACTTGGATTGAACCACCGACAGGCAGCTATCCTTTCCTGAGGAAGGGTTGATTGCATCATACAGCTCTGGTGGTGACTAGGGGGTACAGCTGACATGATGCATACTACAGTGGTGTGGGGGCTGTGGCAAATGTTCTGTAGGTGGGTGAAGGAGTGTGAACACACTGCACTGGACATCATTGCATGTCCACGCTCCTGGGACCACAGAACACAGAAAAAGCCATGGCACCCAGGTAGTCGACGGTGGGTCCAGGGGACGGTCCACACGATCAATGTCGGCTCACTCCCTGTTGGTCTCCAGCTCTTCTCCATGCACTGATCATCCCTGCTAGATTATAGATAGAATGCCAGAGGAGTTGCTGGTCCCGCCTTGCTGGGCTCAGAGCAGGGGGGTTGGCAGCTGTCGAGGACAAGATTCTGAGATGTTGACTTGGCCTGGAGAGGATCTAAGGCAGAGTGGGAATTGGCTGGTCTGAGTAACCACACCCAAGACAGACATAAGGGGCCAGTGAGGAGGAGCATAAAGAGAAATCACATACAAAAAAAAAACACCCACCACTGCTCCATTTGCATGACGCTTGGTTAGAAGTCTCCGCAGACATGCCATGACTACCCTAAGGGTACTCTTATCAACAAGTCCCTTCATGATGAGGTTAACTCCCTTCTAGCAAGACTCCTCTATATTACAATTGGGATGTGTGAACTGAGGTCTTCCTCACAATGCCTCTTTGACCGTCCCCTGACTGCTACCAAGATTAGTCAATGATCATTCTCCGTCGCTGCCCCCAGGATCTGGACTTGCTTACCTGCCACACATCACTAACTAGGAACTTTAAACCTCTCCCAAATTCCATTTTAAAGATGTCCTCTTAGCTGCCACAGTTTGCAAGGGCCCTTCCTGATAAGGATGGAGGGGGGGGCACTGTGACTCCACCCACTGCATGTGTTTCAAAGCTATCTAATCCAAGTTATAGCATCACTGCTTATTTCTCTTTGAGCCACACTGCCACATGCGTGCGGAGTGTCAAATTTTGTTTGACTTTTACCTATGTTTTGGTCTTTATTTGTTTACATTGATATACAAACCTGCTTCCTTGCTAAAAAAGAAAAAAACACTGATGTGTCTCACACTCTCTGGAATACAGAACCTACTTGGGCAATCCCTTAACCCTTACCCCACAAAAGCCATGACCAAAAGCACCCTTAAAGGGACACTGTCAACCTGTTTTTCATCATATTATTTCTAGTTGAAACACCACATTTTATGATTGCTTACCCTCTCTAAAATTCACTGATGTTGCTGTTGTTTTATCTGTCTCCTTGTTTAGTAGAACTGAAATGCATGGTAATGTATATTTATAAACAACCTTGTTTTGCTTATAGTCCTGGATCTGTTCTTACGACATGCTTCCTGAGCATTAGAAACACACCGAAATAATGCAGTCACTTATAAGGCAGTGGCCTCCTAAACTCCCACTGCATCATGAGGAGTTAGACTGCATTGTGGGTGTTCCCAAGTCCAGGAAAGATGCAATTAGAGCTGATCAAGAAATGTAAAGAAACCTGTTTTGGTGTGGTAACACCAGTATGTTGGGCAGTCTGTTTTTCACTTTTTTAAAGAAAATAAGAGTCAGAATCAAACTACCAGCTACCTCAACAATATTTACAGAATTGTGGCAATCATAAAAAGTGTTTTTTAAACTAGGGATGGTTTGAGCCCTAAGGGTGTTGTCAGTGTCCCTTTGTTATGCAAAACCACCTAGGTAATGCATGCAGTTAAAGCCCTCAGTGGTTATAAATGATCTCCTGGAATCAGTCCTAAGTCTCAACAAAATTGGCCAATTTTAAAGGTGCTTTTACACAGGCAGTCTTACAATGGAATAAATGTTATGGAAGGACCTTACCGGTCCATCCAATGCTGTGTAAACGCTTTTTGTTCCATTGTAAAATGAATGGTCACGTGTACCGCATTCCCTGGCGTAGGTGGCTTGTCCCCAAATGTGCCTTTGCAGCGCGCAGTGTAAAGTGCTCATTCTGGCGCAACAACTCTAGCTCTAAGCTACCCCCTGGTAATCTCGCAAAGAGTACTGCACCGTTACGGACAGCAGGACGAAGTTGTGGCGAAACACAGAACTCGTCTAATCAGGATATGAAGCGGAACAGGCTGTATCGGCGCTGGACAGGTAACGCTCGTTTCAGAAGAGCAGTGTGTGTGTAAAAGTGCCTTAAGAGACAACTCAGTTTACTTGCCTCTGAATCTCCCTAATTAAATACCGTTACAATGCTCCTATGAGCTGCCTGTACCCACTGCACAAGTGGGCACCTCTCCTCACTGGCAAAGCTAATTGCATGCTGCCTTCTTTGTAAAAGTATTTTGGAACCAGTTCATTGCAATGTAAACCTGCATGCATTCCTGACTATAGTTGAACCATTGTAATCTCTTTGCACTTGTCAATTAGATATAAGCTGATGCTATGTTGTAGATGTGAAACTTTGTAAATGAGCTTGTTAGCTAAAAGGTGTTCGTCCAAACAAATTAAACAAATAAAAAAAAATAACTATATAAATAAACAGGTCTGAAACAACCTTGCCTTGTTAATTAGCCCTCCCACCAACTCAGCCTATGCCAAACAGCTCCTCAAAAATCAGCAAGTATCCCCCTGTGACTGCACCTGACAACAGATTTTGTCTCATGTTGTACCAGCTAGTCTTGACGTTCCTTTCCTTTGCTGATCATACCTGTACATTTGTAACCCATGAACAGATATTGTAAAAGTGTTCATGCTGTGCTTATGATTTTGCCTCTCTTCCCTCTCTCCAGGTTGCATCTTTAAATGTGATTATAGCCCTGACCAGTGGTGCTGAGGGTTGAGGTGCTGGACGCCACATCTCGCGCCATGCCGGCGACCTGTGTTCGGGAACAGACACGGGCTGCCGGGGGTCGTCAGGGAAGGATGATGCATCCAGAAGACTACTCTCCTTCCCTGGGGAGGGGTGTATCATGCCACTGATAACTGAGTGCCCTCTAGTGGAGGCTGGGAAGCAAGGTATATGGGCATGCACGTGGGGGGGGTCGGATGCTGACGTCTCGAGGGGAGCTCGCATGGGAGCGTGCTCGGGCCACCTCAGCTGACGTCATTGCATGCACCTGGCTCCTGAGGGAGTAAAAGCAAGAAAAATCCTGCCACAGTGCCTTCATGAAGCCACCTCGCTGTCCCTCATAGCTCTCAGGCTGACTCCCATATCTGAACTGTGTCTGTGGCACTTTGGCCGTTGGCACAGCCCCTTTCTGGGGGGTAAGCCAGGGAGCAGGGAGGTCAGCTCATATGAGAGTGGGGTTGGCGGGGGCAGTGACTGCGTGGACAAATGGCGTGGTAGCACGGGAAAAAAAAATGTGATTATAAATAGAATAAAGCGTGGGGTGGTGTGTGTAATGAGAAGTTTACACACACCCGAGGGGTTTATGAAGGCATCTAGCCCTAAGGATGTGTGTAAACTTCAAGTTTTCACACACCACCCCATATTTTTATTTATTTATTTATTAAATTTTGGTGACTGGGTGAGCCCACTGGGCCCCGGAGGTCCCTTTTTCAGGGGCGACCCGGGATTTACATAACATAGGATAGAAACATAGAAACATAGAAGTTGACGGCAGATAAGGACCGCAAGGCCCATCCAGTCTGCCCATTTCTTTTTCTACCTTATAAATGTGCCTTTGCTCTGTCAGTGGCCTATCTATTCATAGTCATTTGTATTGCTCCCTTATGCCTATCCCATGCCTGTTTGAAGCCCTGCACTGTATTCATAGCCACCACTTCTTGTGGTAAGCCATTCCATGCATCCACCACCCTTTCTGTGAAAAGAATTTCCTTACATTCCCCTTAATCGACCCCTCTAATCTCATGCTGTGACCTCTTGTCCTGCTATTTTTCTTATATTTGAACATGTTAGACTCTTTCACCTTGTTAATGCCCTTAAGGTGTTTGAATGCCTTGATCATATCACCTCTCCCCTCCTTTGCTCAAAGGTATACATATTGAGCTCTGTTAATCTGTCTTCATATGTCTTCTGATGCAGTCCCTGCCCATTTGGTTGCCCTTCTCTGGACTGCCTCAATTTGGTTAATGTCCTTGTGAAGGTGTGGCCTCCAATACTGCCATGAGTACTCCAGATGGGGCCCAACCAGTGTCTTGTAAAGAGGAATTATTACCTCCCTCTTACGACTTGTGATACCCCTATTAATACACTCTAACACCCCTCCTAGCCTTACCTATTGCTTTAGAGGTCTGCTTGGATGATTTCAGGTCATCAGTGATGATGATGCCCAAGTCTCTTTCTTCCTTTGTGACTGCTAGCAACTCCCCTCCCAGCCTATAGGTGGCTTCAGGGTTTCTCTTCCCTATGTGCATGACATTGCACTTCTTTGCATTAAATCCAAGTTGCCACTCTTCTGACCATTTTGCTAGTTTATCCAGATCTCTTCTCATTCTGCCCACCCCAACTGGATCATCTACTCTGTTGCAGATCTTGGTGTCATCTGCAAACAGACAAGCCTTACCCTCTAGTCCATCTGCAAGGTCACTAATGAAGATGTTGAAGAGAACTGGCCCCAGAACTGATCCCTGAGGTACCCCACTTGTGACTTGCATAGATACATAGATACATAGACAGTGTCGGCAGATAAGGGCCTATGGCCCACCTAGTCTGCCCATTTGAGCTTGTAAGTTCAGTTTGTTTTCCTAGAAGTCTGTTTCCCCTTACCCCTGCCCTCTAGAATTCCTTTATGTCTATCCCATGCATTCTTAAATCCCGTGATTTTTTCAGCCCCCACCACTTCCTCTGGCAGGGTGTTCCACTTGTCCACCACCGTTCTGTGAAGAAATTCTTTCTCATGTTTCCTCTGAATCGTCCTCCCTCCAACTTCATCCCATGCCCTCTAGTCCTGAAACATCTTTTTCGCTTAAAAATAGTGTTTTCCTGCACCCTGTTCCTCCCTGTAAGATACTTGTATGTCTCTATCATATCCCTCTCCCTCCTCTCCTCCAGGAGTACATGTTCAGTTCCTTCAACCTGTCTTCATAGGACTTGTGATGCAACCCATGCACCATCTTTGTTGCCCTCCTCTGAACCTTCTCTACCCTGTCTATGTCCTTACGTAGGTATGGTCTCAGAACTGTACACTGTAGTCGGGTGGGGCCTCACTTGTGTCTTGTATAGCAGATTATGACCTCCCTTTTCCTGCTGGTGATGCCCCTGCTATACATCCCAGCATCCTATTTGCTTTACCTGATGCCTTGTCACACTGTTTCCCTACCTTGAGGGTCATCAGAGATGACAACCCCAAGATCCCTTTCCTGCTTGGTGCATGCTATATCCTCACCCCCAACTGATATATTGTGCAGGGTTTTTGTGCCTATATACATTATCTTCACTTCCTTGCATTGAATTTCAACTGCAAACCCTTGACCATTCTTCAAGTTTCTGCAGGTCCTTCTCATTCTGTCTACACCCTCTGGTGTGTCTACTCTGTTACAGAGCTTTGTGTCATCAGCGAACAGTGAAATTCTGCCTTCTAGATCCTGTGCAATGTCACTGATGAAGATGTTGAATAGGACCGGTCCCAGCACTGATCCCTGTGGTACCCACTGGTTACTCTTTCCTCTGTGGGTGACAGCCATTTACCACCACCCTCTGAGTCCTGCCACCCAGCCAGTTACCTACCCACCACACTACTGTCCTGCCCACCCATATTCCCCAGTTTGTGTAATAGTCTTCTATGTGGCACAGTGTCAAAGGCCTTGCTGAAGTCCAGATAGGCCATGTCCACTGCCCTCCCCTGATCCATCTCCCTAGTCACCCAGTCAAAAAATTCAATGAGATTGGTCTGACATGACCTCCCCCTGGTGAAACCATGCTGCCTTGGGTCCTGTAGTCCATTGACAACCAGATGTTCCACCAATCTCTCCTTCAGTAGTGCTTCCATGATCTTTCCCACTACCGAGGTGAGGCTGACTGGTATGCATCTCTTCTGACTGTATACCATTTACCACCCACCACTCTTTGTTTTCTGCCCGTCAACCAGTTTGCCACCCAGTTGACCAACTCCTGACCCACCCTGAGCCTACCCAGCTTATTTATCAATCTTCTATGTGGAACAGTGTCAAAAGCTTTGCTGAAGTCAAGGTAGGTGACATCAACTGCTCCCCCTTGGTCCACCACTCTGGTTACCCAGTCAAAGAAATCTTTGAGATTAGTTTGACAGGACCTTCCTTTTGTAAACCCATGCTGTCTTGGATCCTGTGCCCTATGGTTCCAGGTGTTTCACTATCCTTTCCTTAAGGAGTGCCTCCATAATCTTGCCCACTACTGAGGTAAGACTGACTGGTCTATAGATCCCACCTCCTCCCTGCTACCACTCTTGTGGGCGGGATCACATGAGCCTTCTCCAGTCTTCTGAGACCTCTCCTGTGCTCAGAGACTCACTAAACAGTTCTGCTAATGGCTCTGCTAGTTCCACCTTTAGCTCCTTAAGTACCCTGGGATGTATGCCATCAGGTCCCATTGCCTTATCCACCTGAGCTTGTAGCTCTTGTAGGACCCTTTCTTTTGTGAAGGGAGTAGTGCTCACCTCCCTCCCCTGTGTCCATGATGCTAAGCTGTGGGCCCTGCCCTACCTTCTCTTCAGTAAATACTGAGCAAAAGTATCTATTTAGGATAGGTGCCTTTACAGGATCCTCCTCCTCACATGCTCCCTTTTCTCCATTAAGCTTAGCAATACCCCCTCTGGACTTTCTCCTTTCACTATTGTATCTATAGAAAGTCTTGTCACCTTCTTTTATTGTTCGTGCTAGTGGTTCCACAGTTTGGGACTTTGCCTGCCTTACTGCCTTCCCTGCTTCCCTTAGGGCAGTTTGGTATGCCTCCTATCTTCATCCGCTGTGTTCCTTATATTTCCTGAAGGCCAGCCTTTTGGCTCTGACCTTTTCTGCTGCTGTATTTGAGAACCAAAGTGGTTTCCTTCTTCTTTGACTTCCTTTTCTGTCTTACACAATGGGATGTTGCTTTAAGTATGCATCCTTAATGCTTGCCCACTTGCCTGTACCCCTCACCTGTGTTTCTTTTGCAGAGCTAGCTTAACTCAGTTGGCCATCTTATCAAAGTCAACTCCTCTGAAGTCCCATATTTTGCCTTGGAATGGGATGATTTAGATGTAGTAGCCAAATTGAACCATACCATGTGATGGTCACTGGCCCCAGGTGACCTTCTACCTGGAGATCTGTGATCCCTTCCTGTTAGTCAGAACTAGATCTAGGATAGCCCTGTCTCTTGTGGGTTGCTGTACCAGTTGTTTGAGGCCCTCCCCTGCAGGAAATCCACTATGTGTCTAGTTCTGGCAGATGTTCCTGCTGGTATTGACCAATCTGTATCCGGCATGTTGAAGTCTCCCATTATCAGAACCTCCCCTTTAGCTGTCATGTTTTGTATATCTTCTAACAGTAATGTGTCTATGTCCTCCCCCTGATCTGGGGGCCTGTAGACAAGCCCAGTTCTTATGGCTGTCCCATTTCCTGTTTCCAGGGTGACCCACAGTTCTTCTGGCTCCTTATGTGTATTCTGAATTTCTGTAGCTTTGATATTTTCATTGACATACAGGGCCTCCTCCTCCCTTTTTGTACCGGTCTCTTCTGAACAATACATAGCCAGGTACTGAAGTCTCCCAATGTGTGGTTACTGGTAAACCATGTCTCACTAATTGCTACTATGTCCAGTTTAGCTCTAACATTATTGCCTGCAGGTCTGGGATCTTATTTCCCAGGCTGTGAGCATTGTGTACTGATTTTCCATTGGCCAGATTTGGGTGTGTTAGTTGTTGGGTGAGGTTTGGCATTACCCCAGTGCATCGTATGGGGAGACAAACCTTTTTTCTTACCTCATGATGCAAATGAACTGCAAACATGCTGAATCCCTGTTTGACCACTAGCTGAGGGGGGAGGGGTGTTCTTCCCATTCAACGTATGAGGTGCTGCACCCCTCTCCCCATTAGCTAGTTTAAATATTCTACAAAGACGTCAAACTTCTGCCCCAATGCACTGACTCCTCCTTAGTCAGATGCAGTCTATCAAATTTAAGAACTTTCACTCCCAGAACTGTTGCCAGTTCCCTACAAATCTGTGTCCTTTTCCTGGCACCAGCCCTTGAGCCACGTGTTTAGCTCCCCTATCTCCCCTTCTCTGACCTTCCGTCCATCTGCTCCCCTCTCCCAGACTGGCAGGATCTCAGAAAAGGAGATGCTGGACGAAATAGATGATAGTTTGTCACCCAGCCTGGTCAGGTGTTCCTTGGTCTCCACAACTGACCAGCTGGCGAGATCATTAGTCCCTATGTGTACTAGGACATCAATGTTTTCTCCTGCTTTGTGAACAATTTTAGTAATGCGGTCAGTGTCTCTCCATGCTGATGTACCTGGAGACATCGGCCATTACCTAACTGGAGATGGTATCAACTCCCTGAATCATAGAGTCTCCTACGATCAGAAGTTTTTGGATTTCCTTTTTGCTTTTTGTTTTGGTTCCTGATTTGGGTGAGTTTTGTTGTGCTAGCTCCTGTGCTGCAGTGTCCTGCTCTGCAGTGTCTTCTGCCTCTTTGTTTGATTTCAGAGATAGAGGCAGATACCTGTTTGTAGTGTTTATATGGTTTTGGAGGTAATATGTTGGAGGCAGAGGTGATGGGGCACCGATTTGCCCTCCTAACCACCTGCCAACCTCCTGGACCAACTACCCTCTGCAGTCGAGAGTTTTCTGTTGGATGCTGGGGAAATGGCGGGTGGTTCTTATAATGTATTTCCTCTTGAATATGAAATTTGAGGCGTGCAATCTCTGCCCATGCTGCCCGGAGCTGAGCCCTAAGATCTCCAAAGGCCCAGGATGTAGGACAGTGTCCTAAATCCTGTAAGACTGTCCTTCTGAAAATTGTTCCACAGTACCTGCAGTTAATGATATCCATTCCAGATAAGTTGCTGGGTTTATAACCTAGTCAGAGTAATTAGAAGGAAAAAAAAAGGAAAAAAATACATCACAATATGGTAAATGTAGAAAATACAGTTATGATATAAGTTATGCAGAGTTGTACAGTCAGCTGGTTACATATGCTGAGATCGGCATTTACGTCAAGAGTAGCTGGTACAACCTGAGACAAAATATGTTGTCAGGTGCTGTCACAGGGGGATACACGCTGATTTTTGAGGAACTGTTTGTCGCAGGCTACAGGGGGATACATGCTGATTTTTGAGGAACTGTTTGTCTTAGGCTGAGTTGGTGGGAGGGGCTAATTAACAAGGCAAGGTTGTTTCAGACCTGTTTATTTATTTAGTTATTTTTATATAATTGCTGTTTTTTTCTTTTTTCGCCTCAGCAATTATATAAAATAAAATGAAGTTGCTGTGTGGTCTTGGTCTTGTCCAGTCAAAGTGCACAATCCGAGGTCACGTTCAGCATTTCTTTTTTTTTAATTGGCATCCAAAAAAAACACCTTGTGGTAATTGTTTTTCAAAGAAACTTACCGGCGAGTCCAAGTGGTGGTTCAGTATTTCCTGACTGTTTTGGGAGACGATAAGCGAAGAGTCAGTGAGCCAAAGAACTCGAGCAGTCAGGAACAGGGAGAAGTGTGGTGGCATCTGTACAGATTCAGGGAAACTGTGTGCATGTTTGCCATAATAAACATTCCATTAGTATGGCAAATTATGCCACGGTTTCTTTATGGGAAAAAAGGGAGACCATTAATTATAAATAGAATAATACATAGAGTAGTGTGAATAATGAAAACACACATACTCGAGATGTAGAATCCTACATAAATCCCAAGACTGAAGCTTGACTGATTTATAAAAGCATCTGACACAGGGGGTGCATGTAAAATTCAAGTTGTACACACTACCCCATGCCTTGTCTTACATAATTGGTGGGTAGTATTTTCTTGCCTCGAAACCTCTACTCAACAATTATAGTAAACAGTGATTCCAGTAGCACAATCAGACTGGAGCATGGTTTTAATTACCATTTAATTTTTATTTTACTTGTTGCAAGATTGCCCTGAATCTAGAGATTCATGAACTGAACACCAAATGTACTTTTCAAGAAACTTGTCAAAATGTTTACTCAGAGAGGAATCTGTTTACTGTGTGTGAATTATAGTAGGTGAGCATGCTTAGAATGAAGGCAGTATCTCTGTATGTTTACCTTGTGTAACAATTTCACATAAATAAATAGGTAAATACAGAAGATCCCATTTTCATGAATGGAACACACTTCATTTTATGTATTTAGTTAGTTTCTGTTTACCTAGTAAGTACATTAGAAAATTATCTGCCTATTTCAAGGCACAACCTTGCAGATTACAACTAGGATGAAACTACAGTGATATCATATAGTGACAATAATATACAGTAAAGGTACCTAAAACATAATCAGTGGCAGATTTAAAAATAAAAAATGTGAATTATCATCAGCATAGTACAGAATACATAATGTGATAAGTATAACAGAGGAACAAGAATGAAACCATGCAGACACAACACATTCAGGACATCAGTGGGTATCCAGGGTCAAGCACAGTATAGGGTAACAAGCAAGAGATCCCAGCTAGGAGCAGGAACAGCTGAATGCAATAAGTATATGTCTATAGCACTACAGAAACCCTGGCTGGCATGGGAGACAGAGTTCCGTAAGCTGGGGCTGAAACTAGAGAAGGCAATATACACTAAATTAGTTCTGCTTTGGGGGATAGACGATAGTGCCTGACTAGTGGACCTTAAAGGGTAGGTGTTGTAAGGCAACAGGTATATTAAGGCAAGGAATGCTGGCAGTTGGTTATGAATGAAGCTATAAATTACACCACCGAGAGTAAGGCCCTATAAGGGTGGGAAGCCAGCCAAGTCTGGAATGCCAGGGTGCAGTGGAGAACATGATGATGTGTAGCAAGGGGAAAAGGTATACATTATTGAATGTCATATCCCATTTCCTTAATGAGGCCTTGGCAGAGGCTGAGAACACTGGTATTCCATACATAAGCTTTGGAAGAAGGATAACACAGGCTCTGGTGAGATAAACCTTGGGAGTGAGACTGTGACTACCTTGTAGAGTAGACCAAGCCTAGTATTAACAGTCTTATTACATTTATTCTGCTTTTTCTGGCAGGACCCTTCTGTCGGGATCAGCCCTGGTCACGGTCCCCGAGACTCCCACCTACTGCTGATTGCCATTGCTTCTCCCGGTCACCCCAGCTTATCCCCCGGAGGGTGGGGCCACAGCACCGGTTCCCGGTATTCTGGTGCCACTGACTAGTATCTGGTTGGGAGAGCTTCTGGCAGCAGAGGCTAATTGAAGTCCCGGAGAGGGCGTCGCAGAGACAGGGGTCCCACCATGTTTTTACTTCCCCTTGTAGGCTGGGGCGGAGATATGCAATGATGACCAGCATCTGTCCCGCCCCAGAGAGCATTGATTTTACATTGCATACAGGGCGGCAACCTGACCTTAGCCAGGTGTCACTCCTGTGCGATCGCGGATCCCCCCTTCCGCCCAAAGAAGGAGAGCTGTTCTAATGAGGCTCAAACCTTCTCCCCCTGGCCAGCCCTCCGATGACCCTGGTCCGTTCCCGAACCCGGGTCGCCGGCGTCAAAAAAGGAAATCCCACCGCTGCGCCTGTGGGCCGGCCAGTATTAACAGTCTTGAAAATGCCTGCAACATGCAAGCACAAATCAAGGGATGGGTGCAATGCCACTCCTAAATAACTGAATCGATATATGTAGGCAAGAATGGCTGCATCACTATAAGAGACTGAAAGAGGGGGACAGACAACGTCTTAGTTTAGGTAAAGAGCTGAAAAGTATCGATCAGAGAAGCACATGTACAGTATAATATGTATATATATGTTAAAATTTACATACTTTAATATACAAAATTAATATGTATTACAAGTGCGTCAAATAATTGTATCATGCCACTGGTTTCATAGCATTCCACACCATGGTGTGTGCCAAAACCCCTTCCATTTTGTTCTGTAAGAATTATGCCTTTGTAGCTTCCATCAGTGCTTCTTTATATAGAAACAGAAACAGAATTTGACGGCAGATAAGGACTGCTTGGCCCACCCAGTCTGCCCATTTCCCTACCTGATGGATAAGCTGCAGATTCTAGTTAATCAACAGCTTACTTCCTCCTGACCCCCACTAGAATTGTCTTATGCCTGTCCCATGCATTTTTGAATTCTCCCACTGTTCCTGACTCCACAGCCTCCTAAGGAAGGCTGTTCCATGCATCCACAACTCTCTCTGTGAAAAATACTTTCTAACATTACCTCTGAGCCGTCCCCATCTTCAAATTGTGCCCCTTGTTCTTGCACATCTCTTCTTCTTCTGAAAGATACTACCTTTCTTGTACCTTGTTAATTCCTTAAGATACTTGAAAGTTTCTATCATGTCCCCCTCTCCCTCCTTTCCTCAAGGGTATACATATTAAGCTGCTTTAGTCTCTCTTTCAGATGTCTTCTGGTGCAGACCTTGCACCATTTTGATGCCCTCTCTCTGAACAGCCTCCACTCTGTCTATGCCTTTGTGGAGATGGGGTCTCCAGAACTGCACACAGTACTCCAGATGGGGTCTCACTAACTGTCTGTACAGAGGGAAAACAACTTCCTGTTTTCTACTGTTGATGCCTCTCCCCATGCATCCCAGTATCCCCCCAGCCCTCCTTACTGCCTTCTCACATTGTTTGCCTACCTTTAGATCATCTGATATAACTACTCCTAGGTCTCTTTCGATTTTTGTTGTTGTTATTAACTCACCTCGCATTGTGTACTCTTCCCCTGGGTTTTTGTTTCCCAGATGCATTACCTTGCACTTCTTTGCATTGAATCTGAGCTGCCACATATTTGACCATTCCTCCAGCCTTGCCAGGTCCCTTTTCATTCTTTCCACCCCACCTTGTGTATCAACCCTGTTGCAGATCTTTGCGTCATCTACAAAGAGGCATACCTTTCCTTCCAGGTGCTCTCCAATGTCACTTATAAAGATATTAAAGAGGACCTGTCCCAGTACTGAACCATGCGGTACCCCGCTAGTTACCCTCCTTTCTTCACTGTGGACTCCGTTTACCATTACCTTTTGTGTGCTGTTGTCCAGCCAGTTTTTATCCAGGCTACCACCTTGGGACGCACTCCAAAGCTGGCTAACTTGTATATTAATCTATTGTGTGAGACTGTGTCAAATGCCTTGCTAAAATCTAGGTAGGCCATATCCACAGCCCCTCCCTGGTCTACTACTTTGGTCACCCAGTCAAAGAAATCTATTAGGTTCATCTGACATTACCTTCCTGCTGTGAAACCATGCTGCCTTGGGTCCTGTGCCCCACAGGCCTCTAGGTACTCAACAATTCTTTCCTTCAGAAGTGATTCCATCATTTTCTCTACCACTGAAGTCAAACTAACTGGTCTGTAGTTTCCTGCCTCTGGCTTACTTCCACTTTTGTGAAGTGGAATCACATTAGCCCTCCTCCAGTCCTCAGGTACCACTCCATCCTCCCATGATTTATTAAAAAGGGTAGTCAGTGGTGTTACTAGTTCTTCCCTTAATTCTTTTAGAATTCTTCGGTGAATCCCATCCGGCCCCATTGCTTTATCCACCTTCAGTTATAAATAGATAGATAGAGAGATAGACAGACAGACAGACAGACAGACAGACAGATAGGTAGATACTTTATTAATATAAAGCTCCTTTTCAAAGACTCAGAGCACTTCACAATCAATACCATACAACAATTAATAAATATACAAAAAACAATTAAAATCAGAAGCAATATCCAACCAAGACATATCTCAATTATCTAAAAATTAAAGGCCTGGTTAAATAAATAAATTTTAAAACCTTTTTTGAAGGTATCCACAGAGGGTGCCTCCCGTACATGTCTAGGCAGTAGATTCCACAGGGTAGGTGCAGCCACCGAGAATGCTCGCTCACCCAACTGGCACAACCTCACCTTAGGAATATCCAGGAGACAACCCTCTGTGGAATGGTGAGCATGGAATGGGCGGTGAGGCACAAGGAGCTCTTGCAGGTAGACTGGTCCCCCTTCATTGAAAGATAAAATCCTCAGCTCCACACACACGTGCCAACTTGCGAAAATAGTCAGTAGAAGAAAAGTAATAAATGGCACAGCAGGTATTGCAAAATATATATATTTAATCAGTACATAAGGATTGCACAGCCACCCAGCAATACAGGAAAAGAACCTCAACTAGTTTCACACACACCGTGCATCATCAGGAGGAGAATGGGGAACCAAAGGAAGTTCAGGAAGAGTTTAGGAAATTGGGGAGGAGTCTCAAGCAAATCACTACTTCTGTCACCTTCTCAGAAGTACTACCTGCAAGAGGCAAGAGAGAACATAGGGGTGCATACACCAGGAACTTTAACTTTAACTTTAATTCAAGGTTGAAGAACTGGTACTGTGAGGAAGGGTTTGGATTCATTGGTGACTGGGGACCCACCTGGAGTGATGGAGGTTTGTTCAAGCCTGACGGTCTGCATCCAATCTGGAGGGGAATCTAAGCACTCAATGACAAGTTTAAATGCTACATTGACAAGCATTTAAACTAGCCAAGGGAGGTGGCAGGCCAGCAAGGAGGGTACCTACTTGCTCACCCCCCACAGCAAGCAGTGGAACCAGTGAACCGGAGGCGTGGTTATCTCTACAAAGCAGAGTGCAAAAGATGGAGATTAGTGCCCAAGAGGTGGATAGGCAGAAAAGGAGCAAAATTCAGCAGAAGGGCAGACAGCAAGGAGAACCAGGGATAAAGGACAACCAAGGAAGGGGCTGGAGTAGAACAGCTAAACAGTCTAGGGAGGTCAAATCATGGAAAGCCATGTGTGTCAATGCCAGGAGCCTTAGCAACAAGTTGGAAGATCTGGAGGCTGTCATAGTGCAGTCAGACCTGGACATTGTGACCATAACTGAAACCTGGTGTAATGATAACCATGACTGGAAGATGGCCATACCTGGTTACAACATATTCAGAAGAGACAGGGCAGGTAGGATGGGAGGAGGAGTGGACTGTATGTGAAAAATTTCATAAGGGCCACAGAGATCCAGGAGAAACAAAATGGGGGAGAGATACTGTGGGTTAAGCTGGAAAAAAAAATGGGGCCAGCCATCCGCACAGGTGTGGTCTATAGACCACCAGCCAGGGGGAAGAAACAGATAGTGAGCTGATGCTAGTCATCCAAAGATTGGCAGACAAAGGTGAGCTAGTACTGGCAGGAGACCTCAATTTTCTGCGGTAAAAGACTGGCTGCACAACAGGATACAGAGGGTAATAGTAAATGGAGTCCACAGTAAAGAAAAGGGGGTTACTAGTGGGGTACTGGAGGGTTCAGTACTGGGACCAGTCCTTCTTAATGTCTTTATAAGTGACATTGCAGAGGGACTGGAAGGAAAAGTATGTCTCTTTGCAGATGACCCAAAGATCTGCAACAGGGTTGATACGCAAGTTGGGGTGGAAAGGATGAAAAGGGACTTGGCAGGGTTGGAGGAATGATCACATGTATGGAAGCTTAGATTCAATGCAAAGAAGTGCAAATAATGCACCTGGGAAACAAAAACCCAGGGGAAGAGTACACAATGGGGATGAGATACTGACAACAACAAAAATGGAAAAGGACCTTGGGGTAGTCATATCAGATGACCTAAAAGTGGGCCAGCAATGTGAGAAGGCACTAAGGAGGGCTGGGGGACACTGGGATGCACAGAGAGAGGCATCACCAATAGAAAACAAGAAGTTGTTGTCCCTCTGTACAGACAGTTGGTAAGGTCATATCTGGAGCACTGTGTACAGTTCTGAAGACCTCATCTCCACAAAGACATAGACGGGGTGGAGGCTGTCCAGAGGAGGGCAACCAAAATAGTGCTGGGTCTGCACCTGAAGACATATGAAGAAAGACTAAAGAAGCTTAAGATATATGGCCTCAAGGAAAGGAGAGGGGGGGCATGATAGAAACTTTCAAATACCTCAAGGGAGTCAACAAAGCCCAAGAAGGTAGCATCTTTCAGAAAAAGAGATGTGCAAGAACAAGAGGGCACAATTTCTGAGTACTCTGTGCTTGCGATGTTGTCCACCAGTAAATGGAGTCTGTAGTTCATCCTCTGGGGCACTCTATGCTTGCAATGGTGTCCACCAGTAAATGTGTATAAAGGTTGTTTCTTCGTGACGGGCGATGTCCTTAGTAGTCTCATTCTTGACCATAAATATAATTTTCTTCATTCCCACCAATGGCAAAACAGGCAACATTTGCTTCTTGATCAGTTACCCTCCCAGCAGATTGTCCTCTTGGGTGGCATCGATGATCACCATCTGTCACTGTACATCTTTGAAAAACACAACAAGACATAAAGAATGTCAGCAGAGAAATAACTCCAGTCACTACACACTCTGCCTGTGGAGGTAACATTACTTCTTGTCCTTCAACCTAGTAGTTGACACCTACTGGCTTCTTCTGGACCTTCAGTGTCCCTTTTTTCCTGATAGGACTCCAGTAGCATTATGTGAATGAGCAGGTTCTACTGGTAGCAATGGTCTACATTTCTCTGCACAGTTAAGTCAGTCTTCCTAACATGTTGGCAACCCCCCCCCCCCAAGAGGATTGTTATATGGACATAAATCTGTAGGTCTAGGTATACAAGAGCAAGGGGATCATTTATTTGACTGACACAGACAACAACCTGCAACAATTCTAATTTTACAGTAAGGTACCCCTATTATTGGTAGTTGGCATAATTCACATTCCACATAGCAAGGCATTTTAGGGATGACAAGGCAAATGTCTTAAAACTCATCATACACATAATTGAAAACACTTCCTTACCCATGCCACCTGCCTGATCATTGATAAGGGTCTGCTTCTTCCCACCCTTAACTATAGGCTAGTTACCTATACCAATGCTGCCATGTTTCACTTGTCTAAGTAGTATATAGCCTATAATAACATTTGTTTCTTTGCCCTCTCTGCTGCCTGCCTTACTCATCAATGTGAGCACTACAGTAAACTTGGTTGGCTGTCCCACTCAAATGCCCATGACCTTGTGTTTGGTTGCTTTGTAAATAAGTTACTCCTGACTGCCACCTCCCTAGCTATGCTGATAAATTAAAGACTGCTAACCTTGGGTACCCCTTTTGATCTACTATCCGGTCCTTGCTTTCTGTGTCTAAAACTTGGACTACCAAGGGTGAATAGGCTTTCACAAGTTGTGCTGTTAGATTGTGTAACTCCCTCCCTATATCTGTTCATTGCACCTCCTCTCTTCACCTCTTTAAAAATACCTGTGGAACTACTCCACCTGTACCTGTTTGGCATCACTGGCCTCTCCATTAATTTAGAGATAATCTGTGGTGTCTTGTATCTGTCATGACAGATATATTTGGATACTAACTGTACTTTTTTTCTCTTATGTACCCTGATCTACACTATTTGTATAATTATTATACTGCGATGTTCCTGCGTACTTCTGTAATTTTTGTTACTGTGGTTTTTATCTTGTATTGTACTTTTTTTGTCTGTACTACCCTATTATAACCTCCTGGGCAGTACCTGAAAATAGGCATTCATTTGTTTATTGTGCTTATCTGGTCAATAAAAACTAACTAACTAACTAACTAACTAACTAACTAACTAACTAACTAACATAATGGTAACTTGTGACCCACTTTCAAGAATGGCATGATACAGGTGTTCTTCAAGCTTCACAGGTACCTCTGTAAATGATTCTTTTGAGCCCTTTAGGCACACACTGGCCCGGCACATTTTTCAAGGGCATTTTAGAAGTAATATGTATGTGGAGTTGGTTTAAACTTCTCAATAAGCTTTCTGAGATCAGAACACACTATGGCATAAATTCAATCCTATCCACATCTGAAACAGAAATGACTATGCATTGAAAGGTCAGAGGCATTTCAGGGTTCACTAATGGGCCTTCTCTTAAACTGTTACATTGGAATGGAAGATCTGTGTGTCAGGTCTTGCACAAATGGGCAGGCCTAGACTCTTGCATCTGGACAGAGGTTGACAGCAACACAGCCACCTGTTCGTTTAATTCATCTAGTTCACATTGTCGGTAGAAAGTCACAGGACTGGGGACTGAACCAGTGCCCCAAGCAGTTTACTTAAACTCCTGGTAGGGTCTCTTCCCAAAGGGTGGTTTTAACCCTGAATCAGTTGGATGGCAGTAATCTGTTCTCTCAGCTACTAGAGCATACTCCACAACTCTTGATGTTAAGAGGGGGCAAAGGAGAGAAAGTTACTCTCTGGTATCCTAAACAGATGTTAATCAGCATCAAATGAGCAGAAACACTCTTCTCAATGTCTGGTCAATTCTTAATGCTCAGGTCTGCAGCAGGTATATCCCCCTTGCTAAGTATTCTTAGGAGTAGTTGCTTCAGCGGAGCAATTATCCAGAGATTCTCCTCCTGTTTTTGATCAGCAGATTGTAGCCACACATAATGACACCACTCACTGTATCACAAATCATACCCTCTGTTTTTGGCCAGGCAAAGTCGATGCTTTGTTACTATTTTGCTTTGTGCTTACAGGTTTTTGTTTTGGGCTTAAAGATATTGCAGTCTCTTTCTCACACTGAAGAAGCTAACTGCTTTTGTTCCACAACATTTCCAGGATAGTAGAAGTATAACTGGGGGGGGGGGTGGAGCTGACAAAGGCTTAGTGCCTTCCAACAGAAGGAAGATTCAAAAGGTCAAGTTAGTTGGTATGTAAAAGTGGAAGACTAGATTTGCTGGCTAAAAGCACCAAGCTTCACCTGAGCTCTTTTCTTCTAGGTTTGCTTAAAAGGACAGAGCTGGGGGCAACATTAACAGAATAAGGAGAAACATTAAGGCTTCTTATGGCTAAGCAGATTTATTGTTGTGTTACTATTTTGTTTTGTGCGTACAGGTTTTGCTTAATGGTTTTGTTACTGTTTTGTGCTTACAGGTTTTATAGTTTACTGCTTAATTTTTCTCTGATTGAAACTGTCTTTGCAGAGTACATTTTCTGCTAAATTGTTGCAGGTTGTGCTTACAAGTTTTGTTATTTTTTTTGCTTACAGGTTGTACAGTTTACTGCTTTATTTTTCTCTGAAATTGTTTTTTGTAGGGTATATTTTCTATTAAATTGTTATGCAGATTATCTTGCTGGAAGGAAGGAAAACACTCATCAGGGTGGTGGGTCAGAGCTATACTGATTGTTTCTGGAGGGCACAGACTTGGTCCCCACAGTTATACCTCTTCACAATTCATATGCCATTCTGGTGGAGCACAGTTTCTCTATGGAGGCACCCTCAGTGGAGACCAAGGAGGATGCTGAGAACCTCCACAAAGCAGATCTAGAGGAGGGTGGCACGGGACCCCACAGGGGAATCCAACAACTCCTGGTGAGGGATTCAATCATTGGGAGGGTAGAACTGGGGGGGGGAATGAAGGTGAGGTGCCTGCCAATGCCATGCCTGGGAGTAACAGAAAATAGTGCAGAGCACAGGGTTTGGGCTTTACTGGGGTCCACCTGGAGGGATACAGGCCTATACTGGCATGATGGTCTGCATCTGTCTGAGAAGGGAACCAGGATCTTAGGTGATAGGTTTAAATGCTTCATTGGCAAGCATTTAAACTGGCCAAGGGGGGAGGCACTGAAAAGAAGCACAGAAATCCCCCCTCCCACAAAACAGGGTAGTTAGCGAGGTAAACACCAAGGTTGAGAATTTGATAGGGAGCATGACAGGGTTAAATGGAGAAAAAGGCAAGGGCAGTAAGGACAGGGATGGGGCTAAAAGGGGAATGGCTATCAAAATATGGAGGGGGATGTGTACCAGTGCCCAACGTCTGGGAAACAAGCTCTCTGAACTAGTAACCCTGATGAAAGAGGGACTCCTGGATATCATGGCAGTCACAAAAACATGGTACACAGAGAACAATGACTGCGATGTCAACATACCAGGGTACACAATCTACAGGAGGGACAAGGAGAGCAAAAGAGGAGGAGGAGCTCTCTATGTAAGGGAAGGGATCAATGCAGTGGAACTAAAGGGTAAACAGGGAGGAGAGAAGGCACTGAGGGTCACCCTGGGGACAGAACATGGCATCACAATCTCCACAGGGGTTGCATACAGACCACCATCTCAGGGAGAGGGAACGGACAAGGAAATGATAGAAGTCATCCTTAGAATGGCCGAAAAGGGGGAGATATTGCTGATGTGGGACTTGGGTACGCCAGATATTAACTGGATACCTTTGCTGCAGCCAGATCCACAAGCAGGGTCATTCTCGATGCCCTACAGGCTGCATGCCTCAGGCAGCAACTGTTGGAATCCACTCTGGAGAGAGCAATCTCAGACCTGGTACTCTCAAATGGGGATGGATAGATGATCTGAGATTTAGAAGTGAGTAGCCATCTGGGAACAAGCAACCACCAAACAATGTGTTTTATGATAAACACAGCCTTAGAGTCAAGTCACAAAAAGGCGAGGGTATTGGACTTAAGGAGGACTGACTTTGGCAATATGGGGGAGTGCTTCAGGGAAGCACTAGCAAATGTGCAAGAAGGTGGGGTGGAAGAACAATAGAAAAAATCAAAACTGCCATCACAGAGTCAGCTATCTTTTGTGTGAATCAAATAACAAAGCAAATTGAAGGAACAAAATACTATGGTTCTCAAAAGAGGTGTCAGGGAAGGTTAGGAAAAAAAGATGGAATTCAGAAAGTATAAGGAAATACAGAAGGAGCAGGACAGAGAACTGTACCAGTTAAATCAAAAGAAAGTGGGGAAGGCAGTTAGAATAATGAAGGCCCAAACCAAGGAAAGATAACCAACTCTGTTAAGAAGGGGGATAAAATCTTTATAGATACATTAGGGAGAGAAGAAAACCAGCAGAGGGATATTGAGTCTTAATAAAAGGGAGGGGGGTGGGCAGAATGTGACAGTAAAAAAAGCAGGAATACTAAATGAATACTTCTGCTTTGTATTCACAAAAGAAGAGGAGGGAGAAGCACCTAAACCAAATCATAGAAGCACACTGGATAGGGGGGTCGATACCAGTCAAGTCACAGAAGAAAGGGTCCTGAAAGCACTTCTAAAACTGAAGATGGACAAAGCAATGCAGCCTGATGGGATTCACCCAGAATTCTAAAAGAACTAAGGAGGGAACTAATGATACCACTGACTACCTTCTTTTATAAATCATGTGAAAAAGGTGTGGTACCTGAGGACTGGAGGAGAGTGGATGTGATTCCCCTTCACAAAAGTGGGAGCAAGGCAAAGGCAGGAAACTGCAGGCCTTTTAGTTTGACTTCAGCAGTAGGGAAACAGATGGAATCACTTCTGAAAAAAAAGAATTGTTGAGTACCTAGAAGCCAACAGGGCACAGGACCCAAGGCAGCTTGAATTCACATTGCGAAGGTCGTGTCCAATGAACCTAATAGTTTTCTTTAACTGGGTGACCAAAGTAGTAGAAAAGGGAGGGGATGTGGACATGGCCAACCTAGACTTTAGAATGGCATTTGACACAGTCCCACACAAAAAATTGATAAACAAGTTGGCCAGCCTGGGAGCGAATCCCAGGGTGGTAACCTGGGTAAAAAAATTGGCTGGACTACAGGATGCAGAGGGTAATAGTAAATGTAGTCCACTCTGAAGAAAGGGCAGTTATTAGTGTGGTACTGCAGTGTTCAGTACTGGGACTGGTCCTCTTTAATGTCTTTACAGGTGACATTGTGGAGGGACTGGAAGGAAAAGTATGTCTCTTTGCAGACAACACAAAGATCTGCAATGGAGTCACATGATGCCATTGAGCTGAGCGGTGTTGTAGCTCTGTCTTAACCCCTCAGAATTAATGGATTTTCTCCACTCATTGAGTTGTTTTCTGGGCAGATTTTGTTGCTCCTGGTGTGGAAATGACAGCTAAGTTGGACCAAAAGAAATCGGCCAAGAAAAAATATAAGCTTTCCATCTCACATCCATTGGATGAGGCTTCAGGGCTTCTTGCAGATCCACAAGTTGAGAAAGAGTCGGAGACTAGCTTGGTGGCCCAAGAGTTTGCAGAGATAGAGAACTTTATGGGCAGAATTTGCACCAATCTCAATCACATCATGGTGCAACTTATGGTGTCTATGTATCTCTGGAGGCACTGGGGCATTGGGTAGAGCAGGCTGAGGGGCAAATCAGTTGGGTGGTGGACTGGGTCAACCCAGTGGAGTGGCATTTGAAGATGGCAGAAAAGAAGATTGCAAACCTCTGTGACAAACTGGATGACTTGGGGCTCATAGCTGCTGGAGTAACATTCGGTGTTGTGGGCTACCAGAGCGTGTGGAAGGCAAAGACATGATTAGCTGTCTTCAGCATAAGATCCCGTTCTGGTTGCAGTGGGAGCCTGGGTCACCAGTGGAAACTGAGCATGCCCATAGAGTGCCCTCTGGACTACCACCTCAGGGTAGCACCACTTGACCTCACCCCGTAGTGTTCAAGTTGCTTCATTTTCAAGATTGCCTCAAGATACTGAGAGATGTTCGTGCTGTGAGAGATATTCGTGTTTGTGGGGCAAAACCTTTGCTTTACCAGGATTATCCTAGATGGGTGTTGGAGAGGAGGAAGGCCTTCAACAAGGCCTTGGATCTGGCCAAGGCCCAGGGCATTCGAGTATTTCTAATGCCACCAGCTGCCTTGAAGATTGTGGCTGGAGAGTGCATACTGTAGTTTTCTTCTGCTTCTGAGGAATGTCAGTTTATTCAGGCCATGAAAGGTGGAATGCCCCAGAGGAGTTATCAACCTTCACAGAATAAGCAGACCCTCCCCCCCCCCACAATTGCAGTGGTCTCAGGATAAGAAGGAGCAGCAACCAGCTGGTAGAGCTGGAGAAGAGGGAGCCCAGAATGGTGTATCAGTCTCTGCAGACTCTAATGATGCTGCTAATTCTATGGACTGAATGAGGAGGAGGACTGGAGGCTTTTCTTCAACTGGCTGATGGACTGGCTATCCAGGTAATGGGTGTTACAATGGTTTAATTATTACCTGGCTTAGTTCACTTACTGCCTGACTGGCAGAGGGGTACGTAGAAAATTTGGGTAGATATGGTTTTGGGGTGTTATCTTATTTACTTTTCTCATGGCTGAGTGAACAGAGTGGGGTGGTTCTTGGTGGGTGTTTTCTTGGGGATTGCCAGGAGTTGGTTTCTTGTTCTTATTCCTGTTGCAGTATCAGAGTGGGGTAAAGGTGTTGGCCTTGTTTTTAGTTGCGGATGATGCTTTCTTGTGGGAACTGGTTGGGGGATGGTAAACTGACTGTTCTGTGGCTGTCTTGTTGTAGTTCTAGAAAATCCAATTGTGGAGTCACAGTGGATTGTAGATAGTGGGCGCCTTCCTCTGGTAGGCTGAAAGTGTTGGCTGCTATGCTGCAGATATCGGCAGTTGGGGCCAACCCTCTCCATACCCCCTTCAGGGACATGGCTAGGTCTGTGACTGGGGGAGCAGAGATCATTCTCCTGGTGAGGGACACTACTGAAAACAATGTTCCTATGGATGGGAAACAGCCACCCTTTTGTTGGGTTGTGCAGGGAAGGGGATTAGGCTGTGAGATATTACTTAGCATAAGTTGTGCAGTGCAATAGTTGGAGCTATTGTCACATCTAATGTGGCTTCTTTACTGGGGAATGTTATTGGGAGGGGTGAGGGTTGAAGGGTTGAAATGGCCTGCTGTTTTCTATCCAGATCATGGGTAGGAATGGGGTTCTGGTCATTTTAGCGGGGAGGGGGTTTGGTAATTTTTTATTGGGTGATGGAAGCTCCCATCATAGTGGTTTGGGAGGGTGTTGTGGGTGGCATTTTGGAGTTCCACATGGTTCCAAATGGTGGGTTGGTTATTGGGGGCTAAGAGGTAGTGATTATAGCCATGCAACAGGTTAGGAAGCCCAGTCAGGTGGGCTGAGGGATTAGTTTGGATTGAGTGAGATAGGGGGAGATAGTATTGCTGCTTTGCCTGGTTGTGTGAGATGCTGTATTGTCTTGGTCACCTTGGGGGTGCACACATCTGATTATTTTCCTGGGGTACGGGAGTTCTTTATATTCACTCACTGGGTGTTAGAACTGGAGGTCGGGGCAATTTGGGAGTGGGCATGGGGGAGGGAGTAAGGTGTCCCTGGTGGGAGGAGGGACAGTTTTGTTTTCTCTTCTGTTTGGGGGGACTAGGCTAGAAGTGGGAGCTTCATGGTTAGTGGGGAGCTTTGTCCCTCATGGTGGTGGTGGTTGTCTTGTGTTTGTTTTATTTTGCAGGAACAAAGACATTGGACCTTTGAGAGCTGAGCGCTTGCTGGATGCCCAGAGGGCAGTCATGTTCTGGAGTCCCTGTATTGGTTCCATGCCCCTCTTGGGAATGACCTGTGGAATTCTAGACTACTTGTGTTGTAATGATGAGTATTTGGGGAATTTTAAGTCCGGATGTGGGGGATTATTTTTTGAGGACCAGTGGCTGAGGTTCTTTGCTTGCGGCTGGTCTCTCGATCATCTTTGCTGTTACTAACAGACTGTGGGAATATAATTGCTTATTCTGAACATTTACCCTCTGGATTGTTTTATGGTTGGGGTTTGGGTAATGGTCCCCAATTTGGGGTGTATACTATATTCTTTCTATATTTAGATATTATTTGTATTATATTTTTCTGCTGTGTTGACTATGGCAGGAAGGGGGGGAATACAATATGGGTGGAATGTGAGGGGACAGATTGCATTGCTCATAGAGTATCTTGGTTTACTGCAATGGAAATGTGTTGCATCTTTCCAAGAGTTGTATATAGTTGGGTTGGGGGGACTTCCTTTTAAGGTTTAGATCGGGGTTATTGGGGTCTGTTTGGTTTTCAGTCTGCTTTATGTGGGGTTTTCCTTGGATCTCTGTTGGTGTGGGGGTTGGGGGGGAGTGAGGGGGTTGGCGGGCTTTAAAATCATGTCCTGGATCATGTGGGGTATGAATGGCCCAATTAAAAGGAGACAGATCCTGAGTCATGTTCAAAAGTTAGAGGGACAAGTTATTCTGCTTCAAGAAACCCACTTGCTGTCCAAGGAGGTAGAGCAGCTATGGAGAATCTGGGGGGAGCAGATGTCTGGGGCTTACTAGAAGACAAAGAAGAGAGGGGTTCTAATTTTAATTGCTCATGGCCAGAACGGGGTAATCCAGCAGATGGTGAAGGACCCAGGGGGTCGCTGGGTGTTGGTTTCGGGAGTTTTGGATGGGCAAAAGTATACATTAGTATTGGTTTATATCCCACATGTGGACAGTGCTATTTTTTTTTCAATGGTTTTTCACAGGTCTTGCAGGAACATAGTGATAGTTATCATTTTGTGGGGGGTGATATGAATAAAGCACTGAATCCTACTGTCGATCGAAGTGGAATTCCTAGTCAGTTGATGACACCAGGGGCTAAGACCTTAAGTCAGCTGTTAACAGACCAAGGGCTGTGGGATGCTTGGAGACTTCAGAATTCAGAGTAGAGATTTTATAAAGTTTTCATTGGTGCACCAGTCTCACAGTCGTATTGACTTGATTTTGGTCTCGCAACCTTTGTTACAACATTCTCTAAAGGTTTCCATTGATCCAGTAATGATTGTGGATCACTCGACAGTTATCTGAGTTTGCACAGGGGCATTGTTCCAACCAGAGCAGCCTTGGTGGAGCTGCAATGTGACTTTTCTAACCGATCAGTCTTTTCAGGAGTGGCTTAAGCAGGAGGCACGTAGAACCAGGATCCAAACTACAGCAAGTCAGTCGCAAGCCTTGGACAATCTTTATGATATCCATGATCGCTGGCTGGTCGAAATCTGTCCAGGCAGGCTGAGGGCCTGTAACCTCGCATCGATCACCGCCATGCTCATTTGAATGCATTTTGTTGATCTCCGACCTGATCAATGAAACCTTATCATTAAAGAACTAAGCAAATTCATCACACTTTATTTGTGGAAAAGCTCTCTGACCCTGCAGGCAGGCTGGATTGCATAGCCTCTCCATGGTCCAGAAGAGCTGAACTGGTCGATTCCTTGATGCAGTTATCTCCTGGGACAGGAACTCTGCCTTCTTATGGGAGATTTCCGATTGATAGTCCACATAATGGGCCATCAATCTAAGTCTGTCACCTTCCAGGCCAAATTTCCACCAACAGCGTTCCGATCTTCGCCCTACTCTCCTCAACTCCCTCAATACCTCACCAAACCAAGGGGACCGAGGGCAGAGGGAGAGGGGCCAAACTCGGACAGGTGCTACGGAATCCAGAGCCCTCAGCACCATATTATTATAGTGCACTACTAAGACATCTGGTTCCATGCACTTCACAGGCCAACTCAATAGGTCCAGCACCATCATCAGACCATCAGGGGTTACTCCCCTCAAAGGCGGGTACCGGGCCATCTCCAAAGGGGGCAGTCTCATTGGGGGGGCCACAAAATTGAACCATCTAGAACCTTATAGAGTGATGGTCTGACCACCCAACTGGTTCCACCACCAGTTCCGTGATCTCCATCCTCAGGGTGAGCACCAGATCTAGAGAGTGAACCTGAATATGGGTTGCAACGGTAACAACCTGTGTAAAGCCCAAAAAGATCATCAGTTGGAGGAAGTTTTGACCAAAATGCGAGGTTATAGACCCATGTCACTACTCAATGTGGATTATAAGATCTTAACAACAGTTTTAGTAAATCGTATGACTTTGATTCTGTCTGTTCTTATTCATCCAGATCAGGCTGGGTTTGTGGGAGGTATGTTTGGTGCAGATCATATTCAACGGCTGGTAGATTTATTAAGTTTGCCATCCTCTTCCTTGGGGACATCGACTTTGGTGGGATTAGACACATAAAAGAATTTGATTCCATTGAGTGATCTTACCTTTTTGCTACATTTGGTAAATTTGGGTTTGGCCCTAATTTTATTTGATGGATTAGGATACTCTGTGCTTCCACTAAGGTATCAACATTTATGAAAGGTAGACTTTCTGTATCCTTCTCGTTAGCAAGGGGAACTCATCAACGGTATCCCCTATTTATGGCTCTTTTTTTGGCAGTTGAACCACTGGCACAGAAAATTAGAGATGACATGGGTATACAGGAGCTTTGGGTGGGCAATAAGGAGTACAAGGCAATGTCATTTGCCAATGATATTTTGTTAATGAAGTCTGAAGTGGAAACCTCATTGCCTGAGTTGGTTCATCTGTTGAATCAGTTTGCTGGAATTTCAGGACTGCAGAAAAATTGATTCAAGTCTGAAATTGTTCCATTGTGGACATAGGGTACATGGGTGCAATGGACAGCAGTAGGTTTTAATTGGACAAGGAAGCCTATGAAATACTTGGGGATCAGTAGCTCTCCTGTATTGTTGGATTGGCCCCTATTGTATCTAGGTCCCCTTTTGGATCTCCTAAAATTAGAGCTTGAGCTGTGGTGGCATTTCTGGTTTTCATTATGGGGAATGATTCAGGTGGTTAGAATGATTGTTATTCCTAAATTGCTATATCTCTTGCATTATATGACCTTGAAGACTGAGGATAAATGATGGATGCAATTCAATAAGGCGCTTACTTTGTTTTATTGTGAGGATAAGAAATCCCATTTGTCGTATGCTAGACTGATGGCACCGTATTCTAGAGGGGGTTCGAAGCCCCCTGGTTGCAGGGTATTTTGCGGTGGTGGGGCTTCACCAGGTATGGTTGTGGTTTTATGCTGAGCACTGGGATGATCCATATGATGGCTTGAGTTAGAGAGGGGGTGGTCCTCTCCCTATCCCCCAGAATGTTGGCTTTGGTGACCCTTAGGAGATAATTCTTCCCTGGCCACTCAGTCTTATGCCAGAGACATCTGATATTTAAGTCGTAAATTTCTAGGCCAGTCATGTTGTTCTGTGGCTCCTTTGGAATAATCCATGACTTTTAATCAGAGGTGGTCTTTCATTGGGCAAAGGGCTGGGTTTCAGAGAGTTCAGGATCTGTTTTTGAGTCAAACTAGTCTTTTCAAGAGATTCAGTTTCAAGCTTCCTGGACTTCTACGCACCATTGGACATGGACCTAGAGTTTAGGCATGTCTTATGTTCTGTGGAGACATGGGACTATCATCTTCCCCACTGGGGTTGTAGGAACAGGTCTTTGGGATGTGGGTAAAAAGACTAGGATCTTTTACCCCTCCAAAATTGGGTACTATTTATAGGACATTATGGGAGTTTAGGGCCCTGACACAGGATAAGGTTCAGCAGAAGTTGGACACTATGCTGGGTGGTTTGTTGCAGGAGATGGAATGGGCTATCATTTGGACTAATGCTTATGGCTATGACTGGGATGGAGGGGTGTAGGCTCATGCATCTGAAGTCCATGCTGCTTTGGTATCTTGCTCCAGCCAGGTTGTATTCGATGAGGCTTCTTCCTCATCCATGTTGGAGGTGTAATAGGCATGACAGCATGATACTTCATGTGTTTAAGGGATGCTCTTTTCTATCCTTTGGGTGGGATAAATTGCTTTTTGTGGTGGAACAGGTATCAGGTAGGATAATGCTGGCATATCCCTCTTTGCAAGTCCTAGGAAACACTTACTGTAAAAGTTAGGATCGGTAGGGCCATATGGTCGTGCTTGGTTCATAACGGCAATCACAGAATCTAAGCATCTTCTTTTGTGACACTGGAAATCAATAGTCATTTCCTCTCTTGAAGAATGGATGGAGAGTTTGATCACTGTGGCTGGATATGAACGCATGGTGTACTTAGCTCAAGAAAGCCACACTTGGTATCTTAAGGTTTGAAAACCTTTTTTGAATTATGTGCAGGTGCTTATTCCTAGGGGATGAGTATGGTTGCCCCCCCGCATGGCTTCCAGTTAGTTTTTGCCTTGTTGGTGGGGCCCTGTCCAGGATGGTTAGGATCGTCCTGTGAGGGGTCCCCTGTATAGTGGATATGTAGCTTTCTTCCCAGTCACCAGCCCTCTTCTCCCCCCTCAATTTGTGTTCCCTTCTCCTACCATGCCTGGATGAGTTATAGGAGACACAGGCAGATGATGGTATGATGAACCCACAAGGTTTATAGTTTTTTTTCAGCAGACTATTCTTTGGGGTGGTAGCTGTTTTGTTGGGGGGTTGGAGGGAATTCTTCCCTGTACTGTGTGTGCACGGTGTAGATGGTTAGTACATTAGTTGTTCAATGATATGGCTAGCTAGTGGGGATGTAGCCACATTGTATGGCAGTAATTAATGGCAGGTGCTCATTGTTGGCTTTGTAAAATGTGTTTTGTGCTTCTGTTTGGGTATTGGGGTTTACTTGTATTTTAAGTTTATAAACTATTAATAAAAAAACAAAGATCTGCATCAGGGTTGATACACAAGGGTAGGTGGAAAGGATGAGAAGGGATTTGGCAAGGTTGGAAGAATGGTAAAAAGAATGGCAGCTTAGATTCAATGCAAAGAAGTGCAAAGTAATGCACCTGGGAAACAAAAACCCCGGGAGAAGAGAACACAATGGGGTTGGGGGGATGGGGATTAACAGCAGCAAAAATGGACAGGGGAGGTAGTCATATCAGATGACCTAAAGGTAGGCAGACATGTGAGAAGGCAGTAAGGAGGGTTGTGGGGATACTGGGATGCATAGGGAGAGGCATCACCAGTAGAAAACAGGAAGTTGTTATCCCTCTGTACAGACAGTTGTTGAGACCCCATCTGGAATACTTCATGCAGTTCTGGAAACCCCATCTCCACAGGGACATAAACAGAATGGAGGCAGTCCAGAGGAGGGTAACTAAAATTGTGCAGGGTCAGCACCAGAAGCCACATGAAGAGAGACTAAAAGAACTTAATATGTATACCCTCGAGGAAAGGAGGGAGAGGGGAGACAGGATAGAAACATTCAAGTACCTCACAGGAAACAACAAAGTCCAAGAGGGTAGCATCTTTTAGAGAAAGAGAGGCAAAGGTACTGGACTTTAGGAGGCTGACTTTGCCAAAATGGGTGAGTGCCTAAGGAGTGCGCTAGCAAATGGGCAGGAAGGAGGGGTGGAAGAACAATGGCGAATAATAAAAACTGCCATCACAGAGGTAACAAGCCTTTCTGTGAAGCAAATAAATAAAGCAAAACAAAGAAAAAAACACTATGGTTCTCAAAGGAGGTGGCAGGGACAGTTAGGGAGAAAAAGATAGCATTCAGGATGTACAAAGAACCACAGAAGGAGCAAGACAGAGAATTGTATCAGGTAAAGCAGAAGTAAACAGGGAAGGCAGTCAGAATCGTGAAGGCCCAAACCGAGGAAAAGATAGCCAACTCAGTTAAGAAGGGGGATAAAACCTTTTATAGCAACATCAGGGAGCAAAAGAAGACTAAGGGAAGGATAGTGAGGCTTAAGAAAGGGAAGGGGAGGTGGGCAGAGGGTGACTGAGAAAAGGCAGAGATATGGAACAAACACTTTTGCTCAGTATTCACAAAATAAGAGGGGGAGGCACCTAAACCAAACCATAGACACACTCTGGACAGTGGGGGTCGATACCATTCCATTCACAGAAGAAAGTTTCCTGAAGGAACTCCTAAAATTCAAGGTGGGCAAAGTAATGAGGCCTGATGAGATTCACCCCAGAATTCTAAAAGAACTAAGGAGAGGCCTAGTGACATCACTGACTTCCCTTTTTAACAAATCATGGGAGGATCGTGTGGTACCTGAAGACTGGAGGAGGGCAGATGTGATTTCTTTTCTCAAAAGTGGGAACAAGGCAGAGGCAAAAAATTGCAGACCTTTTAGTTTTACTTCAGCAGTAGGGAAAATCACTTCTGAAAGAAAGAATTGTTTAATACCTAGAGGCCAGCGGAGCACAGGACCCAAGGCAGCATGGATTCACAGCAGGAAGGTCATGTCAGATGAATTGAATAGATTTCTTTGACTGGGTAACCAAAATAGTAGACCAGGGAGGGGCTGTGGATATGGCCTACCAAGACTTTAGCAATGCATTAGACGCAGTCCCACACAAAAGATCAATAAACAAGATAGCCAGCCTGGGAGCGGGTCCCAGTGTGGTAGCCTGGATAACAAACTGGCTGGACAACAGGACACAGAGGGTAATAGTAAACAGAGTACACTCTAAAGAAAGGGGGATTACTAGTGGGGTACCACAGGATTCAGTACTGGAACCGGTCCTCCTTAATGTCTTTATAGGAGACATTGCAGAGGGTCTGAAAGGAAAAGCATGCCTCTTTGCAGATGACACAAAGATCTGCAACAGGGTTGATACACAAGGGGGGGATGCAAAGGATGAGAAGGGACTTGGCAAGACTGGAGGAATGGTAAAAAATACGGCAGCTTAGATTCAATGCAAAAAAGTGCAAGGTAATGCACCTGGGAAACAAAAACCCAGAGGAAGTGTACACAATGGGGGGGATACTAACAACAACGCAAATGGAAAGGGACCTGGGGTTAGTCATATCTTAAGGTAGGTAAGCAATGTGAGAAGGCAGTAAGGAGGGCTGGGGGATACTAGGATGTATAGGGAGAGGCAACAACGGTAGAAAATAAGAAGTTGTTATCCCTCTGTATAGACAGTTGGTGAGACCCCATCTAGAGTACTGTGAACAATTTCTGGAGACCCCATCTCCACAGGGACATAGACAGGATGGAAGCAGTCCAGAGGAGGGCAACTAAAATGGCGCAGGGTCTGCAACAGAAACCATATGAAGAGAGACTATAAGTGCTTAATATGTATACCCTTGAGGAAAGGAGGAAGAGGAGGGACATGATAGAAACTTTCAAGTACCTCAGTGGAATCAACAAAGTCCAAGACGGTAGCATCTTTCTGAAAAAGAGTTGTACAAGAACAAGGGGACACAATTTGAAGTTAGAGGGGGAACAGCTCAGGGAAACGTAAGGAAGTATTTTTTCATGGAGAGAGTGGTTGATGCAAGGAACGGCTTTCCTGAGGAGGTCATGGGGTAAAAAACAGTGGGGGAATTCAAGAATATATGGAACAGACATAAGGCAATTCGAGTGGGGGGGGGTAGGAGAAAGTAGGCTGTTGGTTAACTAGGATCTGCAGCTTTTCCAATACTGTAGACAGGGAAATGAGCAGACTGGGTGGGCCAAGCAGTCCTTATATGCCATCAAAATCTATGTTTCTATGTTTCTCGGGTAGATAAATGGTCAAACACAGTGACCTAAAAGTGGGTGGTTTGCCAATACTGAGTGACATCCCATGTGGGTCTTTTTATCGTCTCCTCCAGTTATTTCCATTTCTTGCTGTCAGAACACTACCAGTCTTTTACCATCTGGGTGGCCTAGTTAATGTGTCATAACCAATATCCCCAGCAGGGGATGGTTTAACTCCTGCAGAGGCTTAAAGCCTTTTGTAGGAGCTATGTCTAAAGTGGGGTTTCAGTGCTTTCTCCAGTAACTGTCCCATGTTCAGAACAACTTCTGATGGGGAAGGTGTGGGCTTAATCTCTCCTGTAACCACTAAATTTTTAGCCTGCAGTGGGTCCCCCTATGCTCAGTTGGAAACACAACTCTTTCACCAGTTAATACTGTATAGCTCTTCCATGCATTCAGAGAAAATCAACTGAATTCTGAGACATGATGATTTCCCATGGGGCATTCTCCCCTGCAGCAATCACCTTAAAAGCCATGTTTTAAGGGTCTACCACCTCCCAGAATGTCATGACATTCCTTTTTATGTTTGCGTGCATGCATGTGCAAAAAACATGCTGTGACACCTTGCTGGAGTAGCAGGTTGTGGAGGTGCAGCAGAGTTGTGGCTAATGCCACCACTGCTTTTAGGGGCTTGTTTCTTTGGCACCAATGAATAAGCACATTGTTTATGACAGCAGCTCAGAAGCATACCACCAACTTGAAACAATTTCGCTGCTGTAATGAGGGAGCGCCCCCTCATTGCAGGGCATGCCTTGCCTGGTATAATATTTCAGTAAACATGGCGGCAGCTGTCGCCGTCCGCCTCTCACAGTCCCACGAAAGCTGATGTCGAGGGTGCCCAAGTCCCCTGTCAGCATGCCCCCTCCCCAGTTTGTTTGCCGGTGGGGGAGCCCAATCCCCATCTGCATATGTGCCCCTTTGCTGTTTTTGTCTGCCAAGGGGGTGCCCAGTTCCCCTCGGCATAATCTCCCCCCCAAACACAGACATGCTTGCTGACGGTGGGCCCAAGCCACATCGGCTTCAGTGCCCTGTCTCCAATCTGCCGAATGGGGTGCCCAGTCCCCCTTGGCTTCATCCCCCCTCCCAAACACAGACAAGCTTGATGACAGGGTGCCAATCCCCTTGTCGGCATGTTTAACACCCCCCCACAAGATTGTGTGTCACATTGGAAGCATGTCACCCTACACACATTGTGTGCCATACTGGGAACCCACCTCAGTGTGGCTAACATCACCCCCCCCAAACTGTTCCTTACACCTGCAAAAAAAGAAAATAGTCCGTGGTGTTTTTATTAATTTTTTTATTACCTGAAACAAAGAAAATGGTCCCTCACCGTTTGGTCCCCTACCCCAACCTGCACCCACCCTCTATGGACCCCACTTCCCCACACCCCCTTCACCCCATACTTACCTCTGGAGCCCAGCTTGACAATCTTCGGTGGAGCGGAAACAAGTCTGCACTCTTCAAAGCCGACTGCTAACTGAAGAAATGCTGGTAAGCTGTATAAAGGCATGGGGGGGGTCAACTTAGGTGGATATCTTGCCCATTTTTGTGACTTTTGGCACCAAATTTTCAACATGGGATTCTTGAGACCCACCTCATGAACTCAGTCACTGCCATGTTGTCATTCGGTCCCCAAAGGTGATTTTGTGGTCACTGCGTGGGACCGACTAACAAAACAACAGTGTCACTGTTTATGATGTGGGCTCCCAAAAAGCCTATGTTGCAAATTTGGTGAAAAAATTCCAAAAAATTAGTGTGTCATCAGCGTGCATTGCGCAGTTCTCAAGCACGCTTTTAACTTAGAGAATTTTTTATATTTTCACATCAGATTTTCAACATTGCCATTTTTCCACACCTCCTTATGAACAGTACAGCTGTCATTTTTCACATCCTGCCTGAAATTTGATTTCGCACATCTGGCGCACAATGGCACGGTCGCTGTGCGAAATCAATGTTTGGGACAGATTAAGAAAATCACAGTGAAAGTGTTCACAAGGAGAGGACCCAAAAAAGCCCATGTTTCAAATTTGGTGAACAAATTTCAAAAAATGATTGCATTATCAGCGTGCATTGCGCACTTTCTATGCACATTCATAACTTCGCTAATTTTTTATATTTTTACTCCAGATTTTCAACATTGTCATTTTTGCACACCACCTTATGAACAGTACAGCTGCCATTTTTCACATCCTGCCTGAAACATGTTTTCACACCTGTGGCATACAATGGGCATGGTCGCTGTGCAAAATCAATGTTCGGGACAGATAAAGAAAATCACAGTGCCACTGTTCATGAGCGGAGGTCCCAAATTGCCCATGTTGAAAATGTGGTGTAAAAAATCCTCCAAATAATTGCATTACCGGTGTGAGTTGTGCAGTTTCTAGGCATCCTCATGACTTCACCAATACACCAATATTTTTATATTTTCACTCCAGATTTTCAACATTACCAATTTTTTACACCTCCTCATGAACAGTACAGCTGTCATTTATCACATCCTGCCCGAAATGTGTTTTCACTCCTGTGGTGCCAAATGGCTCAGTCGCTGTGCAAAATCACCTTTTGGCTAACAAATTGATAGTGTCACTGTTCATGCTGTGCTGTCACAAACACCCATGTTGAAAACTTGGAGTGAAAATACCAAGAAATGCCCAGGACATTAGGGTTTCCGACCATAACGCCCTACCCTGTAGGAACTGACAGGTGTCAGGGGTGTGACTTGGGATTATCAACAGTAATGCTCACGCCATTCCACCCCCAGCCCCACCCCTGCAGCCAGTGACAGGCATCGAGGTGTTCCTTGGACTCTTTGACCCCAAAGTTCACCCCATTCTCCAATACTGCACCCATTTCAGCGTATTTCCTTATGGAGTGGGGTGAGTATAAAGCTCAAACACCCCAAGGCACACCTTGACACTTGTTGGTGTCTGCAGGGTAGAGCGAGGTGAAATGGCATGAGCGTTATGGATGATGACCCAAAGGTATACCCCAATGCTTGTCCATCTCTGCAGGGTTGGGGTGCTGTTGTCGTCAGTTCAATAATTCAATGTGATTCCTATTCTGCATCTGTCTAACTCCTGCACTTCCAATGCATATGCCAGCAAGCAAACATTCGGCATTGACAAATGCTTGTTAATTCTGATCATGCTGTCACTGGTGCTACATTGCCATCATCTGCTCAGATGTCTTCAGGTCAAGTCTTTCCCTTCTCTAGTACTTACCTTTTGCTGTCTAGGGAGCACACAGAGCAGGTTCTGCATCTGTGGCAGAGTCCTTCAGGGGTGGACAGTGCCCCCCCTTGGCCTGTCTAGTCCTTCAGAAGTGGGCTTGCCAGTCCGTTTGGAGGGGCCTGAGACAGCTGGCATCATGCTGGGTGCTTGGAGCTTTCCTCCTTACTTTCCCCTCACTGGATTCCCAAAACAAGGATATCATGGTGTATGTGTGTGTGTGTGTGTGTGTGTGTGTGCTTGTGGTGTACTCATACTCCAATATCAGCCAGTTTCTCCCTTCCCATTGGCAGCTCACTGCTGCCTGAGGTCAACAGGTGGTGGTATTGCAGTGCAGCCCTCTGCCTTATCTGCAGGACAGCATCCTGAAGGATTCACAATTCACCACACCCTGACTTGCCTCCAATCTCCAGACTTGTTCCTACTCCCAGGACACTGGCACCATGAACAGCTGTGGCAGATGGCTCTCCTATCAAAACTCTAAAAGTTTTTTGCATGGGGCTGAAAGTCCTTCCAAGAATTGTTATTTTCTGTAGACAGTTTTCACTGTTTCTGACACAGTTTCTCTATGCTAACTGTATCGGTCCATGTTGTCACCCCAAGAACTAGAATACTGTTCTTTAGGTACATGTCCTCACCTTTGCACCATTTCGTAAAGTTTTTTAATTCATCAGTTATACTGATGGTGGTGTATAAATACTTTTCAAAGGCTACATATGGTTGCTTTAATCAAGTAAAGCCCAATAGGGCCTTTACTTTGTGAACCAGTATTCCCAAGATGTATATAAACTGGCACTAAAGTTGGTGACCAGTCATCTGTGCCCATTACAGAGGCTTTCCCACTGCAGCCAAACTCACAGTTTTCACAAGTTTGGAGCCACGATTGGGCTCTTATTAATCCCACCATTTGGGCAAGTTCTGAACACACACCTCTACTGGAAGGCTTCAAATGCACAACTCAGCAGGAATTTAGGGATGCCAGGTCCTCTCCATAAGAAGTCCCTACTGGGTCTTTCTCATTAATATTTGATCGGTCTGGTCTGAAGCTGCGCTGTCTGCAGCCATCACAATCCTTGGATATATGTCCCTCATTGGCTACTGAGTGAATGGGATTGGCTTAAGGGCTGTGTCCACCTCCAAACTGGTTCATAATTCATGGGCATGTTCCTGCCACACTTTTCAAAATCCCACTTGGGGTTTTACTGCTGATACTTGCCCTCTACATATTATTTGTAGACTTTCTTTGCTGCTTATCTGACCCTTTCAGCATGTTCTCTGGGGTCAGAGGGTATATGGATGGTGGTGCCCATCAGCACCTGCCTAAATATTTGATATGGTTGGGCTCAGCTACTTGTGAACCATCCTAGACACAAGAAAGAGTCCTTTGGTTCCTCTGCTGCTTTGATTCTCCTTTTGCCTGCCAGAGAGGGGGACCACAGGATCAGCTGATCTACTTTATGCAGTAATATTCATCAAAAGCATAACAGACACAAATTATGTGCACTCAGGGATGGCTGATTCAGCTGGCATCAATACAATACACAGCCCTTATTGCCCTGTCTGCCTTTCTTTAAGAAAGCTGCACTGTTAGATCACTCAGTTCTTTGTTTGCCTGTCTGTTATAGTTCTTAATCAGTGTTTGATAGTCCATGGTCCTCCTGCTTTCACCTGCACTAGTCAAAGAGCAATTAAGAGCCAGAAAAGTTTTATCTGAGCACCACATTGTCAGTTCCACCATGCCGCAGTGACATGAATTGTGTCGAATGGTATTACAGCGACAGCACAATGCTGACAGCTGGCATTGTGCCATCAGGGTCACCAAGTATTTCTTCAGGGGGGGCTGTGACCCCAACCCCTCTCACTATTACTAACCAGCTCTGAGTCAGACTTGTTTCAGGGAGGGTGTAAACACGCCAGAGACAGCAGGCAACAGCAGACCATTACAGTGAACAGCCAGTTCTGTTGCTGTAATGAGCTTCACTGTTGTTCCATCACTTTCATGATGGTATATGCACATTGTCTATGATGGCCCCATTGGTATGCTCTATTCACAACTGTTTCTTGAGGTGCTTACTTGAGGAGAGGAAGGGTTCCTAATCAAGAAGCTTATGAGGTGTCTTCTTACCTTAGATGTATATGCAGGGAGATGATGGCTTACTACTCAAGAAGCTTACACTGGGCGGAAGACTTCCTTCTCAAGGAGCTTCATTTGGTTGTAGAAGGCTTGCTAACAAAGGAGTTTACTCGGTGGAAGACTTCCTACTCATGCAGCTTACTTGAGGGAGGCTTCCTACTTGAGGAGCTTACTCAGAAGGAAGCTTCCTAATCAGAATATGTACTTAGGAAAAGGAAGGTACTCAGTCAAAGCTCTGTTTCTGCTCATGGAGATTACTTGGTGGTAGGAGACTTTTTATTCCATGAACTTAATAGGACGGAAAGCTTTCTACTTGAGGTGCTTACTCAGGAAATGATTTCCACTTGAGGAGCTTACTCGGGGAAAGCTCCTAAGGAGTTTCATCATGGGGAAGGAAGGCTTTCTACTTAAGGTGCTTACTTGTGAGGAAGCTTCTTCCATGTGAGGGTAAAAAGGGGAGAGAGAAGACTTCCTGTTCAAAGATCTTACTCAGTGGGTCCATTCTACTTGAGGATTTTATGCTGCGGAGAGACATCCTTCTGGAGGTACTTATATGGGGGGAAGGGAAGGCTTCCTACTCATGAAGCTTACTCAGGGGGAGCTCCTAACTCAAGGAGCTTCACTGTGGGGATGAAAGGCTTCATACTCATTGTGCTTACTTGGGGGGATGCTTTTTTACTTGAGAACGTTACTCAGGGTATGCTTCCTACTCAAGGAGCCTACTTGGGAGGAAGCTTCCTACATGAGGGGGTTAATTGTGGGGAGCTTACTCGGATGGTTCAGTCAATGCTTTCTTCATACTGGAGATGCTTGGGAGGAAGACTTCTCACTTAAGGAACATACGAGGAGATGTTGATTAAAACAGAGGAAGTTGCTGTGTCTCTAAATTTATCAAGGTAATCACAATTCTGTAAAACAAATACAGGCATACTGATCTCCACATCAAGTCATAATAACCCCTTTAAATTTTTTTTCAACGGTTTCCAATCTGGGTCATCTCTGGGGTCATACTGCCTTTTCCACTTGTCTGCCACCCTCTTCCTTTGGTGAAGAAGCTCTTTCTGGAGCAAAATGTCATGTTATTTGGACACAGTTTGCCATGTTATCCCATTTACCTACACATTTATTCAGCCACTCCTTTGATGATTTGTTGTAATGGTGGACTTTACTCCAATAAAGGAGATAAGTATACATTTACTTGGTGCAATGTTGTTATTATTTAGTGCATCTACATGTTTTGCATCTTTGTTGGTTTCTGTAGCCAGTTCTCCACTACCGTCTGGGTGAAGACTGTAGCACGCAAATAGCAGGACTCATGGTCACCAGCATTACGAACCAGAACCTCTTAGTTGCACGAGAATGATACTTTCCAACTGTGATCCAAGGATGCTTTATTTGCCCACATAAAGATGCTGAGACCAGATGAACACCCCTATGTATCACCTCACACTGGAGGCTTCATCACTGGGTGGCGTTTGCCATGACTGGCAAATCATTTATACCCCAAGGGACAATGCAATTAGGAGCTCTCCTAGGTCAATCTCAGATTCAAAAATGAACAGACAGGGAATGACTCTGAAAGCATATAAACCCACAAATAAAAGAACTCGTTAACCAAATGAAATACAAAACCATTTACATACATAGTAATATGTGCTGAAAAACTAATATTAAATTGCAATTTCAGTGTTTACTAGTACAGGCCATGCTAAGCTAGACCAAAAGAGAAATGGTCTACAATGGTTAGTTATAAGCATATTTAGGTACAATTCCAAGTGAATCCAAAAAACTAATTAAAGAGAACAGGTGGAAACATGGAGGCCCAAAAAGTGAAAAAAAGTGTTAAAGTAGTAGAACCAAGCAGACATTGCATAATTGATGTTAGTGTTGTCCACACACTAAAGCCACAGAAAAAGCAGAGAAAGTCAGGAAAAAGAAACAGTGTATATGTGTGTGTGCGCGTGTGCGTGTGTGTGTGTTGGGGTGGTAGAAAAAAAGCAAACAGGTTGCAGATGGTCTGGCTAGGAGGCACAACAAAATAGACCTGATAGCTGTTACATGTAATATTTGTTCATCAAAAATAATGTTTGGACTGTCCCAGAGGCATAGAGGTCTGAGGCACTCAGTGCCTTACCTCCGACCATGCTGGCAATCAGGGTTCGTCAATGGATGCAGAAAACTCATGGATGGCCAGAGAAGAGAGGATAGAATTTAGAGAGGACATCTCTCCTCCCTCGGGGTTATGTGAACCACTCTTGACTGCCACCTGGAGGTATCCAAATAACAGCGCAGGTCTGAGCACATTATGTCGATGGACCAACCCAAGCATTTGAGGACATCTCCACTGAGGTGGAGCTCGTCACTACACCATTGCATGAAGTAGATCCAAGGGAACCTAACTCAGGAAGAAAAGTCACTCTGGCCACAGGATGATGTTCTGTCCCTGGAGGCTCTGCACAAGTGACCAGACTCCCACCACTGTCTAGATAGCTAGGATGTTGGCAAGAAGGTAAGTCACAGGGAAGCCAGGTGATATGACAGGGCAGAAAGAGGCATGCTAGGGGTTACCGGGGGATAAAATTCTCTATGGAAAAAAAAATACATTGTGGCTATCTAGGGAGGCAGATATACAGTTGAGGATGTACATAGTATTTGTACATTGGCTAATATGCAAGATCTGAGATACTAACAGGAAAGGTTAATAGTGAATTCAGTCACTAACACAACCAGGTGCCAGGGCTCCTAACTTTACTATCAAGTCTGTTTCTCTTTGCAGCAAAAGTTTCAGTCTGTCTCCTTCACTGGGAAGGGGGAGGGCTTTATGCATTTGAGTGCCCTAAAATGAAGGCCCCTGGTGTTGGAGTTGTGTTTTTCACTGAAGTGTGCGCCCAGAACATTGTTCCTGTTATAACTGATTATGGCACTCACATGTTCCTGGATGTGACATTTAAGTGCTGTAACAATCCTGCCAACATATACCAGCCCACACATATACCACGACATTCACAACAAAGTCAGTTTGACAATCTATTGATTAAGTTCATGTGTAGTGCTGTTTTGTTAGTGTGAGAATGTGGGTCCTGCGGAAATAAAACAGCACATGTTGCAGTGCCTGCAACTGTTGAAGTCATTTCTGCCATGGGTACGAGTGCTGTCATGCACATCAGTCTCATAATGATGGCTACTGTCAGGTGATCCCTGAGGCTCATACCCTTTTTGGAGGAAATTATGGGTATTTCTCCCATAGTTATGCCAGTTTCCTCATCTTGTGTGCAGTCCAGGGAAGGGCAACAAAATGGTGCAACGACTGCACCAAAAGTCATATGAGGAAAGACTAGAGGACCTCAATATGCATCTCCTGGAGGAAAGGAGTATGAGGGGATATATAACAGGAGCATAAACAAGGAACAAGAAGGTAGCATCTTTCAGAAAAGAAGGTGTACAAGAACAAGGGGCCATGATATGAAGCTAGAGGGGGGTAGGCTCATGGGCAATGTGAGGAAGTACTTTTTCACAGAAAGAGTAGTGGAGACTTGGAACAGCCTCTCTGCAGAGGTGGTGGGGAGAAAAACAGTAGGGCAATTCAACAATGCATGGGAGAGACATAAGAGTACTCTTGCAATAGGGATGAGAGCGTAGGCCACAAATCAACTAGGGTCTGTGGTATTGCATTAGGTAGGAAAAGAGGCAGACTAGATGGGTCACACCATCCTTATATTCTGTCACCTTCAATGTTTTTATGTTTCTATGATAGACCACCTATTTCTAACAATGTTTCTCACTGCCTTAGCAGTAGTGTTATATGTGTCAACAAAGGTTACTTAGGGACTGTTGTTATCTGGCTGCAGTAGTGTTCCTCCGTCTGTTTTGCAAGCTTTCTAGTGCATTTTGTACTGCCATTGTTGAGCAGCCACATACATTAAAGGGCTCATATTATTTACTTCCTTGGCAAATACAGCCTCATTGCTGCAATTATGCTTTATCCTTAGAAACTGGCCAAGCAGAAAACTTTCTATAAGGCCATAAAGTTGACAGCTATTGGCCCTCAGAAGTGAGTTGCCAGCTGTGGGTTTTCTGTATGGTTATATTTCCACTTTGTACTGCTCCGAGACAGACAAAGTGACATCTAGAAATTCAATACTTTTAATTTCTGCTCGTTATGTGCAGCTCAGATTCAGGGTTTTTTCATTAAGCCACATAAGAAAGTTCTCCACAGTGTTGTGACCCCCACTCCAGACACACATAACATCAGCAATATACCTGAATGCACTATGTTATGATGTGCCTGAGGTGGGGGTTAAAGTCCCTGAACACTATTGGATCCTTTCAGTGTGCTGCATACAATGGGGTTATGCAGCACCCATTGCAGTGCCCTGTAGTTGCAAGAAGATCTTGCTCCCAAAACAAAAATAAGTGTTCCTTCGTACATAGTCTAGTAATTCAAGTATAAATTGTTTCAGTGCATTTTTCATTTCTGGGTCAGTTTCTAAAAGGTGACTACTAGATGTAACCCCATTTTCATGCCTGATGCAGGTATAGAGTGAGGCAATGTCCAGTGCTAACCAAAAATATCCCTCCCTACACGTAAAGCCTTTCATTTTCTGAATTATAACAGCAGTATCTCTGCTGTAGTGAGGTGATTTGCAAGCTAGCTATTTTAGAAAGTGGTACACAGATTCAGATGGACCCTCACTGTATGAGCCGACACCAGGTATGATTGGCCAACCAGGGTGGTCTACCATAGACTTGTGGATTTGGGGAAGTGCGTAGGAGGGTAGGCATAACAGGTAAATAATTTTTCAGAAATGTTAACTCATCTTGATCAATCCAGCCTTTGCTTAATGGCCTATCCACTAGCTCAAACAGATCATTTGTAAAAAATGAAGTAGGTTTAAAGGTAATGGGCCCAATTCTCAAAATGGGCTTGGAACAGCGCAAGTTGTGTCAAATGGCAGCTTGCACTGAAGCCCAGTGCACCAAGGACTCTGCGCCCAATTCTCAAACAGGCAAGGTACTAGTGGCTAAGTCCCTAGGCTTGCAGCAAGTCCAACTGGGCACCAAACACATGGCATAGCAGGAGGGTTTGCTGCAAGCTGGAAGGCAGCCATGCGCTGATCCAGTAGGGCCCTTGGTGGCCAGTGCCCCCACCCCTGCCCTGATATGCCATTCCCTAGAATGACAACCTGGTGGTCTAGTGGTCCCCATCTGCCTGATATGCCCATTATAAACCAGTAATGAATATCTCCTGGTGGTCTAGTAGTCTCTCTCCCCACCCTGATATGCCCATTATTAACTTAGTGTCCAGTCTAGTGGTCCCTCCTCCCAGACTCCCGATTCCACAGTTGCTGATAGCAATATTATGCCCCCAACCTGGATTGTGGATGTAAGAAAATGAGTGCTGAAGTCAATTCCCTGGTGATCATCTGGCCCCCAGTCCCCCACCCAGCAGGTAGTGGCCACCACCCAGCACCACCCCCATCCCGTGACAGAGGCGGCACCGGCATAACCCTCCTCTCACTTCCACGACTGGTGCCAACTGAACTGTCATTGAGTGCTGTAATGTACATACATTACAGCACTCAATGACAGTTCAGTCCCGAATGTGGGGCAATGACTGCCTGCATCTACCACAATATACAGCAAAGAAATTTCAACCACTTCTTCTTCTTCTGACTCCATCGGCGAGTTTACATATGGTGAGGCACAAGGCATGGCTTGCAAAGTTTTTGCTGATTCTGCTGTAAAGCTCAGCATACTTTGCTTTTTGTCTCCCAATTTTTGGGTCCCCACAGGATATTGACAGTGTAACATTTTGTAATGAGTTTAGTGAGGGTAATTATCTTTTTAATCAAAAAAATCAACGCCATCTGCGGAGCGCCCACCAATGGGTCCACTCGGGGGGGGCACATCACTTGATACTGTTCCTATATGTTTTCTTTTTTTTTTTTTTACTCAAAGGGGAATGTTCAACTTTTAAAAGAAATAGTAGATGGCTAGCCTCCCAATTAGGAATTGTTTTCTTTGTAAAATTATTTCTTATTATTTGTGATTGCACATTTCTGTTGTTCTGGAACTTTGATTTATTTGGCCCATTCTTTCTTGCATGGTTGGTTCCAAAGTCAGTTTTAAGGTGTAACCCCCCACTGGCCAGTTGTTTAACTAGTAAACACATCCCATATTTTTCTGTCTGGGGGAAAAGAGAGGGGAGGGGTACAGAACATAGTGTCACAGAAAACTGACCATTACTAAACCCAAGTCCTGAGGAGAGAACTTTTGTTAGGGGCTATGCTCGGTCTGAACCTCTGGAGGAATACCCAGTAATTCCACACAGGAAGCAGTGACAAGAATATCCAAACCAGGTTGGGGTTCTAGAGTGTGGCTTTATTCCAAAGTTGGTACACAAAAGCAAAGGTGGACCCCCAAGGGTTTACACTTCGTGTCGCAAGGCAATGCAGAACAACATCTGTAGCAGACAGAAACTCTGAACTTCCCATATTGCATAGGACTTTCTAACCCTTTTCAGTAGCAAAACCTGAGCCGAAACACGCATCTCTTTTAGTGGCACTGGCCACAATGGAGCACACAATTTCTTCTAGTGGCACTGGTCACAACTTAGAACATTTCCCATATAGCATAGGATTTAAACATTTGGAAATATGGTAATTGTCCACGACAGAGCACACTGGTGCTCAAAATTAGAACAATCCACACCAGGGGATAAACTTTCTCTTCAGGCATTGGCCACCATGTCCTGAATAAGTAGGCACCCTTATGGAACCCATAGTGCTGAATTGATCGCTCCAGATGGGATGGTGCTCACCTTTTGCTTCCTTGGTCTATACCCAACCATTCTTTTAGAGTTACACCTTAACATTTAGCAAACAGTAGAACTATGCAGCTTGGAATGACTTTCACATTCAGCATTAGAAACACACTACTTGTGAGTGTAAACTAAAGTCCTGAACAGTGTGTCAAGTCTCACTGGGGACTCCATGATTGTCAGCCAACTTTATGAAGGGCATAAGAACAGTCTCAAACAGAACAGAACCTGGTGTATTAATCCCTTTTACAGAGTATGCCTGAAAAGAAAACAGCCAGGAACATTCCTCCTGGGATACCCAAAGTCAGATTACTCATAGTTATCAAACAAAAGGCAGCTGCAAATATCTTGGATTAAACTAGGGGATTGCCCCTCAGATCCATTTTGCAGTCCTTCTCATCTCACTGGGGATGAGAAGAAAATCAGGAACTCCTGCTAGATGGTTTCCACCACTTCTACAAGGCAGACAAATGGTTCTCAGCACTAGGGTGAGAAAAAGTAGGCTCTTCTCAGAGCCCACACTACAGCTCTTCATTCCTCCAGCTGCTCACTCTGGACTCCAATCACAGACTCTTGACACTGACTAACAGAAAAATTCTGAAGGTCCCCACTCACAGCTAGCTACCGTGGCTTATGCTGCTGCAAGAGTTCTAAATGACATCACCTCTCTCCTTTCATCTGAGACCAAGTAAACAGAGGGAGCTGGTGAAAATCCATTTAACTAGTTATTCACCAGCTGCCTTCCCTACCTAGCACTGACACTGATGGGATTCTAGTATCTCCAGGGGACTGGGGGGGGGTTATAAAGGTACATTGACATGCTCATACAGGGCTGCAGTGTTCTGTGCAATTTAAGAAATAATGCATGACAGGGTGTGGGTTGTGCTGGGATAACCTAATTTCTGGGGTGGTTGAGCACAAGGCCAAGTGCATTCAACACCCAAAAAGTGAAGTTATTCCAGCATAACCCACGGTCTAGAATGCATTATTGCTATTATATGATGACTCTTATTCATTAATATTGTGGGGACACAAATAGGCACATGTAGATGGCTATTATGCAGAGAAAAAGTGTTGGAACATCCCTGTTATGCATAGGGACATCAATTTTATAGTATCAGTTATACAGTTTTATTTTTTAATTTAGTATTTTTTTTTTTTTTAGGAAACACTCCCCATGTGAAAGCACTGCATCATGGTTATGCAAATAATAAATTGTCATTTATCACCGTAGTGTGTTATGCAGTACTAAGCAATTGTGTATTTGTATACCCATGATGTACTGTAGTGCATTCATACAGTATGTGGTGTGTTTCCTCATAAAAAAATAAAACTGTAAAACTTATACAAATAAGAGATTTTCCCACACTATAAAGGAGATGTTCTGACACTTGTTCTCTGTGAAACTATGAAATGTTTTAGCTAGACAAAAATATTTGCCCTGCACAATATAAGTAAATAAGTTTTTTTTATATACAACTAAGCTTTTGCTTCTCTACCACAATTGCAAGGCTTCAGACTCTCTTGCTAAGAGAAGCTGTGGCTTATTATTCAGTCTGGCATGCAGTCATCTGTATGTTTAGACTTGACACTGTGAGGGTGTGCTCAGATAACCTCACTGTAATAAGTACAATCTGACCAATCAGAGTCCAGGAAATGTTCTTGCCATTGTATAATTGTCATTATGTCCCACTTTTTTTTACCTGTCAGCATGATTCTCAATTGGTCTTTACTGCTACTGCCGAATAAATGCATATCTGCAGCTTTCCTGCAGCTGGGCTTTTAAGTGTGTCACTGTAATCTCACCAATGCTTATATATATCTCAGATTCAAAGGCACTCATGCAGTACTTGATAGTTATCAGAGGGCATGCGTGATGACATATGATCAAACTTGACAACAGGATCTCGAGTCACAGTGGAAATGTGAGGAACACATCTGAAGAACAGTGATCCATTTCAGATGAAACACAAGACTGTACTAATTGTACTGTAGTTACATTTTTTTTGCATTAAACTGCTTTGCGATTGCAGTGCAGTTGCAGTGTATTTACATTGTAACTACAGTGTAGTTACAGTAAGTGACACTTAAAGTGTAACCCATAAAAATGGCAGAAAAGCAAGAAAAAATGGTGACATTGCATAAACACAATTTTCAGTTTTGAAATCGCCATTTAAAGCAGCAGTGCAAAAAAAAAAAAAAAAAGGGACTAATATTTGACCCCACCTTTCTTTCTTTCTAATCAATGCCAGATGTCTTCCAGTTTATATTGCTGGTAGCATTTTCTGTTTTCATTATCATTTAAGAATTTTATGAACATTTTTAAATAATTATTTCTCAAGAAAAAAAGATAGCCACCTCATTTTTGCATCAAAATGCATAGATTACATAGATATTACTGAGCATTTAAAGACGTTTGTCCATTAGCTCGCCATTTATGTATCAAGAATATCCTTGGATGTCCCTGCTTATAAGATATTTGTCAAGCTTTGTCTTAAAGTCTAACATTGTCTTACTTTCCACAACCTCACAAGAGGTTCCAGATCTCAATCACTCTAATATTGAACTAGTATTTCATTTTTATGGTTCTAAATCTATCTTTAACCAGCTGAAAGCGATGTGCTCTAGTATTATATAGTTGGTCTCTTAGTACCAGTACCAGAAGATCCCACAGATGTATGTCAGTCAGGGCCTTGTAAATCAGGCACATATCCCCTCTCAGTCTATGATATTCCAAGGAATATATATCCAAAAATTGCAGCCTTTGCTCGTAGCTCTGTCCTGCAGTACCCTTAATCCTTTTGGTAGCTCTCCTCTGGACTCTTTCCAAAGATCTAATATCCCCTTTTTATGTGGAGCCCAGAACTGCACACAGTACTCCACATGGGGGCGCACCAATGCTGTGTACAAGGGGATCATAACCTCTCTATCCCTATATTTAATGTGCTTCTGAATGCAGTACATTATGCTTCTTGCCTTATCAATAATTTTGCTGCACTGCATACTAAAACTGAGGTCACTACTGATACATATCCACAAATCTTTTTCATCTGTGACAGCCCTTAGTGCACTACCCCCCAGAATATATTTGAATTGCTTGTTATTATTACCAAGATGCATGACCGTACACTTTTCAATATTAAAAATAGATTTTTTTTGTAAGGCCCATGTCTCCAGGTTGTTCAGTGCAGTTGGTAAGATAAGCTGATCTTCCTCATTATTTATTGGACATCCAATTCGGGTATCATCTGCAAATGTTGAGAGCCAGACCCCTGACTGTATCTTCATCGATGATATATATATATATATATATATATATATATATATATACTGTATATATATATATATATATATATTAAAAAGACAAGGTCCCAAGACAGAGCCCTGGGGTATCCCACTAGTCACTCTGACATGGCCAGAATATTCCCCTTTTATGCAAACCCTCTGGCTTATTTCATTTAACCATACCTCTACCCACTGAGAAACCCAGACAGGGAAGCCTAAATCAATTAAGGCCTTAACCAGCTCCTCGTGGGGAACTTTGTCAAACGCTTTTGCGAAATCCAAGAAAACAATGTCCACAGAGTTACCCATATCCATGGATTTGCTAACCTTACTATAAAATTCCAGAAGGTTACTTTGACATGACATCCCACTGGTAAACCCATGTTGTGTTATATCCTTGTTGCCTCATGCAGTTAGGAATTCTATGATATAATCTTTGATTATACCCTCCAAAATTTTCCCCAGTACTAAGGTCAGGCTAAAAGGCCTATAATTCGAGACCTCCTGTCTAGATCCCTTCTTGTATATTGGGACAACCACTGCTTGTCTCCATACCTTGGGAACCTCGCCTGATTCCAGAGATTTTTGAAACAGCCAAGAAACTGGGCCAACCAGTAAATCTGCCATTTCCTTGATTACCCTGGGATGGATGTTGTCTGGTCCCTGTGCCTTATTCTGATTGACATTTTTAAGTCTTTTAACCACATCAGTAGGATCTACCTTTAAACTGGATCCCAGTTGTGTCTTTTCCTCAGAGTGCCATTTTTTTTGTGACCCCTCATTAAACACTGAGGAAAAATATTTATTATATTCCTCCACTAATTCACTGTTCTCAGTTATAAGTAATCCATCCTGTGCTTTTAGGGGCCCAACAGTATTGTTTTTTCCCCTTTTACTATTAATATATGAATAGAAGGTCTTATAGTTATCCTGGACTCTGGTAGCTAATGCATGCTCATAGTTTCTTTTAGCCAAGACAATACCCTTTTTTGCAAGTTTTAGGCATTTTTTATAAATTTCCCAGTCTGCTTCATTATGGCTATACCTTGCCTGGTGGTATGCACTATTATTGTTTTTAATTAATTTTTTTGCTGAGGGGGTCATCCATGGTGGGAGGGATTTTTTTAGCCCCATTATACTTGTTCTAGGTTGGTATATGCCTCTGGACCAAGTAATTAAACACGCTTTCTACCTTAGTCCACATTCTGGAGACTGTCTGATTTTCAAACTCTGCTTCCCAATTCCATTTAGCCAGGTCAAGTCTCATTTGATGGAAGTTGGCTAGGTCATACATATAAATTACTGTACTGCCCATATTTTTCCACAGAGTACCAGTTTTCTGAAAGCTGACCATAGAATGGTCGCTGGAACCTAGTGGAGGTTTTAAAATGCAGTTTAGAATATAATTATTGAGGTTGCTTAATACTAGATCCAAAATAAGGTTATCTCTAGTATTGTTTGTTACATATTGCTCCAGCCCTGCTAGGTTAAAGACTGCCAAATATTTAGACTCCATGGTAGTGCTTGCTTTTTGCATATACCAGTTAATACCCAGCAGGTTAAAGTCACCTACCAATATTACATTCCCCACTAATGTCATCTGGTTGATGAAATCTAATAAAACCTCATCCTCCAGTGTCCTAATGAATAGGGGCCCTGTAAATTACACCCAGATTTATTTTAGCTGCCCAAGGTGGACTAATCTTGATCCATAAGGCTTCTATGTATGCCCATTTGGATATATCTATACATTCTGAGGAGATGCAATCTGCAATATACAGAGCCACCCCCCTCCTTTTGATAGGGACCTGTCTTTATTATATTATGTAACCTGGGATGTTTATCCCAAGTATCCTCTGGTTGCCACCAGTTTTCTACAATGGCACAAACACGGATGTTCAGAGCGTGTAATGCTACTTGGAGCTCATCAAACTTATTTGTAAGACTTCTAGCACTGATTGTCAAAAAATTCCAGTCTAGTAGTGGAGATTTGCTGGTGTGTAAAACCCTTGGTTTTGTGTCCCCCGCATCCCCCTGCTGGTGAAGTTTAAATGGCAGTATACAATATTTTTCAGTTGCTGGGCCAGTAATCATTTCCCAATTTTATTCAAATGCAGCCCGTCATGTGCATACAGATCAAAATCCTGCAATTCTTGCCAATGCTCAATAAATGTATACCCCTCCCTAACACACCAGCGCTTAAGACAACCATTTAATCTAAAATTGTAACTGGAGTGATAGTATTTTCCAATAGGCCTGGTAGGAGCTGTTTTATATCACCTATACCAGCTCCTGGCACTACACTAACAGTTATGTATTCATTTTGATGTTTACACAATATGTTATCAGTGTGGCATAGCATAGGATCACCTATAAATAGTATATCATGAGGGGTATTGTTTTCAGGTGCTTGGATTTTCTGTTTTATGTCCTGTTCAATATGCTGAGTGCTTGTGCAAACAATATTTGATGCTCCGGGGCATGCTTGAATGCTTTGTGGTTGAGTTACTTCAGTGTCCTCCTATGGAGCTAAGGCCTGGAATCTATGTGGGGTCAGAATATTTGATGAGCCACCAATATTTCTCCTACCTCTCTTTTGTGTAGGTTTTTTTCTAACCATACACCATTTCTCTGGGTTTTCTATCTTCTCACTATGAAGTACCAGATTTTCCTCAGCATTCACAGTATCCCGATTTATATCCTTACTGATTCCCTCAGCCATGGAGTCAATAAAGTGCTCTAGTGTCGAAATTTCAGACTGCACCTTCAATCTGTGTTTGAGTGCCTCAATCTCAGTTTTTGGCTTCCTAATTTCAAGGGAGTTGCTACAGACATAATTTGCCTTTTCTTCCCCTTGCTTGAACATATCACATACCAGCATTTTGCCTATGTTAACTTACAAGCACTATTCCCTGGTACACTCAGCTGCCTCAGCGGACAAAGCCGACACCCACCGATGCTCGTGTGTCTGCACATGTCTCTGCGCATGCTGAGCATGCGCCCTGTCTGCGCTCACCCTGCTCACTGCGGGGCTGAGTGAAATAGCAAGTGGTGACCTGGAAATAGTGTAGGGAAGTCACAGGCACTTGCAAAACATTTCAAGAATAAAGTGATAAAATCTGCCTTTTATTTTAACTCACTGCACATCTGTCACTCATTTGTGACCCAGGCGCAGGAGAATATTGGCCACAATATTAAATAAGCATTTGTCAATGCCGAATGTTGTCCTGCTGGCATTGGCTTTGGTAGTGCAGTTCGGAAAAACATTTTGGGCAGGGTGTGAAAAATGACAGCTGTACAGTTCATAAGAAACATAGAAACATAGAAGTTGATGGCAGATAAGGACTGCAAGGCCCATCCAGTCTGCAAAAAAATGGCAGCGTTGAAAATGTGGCATGTAAATATTACAAATGTGCGAAGTTACAAGGGTGCATGGGAAATGCGCAATGCACACTTGTAAAACAGTTATTTTATGGATGTTCAGCACTAAATTTTCAACATAGACATTTTAGCACCTCTGCTCATGTACAGTGTCACTGTTATTTCCTCAAACTGTCCGAAAAAGTGATTTTGCACAGCGACCACGTTATTCTATGCCGGACATGCAAAAACACATTTTGGGCAGGATTTGTGAAATGGCAGCTGTACTGTTCATCAAGAGGTGTGGAAAAATGCCAATAGTGAAAATCCAGAGTGAAAATATTACAAATGCACGACGTTATGAGCGTGCGTGCAATCTGCCAACGCAAGCTCATAACACAGTCATTTTATAGAGTATCATCACTAAATTTTCAACATAGGCATTTTAGGACCTATGCTCATGAACAGTGTCACTGTCATTTTCATAATCTGGCCCAAACACTGATTTCCCACAGCAACCGCGCTATTGTGCGCTGGATGTGTGGAAACACATTTCGGCCAGGATGTGAAAAATGACAGCTATACAGTTCACACGGAGGTGTACAAAAATGACAATGTTGGAAATCTGGTGTGAAAATATTGCGAATTTGAGAAGTTACGAGCCTGCGTAGCAGCTGCTCAATGTACGCTCATAAAACAGACATTTTTTTGATTTTTTCTACCAAATTTGCAACATAGGCTTTTTGAGAGCCCATCATGAACACTGGCACTCATTAATCGTCCAGAAAGGTGATTCTGCACAGTGACTGCAAAATCACCTTTTGGAACCGATTAACGATATGACAGTGCCAGAATTCATGAGGAGGGGTCTCAAAAACTCCATGTTGAAAATTTGGTATAAACATTCCCAAAAATGCCTGAGATATGCATTAAAGTTGAAAAAACTCTATTTATTCCATTATACAGCTTACCGGCATTTTCTCAGTTTGTGGTTGGCTTTGAAGAGTGCAGACGTGTTCCTGGTCCATCGAAGATCGTCGCGCCAGACTTCAGAGGTAAGTATGGGGTGTGGGGGTGTGGGGAGGCAGGGTGCGCAGTGGGTGGGTGTGGGTTTTGGTAGGGGGGTTGTAAGAGTACGAGGGACTGTCTTTGCTTTACAGGTTAGAAAAAAAATAAAAGACATCGGGGGACCGTTTTCATTTTAATAGGTGCTTTGGCACACGGTTGGGCTCCCAGTGTGCCACCTGAGTGTGTGTGTGTGGGTGCTTTGCCTGACAGGGGATTGGGCACCCCATTGTAAACAAAGGAAGGGGCTGCAGGAGCTGAGGGGGATTGGGCTCCCCTCGACAATCAAAAAATGGGGGGACACATTATGCCGATGGGGAGTGGGCCCCCCATTGGCAAAATTCAAGGGAGGAAGGAATACATGCCGAAGGGGACTGAGCCCCCATTGGCAAAGAAAAACTGTTGAGGGGTGCATGATGCCAAGGGGGATTGGGCACTCCCTCGGCAATCAAAAAAAGAAGAGGTTACATGAAGCCAACAGCGACTGGGCACCTCCTTCAGCACACAAAAAACGGGGGTGTTGACAGGCAATAGCGGCAGTCACTACCGCCATGTTGCCTGCACGTAGGGGGAGGCATGTTCTGGTCATGCTGAATGAGAGCTTCGCTCTCATTGCAGCGGACCTTTTCTCTGATGTCTTCACCTCATTAGCTAGGCAGGGTGTCAGCCCCTGCTGCTGGCTGATTGGGGAATGCGGGACGCACCTACTGGTGCATGCCCTGCATTCATCCAACAGTGACCGCGCCTCCAAATCTGCACTACCTCAAGACGTTGGCTGCACAAGCACGCCAACATAAAAAGATGTAGTTAGCAACTCATGTAGTCCCAGAGTCACCCCTGTAAACTACTGTGCTCTCTTCCTGATTCCTGGTTTGCCGAAAGCAGGGCTCCAATGTGCATAAATACTGCACTGACGGAAAGTAGCACATACACAACCAGCAGGTTTAAAACACATCAACTGAGTGCCCTTGCTTCCTCTGCACTGTTTATAACATAATACTGAGGACCAAAGGAGGGTAAGAATCTGGACAAAATGCACACATACAGTACACAGCAGAGGAGCATCCAGAAAACCCAGATCAATAATTCTGCCAATATTTTTCATAACCATAGCAGAAAAGTAGCTTTTTGGAATAACTTCTTTTATTTCACAACTGCCTTAAAAGTTTTCATGAAGCAAAACCTGGAAACTAAACAGCAACATGCAAGTCATGTGAAAGTTAAAAAACAAGAGATTACAGAAGTCTGATTATGTCAATCAAAACAGTGAGGACTATTATACTGCACTTTTTAGTTTTGAAAATGAATAGTGCCAGAAAATTGCTAATATTTACTTAAATATCCATGCAGGAACCAGTACTGAAATCTGAAGATGTAGCCTCACTGTCCTCCATACAGCCGAGCAAACAGACTCTCTGGACTCTTCAAAAGGTGAGTTGAAGGTCAGAACCCAAGGGTATTCAGATGAACCCTATACGTATACAGTATATATATATATATATTTTTAATTTGTTTAACCAGGAGTAGCACACTAAGCTGAAAGCTTTTTTACAGGTGCGACCTGGGAGCACAGGAAAGTTAAGTGACTTGCTCAGGGTCACACAGTATGCAAGTGGAAGCTGTGGGATTCAAACCCAGGTCTGGTCAGCTGGATGTCACCAGATTTGCAGCTCAGAGCTTTAAACCACTGCTCTATACTGCCTCCAAATGGAGTCAGAGATGTGAGTCCAAAGAGTCCCACATAAATGTTCATAAATTCCTTTGGGTCTTCAGATTGTGGAGACTACAATTCATAACACAGGCAAGAATAACTGGAGCAAATGAGTGCAGGTTTCACACTTTAGGAATGTCAAGAGGGAATGAGTACAGGTTCCACACTTTAGGAATGACAAGAGGGAATGAGTACAGGTTCCGCATTTTAGTAATGACAAGAGATAATGACTGCAGGTTCCACAGCTTAGGAATGACAAGAGGGAATGAGTACAGTTTCCGTACTTTAGAAATGACAAGACAAAATTAGTACAGATTCCATTTTTTAGGAATGAAAAGTGGGAATGAGTAGCAAGTTCACCCTTTAGGAATGACATGAGGAAAAACTACAGGTTCCACACTTTAGGAATGTCAAGAGGGAATGAGTACAGGTTCCACACTTAGAAATGTCAAGAGGGGATGAGTACAGGTTCCACACTTTAGAATGACAAGAGGGAATGACTACAGGTTCCACACTTTAGGAATGACAAGAGGAAATGAGTTCAGGTTCCACACTTTAGGAATGACAAGAGGGAATGAGTACAGATTCCACACTTTAGGAATGACAAGAGGAAATGAGTACAGGTTCCACACTTTAGGAATGACAAGAGGGAATGAGTACAGATTCCACACTCTAGGAATGACAAGAGAGAATGAGTATAGGTTCCACAGTTTAGGAATGACAAGAGGAAGTGAGTACAGGTTTCACACTTTAGGAATGACAAGAGGGAATGAGTACAGGTTCCACACTTTAGGAATGACAAGAGGAATGAGTTCAGGTTCCACACTTTAGGAATGACAAGAGGGAATGAGTACAGATTCCACACTTTAGGAATGACAAGAGGGAATGAGTACAGGTTCCACACTTTAGGAATGACAAGAGGAAATGAGTACAGGTTCCACAGTTTAGTAATGACAAGAGGGAATGAGTACAGGTTCCACAGTTTAGTAATGACTAGAGGAAATGAGTACAGGTTCCACACTTTAGGAATGACAAGAGGGAATGAGTACAGGTTCCAGACTTTAGGAATTACAAGAGGGAATGAGTACAGGTTCCATAATTTAGTAATGACAATAAGGAATGAGTGCAGGTTCCACACTTTAGTAATAGCAAGAGAGAATGAGTAGCAGGATCCACACTTTAGAAATGACAAGAGGGAATGAGTACAGGTTCCACACTTTAGGAATGATAACAGGAAATGAATACAGGTTCCATACTTTAGGAATAAAAGAGAATGAATATAGTTTCCACACTTTTGGAATGACAGAGGAATGAGATACAGGTTCCACACTTTAGGAATGACAAGAGGGAATGAGTACAGGTTGGTCAGTTTTGGAATGATAAGAGGGAATGAGTACAGATTCCACACTTTATGAATGACAAGAGGAATGAGTACAGGTTCCACACTTTAGGAATGACAAGAGGGAATGAGTGCAGGTTCCACAACTTTAGGAATGTCAAGCGGAATGAGTACAGGTTCCACACATCAGGAATGACAAGAGGGAATGAATACAGGATCCACACTTCAGTAATGACACCAGCTAAAGAATACAGGTTGGTCAGTTTATGAATGCCAAGAGGAAATGTGTACAGATTCCACACTTTATGAATGACAAGAGGGAATGAGTACAGGTTCCACACTTTAGGAATGACAAGAGGGAATGAGTACAGGTTCCACACATTAGAAATGTCAAGATGGAATGTGTACAGGTTCGACACTTTAGAAATGACAAGAAGCAATGACTTCAGATTCCACACTTGAGGAATGACAAGAAGGAATAAGTGCAGGTTCCACACTTTAGGAATGACAAGAGGGAATGAGTACAGGTTCCACAGTTTAGGAATGACAAGAGGGAAAAAGTACAGATTCCAAACTTTAGGAATGACAAGAGGGAATGAGTACAGGTTCCACACTTTAGAATGACAAGAGGGAATGAGTACAGGTTCCACACTTTAGAATGACAAGAGGGAATGAGTACAGGTTCCACACTTTAGGAATGACAAGAGGGAATGAGTACAGGTTCCACACTTTAGGAATAACAAAGAGGGAATGAGTACAGGTTCCACACTTTAGTAATGAAAAGATGGAATGAGTTGTAGTTTCACAATTTAGGAATGACAGGAGGGAATGAGTTAAGGTTCCACACATTAGGAATATCAAGATGGAATGTGTACAGGTTCCACACTTTAGGAATGACAAGAAGCAATGACTTCTGATTCCAGACTTTAGGAATGACAAGAGGGAATAAGTGCAGGATCCACACTTTAGGAATGACACCAGGGAATGAGTACAGGTTGGTCAGTTTAGGAATGCTAAGTGGGAATGAGCACAGATTCCACACTTTATGACTGATAAGAGGGAATGACTATAGGTTCCACACTTTAGGAATGACAAGAGAAAATGAGTACAGGTTCCACACTTTACAAATGACAAGAGGGGATGAGTACAGGTTTCACACTTTAGGAATGACACAAGGAAATGAGTACAGGTTCCCCACTTTAAAAATGGAAAAAACGAATGAGTACATGTTGCACAGTTTAGGAATGAGAAGAGTGAATGAATACCATTTCCATCCATTAGGAATAACAAGATGGAATGAGTACAGATTCCACACTTTAGGAATGAAAAGATTGAATGAGTTGCAGGTTCATCCTTTAGGAATGACAGGAAGGAATGAGTGCTGGTTTGACACTTTTGAAATGACAAGAGGGAATGAGTACAGGTTCCGCACATCAGGAATGACAAGAGGGAATGAGTTCAGGTTCCACACTTTAGGAATGACACCAAGCAATGAGTACAGGTTGGTCAGTTTAGGAATGCCAAGAGGAAATGAGTACAGATTCCACACTTTATGAATGACAAGAGGGAATGAGTACAGGTTCCAAACTTTAGGAATGACAAGAGGGAATGAGTACAGGTTCCACACTTTAGGAATGACAAGAGGGAATGAGTACCAGTTCCACACTTTAGGAATGACAAGAGGGAATGAGTACAGGTTCCACACTTTAGAAATGACAAGAAGCAATGACTTCAGACTCCATACTTTAGGAATGAGAAGAGGGAATAAGTGCAGGTTCCACACTTTAGGAATGTCAAGAGGGAATGAGTTTAGGTTCCACACTTTAAGAATGACACCAGGCAATGAGTACAGGTTGGTCATCTAGGAATCCCAAGAAGGAATGAGTACAGATTCCACACTTTATGAATGACAAGAGGGAATGAGTACAGGAAATGTTAGAAGGCTTCCTTAGAATGGCAGAAAAAGGAGAGATATTGTTGATGGGGGACCTGAATATGCCAGACGATAACTGGAGCACCTTTGCTGCAGGCACATCCAAGAACATGGTCATTCTTGATGCCCTACCGGTGGCATGCCTCAGACAGCTAGTATTGGAACCCACATGGAAGGGAGCAATCTTAGACCTTGTACTCTCAAACGGGGATGGAGAAAGAATCTCAGATTTAGAAGTGGGTAGCCATCTGAGAACAAGCAACCACCAAACAGTGTGGTTCACAATAAACACAGCTGTACAATCGAGCCATACAAAAGCAAGAGTATTGGACTTTAGGAGGGCTGACTTTGGGAAAATGAGAGAGTGCCTCAGAAAAGCACTAGCAAACAGGCAAGAAAGAGGGTTGGAGGAGCAATGGGGAGTAATCAAAACAGCCATCACAGAGGCAACAAGCCTTTGTGTAAAGCAAATCAACAAAACACAATGAAGGAAAAAAACCACTATGGTTCTCAAAAGAGGTGGCAGGGAAGGTTAAGGAGAAAAGGATAGCATTCAGGAAATATAAGGAAACACAGAAGGAACAGGACAGAGAATTTTATCAGTTAAATCAGAAAGAGGCTGGGAAGGCTGTCAAAATAGCAAAGGCCCAAACTGAGGAAAGGATAGCCAACTCTGTTAAGAAGGGGGGGGTAAGACCTTTGATAGGTACATTAGGGAGCGAAGAAACACCAAAGTAGGGATACTGAGGCTTAATAAAGGGAAGGGAATATGGGTAGAGAGTGACAGTGAAAAAGCAGGGATACTGAATGAATATTTCTGTTCAGTATTCAGGAAGGAAGAGGAGGGGGAGGTTCCTAAACCAAACACGAGAAACACTCTGAAGATGGGGGTCGATACCATTCCATTTACAGAAGAAAGGGTTCTAAAAGAACTAATAAAATTGAAGGTGGACAAAGCAATGGGGCCTGATGGGATTCACCCAAGAATTCTAAAGGAACTAAGGGTAGAACTAGTGACACCGCTGACTACTCCCTTTAACAAATCATAGGAAGATGGGGTGGCACCTGAGGACTGGAGGAGGGTGGATGTGATTCCTCTTCACAAAAGTGGGAGCAGGACAGAGGCAGGAAACTACAGACCAGTTAGTTTGACCTCAGTGGTAGGGAAAATGATGGAATCACTTATGAAGGAAAGAACTGTTGAGTACCTAGAGGCCAGTGGGGCACAGGACCCAAGTCAGCATGGATTCATGATGGGAAGGTTGTGTCAGGCGAATCTAATAGATTTCTTTGACTGGGTGACCAAAGTAGTAGACCAAGGAGGGGCTGTGGATATGGTCTACCTAGATTTTAGCAAGGCATTTGGTACAGTCCCACACAAAAGATTAATACACAAGTTAGCCAGCCTTGGAGTGGGTCCCAAGGTGGTAGCCTGGATAAAAAATTGGCTAGACAACAGAACTCAAAGGGTAGTACTAAATGGAGTCCGCAGTGAAGTAAGTAGGTTTACTAGTGGGGTACTGCAGGGTTCAGTACTAAGACCAGTCCTTTTTAATGTCTTTATAAGTGACATTGCAGAGGAACTGGAAGGAAAAGTATGTCTCTTTGCAGATGACACAAAGATCTGCAACAGGATTGATACACAAAATGGAGTGGAAAGAATGAGAAGGCACTTGGCAAAGTTGGAGGAATGGTCAAATGTATGGCAGCTCATATTCAATGCAAAGAAGTTCAAGGTAATGCACCTGGGAAACAAAAACCCAGGGGAAGAGTACACAATGGGGGGTGAGATACTGACTACATTTAAAATGGAAAGGGACCTGGGGGTAATTATATCAGATGACCTAAATGTGGGTAAGCAATGTGAGAAGGCAGTAAGAAAGGCTGGGGGGATTCTGGGATGCATAGGGAGAGGCATCAATAGTAGAAAACAAGAATTTGTTATCCCTCTGTACAGACAGTTGGTGAGGCCCCATTTGGAGTACTGTGAGCAGTTCTGGAGACCCCATCTCTACAAAGACATAGACAGAATGGAGGCTGTCCAGAGGAGGGCAACCAGAATGGTGCAGGGTCTGCACCAGAAGACATACGAAGAAAGACTAAAGGAGCTAAATATGTATACCCTCAAGGAAAGAAGGGAGAGAGGGGACATGATAGAAACTTTCAAGTACCTCAAGGGAATCAACAAAGTCAGAGGGTAGCATATTTCAGAAAAAGAAATGTGCAAGAACAAGGGGGCACAATTTGAAGATAGAGGGGGGATGGCTCAGAGATAATGTGAGGAAGTTTTTTTCCACGGAGAGGGTTGTGGATGCATTGAACAGCCTGCCTGAGGAGGTCGTGGAGTCATGAACAGTGGGGGAATTCTAGAATGCATGGGACAGTCATAAGGCAGTCCTAGTAGGGGGTAGGAGGAAGTAAGCTGTTGGTTAACTAGGATCTGCCGCTTATCTGTTAGGTAGGAAATTGGGCAGACTAGGTGGGCCAAGCAGTCCTTATCTGCAGTCACATTCTATGTTTCTATGTTCCACACTTTAGGAATAACAAGCGGGAATAAGTACAGGTTCCACACTTTAGAAATGACAAGAGGAAATGAGTACAGGTTCCACACTTTAATAATGAAAAGAACGAATGAGTACATGTTCCACAGTTTAGGAATGAGAAGAGTGAATGAGTGCAGTTTCCACACTTTAGGAATAACAAGACAGAGTGTGTACAGGTTCCACACTTTTGAAATGACAAGAAGCAATGACTTCCAATTCCACACTGTAGGAATGACGAGGGAATAAGTGCAGATTCCACACATTAGGAATATCAAGAGGGAATAAGTACAGGTTCCACACATCAGGAATGACAAGAGGGAATGAGTTCAGGATCCACACTTTAGGAATGACACCAGGGAATGAGTACAGGTTGGTCAGTTTTGGAATGCTAACAGGGAATGAGTACAGATTCTACATTTTATGAATGACAAGTGGGAATAAGTGCAGGTTCCACACATTAGGAATGTCAAGAGGGAATGAGTACAGGTTCCACACATCAGGAATAACAAGAGGGAATGAGTTCAGGATCCACACTTTAGGAATGACACCAGGGAATTAGTACAGGTTGGTCAGTTTTGGAATGCTAACAGGGAATGAGTACAGATTCCACACTTTATGAATGATAAGAAGGAACGAGTACAGGTTCTACACTGTAGGAATGACAAGAGGGAATAAGTGCAGGTTCCACACATTAGGAATGTCAAGAGGGAATGAGTACAGGTTTCACACAGCAGGAATGACAAGAAGGAATGAATTCAGGATCTACACTTTAGGAATGACACAAAGGAATGAGTACAGGTTGGTCAGTTTAGGAATGCTAAGAGGCAATGAGTACAGATTCCATACTTTATCAATGATAAGAAGGAATGAGTATAGGTTCCACACTTTAGGAATGACAATAGGGAATGAGTACAGGTTCCACACTTTAGAAATGACAAGAGGAGATGAGTACATGTTCCACACTTTAGAAATGACAAGAGGGGATGAGTACAGGTTTCACTCTTTAGAAATGACAAGAGGGGATGAGTACAGGTTCCACACATTAGAAATGACAAGAGGGAATAAGTACAGGTTCCACACTTTAGGAATGACAAGAGGGAATGAGTACAGGTTCCACACTTTAGGAATGACAAGAGGGAATGAGAACAGGTTCCACACTTTAGGAATGACAAGAGGGAATGAGTACAGATTCCACACTTTAGGAATGATAAGAGGGAATGAGTACAGGTTCCACACTTTAATAATGAAAAAACAAATGAGTACATGTTCCACAGTTTAGGAATGAAAAGATTGAATGAGTTGCAGTTTCACCCTTTAGAAATGATGGGAGGGAATGAGTGTTGGTTTGACACGTTAGGAATGACAAGCGGGAATGAATACAGGTTTCACACTTTAAGAATGACAACAGGGAATGAGTACAGGTTGGTCAGTTTTGGAATGCTAACAGGGAATGAGTACAGATTCCACACTTTATGAATGATAAGAAGGAATGAGTACAGGTTCCACACTTTAGGAATGACAAGATGGAATAAGTGCAGATTCAACACTTTAGGAATGTCAAGAGGGAAAGAGTACAGGTTTCACACAGCAGGAATGACAAGAGGGAATGAATTCAGGATCTACACTTTAGGAATGACACAAAGGAATGAGTACAGGTTGGTCAGTTTAGGAATGCTAAGAAGGAATGAGTACAGATTCCATACTTTATCAATGATAAGAAGGAAGAGTACAGGTTCCACACTTTAGGAATGTCAAGAGGGAATGAGTGCAGGTTCCACGCTTTAGAAATGACAAGAGGAAATGAGTACAGGTTCCACACTTTAATAATGAAAAAAACAAATGAGTACCTGTTCCACCCTTTAGGAATAACAAGAGGGAATGAGTGCAGATTCCACAGTTTAGGAATGAAAAGATTGAATGAGTTGCAGTTTCACCCTTTAGGAATGATAGGAGGGAATGAGTGCTGGTTTGACACGTTAGGAATGACAAGAAAGAATGAGTACAGGTTCCACACTTTAGGAATGTCAAGAGGGACCAAATACAGGTTTCACACTGTAAGAATGACAAAAGGGAATGAGTACAGGTTTGTGGGAGAGATGCTTCACCACTCTTACCAGCTGAAGCAAAAACTACCCCTTTGGCCCCTTGTTTACATGACAGTTCTCTATTGGAGACTTCTAATTCATTTCCCACACCTGATTTTTAACTTGAACCAGGAGATCACACTTTACCTCCTGTGCTAGGTCAGGAAGGTCAACTCAAAATCTGTTGGTAGAGTGCCCTTCTGAGACAGACAGCCAGAAGGAACCAGCAGAAATAATAAAATTACCTTTTTTAAATAAACAGGCAGTCACTAGTTCTATCAAAAATAGATTCTTTACCAGAAGAACCACAAGTATTTACAGACAGGATATATTCATAGTAAAATAGAAGGATTACCAGTTTGCTAAGAAATAGAAAATAAAAGCAAGATAACCAGACAGCTGATGTATAGAAAAATCTGAACTTTCACCTAGCCCTCTTTACCTGCCACTAACTGCATAAGACACTTTCCCTAATTATGCTGTCTTACAGTTCAGCTAGTCCTTGAAAGGGCCCTCTTGCCTTCAGATGTTGAGTGTTCTACAGAGAGAGAGAGAGAGAGAGAAACTTGTTAGGTCCCTAATTTATTCACGTTGACTGTTGGGAGTGGTCTCTCCCCTTTGAGTGGTAGCTCCCCACTGTTCCCCCACCCCAAGTGGATGTCTGTTGGAGAGTGTGTGCGTGTGTGCGTGTGTGTGTGTGTGTGTGTGTGTGTGTGTGTGTGTGTGTGTGTGTGTTTGTGCATATGTGTGTGTGTGTGTGTGTGTGTGTGTGTGTGTGTGTGTATGACATCATCTGTGCCATCAGGCCTCCTTCACACCTAGACATCCTCTGTCCAGCTTTACAATCTCTTTTTTAAGGATGTCTGAGGTGTTTGGAATTGCACCCTCACATTGTCCCAGATATGCAGCTTGGATGAGCTTATGGGAATGTTACACTGAGCAGTTAATCAGTATTTACCACAAGACCCACTTGGACATGTGACCTAGAAACCATGTTTCATCCAATTTCAAATAACAGCTCTTATGAAAGGAGAATATCTACACTAACAAAAGAATCAAACAGATCAATCTGGTCATATGTCTGTCACAAGGTTCCACACTTTAGGAATGACAAGAGGAAATGCATACAGGTTCCACACTTTAGGAATGACTATAAAATGGGTATGGCTCCATACTTCAGGAATGACAAGACAGAATGAGTACAGGCTCCACACTTAAGGAATGATGGGAGGGAATGAGTACAGGCTGTACACTCTAGGATGGATAAGAGAAAATTGTAGACGCTTCACTCTTCATGAATAGTAAGGATGAATGAGTACAGGTTCCACACCTGAAGAATTATGAGACAGAATGCTAGACTTGATACACTTTCGAATTGATGAGAAAAGCAGAGAACCTACTCTTCAGGAATGATTGAAAGGAATGAGTACAGATTTCACACTTCAAAATGATATGAGGAAATATTAGAAATTTCACAGTTTCAAAACGATGGGAAGGAATGGGTACAGGCTCCACACTTGAGGAATTATTAGAGACAATGGTAGAGGTTCCACACTTCAAGGAATTCTGACAGGGAGTGATAGGGATTCCACACTTCAGAGTTGGAAGAAAATAGTCCACAATTCAGAAATGATGGAAGACAAAAGTAGGGATTTCACACTTTGTAAGTAACATGAGGGAAAGAGTACAGGTTCCATACTTTAGGAATGATACAGGGAAATAGTATAGATTTTGCAATTTAGAAATGATGGAAGGGAATATGAACATATGAACATATAAAAATGCCAGCAGAAGCAGGCCTATGCAGTCTATCGAGTTTGCTTGAATGTGCAGCTAGCCCTCAACTTGCAGCTGCCCCAACCTCCTCCCCCCTCTTCATCTTAACACCCCCCCATGCCCTGTCCCAAGCTCTCTTAAAGCTACCCACTGTTCTACAGGAAATCACCTCCTCAGGTCATCCACCTGCCCACCACCCTTTCTGAGAAAAAATGTCTCCTGATTTCCTGATTTCCTGAATCTTCCTCCCTCCAACCTCAGCTGATGAATTCTCATATCCCTCCCTCTTCTAAGCTGAAATATCCCTTCTGCATTCACCTTATTTATCCCCTTCAGGTACTTGAAAGTTCCAATCATATCCCCCCATTCCTCCTCTCCTCCAGGAAGCATATGTTCAGCATGCCCAATCTATCCTCGTAGGGCTTTCCTTCCAATCCCTGGATCATCCATGTTGCCCTACGTTGCACCCCCTCTAACAATCTGATATCCTTCTTCAGGAATGGGCACCAGTACTGCACACAATACTCCAGGTGAGGCCTGATCAGGGACCTGTATAGGGGGAGGATCTCCTCCCAACTGCTGGAGGAGATTCCCTTCGCTATGCACCCCAGCATTCTATTGGCATTTGCTGCCTCCTTCCTGTACTGAGTAGAGTTGTTAATGCTGCCCTTTATAATCACCCCCAGATCCTTTTTCTTCTCTATACTTTTAGTTGCATTCCTCCCAGCTGATAGCTCCTCCCCTGGTTCCTTGCTCTGAAGTGCAGTACCTTGCATTTCTTGGCGTTGAGCCCCAGCTGCCATGTTTCTGACCACTGCTGTAGTTTGGTCAGGTCCTCCTCAACATGTTCCACCCCTTGATGTCATCTACCAATGCTTCCATCTTTGTGTCATCAGCAAACAGACTGGTACTACCCCATGTGAGATATCTGCTATGAATATCCTGAACAGAACTGGTCTCCATACCGATCCCTGTGGTACCCCACTCAACATTCCCATTGGTGATGAGAGGCCCCCTCCACCAACACCCTCTGCTCCCTTCCCTTCAGCCAGTTGACAATCCATTTGACCATTTTTGATTCCACCCCTATGTATTCCAGCTTCATTCCTAGCCTCCCATGCGGTGCGGAATCAAAGGCCTTGCTGAAGTCCAAATACAGCGCATCCAACTCATGACCCTTGTCCAGTTCCCTGGTCACCCAGTTGTAATACTCAATTAAATTTTTGCTGGCAGAATCTGCCCTAAACAGACCCATTTTGATGCCCATCCTGGAGACCACTGTCCGCAAAGAAGGTCATCAGCTGCTCCTTTCGGACTGTCTCCATGAGTTTCCCCACAATTGATGTGAGACTCATCAGGCTATAGTTGCCTGGTTCATCGCTGGGACCACTCCTGTGTATGGGCACTACATGGGCCATCCTCCAGTCCTGTGGTATGCATCCTGTGTCTAGGGAGGTATTAAACAGGTCAGTCAATGGCCCTGCAGGATCCCCGCTAGCCCTGTGAGTACCCTAGGGTGAATGCCATCTGGTCCTGGTGACTTGTCTACTCTTAGTGCCCTTAAACCCTCCTTCATCCTGTCCTCTATAATCCCTATGTCAGTCACCCTTTTCCCCCCATTACTTACCCTAGCCTACACATGGGGTATCTGCTCCCCTTTCTCCTTTGTGAACACAGAGAGAAGTATTCATTTAGTGTATCTGCCTGTCCCTCCCCCCCCCCTTCTCTATCCAACCTCTGTCCTTCCTAATCCTCACAATCTGGTCCTTGTTCTTTCTTTTTTTTCTAAAGTATCTGAAGAAGTTCTTCTCTCCCTCCTTAATACCCTGTGCCAGTCTCAATTCCCTTGAGGCCTTGGCTGCTCTGACCATCCTGGTAACCTCCCTGGGCTTCTTCGTGTGCTCCATCTTGTCAACCCCCCCCCCCAATATCTTCATCTTCTGAAATGCCCTTCTCTAGGCCCTTACTCCCTCCATGACCTTCTTCATCAACCAACTGGCCTTCTTGGCCCTTCTCTTCTTACTATATCTTTGTACACATCTCAGTCGCCTCCTTCAGCCCTCATTTTATAATGTCCTACTTCTGACTAGCATCCATGTCATGGAGAATGCCTTCCAGATGCTTGCCCAAAATTTCCTCCATCCTGTTAAAGTCTGCCCCTTAAAGTCAGTCACCCTGGTTCCCGTACCCCTTGCTTCCCTATTCATACTGAGTGTGAACCACACCAAGTGGTGGTCACTCGCAGTCAGAGGGTCCTCCATCCGCAAATCAATTATAGCCTCTCCATTTGAAAGTACCAAGTCCAGAGTCTTCCCCAATCTAGTCATCTCATGCACCATTTGTTCCAGGAAACTGTCCTGAAATGCCTCCAGTATGACCTGCTCCCTCATGCTCATGGTGGCTGTAGTGCTCCAATCCACCCCAGCTAGGTTGAAGTCCCCCATTGCCACAGTGTTCCCCTTCTTACAGACCCTTCTGATTTGCTCAGCTAGCTGTCTGTCTAGGTCCACCCCTTGTACCGGCAGTCTGTATACTACCCCCATCTTCAGTGCCTTCCCTCTTGAGTTGTAGAACTGCATCCATAGGGCCTCTGTTCCGCCTTCCTCCCCTCCTCCCTTTTGCACTTTATCCCTTCTCATTCATAGATTGCCATGCCACCCCTTCCACTTAGCCCTGTCCTTCCTGAATATTCTATATCCTGGTATCTTCATATTCCTGTCCTGATACTGGGTAGCCCACGTTTCTGTGATGGCTGCAATGTCCAGCCATCTCACTGCCAAGAGAGCCTGCAACTCAGCTACCTTATTGCCTAGGCTCCTTTCATTCAATGTGACCACCCTCCACCCTGTTTCCTTCTTTGTTTTTCCCTGGGTTTCCCCTTCCCCCCTTGCCTCTACCTTGACCCTTCCCTTGTTGTCTTTGGGGATAAGCTTGTCGGGCTACCCTCTCTGGTTTCCCTGCCTACCAGCTGTCCACTCACCACCCCCCCACAGTTTAAACTCACCTTTGCTGATATGTACCTCTCTAATCCCTGTTTTAATGTTCCCTTCCCCTCAGCACTTAATTATAGCCTGTCTCTTGCATATAGATCGCTGTTGTTCCAGTTTCCTCCCCATCCCCCTACTAACCCGTACCCCCTGAATCGACGCTAGTCCCCCAGCCATGAGTTTAATTCTCTAATCCTCCTTTTTCTCACAGTACTCACACACGGCACTGGGAGTACCTCTGAGAATGCCACCAATTCCCCCAAATCCTCACAGACTCTTTATTTATTTATTTATTGAACATTTCGGGTTTGCAACCTTTGAGAGACTCATTTCCAAAGGCACCACATCAGTAAACAAGTATACAACAGTTAGGTTAACATATACAGTTTGGATACACATGTTTTACAGTATATTCAGTACAGTTTTGCAGTAGATAAGCATTGGAGTAAGGGTCAGTCATAGCCAGGGCATAGACCTGACAGTGTCAAGTTCAACTGGATCTTTAAGAACAAGGGTTGTTCTTAATTTATAAAATAGAGCTGCAGCTAGGGTGAGGGAGCAGGAGGAGAGTCCATTGTCAAGGGTCAAGGGGGTTAAGGACAGTTGCAGTCACTGATGGTCTGGAGGTAGCCTTTGAGGAGGGTTTTGAAAAGGCTGAGTTTGGGCTCAGATGTAATGGGGTGGGGGTGTGGCGTTCATCCAGAGCTAGGCAGGGTAAGCAAAGGTTCACTGACAGTGTAAGGTTTGGAGGCAAGGGATGAGGAATGGGGATTTATTGGAGTTGTGGGTGATTTTTGTTTGGGGGAGCAGGCGTCAGGAGGTGAGTGAGACCGGGGGGGGCCAGTGGTGATCTTTTTGGCCATGAGGCAATTGTGGTATTTGAGTCTGTTGTTGAAGTTGAGCTGGCTAGACTGCTGGTAGTGGGAGCATGCATGAGTGTAGTGCTCACAGCTTAGTATAAGGTGGTAGGCCTTGTTGAGGGTTATTCTAACTCTCTGGAGAGATGTGGTATCAGCCGCACTGTAGATTAGGATCCCATTGTTGATGAGGGTAAGGAAAGAGGAGAAAACAGCAAAATGGAGGGCTTTAGGGGTGAGATAGTGCTTGACCTGGTGTAGTAAGCCAATCCTGGTGTTCACAGCAATGCAGAGGTGATGTATGTGGGTGTGGAAATTCAGAGCAGGGTCCAAGTGAATTCCGAGGTACTTGAAGGACATAGCTCGGTCGAGAGGTTGAGACTTGGAGTTGAGTATGCTGAGGGTGTGGTCCTTATGTTGATTCTTCCCAGTTCCTCAAACCTCCCCTTACCTCCTCCACCATCTCCCCCTCCAGGTCTTTTGAACTTATGTGCACCACAATATGTGGTCTCCTCCTGCCCCTCCTTGTGCACTTCAGAATTGCCTGCCCCGCCCTGCCCACCGTTAACCCAGATAAAGCCTCCACCCACATTTGACTGTGCCTTTCCCCTTTACTGCCCCATCTTATCCCTTTTAGTATGGAATCCCCAAGCACCAGTATTCCCTCCTCATTATTCCTTGATTCCACTTCCACCCTGCTACCAATGTAGCCATCGCTATAGTCCACCATCTTTGTAGCTCTGCCCTTCCCCCCATGGCTCCCTTTCCCCCCCATCCCCAACATGTCCTCCCTCCCCTCTCCTTCACTACCCTCAACTCCCCCATCCTCACTGGACTCTCCACCCCTCTGCCTTTCTCAACCCCCCTCCCATCCCTGTTCTCCTCTCCCTCCTCCTACTCACTTCCCCACCCTTCCCCCTGTGTCCCATCCCTCGTTCACCTTGACTTCCTTCAATCTATTTCCATCCCCTGTGATTTACCCACCATTCCCCCTCCTGCCCTCCATAGGTGATTCTTTCCCCCCTCCTCTGCCAATGTTCCCAGGGCTGCAATTTTATATTTTGTCTCCACTACCTTGCTGTGCACAGGTTCCTCTCTCTTTTCTGCTGCCTTCCCTACAGTGCCAGACCTCCCCTTTGGCTTGCTCCCACTCACACCCCCCTCCCTCAGCCAGCTTTGCCTCCCAAGTGGTTCCCTCATGCTACCCTCATGGGATAACCCTTTCCCCTGGCTGTACCTGGCCCCAGTTGGGTTTACTCCCCCCCAACCTGAAGCTTCTCTCATGTGATTCTGTCATTTCACCCTCTCAGGGTGACTCTCTTTCCCTAGTAGCCCCCTTCCCATCTGCTCCAACTCCCTACCCGACCAGAACACCTCCTCCTTGAGCCTTCTGAGCCTGAGACAGATTGGGCACCCCCCCCCAATCCTCCACAAAATGTTCATCCACACCGCTGCCCCACAACCATTACAGCCCACTCTCCTACCCATGTTTAGTCAGTATTTTGCTCACCTGTACTGACTGCACCACAGGAATACAGTATTACCAATACTTTCTTTTTGTACAAATAGTAATGTTTGTAGGTTTCCCACTAGTCCTGCCTCCATGAGAACTTACAGGACAGTAAATGAAGGGAACACTGCACCCCCTATGTTTCTTCCTGATCCCCCACAAAATCAACTATCAGGAAGTAAAAGGCAAGAACTCAGTGCCATCTACCTCTCATCTGCCTATGATCCTTTGCCTTCTAAATGACGCTCACGTACAATAACTGCCCTATCCAAAATCATTCTTAAACTGCCTCTACAGAGAGTGCCATATTCCATTATACACTTTTAGAAGCCCCAATCCTGCATTGCCCTCTGCAGAAACAAGTGTTGCTAGACAGACTCACCCACAGTCACTGAGGTTAAGATGCCACACTTCAGGAATGATGGGAGGGAAAGGTCGATATTCCCAAATGCAGGATTGATGGGCAGGATAGATAGAGATTCCACACTTCAGGCATGACAAGTAAGAATGAGACCAGGTTTCACACTTCAGGAATGATGAGAGAGTAGTAGAAATTCCACACTTAAGGAATAATGGTAGTTAATGGTAGAGATTCCACACTTATGGAATGGTGAAAGTGACCAGTAGAGAGTCCACATTTTACAAGTAACAGGAGGGGAAAAAGCACAGGTTCCACACTTTACGAATGAAATGAGGAAAATATATAGATTTTACACTTTAGAAATGATTTATTTAGTTTTTGGCAACCAGGTAGGTGCACTAAACAGAGTCTGCCTGGGAGAGTTACAAAGCAAGATACAAGAATTATGCAACAGCAGAAAATAACAGATGTAAAACATAACATAAAACTCACAAACCAAAAATGTGAACATATTTAAGGTACAGATATTCCAGCAGATTCCTAAGTACTTAGAGCTGTAAGTGCAGGATTACATAGATATAGTAGATTAGGAGGAAGATGGGAGTGAATGGTTAAGATGCCCGATTTCAGGAAGCATGGGTGGGAAAGGGGAAATGATTTAACAAGGAAAGGCACACTAAACTGGAGCTTATTTCCAGGTGTGACCTGGGAGCACAAGGATGTTAAGTGACTTGCTCAGAGTCACACGGTATGCAAGTGGGGCTGATGGGATTCAAACCCCTGTCTGCAGGTTTGCAGTTCAGTGCTTTTAACCACTACACTATACTGCCTCCCCTGAAAGGTATAGATTCTAAACTTCGAGAATGATGGAAAGGAAAGGTTGAGATTCCCAATTCCAGGAATGACAAAAGACAATAAATATAGATTCCACACTTAGGGAATAATTGAAGGGAATGAGTATAGATACTTCAGGAATTATGGGAGAGAATATTAGATATTGCACACTTCAGGAATGGTGGGAGGCAATTATAGTGATTCCATATTTCAGGAATGATGGGAGAATAGTAGAGTTTCCATACTTCAGTCGTGATGTGCAGGAATGGTAGAGATTCACATTTCATGAATGGTGAGTGAGAAGAGTAGAGATTTCACACTTTGTAAGTTACAGGAGGGAAAGAGTGCAGGTTCCATACTTCAGGAGTTATATGAGGGAATGGTATAGATTTTGCAGTTTAGAAATGGTGGGAGGGTATGGTTGAGATGCCACATACTAGGATGATGGGAGGGAAAAGTCAAAATTCCCAACTTCAGGAATGATGGGAGAAAAAGGTGGAGTTTCCCCAGTGTTGGCATGACAAGAAAAAATCAGTGCAGGTTCAAAACTTTGGGAATAATCGAACAGAATGCATACAGATTCTACACTACAATAATAGGAGGGAATGGTAGATATTCCACACTTGAGGAACAATGGAAGGGGAAATAAGTTCATGATGAGCTGAGGCAAGATTTAATCACAGTACCACAGATCCACTGTTTCAAAGCAAGTCTAGAAATATAGGTTTAGAGTATAATATTAACTATTTGGCTGCTGCTGACAGGTATGAGTATACTTGTTCTAGAAACCTATACATTCTAAATCTTCTGACAGCCTAAGGATTAATATCTCTAGGTAACAGGAAGTACTTTTGTGTAGGGGTGTGCAAATACAGGCACTAACATTCCCAATACCATTAACATTAAAGTGGTCATATTTGGATCCACTCCCAAAAAATGACTGTCCTTCTTGTCTATAATATGTGTATGTTAACAATTTACACGCCTGCTTCCTCATCCCTAGACATTCCAATAATATGAATACAATATCTGGCTTCCTGACAGCCCCCCACTCACCAGCCACTACCACCATTGAACTCCCTCTAGGAAAAATATCCCACTCCCTGACCTTTCAATAACTCTTCTTGTCAAGATGTACTTTTGTATGATCTTGGTACATCTTCATTGTGTTGACTACACTCTCCTTGGCAGGCTTCATGCTTGTAACCTGTATTGCTGTATGTGTTGAGTGTTGTTTTAAGCTCACTGAAGCCAGTTTCTGTCTGAAAAAGGGATCTTGAATCCCAGTGGATATACCTGATTTACAAAGCTAAGTTAAACTAAAAGGCCCTTCAACCTGTTGAACAAATTCATGATCTACTAAACTCTCCCAATGGTACAGAAAATAATAAATTTTACAGGAAATATCTAGCCTCTTGCCAGGCTCCCTTCAACTGACACTGCCTGTGTATCAATTGCCACACCCCAGAATCTCATCTCTTCCCCTGTTGTCTTAAAAGGCCTTTGGGAAAGTCCACCATGGGTATTATTTTCTTTCCCCAGATTCAGAATGGCTTACAAAGGGAGGGTTATCTAGACTAGCTAGCACCTGCTTTGCACTGTGCTGTCTAATCAACTCAGTGTCACAGTACAGAAAGATCCAGTTGACAGCTGAACACAATCTCACCACACTATTGTACACCATTTTGTGGCCCCATGGTCTTTGTGTGTTGTAATATTGCTCTCATTGTCCAGAGCGTTTCACTGAAGCATTTACAGTAGTTTTGTGTGTTTCATATAGTAAAGGGTATCTATAAACTGGCAATGCAGTTCAAAAGGTAAAAGCCTATGACTCTGGTTATTATCTTCCATGAAAGCAGAAGAAGATTTAAGAATCAGTGAACATGAAATAACAGTTTTGTGCAACGAGATACTCCGCATTTTGTCTACTCTTTTCTCTTCCCTGTATCTAAGACTCTCTGCCAGGCTGTCTCTCATCTTCTGAAAGTTTATTTTTCAGTCAGTCAGCTTTTAAGTAAGCAAAGACATGAAGATTGGAATTGGTAATATTGTTGCTTAAGGTATTTATGTAAATTGAGAAGAGTAATGGTTCAAGGATTGATCCTTGTGGAACACCTTTTGTGAGCAGTAGCGGGGATGATAGCAGCCCCATCGACTCTGATATGCTGGGATCTGCCTGTAAGGTAACTGGAAAATCAATTTAATGAGCAGTTGCTTAACTTATGCTCTTTGAGCTTAGTAAGCAGTAGGCCATGGTCACCAGTATCAAACGCCTTACTAAGGTCTAGGAAAATGGCACCGGTATATAGTTTGTTATCGAGGATGGTAAACCAATCATTTGTTACTGTGGCTAGAGCTGAAGCCATGCTATGTCTTTGCCAGAAACCAGATTGCAAAGGGTTAAATAGGTTTGAATTTCGAGGTGAGCTTTGATCTGATTTTTTAATTTTTTTGTAAATATCATGCTTATTGGAACAATTTTATAGCCATCAAGTTCATGAGAATAACAAGATTACAGTTACATTTCAATCAGGTAAGTTCTTACCACTGTATCTGTACCATATTCAGAAGTAAATGCCATGGACCCTCCACTCCTCGTTACAGCTCATGATGAGGGAGAGGGTCCTAATCTGAGTTGTTGTGATATTCCCTGGTTTCGCTAACACCGTTTATAGTTCATTATTATAGTGGGTTCAACCCTACTGTCCAGGCGGGATTCTCCTCAGGCCCAGGGGGATGCAGATAAAGCCTCCCAAAACAGAAAAGGGGGGTCATCAATTTATTTTGGTTTTTAGTTGTTTAACCAGAAGTAGCACACTAAGCTGAAAGCTTTTTTACAGGTGTGACCTGGGAGCACAGGGAAGTTAAGTGACTTGCTCAGGGTCACACAGTATGCAAGTTGAAGCTGTGGGTTACAAACCCAGTTCTGGTCTGCTGTATGTCACCAGATTTGCAGCTCAGAGCCTTAAACCCCTGCACTATACTGCCTCCCTGAGGGCACGTATATTATCTCCTGTTGATCCTACACTAATTCTGATCAGGGTACAAATTCCTTGTCTTTTGGCATGTAATATAGTAGTATATGGTATCTGGTTGTTAACTACTTTTTTCCACTAGCTTTGATAATACAGGCAGACTAGAGATGGGTCTATTGTTGTACTATTCAAACCTCCCTTGAAAATGGGCATCTAGTGCCTTTGGGGCAACACAGTTACCAAAGCTTAAATACAACAACATGTTCATCAATGACACTGGGGAAGGAATCTGGGGCAAGTTGTGTCTTTTCACAGATGACGCTAAACTCCGTGTCAGGGAAGATAGCAATGAGGCAATTAAAGAGATGCAGAGTAATCTGCAAGGCCTAGAGACGTGCTGTAAGGTTTGGCAGTTGAAGTTCAGTGCCAGAAAGTGCAAGGAGATGCACCTAGGGAAAATGAATCCCAGGACAAAGTACCGGATGGGAATGGTAAACCTGAGCACTGCAGTTGAGGAAAGGGACCTAGGAATCATCACAAGTTACTCTCATAAACAATCAATCCAGCGCAACAAGATTTATAGTAAGATAAATAGTATGCTGGGATGTACCAAAAGGGGCATTGACTGTTGAAGAGATATTATTGCATCTTTATAGATCATTGGTGAGGACGCACCTGGAGTATTGTGCCCAATTCTGAGGTCCTCACCTCAGGAAAGATAAGGACAGGCTAGGAGCAGTGCAACAAAGGGTGACTACGATGATTCAGGGCCAGCAGAGCAGATCTTACTAAGGTTGTCTTAAGGCACTGAATATGTACTCGCTGCAAACCAACAAGAGAGGGGTGATATGGTAGAGACTTTTGGGTTCCCAAGAGGAATAAACAATGTGAACTGCGTGGAATTGTTTAGCATGAGTAACAGCTTAAAGACATAGGGGCACTAGTGCAAACTGATGACAAGGAGGTTCAAGAGGGGTATGAGAAAATTTTATTTTCTGGACAGGGAAGCAGAACCATGGAGCAGCCTGCCAGCTGAGTTGGTGGGCACCAAAACCATAAATGGTTTCAAGCATGGCAAGGCAAATTTTATTTATATAGTGATCTATCCAAAGGCTCAGAGTGCTTTACAACAAATAAAGACAGATACGCCAAGAATTAAAATGACCAAATTAAATAACACTAAAAGTTTTATCAAACAAAAACATTTTTAAAGAGGCTTTAAATGCCTCCACCAAGCTGGCTGCATATATTTGGTGTGGCAGAGAATGCCAGAGCACTGGTGCAGCAACTCCGAAAGCTCTGTCACCCAATCTCCTCAGGTGTGAGGAAGGCACCACAAGCAAGTCAACCTCAGCAGAGTGGAGAGGGCGGAAAGGCCTATAGGGAACCAGGAGCTCTTCAAGGAAGTCAGGTCCCAAAACCATGTAGGGCCTTGAATGTCAGTAGGCAAATCTTGAAGGCAATTTTTAAAGCTACAAAATGAGCACCAGGGATAAAGTGGTGGGGCTAATAAATCTCAGAACAAGAAATTAATAAAATCAAATAGCACCCACCACAAACAACCAGAATCCATGGTTTCTTTCTTATTTCAAACCATTAATTTTTTTTTAAAAGCAGTACAAAATATACAAAGCACTAATGTTTCACAAGGATGACGCCCTGTTTCATCAGAGTTAGTGATAACTCTGATGAGGAAGGGCATCATCCTTGAGAAACGTTAGTTCTTTTACGAATGCTTTATGAATTCTTTCAAATTCCATAAGCCATTTCCATATAAATTGCAGAATAATCTTCTGAACTATATGGAAAAAATCTGTTACACTGGAGATTATAAATCAGCAAAACAATGGCCTCTCTCGAAACTTTGACATTACACTACTGATGGCATTCTGCAGGAACAAGCGAAATTTTCAGAATTTCCATGTCATACATGTTAATTAGTCCCTCGGAGCCACTCCTTGCTGTATAAGAGTGGTTTCATGCACCTTCAGATGGAGCAAGAACAACAAATTGAAGCTGAGCTATCGTGGCTCAAGCTGAAGGTAAGTGAAACCACTTGAATATAAGAACGTGTGGCAATGGTTGACGTATTAATATATTATTGATTGTGAGTGATCAGTAATATATTTAAAAAAAACTGGTCCCAAAACAAGCCCATTTCCAGGGCATCTGCACATGAGACATACTCACAGAATAAGGGGGATAGAGTGCTCTGATTGGTTGGGAGCACTCCCTAGATCTATAATTCTGTTTCATTGAAGACTGAAAATTCCTTTCAGCACAATTAGAAACTTCATTGCTTTTTTTTAGAAAAGCTTGGAGCAAGGTTTACATGTCTTCTCTTGTCAATACCATTCAATATACAGAATATTACTCTATATTTTCCAGAGGTGGGGCCTCTGGTTGTGAAGGCCCCAACTCTGAAAGAACATAGAAAGGGCAGAGGCAGTATAAAAGATGGCTACCAAGATGGTGTAGGGCCTGCACTCAAGGAACTAAATATGTACTCTCTAGAGGAAAGAAAGGAAAAGGGGGACATGATAAAAATGGTCAAATACCTCACAGGCATTAATAAGGTACATGATGGTAGCATTTTACAAAGAAAAAGATGCTCCAAGACAAGGGGCCACATTATGGAGTTGGGGGGCGGAGGAATCAGAGGAGATGTGAGGAAATACTTCTTCACAGAAAGGGTGGTGGATGATTGGAACAGCCTCCCAGAAGAGGTGGTGGGTGCTAAAATGGTAACACGATTCAAGCATGTATTGGATAAACACAAGGGGACCTTAGAAATAAGGTAAGGGGGGAGACCAAAGATTGTGTAGGGTCTGCGGTGGCACAGTAGGTAGGGAAAATAGGGTAGACTAGATGGGCCAAGAAGTCCTTCTCTGCCGACTTCCATATTTATATGTTTCTGTATCAATACACTTTTAGCAAGAACATGGTTAGACGTATATTGATGTATATTGTCTCATACTGATGTATGAATCCCTTGGGAGTTGATCCTGTATTTCTGTCACCTCATTTTTGTTTCATGATTCTTTGCCAAAATGTGAAAATGGCAATTCCCTAAATAGCTAAAATTGCATCTATAAGGGACTCTAGTGGATTGCTGTTAAGAAGAACCATGCCCTTTGAGAAATGTCTTCTTCTTCAACTTGTTCTGCTCTGTGGATACCAGCCACCAAAAAGTCCACCTTAAGGTTGAAGTGCTCTGCTGGAACAAAGTGTGCATCCCATGCCCCACCCACAGTGAGATCATCATTAGGTTGATGCTCCCAGTTTTTGGTCACAGGAATTTTGTGTATGGTGCCAAATCCAAATCTACCCTTACCAAACTGGACCTCTTTTGTACTCCTTGTGTGGCTTTGCCCCGATTGTCCCCCCACCCCACACAAAGGGTGAGCAAATACAGAAATTGGCAACTTCTATTCTGCTTCTATTTGGACCCTTTGGTTTGGTTTCAACAGTTTGGTCAAAACACTAGAGATCCTTGGTATTGAAGCTTAGCAGGTTACAGATAATTGTAAGTGGCACCCTTCTACCTTCTCTCACATCCCCAGTTATTCCCAGCCTCTGCCAACCTCCCCTGGGCCTTCAGTCAGATTTAAAATGTAATGGAAACAGCCCCACACACAGTGTCAGGAGCCTACATATACTGCATATATGTATGTTTTGTAATAACAAAATGTGTAGGAAAGGGAGGAGGAGGAGGAGGCTTGTAAATGACTGGATAGGCTGAAATGTTTTGTTAATTATCTGGCCAAAGGTTGAGGTACTTCTGAAGTTGCCCAAAGTTTGACTGAACTGAATCAAAAGTGAAAGTGCTACAAATTTAGCATATTCACCAACTACAGATTTAGTCCTGGCTCATCCTTATACTGCAGTCCGGTCCTGCAGTCACCTCTGTTTCCTCTACTCCTCTCTGTCTCTCTCTCATCAGTATTTCTTGAGGGTAGGTGCTTTGCCCAGTTTGCTTTATCTGAAATTCTGGTTTGGCATTCTACCTTCCTATCCTCCCTATGCACCTTCCTCTCTACTCCACTTACTCCCTCTGCAACTCTGACACTTGTCTCCCTCTCATCTGCACGTCAGTATGCTTTCACCTTCAGATACTTCTGAATATGAGACAGCCTCCCCCCTGCCATCCACAGAAACATAGAAACATAGAAGTTGTCAGCCGATAAGGCCCATCCAGTCTGCCTATAAGCCCTACACTAGTTTGTAGCCTCTGACCCTACCGGATCCATCACTTATCACTACTCCTTCTCACTTCTAAGGTTCCCTTATGCCTGTCACAGGCATGTTTAAATCCTTCCTGTTTAAATCCTTCCACTGTGCTCACTCTTATCACCTCCTGTGGCAGACTATTCTATGTGGTAGGGAAAGTGATGGAGTCACTTCTGAAGGAAAGAATAGTTGAGTACCTAGAGGCCAGTGGAGCACAGGACCCAAGACAGCATGGATTCACAGTGGGAAGGTCATGTCAGACGAATCTAATAGATTTCTTTGACTGGGTGACCAAAGTAGTAGACCGGGAAGGGGCTGTGGACATGGCCTACCTAGACTTTAGCAAGGCATTTGACACAGTCCCACACAAAGATTAATAGTCAAATTAACCAGCCTGGGAGTGGGTCCCAGGGTAGTAGCCTGGTAAAACACTGGCTGCACAACAGGACACAGAAGGTAATTGTAAATGGAGTCCACCTGAAGAAAGAGGTTACTAGTGGGCACCGCAGGGTTCATTATTGGGTCCAGTCCTTTTAATGTCTTCATCAGTGACATTGCAGAGGGACTGGAAGGAAGTATGCCTTTTGCAGATGACACAAAGATCTGCAACAGGGTTGATACACAAGGAGGAGTGGAAAGGATGAAAAGGGACTTGGCAAGGGTTGGAGGAATGGTCAGAAGTATGGCAGCTAGGGATTCAATGCAAAGAAGTGCAAATAATGCACCTGGGAAACAAGAACCCAGGGAAGAATACACAATGGGTGGGAGGTAGTAACAACAACAAAAAGGAAAGGGACCTGGGGTAATTATATCAGATGACCTTAAGTTTAGGCAATGTGAGAAGGCAGTAGGGAGGGCTGGGGGTATACTGGGATGTATAGGGAGAGGCATCAGCAGCAGAAACAGGAAGTTGTTATCCCTCTGTACAGACAGTTGGTGAGACCCCATCTGGAGTACTGTGTCCAGTTCTGGAGACCCCATCTCCAAGGACAGACAGGATAGAGGTAGTCCAGAGGAGGGCAACTAAAATGGTGCAGGGTCTGCAAGAGAAGCCGTATGAGGAGAGACTAAAGGAGCTTAATATGTATACCCTTGAGGAAAGAAGGGAGAGGGGGACATGATAGAAACTTTTAAGTACCTCAGTGGAATCAACAAAGTCCAAGAGGGTAGTATCTTTCAGAAAAAGAGACTTGCAAGAACAAGGGGACACAATTTAAAGATAGAAGGAGGGCGGTTCAGGGGCAATGTGAGGAAGTATTATTTCACAGAGAGGGTAGTGGATGCATGGAACAGCCTTCCTGAGGAGGTTGTGGGTCTAAAATTGTGGGAGAATTCAAGAATGCATGGGCCAGACATAAGGCAATTCTTGTAGGGGGTAGGAAGAAATAGGCTGTTGGTTAACTAGGATCTACGGCCTATCCTGTAGGTAGGGAAATGGGCAGACTAGATGGGCCAAGCGGTCCTTATCTGCTGTCAAAGTCTATGTTTCTATGAATCCACCACCCTGTCTGTGAAAAAAAACTTCCTCACAAGTCCCCTTACCCTGCCATCTTCCAATTTCATGTCATGCCCCCTCATTCTTGTATCCTTTCTGCACTGGAAGCTGTCTCCCCCTGCACCTTGTTTATGCCCTTGAGGTACTTGAAGGTTTCTATCATGTCCTCCCTATCCCTCCTCTCCTCCAGTGAGTACACATTGAGGTCCTTTAATCTAACATACTGTACTAAGATGCCAGCAGAGTAGGCCTAATGGTCTATCAAGTCTGCTCAAAAATTCAGCGCTCAGTAAGGACACCATTGCTGCCCTCCCTGCCTCCCCCATAAATCCCACTGGCCCCAAACCCCATCAGAGTTGCACCTCCAGATCTTTTTTTTTATTTATTATGCTTTTTGCTCCCTCTGCCTATGGGCCGGCGCTTCAACCTGGTCATGGACCCTAGCTTCCACTTCCACATTAGACTAGGACCCTTGGGTACCCCCTGGCTTGCCCCCAGGGTGGGGTGCAGCACTGGTCCCCTTAACAGTGCTGCATGTCTGGACTAGGTCTGAGGGCCAGTTCTGGAGGCTGATGAAGGCCAGGACAGGCTTCATCTAGGGCCACAGGCAGGAATTATTTTCATGCTGAATGTGGGGGGGCGGGAATGTGTAATGACATCCAGCATCTGTCCCACCCCTCCGGCCACTTTCTGATGCTGGTTGTTACAGTACCCCCAGCCTCAGCCAGGGGTCCATCAAGCACCAGATATTCACCCAGCCCTCCCTCTGAGAAGGAGAGCAGTCCCTGGGATGCTCAATCCTTCTCCCCCTGGCCGGCCCTCTGAAGACTCGGGTCTGTTCCCGAACCTGGGTCACTGGCATCACAAGTGGAAATCCAACTGCTGCACTGATGGGTGGGCCACTGCACCTCCAGATCTGGCATTGCTCAATTTTACCATCCCCTTATATGAATCCCAACCCCTCTTGAATCCCTTCACTATATCAACGCCACCAGTTCTGCAGGCAGTGTGCTCCAAGGGTCCATCACCCTCTCAGTAAAGTAGCGTCTCTTAGTCTCCTCCCTGATCCTCCCACCAACCAGCCTCATGGAATTCCTGCTGGTGGTCCCCTCCTTCCTCAGCTGGAACACTTTATTTAGGCTGTTCCAATTCACTTCATTTAGATATTTAAAGGCCTCGATCTTATCCCCTCTGTCCCTCCTCTCCTCCAGGGAGTACAAGTTTAGCTCCTTAAGTCTCTCTTCATAGGATCTTTACCCCAGACACTGTATCATCCTGATCACCTCTTCTGGACCCTCTCCAGAAGTGCAATGTCTGTTTTCAAGTACGGGCACCAGAACTGCATGCAGTACTCTAGATGCAGTCTAACCAGGCAGTTATACAAAGGAAGAAGCACCTCCCGTCTCCACAAGGTTATCCCCTTGGCAATGCACCTAAGCATTTTATTTGTTTTAGCTGCAGCACTTCTACACTGCTCAGAATTATTCATTTTGTCATCCATAAGCACTCCAAGATCATTTTCCCATCCTGAAACCTGCAGCTTCTCTCCACCCAAAAAGTACTTATGAGCAGGATTCCTAAACCCCAAGTGGAGAACACTGCATTTCTTGGCATTAAACCTCAGTTTCTAAGTGTGTGACCACCTCTCCAGAGTTTCCAGGTTCCCCTGTAGGGTTATTCTACACTCCTCCCAATCTACTACTGCCCCCAGGTTCGAGTCATCAGCAAAGAGGCTCATCTCACTCCAAATACCATCCCTGATGTCCGAGATGTAAGCATTAAACAGGAGTGGGTCCTACACTGACTCATGTGGGACCCCACTAATTACCTCCTAGGAGATTATACCTCCTCCCATCAACCACCCTCTGAAACCGTCCAGTTAGCCAGTTTCCTATCCACCTTACCATCCTTTCCCTCACCCCTATTCCCCTCAGCTTGTCCAGCAATCCTGGGTGTGGCACTGAGTAAAACACCTTGCTGAAGTCTATAAAGAGGACATCCACTGGCCTGCCCTGGTCCAGTGCCTTTGTCACCCAATTGTAGAACTCCACATGGTTAATCTGACATGATCTTCCCTGAATGAAGCCATGTTGTGATCATCCAGATGGCCTTGTGTCTCCAGAAACACATCCACTCTCTTTCAAGATGGCCTCCATCATCTTGCCTACCACCGATGTCAGGCTGACAGACCTGTAGTTACCCAGCTCCTCTCGTGAGCTGCTTTTCCGGATAGGCACAACATGAGCCATCCTCAAATCCTACAGAACCCAACCCATCTGAAGGGAGGAGTTAAACACGTCTGCCAGAGGTGCAACAAGGACAGCCACCATCTCCTTTAGAACCCTGGAATGAAGGCCATCTGGACTCAGTGCTTTATCTGTTTTCAGGGACTTAATGGCTTCCCTCACCCCACCAGCAGGAATATCAACATCAGTGACCTCCCCCCCTTCCTCATTCCTATACCGCCTCCCCCAGGGGTGTAGGAATGGAGTGTGCAGGTGGTGCACCTGGGCTGGGGCCCATGAACTAGAGGGACCATCCAGACTGCCCACCTGGCTGCAGCAAAAAATGATTTATTTATTTATTTTTTTTACTAGCATTAAGCTTACTGCTTACCAGACTGTCCCATGGGGCAGGCAGCACTCTCAATCCTGACCGCGTAAGTCCCGAGTTGCGACAGTCTCATCACCATGGATTTTGGTCTCAGTCCCCTGCAAAAATTCCCCTTGCTTCCCCAGAGCATTCATTTGCTCTTCTGAAGCAGCAGGTTCACCGACTCAGCTGAGCAGCTCATCATCAGCTGGGGCTGCTCAGTACTCTTGCTCCCATCCTCTCCAGTCTGTCTGTGCCAGCAGGTAAGTTTGACAACAGCTCAGCTGCTGAGCCAAGTGAGCGTGCGCTGCATGCCCCCAGTGCCCAAATTTGGCTGGTAATAAAATAAATAAATCCATATGCAGCCACGGTGCACCATGTGACTGCACTACAGTACACCACGTGGGCCCTGTTAGGGAGTGAGCAGGGTGCAGGCAGTGCTGAGAGGAGGAGCCGTGAGAGCCAGCGAGTGAGCTGAGGAGGAGGATGAGGAGTGAGGACACACAGACTGCCAGAGCAAGTGCCACCCACCACCGCCTATCTGTCAAGACATGATCAGAGATGACTGATGGCCAGCCCAGAGCAGAGAAGACAAAAGGGACTATGTTAGGGAGCAGGGGCTCTTTGGGGGAATGAGATCAGAGATTATTAAGATTTTGGAGAAGGATCTAGGAAGTTTTATTAAAAAGTAATATTTAGAGATAGTGTCTGTCTGTGACAGTATGCAGACTCACTGTCACACACAGACTGGGTGGGCCAGTCCAGAGCAGACAGCAGAGCAGTCGTAGAGTGATGACTGAATGATAATTAAAAGAAAGGGGAGCAGAGCAGCTCAGCTAAGGAGGAGAGAGAATAGATAAGAAAGAAACAGAAAGAATAAAGATGAAAAGATTGCTAGAGAAAAAGTAATGGGTATAAAAAAAAAGACAACGTTATTAATGTTCAGAGTCTCACAGACTAGACAGAACAGATAGAAGCAATAAGTGTTGCTGCTGCTGCTGCCTGTTGGCTCTCTAAGCAGCCAAGTCAAATAAGCAATAAAGCAGCAGAAGTAGAACAGAAGCTAACAATGGATGAGAGATGTCACTAGTGGTTTTCCTCTTAGAACTCTAAATTAAAGAGACAACAACAGGGGAGGCGGGGACAGGGACTGTGTACTCTCATGGGCTAACTAGACTGACAGAGAATAATTGATGAAAGAGGAGCTCAGCTAAGGAGAGAGAGAATAAAGATTGGAGAAAAAGTAGAAGTGCAGTACAAGTAAAATAAAAGGCCGTTCATTCAGACAGCCACACCAGCAGCAGCAAGAAAGTGCTGCAGCAAGGCAGTTGTCTGCTTAATTGAGCAAATAAGCGCAACAGACGCTCACTGGCAGTTGTGGTCCTGTTGATTGAAATAAAACAAAAAAATTCTTAAATACAGAGACAGTGGGTGACTGAGGACCCGGCTGTCCAGCTGGGGGAGTTTGACTGAAAGTAATCAGCAAAGCCCTTATCCCAGAAAGACAAAGCCAAAGCAAAGAAAGAAAAGAAAGAATGACTCTGCTGGTCTGGAATCACAAAACAAAATGCAGTGATTAGTTATGGAATAACAGAAGCTGCTGCATTATACATTACAGAAAGAGATGAGACTCAGGGGGTTGTCTGGGGGAGTCTGATTGAAACTCTCAATTTCTGTTCTAACTAAAAAGGCAAGACTGCACTTAGCAAAAGCCCAGATTGGAAGACAAAGCAAAGAAACTTGCCTGCACACCTGCATATATGCTGCTCATAGAAAAAACTGAATTTCTACTGGGGTTACAGAAGGTATGCTATATACTGAGACATCAGAGGGACTGAGATGAAGAGAGACAACAGAAGGGACCGAGGAGAGGAGGAGATTTGATAAAGTGAAGTAGAGAAAGGCCAGACGGCCGAGATTAGTTAGGGAACAGTAACATTAAGTGCAGTAGTGCTGCCGCATAACCAAATAATGAACAGAAACTTGTAGTGTGTGGAAGTTATTGTTCACATAATAAGATAATAGCATAAAAAAATTCAGAGAGAATTTTCAAAGCCTTAAAAAAGAGAAAGCATTTTATCTTTTTGAAGGAGAACACGTACGGTGTGGGGATGGGGAGCGACAGTTGGGAGTTTGGGAAAGGTGGCAGTGTATAGTAGGTGGGTGAAAGAAAACGGCTTTTTCAAAGCTGCCCCCCCCAAAAAAAATCACAAGTTAAATGGCTGTCTGAAGAAAAATAAAGTTACGCACAAGCATTTACTCCTCAGTCTCATGCCCCTACCTCTGCTCTGACCCCCTCACCATATCAAGAAAACACACAACACACAACACATATGTCTGTAAATTTTATTAGACGTAATTGTAACTGAGTGTCCAATATTCTGCAAAACTGAACTTTCACTGTATCATCACTGTAAACCAGTCAGTCTCCTACCCTCATTGTAGTGCATGAGTGAGGTATAAATACATTTAGCAAGCCAGTACCAGGCAGTTGTTCATAAGGTTTTAAGTACAAAAATGTCGAGTGTTCCATCTGAGCATCTTAGTGATGCAGTAAAGAGAGGGATGAGAAATTAAAGAAGTTACCCAAAATCTCCACATTTTTTAAGAAAGACAGTGCAGACACATCCGAGAAGGAGGTTTATGAACCTTTGCAAGAGAGTGATGTGTTCCAGGTTGTGGTGGATATGGATACTATTCATGTTGTGGTGGGTGACTCAGTGACTAGTCTGAGCACTGAGGAACACATCAGCATTGAAGCACAAGCACACGATACTGGTAGTGATATGAAGGTTGATGATAATGATGATGTAATAAATGACAGTACAGATAGCAGTGAGAGAGAGAGGGAGAGATGGTCCTGGTGAAAGTTCCTCAGCAATGATTGAAAGTTATGATGTTCATCTTGTTAGTCTTGCGCTTCAGAAAAATTCCCCACTGACAAAACACACTTTAGTGAGACCCTCAGTGCTGAAGACAAACGGTTCATAATATTGCATGGGCCATGCCAACCATCAGGACCATTTCCATGTGACTCTCTTCAGAAGGGGAGATGTTTTTCTGAAACCTACTGTGAGAAGATAAACAAAGCTGGTGTTAAACTACAGCGCACATGGCTGTGCTACTCACCAGCCTTAGACTATATATATTCCCAGGCTTGTTGGCTGTTTTATACCAAAAAGGATAGAGCTAATGCTATATGAGTGAATGAACTGTGGGACTGGGGCCATCTGTCCGCAAAAATAGACTTGCATGAGAACTCAACCCTGCACTTACAGTGCTGCCTGGTACTGGAACAATGGTGTTGCCCACAATGCATTAACAGAAGATTTGGAAGAATCCATCAACAAAGAAGTAAACTACTGGATAAAAGTGCTTGTAAGAATTATCAACATTATGTTGACTTTAGCCATGTCAAACCTGGCATTCAGGGGCCATAGGGAGAATATAAGGTCCAATGCAAATTGTGGAGATGTTCTTTCCATTATTACACTTCTTGCAAAGTATGATCCTGTATTGGAAAAGCTAATAAGTATGCCGGAGGGAACAGTGAAATATTTAAGCCCTGACATGCAGAATGAATTGATTGCAAGACTCTCAAACAGTGTCAAGGACGAAATAATAGATGATGTCAATAATTCTCCATTCTTTTCTGTAATTATGGACACCACTCAGGATATTGCAAAAATGGATCAGCTCAGTCAAGTGATCCGCTATGTGTCCATCGATACAGAAGAAAGTGGGAAACCAAGACGCATGCAAATTAATGAGTCTTTCATGGGGTTTGTGAAAGTTGAGGTCCAGTCAGTGACAGGCTTGGAAGAGACGATTATTAATAGTACTGAAAATAATAGGCTGCACATATCCAAACTGCGAGGCCAAGGTTACAATGGGGCTGCAACTATGAGTGACATATATGCAGGTGTGCAAGCAAGAATTAAGGTCAGACAACCAAAAGCAACCTATGTATGCACACAGTGACCTCATTTATAGGGGCACTAGTAATTTAACTTGTTATAACAAGTTATACAAAAACAAACAAACAAAACACAAAATCAAACTTTTGCTTTCATTTTCTTCCATCTGATTACTCTGACCAGGTTATAAACCCAGCAACTTATCTGGAATGGATATCATTAACTGCAGGTACTGCAGAACACTTTTCAGAATAGCAGTTCTACATGATTTAGGACACTGTCCTACATGTTGGGCTATTGGAGATCTAAGGGCTCAGCTCCAGGCAGCATGGGCAGAGATTGCGTGCCTCAAATTGCATATTCAAGAGGAAATATATAATAAGAACCACCCGCCATTTCCCCAACATCCAACAGAAGCACCTCGACCGCAGAGGGTAGTTGGTCCAGGAGCTTGGCAGGTGGTTAGGAGGGGCAAATCGGGTGCCCCATCACTCAGTGTTCTCCAACATATCACCTCCACAAACCATATAAAAACTAAAAAGAGGTATCTGCCTCTATCGCTGAAATCAATCAAAGGGACAGAGGACACTGCAGAGCAGAACACTGCAGCACAGGAGCTAGCACAACAAAACTCACCCAAAACGGGAACTAAAACAAAAAAAGCAAAAAGGAAATCCAAAAAACTTCTGATCATAGGAGACTCTATGATTCGGAGAGTTGATATGTATCTCCAGCCAGGGGTAATGGTCAGATGTCTCCCAGGTACTTCAGTATGGAGAGACACTGACTGCTTTGCTAAAATTGTTCTGGAAGCAGGAGAAAACATTGATGTCCTAGTACACATAGGAACTAAAGATCTCGCCAGCTGGTCAGTTGTGGAGGCCAATGAACACCTGACCAGGCTGGGTGACAAACTATCATCCATTTCATCCGGCATCCCCTTCTCTGAGATCCTGCCAGTCTGGGAGAAGGGGGCAGATGGATGGATGGAAGGTCAGAGAAGGGGAGATGGGGAGCTCAATGTGTGGATCAAAGGCTGGTGCCAGGAAAAAGGACACAGATTTGTAGAGAACTGGCAACAGTTTTGGGAGCAAAAGTTCTTTAAATTTGATGGACTGCATCTGACTAAGGAGGGAGTCAGTGCATTGGAGCAGAAGTTTGACGTCTTTGCAGAATATTTAAACTAGCAAATGAGGAGAGGGGTGCAGTACCCCATAAGTTGAAAGGGAAGAACACCACTCCCCCCCTCAGCTAGTAGTCAAATAGATGTTCAGCATGTTTGTAGTTCATTTGCTTCACCAGATAAGGAAAAAGGTCGAGCTCCCCATACGACACACAGAGGAAACGCTAGACTTCGCCCAACAACTAACACACCGAGATCTGGCCAATGGAAAATCATGTATGCAAATGCTCACGGTCTGGGAAACAAGATTCCAGACCTGCAGGCAATAATAACAGAGGCTAAACTGGACATTGTAGCCATTAGCGAGACATGGTTCATCAGTAACCACACTTGGGAGACTTCAGTACCTGACTATATACTGTTCAGAAGAGACTGAGGTGCACAAAGTGGGGGTGGAGTGGCCCTTTATGTTAATGAAAATATCAAAGCTACAGAAATTCAGAATACACATAAGGAGCCAGAAGAACTGTGGGTCACCCTGGAAACAGGAAATGTGACAGCTGTATGAACTGGGGTTGTGTACAGGCCTCCAGACCAGGGGAAGGACATAGACACATTACTGTTAGAAGATATACAAAACATGATAGCTAAAGGGGAGGTTCTGATAATGGGAGACTTCAACATGCCAGATACAGATTGGACAATACCAGCTGGAACATCTGCCAGAACTAGACACATGGTGGATTCTCTGCAGGGGAAGGGATTCAAACAACTGGTACAACAACCCACAACAGACAGGGCTATCCTAGATCTGTTATTGACTAACAGGTAAAGGATCACAGATCTCCAGGTAGAAGGTCACCTGGGGGCCAGTGACCATCATATGGTATGGTTCAATTTGGCCACTAGAACTAAATCATCCCATTCCAAGGCAAAAATATGGGACTTCAGAGGAGCTGACTTTGCTAAGATGGCCAACAGAGTTAAGCTAGCCCTGGGAAAAAGAAATACAGGTGAGGGGGTACAGGCAAAGTGGGAAAGCATTAAAGATGCAATACTTGAAGCAACTTCCCATTGTGTTAGAAAAGGAAGTGCAAAAGAAGACAAAACCACTTTGGTTCTCAAGAACAGTAGCAGAAAAGGTCAAATCCAAAAGGCTGGCCTTCTGGAAATGTAAGGGAATGCAGCAGGATGAAGTTAGGGAGGCATACCAAACTTCCCTAAGGGAAGCAGGGAAGGCAGTAAGGCAGGCAAAGGCCCAAACTGAGGAAACACTAGCACAAACAGTAAAAGAAGGTGACAAGACTTTCTATAGATACATTAGTGAAAGAAGAAAGTCCAGAGGGAGTATTGCTAAAATCAAAGGGGATAAGGGTGCATGTGAGGAGGAAGACCATGTAAAAACATCTATCCTAAATAGATACTTCTGCTCAGTATTTACTGAAGAGAAGGTAGGGCCCACAGCTCAGCATCATGGACACGGGTGTACTAGTCTCTTCACAAAAGGAAGGGTACTACAAGAGCTCGATAAGCTTAGGGTGGACAAGGCAATGGGACCTGATGGCATACATCCCATGGTACTAAAGGAGCTAAGGGTGGAACTAGCAGAAACATAGAAACATAGAATTTGATGGCAGATAAGGACCACTTGGCCCACCCAGTCTGCCCTTTTCCATACCTAATGGATAAGCTGCAGATCCTAGTTAACCAGCAGCCTACTTCTTCCTACCCCCCCTAGAATTGCCTTATGACTGTCCCATGCATGCTTGAATTCCACCACTGTTTTTGACTCCACAACCTCCTCCAGAAGGCCGTTCCATGCATCCCCAACCCTGTCTGTGAAAAAAATACTTCCTTAAATTACCTCTGAGCCGCCCCCCCTCTATCTTTAAATTGTGTCCCCTTGTTCTTGCACACCTCTTTTTTTGAAAGATGCTGCCCTCTGGGACTTTGTTGATTCCCTTGAGGTACTTGAACGTTTCTATCATGTCCCCTCTCTCTCCTTTCCTCGAGGCTATACATATTAAGCTCCTTAAGTCTCTCTTCATATGTCTTCCGGTGCAGACCCTGCACCATTTTAGTTGCCCTCCTCTGGACAGCTTCCATCCTGTCTATGTCTTTTCGGAGATTGGGTCTCCAGAACTGCACGCAGTACTCCAGATGGGGTCTCACCAACTGTCTGTACAGAGGGATAATAACTTCCTGTTTTCTACTGGTGATGCCTCTCCGTATGCATCCGAGTATTCCCCAGCCCTCCTTGCTGCCCTCTCACATTGCTTGCCCACCTTTAGGTCATCTGATATGACTACCCCAGGTCCCTTTCCATTTTTGTTGTTGTTAGTATCTCACCCCCATTGTGTACTCTTCCCCTGGGTTTTTGTTTCCCAGGTGCATTACCTTGCACTTCTTAGCATTGAATCTAAGCTGCCATACATTTGACCATTCCTCTAACCTTGCCAAGTCCCTTCTCATCCTTTCCACTCCACCTTGTGCATCAACTCTGTTGCAGATCTTTGTGTCATCTGCAAAGAGACATACTTTTCCTTCCAGTCCCTCTGCAATGTTGCTTATAAAGACATTGAAGAGGACCGGTCCAAATACTGAACCCTGCAGTACCCCATTACTAACCCCCCTTTTTTCAGAGTGGACTCCATTTACTATTACTCTCTGTGTCCTATTCTCCAGCCAATTCTTTACCCAGGCTGTCATCTTGGGACCCACTCCCAGGCTGGCTAACTTGTATATTAATCTTTTGTGTGGGACTGTGTCAAATGCCTTGCTAAAGTCTAGGGAGGCCATGTCCACAGCCCCTCCCTGATCAACTACTTTGGTCACCCAGTCAAAGAAATCTATCAGATTTGTCTGGCATTAACTTCCTGCTGTGAATCCATGCTGCCTTGGGTCCTGTGCCCCTCTGGCCTCTCTCAAACACCTTGGGGTGACGCTCAACCCCCGACTGGACCTGGGGAGCCATATCCTCAATGCCTGCAGAGCCGTGAACTGTAAGCTGGGACTGGCCTACAGGGCCAAATACAACCTAACTCCTGCCGCTCGTCTGGCACTTGCTAGGGGTGTACTACTCCCTTCCCTCAGCTATGGCCTCCACTTTTTTGCTCGTACCTCGAAAGCCCTCCTCACCCAATGGCACACGAAGTACAACAATATTTGTCGTTTCACTCTGGCCGCCCCCCACCTTACCCATCATTGTGAACTCTATGACAAGCTTGGTTGGCTTTCCCCGACTAATCACTTAAACTTTGGACTAGAGTGCCTTGTGAGTAAGGTGATCAGTACTGGCTCCTCCCCAGAGCTGGCTCAGCTCCTCTCTCCTGCTGACCGCTCCTTCTACCCCCTCAGGTCCCATGGTCCTGGGATACTAAAAGGACCCCCAACCCACACCCTTATGGGGGACAGGGACTTCACTGCATGGGTCCCTAGGCTCTGGAACACCTTTCCTGAGCTGGTTCACTCTGCCCCTTCCCATCAGGGTCTCCAGAAATCCCTATGGGGGCACCTAAAGCTGGCTTCACATTGCGAGTGCCCTTTGCCACCCCTGCTCCATGCCATAGGTACCTTAACTCCTCGGTACTCTCTCACTTGAAACACTTACCGAACCGACAAGATTGCTGACCTCGGGCTATCTTATCCTAAGCACTTGCCTATGCTACATGTATGCTCAATGCTACCGAATGCTTGCTCATTATGTACTTTACCTCTGTCTGTCATATATATTGATGCATTTTCTGCCTGTTTGTTCTGCTGACTCAGTGTATTACGTTGCAGTATTGTACCGGTTCACCTGCTACGCTGTTACAATGCGGTCTGTAACACCCAATGTACTAAGTTACAATATTGCATTTGTTCACCTGTTACGCTGTAACGATGTGGTCTGTAATACCTGTTGTAATAATGTGGTCTGTAATACCTGTTGTACTCTCCCGGGTCGTTCCTGAAAATAGGCATACAACTTGTCTAGTGTACTTACCCGGTAAACAAAAACTAAATAATAAATAATAGATACTCGACAATTCTTTCCTTCAGAAGTGATTCCATCATTTTCCCTACCACTGAGGTTAAACTAACAGGTCTGTAGTTTCCTGCTTTTGCCTTGCTCCCACTTTTGTGAAGGGAATCACATCTGCCCTCCTCCAGTCCTCGGTACCACCCCATCCTCCCATGATTTGTTAAAGAGGGTAGTCAGTGGTGTCACTAGTTCTACCCTTAGTTCTTTAGAATTCTGGGATGAATCCCATCAGGCCCCATTGCTTTGTCCACCTTTCAGTTTTAAGAGTTCCTTCAGAACCCTTTCTTCTGTAAATGGGCTGGTATCAACTTCTGTATCCAGAGTGTTTCTACTGTTTGTTTTAGGTACCTCCTCTTCCTTTGTAAATACGGAACAAAATATTTGTTTAGTATCTCTGCCTTTTCACAGTCACCCTCTGCCCACCTCCCTCCCTTTATTAAGCCTCACTAACCTCCTTGGTCTTTCTTCACTCCTTGATGTACCTATAAAAGGTTTTATCCCCTTCTTAACTGAGTTGGCTATCTTTTCTCAGTTTGGGCCTTCGCTGTTCTGACTGCCTTCCCAGCTTCCTTTGCTTTAACTGATACAGTTCTCTGTCCTGCTCCTTCTGTGATTCCTTGTACTTCCTGAATGCTTACTTTTCTCTGAACCTTCACTGCCACTTCCTTTGAGAACCATAGTGGTTTCTTTCATCATTTTGTTTTGTTTATTTGCTTCACACAGAGGCTTGTTACCTCTGTGATGGCAGTTTTTATTATTCCCATTGTTCTTCCACCCCTCCTTCCTGCCCATTTGCTAGTGCATTCCTTAGGCACTCACCCATTTTGGCAAAGTCAACCCTCCTAAAGTCCAGTACTTTTGCCTTTGTATAGCTTGACTGTATTGCTGTGTTTTTTGTGAACCATACTGTTCGATGGTCGCTAGTTCCCAGATGGCTACCCACTTCTACATCTGTGATCCTCTCTTCATCTCCATTTGAGAGAACCAGGTCTAAGATTGCTCCCTCTCGAGTGGGCTCCAATACTAGTTGTCTAAGGCATGCCCCCTGTAGGGCATCTAGAATAACCCCACTCTTCGAAGTGGCTGCTGCAACTGCACTCCAGTTAACATCTGGCATATTCAGATCACCCATCAGCAATATCTCCCCTTTTTCTGCCATTCTAAGTATTCTTCCTATCATTTCCTTGTCCATTTCCTCCCCTGAGAAGAGGTCTATATCTAACCCCTGTCTGTGATTGTGGTGCCGTACCCGGTCTCAAATTTACCCACAGTGCTTCTTCTCCTCCCTGTTTTCCCTTTTGTTCTGTTGCTTTGATTCCTTCCCTTTTGTAAAGAGCTACTCCTCCTCCTCTTTTACCCTCCCTGTCCCTCCTGTAGATAGTGTATCCTGATATGTTTACGTCCCAGTCATGGTTTTGTGTGTACCATGTTTCTGTGACTGCCACGATATCCAGATGTTCCTCCTCCATCAAGGCCACTAATTCAGGAAGCTTGTTACTCAGACTATGGGCATTGGTACTCATTGCTGTCCATTTTTGATAGCTTTACCTTCTTTTGCAGCATTCCCCACTGACCTTTCTACCTTGGTCTTTTTCTCATTTAGTACCCTGTTTTGTAGGGAGAGGCTGGTATTTTCCTGCTGCTTATCAGTGACTCCCCTCTTGACTAGTTTAAAAGTTTGCCAATGAAGCATTTAAACCGATTGCTCAAAAGACTTGTTCCCTTCCTGGACAGATGCAGACCATACTGTCCATATAGGCTTGTGTCCCTCCAGATGGAACCCCAGTACCCAGTGAAGCCAAACTCCTGTGCTCCACACCATTTTTTAAACCATTTATTAAACTGCATGGTGCAAAGTACCCTCGTCTCACTCATGCCATTGACAGGCAGCACCTCAGAGAAGGATACTGTGTGTGCTACTTGTCTTAGGCTCCTCCCCGATTCTACAAAGTCCTTCTGCACTGCTCTAATCTCATGATGAGAGAAGTCATTTGTCCCTAGGTGGACAATGACGTCCAGTTCAGACTCCCGTGCAGCTGTTCTCGTGATCCTGAGGATGCGCTTCCTGCCCCTCCAAGCCATGGCACCAGGCAGGCACCTTACTTCAGTTTTCCCTGCTCCCCCCAGTTCTATCCCCCTAATAATTGAGTCCCCCACCAGGAGCTGCTTCCTTTCCTTGTGGTGTCCTCTGCCTCCTTCCTGTGAGCCTCCCTTTTGACAGTTGTCCTTAGCCTCCTTAGTCTCCTCTGCGGGTGCGTCCATAGGGGAGCTATGCTCCCCCAGAATAGTGTATGGATTGTGGAGTGGAACAACTGACTGGGTGTGCCTCTGTTCCACCATCATCACCCTCCCTGAGACCACTGTGGTCCAACTGCTGTGCTTTCTTCACAACCTCTGAGGTAGTGGTGGTGGCTCTGGTGCTCCCTGGATGGGGGAGGTTCCCTTCCTACCATCCAGTGTGGCCTGGGAGAAGGTTCCCTTTCTACTGTCCAGTGTGGCCTGAAGATGGGCAACTTTCTCCCTCAGGGCAGAGAGTTGTCTGCAAATAGGGCAGCATCTCAGCCTCCAGAAAGACTCCCAGAGGACTGCTGCCCCACAGCCATTACATTGCACTACTCCCCACAGGTTTATCTACTTTATTTTTGTGTGTGTTTGTGTGTGTGATTGGTTTGTCATATAGAAATATATATATTATACAATGTGTATGCTTATATTGTCAGTGCAGTGTGCTAGAGAGGATATGACAGTGATATGCACCTTGCACTCTTGAGGAAGTGATGTCAGAACCCCAGGTATAAAGGAACTATTTCCAGGGGTGGGAAGGGGTTGGGCCTAAACTGTGCCCTCACAAAACAATCAGCCAAAAGCTCTGACCCACCACTGTGATGAGTGCCTTTCTGTCAGCAAGATGCCCTACACAACAATTTGACAGAGAAAATACCCTGCTAATCAAACAGAGAAAAATCCAGACATCCAAGTCAGACACAGGTAAACCTCCCCAGCCCCAAAACAGCCTGGTGGTTTGTGCTCTGAAAGCAGTCAGCCCTAAAATAAGTCAGCTGTGCTTTAAACTCTTCCTGCACTAAAAATCTTAAGAATTTTAACAAACGTAAAGCTAGATCCACCTCCCTCTGTTGCTTGAAAGACTGTCTTTTCCTGCTAATTCAAAGTTCCTTATTTCACCTTTCAGTTAGAAGTAGCCTCCACCTGCAAAATATCTGCTACAAACCAAAGACAATTGTAAGGTTCACCTCCCTCTGTTGTGAGCACAACTCACTTTCTTGCAAATCCTATGTTCAGTATTGCAGCTGCCAGCCAGAGGTAGATTCACTTGAAGAATATTAGCTGTTCTGATGAGTTTGCTATAAGACACTTGCTTATAATGCTATTGTTCTCAGGTCTGTTACCAAAGCTATTGGTTGATAAGTAGCTATGATGTAAGTACTTCCTGACAAAGTCTGGTCTGGCCTTTTAAGGCACACACAGATAAACACAAAAAACAGTTTCCACCCCCTAGTGCACTGTCTGGGTCAAATACACAACCTGTACCTGCACTTATTTCAGGATTTATGACAAATTCTTAGCCCAGGGTTTAAACTCTTCCTGCACTGAAAATCTTAAGAACTGTAACAAACATAAAGCAAGACCCACCTCCCTCTGTTGCTTGAAAGACTGTCTTTTCCTGCTAATTCAAAGTTCCTTATTTCACCTTTCAGTTAGAAGTAGCCTCCACCTGCAGAATATCTGCTACAAACCAAAGACAATTGTAAGGTTCACCTCCATCTGTTGTGAGCACAACTCGCTTTCTTGCAAATTCTATGTTTCAGTATTGCAGCTGCCAGCCAGAGGTAGATTCACTTGAAGAATATTAGCTGTTTCATTATCAGAACTGTTTAGTGAGTCTCTGAGCACAGGAGAGGTTCCAGAAGACTGGAAAAGAGCTCATGTGATCTCACTTCACAAAAGTGGTAGCAGGGAGGAGGCAGAGAAATACAGACCAGTCAGTCTTACCTCAGTATTGGGCAAGATTATGGAGGCACTCCTTAAGGAAAGGATAGTGCAACACCTGGAATCCATAGGAGCACAGGATCCAAGACAGCATGGCTTTACAAAAGGAAGGTCCTTCAAAATAATCTCATAGATTTCTTTGACTGGATAACCAGAGTGGTGAACCAAGGGGGAGCAGCTGGTGTCGCCTACCTCGACTTCAGCAAAGCTTTCAATACTGTTCCACACAGAAGATTGATTAATAAACTGGGTAGGCTTTGGGTGGGTCAGAAGTTGATCAGCTGGGTGGCAAACTGGTTGACGGGCAGAAAACAGAGAGTGGTGGTAAATGGTATACAATCAGAAGAGATGCAAGTCACAAGTGGGGTACCTTAGGGACAGTTCTGGGGCCAGTCCTCTTCAATATCTTCATCAGTGACATTGCAGAAGGACTGAGTGTAAGGTTTGTCTGTTTGCAGATGACACCAAGATCTGCAACAGAGTAGATGATCCAGATGGGGTGGGCAGAATGAGAAGAGATCTGGATAAACTAGCAAAATGGTTGGAAGAGTGGCAACTGGGTTTTAACACAAAGAAGTGCAAGATCATGCACATAGGGAAGAGAAACACTGAAGCCACCTATAGGCTGGGAGGGGAGTTGCTGGCAGTCACAAGGAAAGAAAGAGACTTGGGTGTCATCATCACAGATGACCTGAAATCATCCAAGCAGACCACTAAAGCAGTAGGTAAAGTTACAGGGATGTTGGGGTGTATTAGTAGGGGTATCACAAGTCAGAAGAGGGAGGTAATAATCCCTCTTTACAAGACACTGGTTAAGCCCCATCTGGAGTACTGTGTGCAGTACTGGAGGCCACACCTTCACAGGGACATTAACCAAATTGAGGCAGTCCAGAGAAGGGCAACCAAAATGGTGCAGGGACTGCATCAGAAAACATATGAGGACAGATTAACGGAGCTCAATATGTATACCCTAGAGCAAAGGATGGAGAGAGGTGATATGATCAAAACGTTCAAACACCTTAAGGGCATTAACAAGGTGAAGGAGTCTAATGTTTCAATATAAGAAAAATAGCAGGACAAGAGGACACAGCATGAGATTAGAGGTAGGCCGATTAAGTGGTAATGTGAGGAAGTTCTTTTTCACAGAAAGGGTGGTGGATGCATGGAATGGCCTACCTCAGGAAGTGGTGGAAATGAATACAGTACAGGGCTTCGAACAGGCATGGGGATAGGCATAAAGGAGCAATACAGATGAGTATGAGTAGATAGGTCCTTGACAGAGCAAAGGCCGATGGCACATTCATAAGGCAGAAAATGAAATGGGCAGATTGGATAGGCCTTGCGGTCCTTATCTGCTGTCTATGTTTCTATGTTTCACTGTGCAGTGCATAACTTGAATTTAGTCCTGAATGATGCTCTGTCAGATGTACCAGAAGTGAGGAACTTCTTTGGTACAGTGGAAAATCTGTACACCTTCTTTGGACACAGCATAAAGCATTGGCACTTGCTGTCGTCATTCACGTCCTCCTCCAATGTCACGTTAAAGAGACTATGTCCAACCAGATGGTCATCATGGTATGACTGCTTAGTGTCTCTTCATTACCGTTTTACAGATGTCCTTAAAGCATTATCAAAGATAATACTTGCTAGTACAAAGAAAGAAGAAATCACAGAGGCAACAGCTCTGAAGCTGAAAATGGAGAAGTTAAAATTTGTATTTTTAGTTGTACTGCTCGCCAAAATTTTGGAATCTGTCAACTGTGCTTGAAAGCTGCTGCAGTCACCACAAGAAGACCTCACCAAAGCCATCTCACTTCTTCAAACTGCGATAGTAGTTTGCAGGAATCCAGAAACAAATTTGAAACATTTCATGAAACTGCCATTGAAATGGCCAAAGTCTGGGGAATATCAGAGAAATTTGAAGAGCGTCGCGTGCAAAGAATAAAATGGTTCGATGGTAAACTTTGTGAAGACCATAGGCATACATCTGCAGAAGCAAGGTTCAAAGTTCCTGTGTTTTACGTAAATCTGGACAGAGCCATCTGGCAACTAGAATGCCGCTTTGAAGGTTTAAATGAAGTGGCGGCCACATTCAAGGCTATTCTCCCTCCCACATTGACTTCAGCCACTGACAATGAGTTATGTGCTGTTGGATAAAATCTAGTCACACAATATGAATCTGACTTGTCACCCTCGCTCCCATGCCAACTACTGTCATTCAGAAGTTGTCTAAAATCAGACATTTCAAGGAACTCTGCAGTGAAGGAAGTAGGTGAACTGCTGCTGACTGAAAACCACACTCTTGTTTCAAGTTTTCCAGGAATTTGTACGGCATACTTACTGTTTATGACAATACCAGTAACAGTGGCAACTGCAGAGCGCTCATTTTCTAAACTAAAACTTATCAAGAGTTATTTAAGAGGTACGATGGCACAAGAATGACTCAGTGGCCTTGCTTTTTCATCAATAGAAAATAAACGTGCAAGGAAATTAAATGTCGCCAAAATAATTGATGTCTTCTATCAGCAGAAAGCACGGAAAAGGCCACTTCACTAGCTGACTGAAAAGTTTACCCATTTTTAGCTATTCAGAGGGGGGGCATCTTCATTCCTTTCATGGTGAGCCCCCATCTTCATTCCTTTCACGGGGGGGCCCCCATCATCATTCCTTTGACTTGGGGGCCTTCTTCATTCCTTGCACCAGGGCCCATGCCAACCAAGCTATGCCTCTGGGCTTCCCCATATTTATTTTATTTTTATTTGGTGTTATATGGTGTTGTCCCTCCATCATCTCTTATGAAGACCAATGCAAAGTATTTGTTAAGTACCTCCGCCTGCTCCCTGGCCTCCTCGGCCCACCCACAGCCTGACCTCAGTCTACTAATCTGTCCCTTCACTTTCCTCCTTTCCCTGATATACCTAAATAACCCTTTTTCCACATTTCTGATCCCCTGTGCCTACCTCTGCTATGTCCTCGCCTTGGCTGATCTCATCACCCTGGTTACCTTTTTGGATATCCTATTGTACTCCCCCTGTCCACATCCCCTCACAAGCGCCTGTATCTTCCTCAGATCTTTCCTCGTATGTTTTCTGGTGCAAGTCCTGTATCATCTTAGTCACACTTCTCTGGACTGTGTCCAACATGTCAATATCCTTACAAAGGTGCGGTCTCCAGAACTGCACACAGTAATCTAGGTGAGGTCTCACCAGCATTTTATATAATGGCATTGCTACCTCCAGCTTTCTATTAGTGATTCCTCTGTCTATGCACCCCAGCATACCACTGGCCTTCCCTGCAGCCCTTGAAATCTGCTTTGACATCTTTAGGTCATCTGAAATGATAGCTCCCAGGTCCTTTTCTTCCTTGGTGATTGTCAGCAACTGCCCCCACCATCATATAGCTCTCCTCAGGGTTCCCTCTTCCCAGGTGCATTATTTTGCGCTTCTTTGAATTGAACTTCAGTTGCCATGCCTCTGACCATTTTTCAAGCTTCCCCAGGTCCCTCTACATTCTCTCCACTCCATCTGGAGTATCCACTCTGTTGCAGATCTTGGAGTCATTTGCAAACAGGAAGACCTTCCCCTCCAGCCCTTCTGCAATGTCACTAATGAAGACATTGAACAGGACTGACCCCAAGGACTGATCCCTGAGGTACCCCACTGGTCACTTCTTGCTCTGCAGATTATATCCCATTTACCACCACCCTCTGCCTCCTGTCCATTAGCCAGTTCCTAGCCCAGTTTTCCACCTTGTGCTCCATGCCCAGACTACCCATTTGTTAACCAGCCTCTTATGTGGGACAGTGTTGAAGGCCTTGATGAGACTGAGATAGGTGACATCCACACACCCCAATTCACTTCATTCATCACCCAGTCAAATAAATCAATCATATTCGTCTGACACGATCTTCTCACTCTGAATCCATGTTGCCTTGGGTCCTGGGGTCTGTTGGATTCCAGATGTCCCACTATTGTTTCTTTAAGCAGTGCCTCCTTGATATTCCCTACTACTGAGGTGAGGCTGACCGGCCTGTAGTTCCCCGCCTCCTCGCTACTGCTAAATTTGTGTAAAGGGACCACATCTGCCCTCCTCCTGTCCTCCAGAACTACTCCCGTGTTGAGTGTCTCTTTGAACATGGCCACTAGAGGTGCTGCTAGCTCCCTTTAAAATTCCCTTAATATCCTCAGGTGTATGCCATCTGGCCAAATTGCTTTGTTCACCTTCAGTTTTGTGAGCTCCCTAAGGACTCTCTCCACCGTGAATGGACTGGTGTCCACCTCCACACCCTCCCTGGCATCTGTTGCTCAGCTGTGGTACCTGATGTCACAAATGCACTCAGCAGGTCAAGCCCTCTTTTCCCACAGTGCCAACCTCAGAGCACAATAGTGTGAACAGGTAGTAGACAGGGTAACCCTCCTGTCTACTTTTGGGTCTGAATCACCTTTAGTCTCAAGTTCTGAGGGGATTCAAACTGTGAACCTTATGCTATCATACCCAATGAACAGGCTGAGATACGTACCCTCTTCGGGGATTGCCAGGGGCACCCAGCCATGCTTCCAATATGAACCCTTTTAACTCTATAAGAGAACTTGGGTATATGCTTACCTTTTTTACTCAAGCTCAGTAACACCATCAAGCTGTTGAACAGTTTTGTCAGACTTAACCACCTATACGTCACATGCAAAAAGAACTGACAGACACCCAGGTAGTCTTTCAAAGAAAAGGTTCTTTACTAAAAGATGATAAAAATATGAAAAATATAAATACAGAACAATATATCAAAGAGTTCACAATCATATAAAAGAAGAAGGGAAAATTGCAAGAACAAAACTCCTACCACAGTGCATTTAGATCTTCGCTATCTAAGGTATTACCTCTGGAAGTGCTTTAGTTAGATCAGAGAACAGTTTTCTCCCGGAGTCCCAAAATAATATGACATTCATTTCAGACAAAAGTATCAGTTTAAACTCTGTGTCTCCACACCCCTTCTGTGAGTCATCTAGCTCCTCTGTTTAGAATCAAAAAAGTACAAACATGATTCCCTGTCAGAAGGTATTTTAAATAATGTGACATCAGAAGAAAAAAAAAACATTTCCTAAACTATGGCAGTCTTTAATCAAGCCTTTCCTTTTAACTGGTGGCTGGTTCCTGTTTTCCCAAGGAGATCAAAGGGTTTTATGACGTTTTAACACATTGCTGTTATCAATAGGTTCCTCTAGGAAATCATAAAAGTTTATTAGGCATATCCTCTGGCAGATGGCCAGAGCCTTAATTAAGAACAGAACAGAAAACTCTAGGTTTTCCCTTTACTGGTCAATTTCACACATCCTCTGGTCAGTTTACATATCCTGTGGTTTCACTGAAACCTGTGGGGGGACACCCATGGAAGCACAGGCTGTCTTATGTGAGACAATTGCATACTATATTTTTGCATTACAAATATCATACAATAATCATAACCAGCTGGCCAAGCGTCACACCTGACAATCCCCCTCTTCAGTGAATACTGAACTGAAGTATTTGTTCAGTATTTCTGCCTTTCCTAGGTCCCCCTCTTTACACTGCCCTGTATATCTTCTGAGCCTTAAAATCCCCCCCCATTCTCGTTCTTTCACTGACATACTTAAAGAATGTCTTGCCCCCTTTCTTCACTGTCTGTGCTAATCTTTCTTCAGTCTGAGCCTTTGCTCTCCTTACAGCCTTTCCTGCTGCCTTTAGATTTCTTTAGGTATGCCTCCCTGTCTACCTCCCTGTGGGTCTCTCTGTACTTCCTGAAACTCACCCTTTTGCCTTTACCTTGTCAACCACCTCTCTCAAGAACCATAGTGGTTTTCTCCTTTTTTTGCCCTTGCTTACCACTTTGATGCTTTGGTTCATCCTGTATAACTATTTCCATGTGTCCCCACTACTCCTCAACACCCCCCCCACTATCTCCTTCCTTGCCACTGCCTGTTTGATGCACCTTCCCATTTTAGAAAAATCCACTCCCCTAAAATCTAGGACTCTTGCATTAGTGCGACTAGACTGTGTCACTGTCCCTATGTTAAACTACACTGTGTGGTGCTCATTGGATCCCAGCCAACCTTCCACCTGGATGTCCGTGATTCTGTCCTCATTGGTCAGTACCAGGTCCAGAATTGCAATTTCCCTTTTGAGATTGCTCACCAACTGCCTGAGGTTTGCTCCCTGTAGAGAATCCAGGATGTTCCAGCTCCTGGTTGAAGCAACTGCTTTAATGGCCCAATTAATGTCTGGTATATTGAAATCCCCCAGCAATAATACCTCACTCTCTGTTGTCATCTCCTGAATTTGATCGACCTCTTGCCTCGCTATTACTGCACTTTCCAGTCTGTACAATTTAGCCTCTGATACTGTACAATCTGTGTATAAAGAGGCCCCACTGTTTACATTCCTCTGTATAATATGCATCCTGTAATTGGACTTATTTCTACCTATATATCTTTTCACATGTGCTATTTTTAATGTACTTATTTCATTTTGTATAAATATTTCTTGTACCTTATCATTTCCATGTATTCCCCTCTCCCCCGGTTGCACCTGGAAATGAGCCTTGGCTCAATGTGCCTTTCTTGGTTATCAAATATTTAAATAAAGAATAAAATAAAAGATCCCTGTCCGACTCCTCCCCTTGTGCTGGTGGTCTGTAGATAACCCCTGTTTAAACTGCTGTGCCATTGACTGGCTCAAGGGTGACCCAGCCCCAATGTTCCCCTGTCTACCCTGCACCTCAATTGCTTTTATACCCTCCCTCACATACAGGCCCCTCCTCTTTTTGGTCCCCCTATCTCTCCTGAATGGGTCATAACCCAGAACAGTTGCATCCCAGTCATGATTTTTTGGTACTTTGCTGCTATGTCCAGGTCTGCTGCTACTATCAAGGTCTCTAGGTCTGGGATTTTATTTCCCAGGCTGCAGGCAATAGTAACCATGGCCTTCTGTGGTTTGCAGCCTGCTCTCCCTCTAATCCTATGGTTACCCTCCTGTTTTTCCCTCCCCCTTTTCCCTTTTTTTGCTGCTCTCCCACCCCTGCCGTACACTTTCTATCCCATACTGATGACCCTTTCTGCATCCTATTTTCATTTTAATTTCTGGTTGCATACATATTTGTGTCCTCCTTGCAGGCTGCATTAATCTGTGGGGGTAGGTGGTATGATTTACCCTGTTCCTGTTCTCCACCCCCCTGGTTAGTTTAAATGGTTATCAATGAAGCATTCAAACCATTCACTAAGGAGGCTGGTGCTCTTACTGAAAAGATGCAGGCCATCACCCCCATATAGGTCTGCATCCCCACAGGTGGGCTTGCACTCCTCAATGAAACCAAAACTTTGCTGTCTGCACCAATGTCTCAGCCAATCTTTGAAGTTTGTGGTGTGGAGATTCCTAGCCTCCCCCTTGCCATGGACAGGTAGCACCTCCGAGAAGGTCACAGTGTTTGCTACTGCCCAAGGCCCCCTCTCAGTTCCCTGAACTCCCTCTGAACTCTTGCTATCTGTGCCTTATTCATAGCTATGTCATTAGTCCCTGGAAGGAGAATGACATCAAGCTTCTCCCTTCTTGCTACGGCCCAAGTGATCCCCTAGATCCACTTTCCATCCCTCTGAGCTGTGCCTCCGGGTAGGCACTTAACTTCCCTTTTCTCCCCCTCTCTTGCTGCTCCTAGCTCTATTCCCCAGATAGTGAAGTCCCTCAATAAGGGCATCTTACTCCTCTTTTGGGGTCTTCCACCATCCACCTTTGGGGTTCCATTCTGGAAGCCCTGCTCCTCTCCCTGGGTGCAACCTAGGGTGATCCTGTGGGGCCTTCCCAATCCTCAAGTACTGTGTAGGAATTCCTTAGGTGCACTGGCAGGGATGTGCCTCTTACCTACCTCCCTTACCCTGACCAAGCCAACTGTATTCCAACCACACCCTGCTGGACAACATTTGAGGTAGTGGGTGTGGATTTGATGGCCTCCGGCTGGAGGTGGAGGTACCCTGAATCCTAGCCAACTCAGGCCAGAGACTAGCCACCTCTGCTCTCAGCCCAGAGAGATGCCTGCAGAGGGCTCAGCACTGCAGCCTCCAGAAGGTTTTCCTGAATACTGCTGCCCCACACACACACTACACTGCACCACTCCTATCATTTTCTCCCTTCTTAGTAGTGGAAGGAAGCAGCCTTAGGTCAGAGTTGCAGAAGGAGTAAGTGCAAAGGGAAGTGGAAGCTCCTGCCAAATTCTTCTGGCCCCATCTTCCTTCCACTTGGTTTCTTGACCATCTACTCTAAAAGCCCTCCTACATGACCTCATGAGCTATACCTGCAACTACAACTAATACCTCCTGGTATCTTGCACCACCATTAGTCTCTGTACATCAGTTCTACTCTCTCTCTGTCCTGATTCATCAAAGGGTAGCCCTAGCTTCCCTGTTTATTCACATGTTACATGCTACCACTCTGGGCTAACTCTCACAGTTAATTTACCATTCTGCACACTGTTGCTCCTGAACTTGTATTCTGCTAACTTATTTAGTTTCTATAAGTTACTTCTTTGCTGCTTTAAGTGCAGTTCTCTGTACATTGTTGTTGTATCACTATTGCATTGTACTGTGCCATTAATTGCTGTAATTTACTTCATGCTGCTATTTAAGTGGGCTGGCAGTATAGCCTAGAGGATTGAGTAATGAGGTGCGAATGAGCTTGGTACATCCAGCAGACCAGACCTGGGTTTGATTCTCACAACCTCCACTTGCATACTGTGTGACTCTGAGCAATTCACTTAACCAACAAGTGCTCCCAGGTTGCCCCCGAAAACAGGCACTTGTGCACTTGTGCCTAGTGGGCCTTACCCAGTTACTAAACACTAAAAAAAAAAAGTGCGATATTCTGTGCTTTGTAGTATTGATTTTTATCGCTGTATTATAACATTCCTTGTTCACACTCCCCCAGGCCTTATTTGGAACTGAGCTGATATCAGTTCTGCTAAAAATTTCTGAAATAAGTAAATGTGTTTCTAACTGACCTTTTCTCTTTCCAGTACCAGGATGAGACCATCAGATATCTTCTGGACTGTATCAGTAAACTAACAGGGCTGGCTTCGGAGCTGGAGGAGGCCATTATCTGCAGGCTAATCAGAGCGCTGACCCAGGTACTGTACATATAGTCCAGCATGGAGCACAATGCTCTAAGAGAGAATGTTCTAAAGCCATCTTGACAGAAAGTCAGAGGTAATGTCACCCTCTGGTGGCTGGCCCGCTGGTGCAATGTTAACACTGCTGATCATGACACTGAAGACCTATGTTTGGGAATGAGATGGGAGTGTCAGAGGGTCTGACGGGGGGGTAGGAGGATAGAGCATCTGATTAACAGTTCTCTTCATCTGGGGGGGCAGGTAGTTGGTAATATTGTGACCCCTAGGGGAGGATGGGGGCACTGCATCATGTCAGTGTTCTTCTATGCAAGGGAATGTGGTGTGGTGGATGTCACCGTATCAGGTGCAGGAGCACACCTGATGTCACATGGACATCATTGCACTTCCATACTGCCAGGGGGAAACTACAGTAGAAAACCCCCTATGGCAGTGCAGCATAATGCCGGTTTCCCAGCAAGTATTATGCCACCATGTCTCCCGAGAACTCCCTGCCACTGGGTTACCATCCCAGTCCTCCCTCATCTGAGAGTGTTCTGTCAAGCCTCACTGTTGGGGGCCAAGCCTTGGTTGTCTATCCCATACTACCACTTTCATGTCAAAATTCTGATCTGGCAACCTCCACTCCTATCTCTCATCCTCCATCTCCGCTGCTTCCCTTTGCACTTACTGCCTCTGTAACTCTGTCCTAAGATCCTCCGCTATCCCCTATTGAGCTACCACCACTGGCCAAACTACCTTCTTCTTCCATTGTCCTTAACTGACTTGTGGAATGCTCTCCCCTCCTCCATCCACAATGCCACTTCACATTTCTCTCGCTTTCCTTCCTACTACATGTCTTCACAAGCCCTGCCTTCTCCTGCAAAAGTCTTCTGGCCCCACCTCATACATTGCCCTCTCATTTCCCCTCCCAATCCATACCTTCTGGCTCTGGTATACCTAGGTCTCTGTTCTGACCAGTTTATCTACCTTCGCAACTGCTCCTTTACCAGAGCTCCATAGGGGTTGACCTTAAAGGAGTAGTCCACCCAGAATTTGCAAAAAACTTATGTTATGCAGAGTGTTTTGATATGTATATTAAGTCCTAGTGTGTCCTTCCCTCTGTCTGCTATTAGGAGTTTTCCTAAATTAGTCTGCTAGCTGTATAGTAGTTTTACAACCCTTGGGGATCTCCATCACAAACAGGTTTATTGGCTTTCTTTCTCCTACGATGCACCCTGTCTCATGTGACAGTGATGTAGTCATGCCCTTAGATTTGGCATGTGCACTGCTTCAAAATTAGTTCACAACAGCAGAGCTTTGTAACTGTTCTTATCCAGGGAGCACAGATGGCATCAGTTACAGTTTAGCAGATACCTGAGAGCAAGCTAACTGTGGTTTCTGTAAGAAAACAGCTGCTAAATAGCTTTAATTCATTATTTGTGTTTTTGGTATGTGTCAGGTCGAGCTAGCAGTAGTAAGTGTTTTCATTTTAAAATGTTATTTCATTAAACTACACACAACAATAAAAAACACAGATATTGCCCAGATCATCAGTGCTATAATTAGTAAAGACTGTAGCTGTTTTCTTAAAGAACACCTACTCGCTCTCAAGTATTTGTTAACCATAAATGTAGGTACCATCATTCTGCTAGAAGGAACTGGGAGTTAGGGCTGACTTTGCTCTGTGACATCACTTTCATTTATGTATTTTTTTGCTTGTTTTTTGTTACAAATGTGAAGTGTCTTTTTAATAAAGTATAAAAATATGTATGTGTGAGTTATTTAGTTTGGAGAATATGTGTTTTATTATTTGAAAATGTGTGATACACTAAATGTGTAGTGCAGTGAACCATTGTAAAATGGAATCAAATGTGTAGCTGTAATAGTCACTGACATCCTGTTGCTTTCATACCATACCACAGGCAAGAGAAAAGCAGACTTCAAAGTATTTTGCAGTTTCTAGGCTGCAGCTTCATACTATACACTTCATTTGTAAAAAAAAAAAAAATAGAATAAAAAATATGAAAATCTTGTCACAGAGCAAATTCGGCACTACCTGCTAATAGAATGCTGATACCTGCATTTACAGTTTAGCAAATATTTGACATCTAACTAAGTGGAGTTTCTATAAGAAAACAGCTAGAGTCTATTAATTAAAGCATTGATGGTCTGGGCAGTTTCTGTGCTTTTATGGTGGTGTATAGTTTGATAAAATTAAAAGTTTTGAAATTAAAACACTCCTGCTAGCTAGACCTGATGCACATAGAAAACAAAAATAGTGAATTAGAGGTATTTAGTAGCTGTTGTCTTACAGAAACCCCTGTTAGCTTGCTCTCAGGTATCTGCTAAACTGTAACTGATGCCATGTGTGTTCCCTGGATAAGAATAGTTACAAAGTTCTGATGTTGTGAAGTTATTTTAAACTGATTTTAAAGCAGTGCACATGCTAAATCTAAGTGCATGGCTACATCATTGTCACATGCGGCAGGGTGCATTGTAGGAGAAAGAAAGCCAATAAACCTATTTGTGATGGAGATCCCCAGGGGGTCATAAAACTACCATACAGCTAGCGGGCTAATTTAGGAAAAACTCCTAATAGCAGACAGAGGGAAGGACACACTAGGACTTAACATACATATCAAAACACTCTGCATAACATACATTTTTTGCAAATTCTGGGTGGACTACTCCTTTGACTAGGCCACTCCAACTGGTACACTTCTGTTACCCTAAGCCAGGGTTCTCAAATGGTGAGGCCAGCCTCCCTGGGGAGGCCCCAACCTATTCCAGGGAAGGCTCAAGCAAGTCTGAAAAAGTACTGTATTTAAATTTTGAGTTTTATATATTTTGTGTGAAGTGATTAAGCAAACTGAAAGAGGATAATAGTAGGTAAATCTTATGCATGGGTGACAAGGGAAGGCGAATGAGCCAAGGCTCATTTCAGGTGTACTCGGGGAAGGTTAGGGAGTCAATACATTTCAAAAGGTAACTACAAAACAATCAAGAAATACACAATGAACAATAGTGCAAACAAATATGAACAATAAACTAATAATGAGAGGTGGTAATTGATCAATTTGTAGCCTGATGGCAGAACAGCCCAAATACAAGGGTTGAACACTGACCTCTGGGTGGGTGGTGTTACAGTAATTTGAATAACATTTATTTATTTTATTTATTTGTTATTCAGATAACACCTTTGAGTAGAGGAACTTTTTTTCAAAGGTTCCACATCACTATAAGACAAAGAACTGAATATGAGCCAAGTACTCAAAGGGGTTTCAATTTATTCATGGTAAACTGTGCAAAGTACAGTATGTTATTTTTCTTTGGGGAGGCCCAAGATTATTTCAGTTTTTGGGGGAGGCTCAAAATCTTTTTCATGGATTTGGGGAGGCTCACTGTGACAAAGTCTGAGAACTATTGCCCTAAGCTATCTCATGCTTTCTATTATCTATCATATTTTATGTTGTGAATATGAGTACCTACAGTACTTCTACCATGTACTTATTTTTCCTGTATGTATTTGTTGTACTGCTGTGAAAGCTGGTGTACTGTGTAGAACTGTATGCTTGTTCTGTAAATTTCCTCTCTGTTTTCCTGTGACTTTATACTTGCATTATTCCCATTCCCCTTCCCCCACAGGACCCACCTGGAAATGAGCAGTTTTGCTCAGTGTGCCTTCCTAGTGAAACACTTAAATAAATAAATCCGGAGGGGGGGGTTGAACCTGAAATGGGTCCACAGGACAGATATGGTGCAAATCCCCACTTTCCAAGGAGAATAAACAGAATAAAAAAAGGTCACCCTGTGGACATGACAGCATCATTAACACATCCTGCTGCTAAGTAGAAGACAATATTTGAATGCAAGAGCTAGAGTCCCAGAATCCCAGAATCCCACACTGGAGTTGGGTGGAATGCTGGAATGTTATTCTAAATTGTGTTTTACAAGAAGTCGCAAACAGGGTGAGAGAAAAACAAAGTGTATACAGGAGATACAAAAAGACAGGCTCAAACAAGGATAAGAAAGACTACATACAGAAACAGAAGGAAGCTAATAAACAGATCAGACATGTATATCGAAGAAAAGAGGAAGAAAACAAATCACATTGTCAAGTTCGCAAAGAAAGCAGAAGGTCTAGCCAAAGATGACAAGGATAAGGCAGAAATCCTAAACAGTTATTTCTGCTTGGTATTCACCAATGAGCAAGATGGCTGTGGACCTACCAGTAAGGAATATAATAAAGGAGGCATAGAAGTAGAAGCAGGTCCCTTTATAGAGGAAAATGTTATAAAGGAACTGGAGAAAATAAATACAAATAAGGCCATGGGACCAGATGGGATATATCGAAGGCTGTTGAAGGAGCTGAGGGAGGAGTTGGCAGCTCCGCTGGCTGACCTTTTCAACTTAGAAAGATAGACACATAGAATCTGATGGCAGATAAGGACCGCTTGGCCCACCTAGTCTGCCCATTTCCCTACCTGATGGATAAGCTGCAGATTCTAGTTAATCAACAGCTTACTTCCCCCTACCCCCCACTAGAATTGCCTTATGGCTGTCCCATGCATTTTTGAATTCTCCCACTGTTCCTGTCTCCACAACCTCCTCAGGAAGGCTGTTCCATGCATCCACAACCCTCTGTGTGAAAAAATACTTTCTAACATTACCTCTGAGACGTCCCCCCTCTATCTTCAAATTGTTCCTCCTTGTTCTTGCACATCTCTTCTTCTGAAAGATGCTACCCTATTGTACTTTGTTAATTCCCTTGAGATACTTGAAAGTTTCTATCATGTCCCCCTCTCCCTCCTTTCCTTTAAGGGTATACATATTAAGCTGCTTTAGTCTCTCCTCATATGTCTTCTGCTGCAGACCCTGCACCATTTTGGTTGCTCTCTTCTGAACAGACTCCACTCTGTCTATGTCTTTGCAGAGATGAGGTCTCCAGAATTGCACACAGTACTCCAGATGGGGTCTCACTAGCTGTCTGTACAGAGGGATAAAAAATTCTTGTTTTCTACTGTCGATGCCTCTCCCTATGCATCCCAGTATCCCGCAGCCCTCCTTACTGCCTTCTCACATTGCTTGCCCACCTTTAGGTCATCTGATATAATTACTTTTAGGTGTCTCTTGATTTTTTTGTTGTTATTAACTCACCCCCCACTGTGTACTCTTCCCCTGGGTTTTTGTTTCCCAGATGCATTATCTTGCGCTTCTTTGCATTGAATCTCAGCTGCCACATATTTGATCATTAGTCCAACCTTGCCAAGTCCCTTTTCATCCTTTCCATCCCACCTTGTATATCAACCCTATTGCAGATCTTTGTGTCATTTGCAAAGAGACATACCTTTCCTTCCAGTTCCTCTGCAATGTCACTTATAAAGACATCAAAGAGGACCGGTCCCAGTACCGAACCCTGCAGTACCCCACTAGTTTCTTTATTGTGGACTCCGTTTACTATTACCCTTTGTGTCCTGTTGTGAAGCCAGGTTTTTATCCAGACTACCTCCTTGGGACCCACTCCAAGGCTGGCTAACTTGTATATTAATCTTTTGTGTGAGACTGTGTCAGATGCCTTGCTAAAATCTAGGTAGGCCTTATCCACGGCCTCTCCCTGGTCTACTACTTTGGTCACCCAGTCAAAAAAATCTATTAGGTTCGTCTGACATGACCTTCTTCTGTGAAACCATGCTGCCTTGGGTCCTGTGCCTCACTGGCCTCTAGGTACTCAATAATTCTTTCCTTCAGAAGTGATTCCATCATTTTCCTTACCACTGAAGTCAAACTAACTGGTCTGTAGTTTCCTGCCTCTGGCTTGCCCCCACTTTTGTGAAGTGGAATCACATTTGCCCTCCTCCAGTCCTCAGGTACCACCCCATCCTTCCATGATTTGTTAAAGAGAGTAGTCAGTGGTGTTACTAGTTCTACCCTTACTTCTTTTAGAATTCTTGGGTGAACCCATCAGGCCCCATTGCTTTGTCCATCCTCAGTTTCAAGAGTTCTTTCAAAATCCTTTCTTCTGTGAATGAACAGGTATCAACCCCCCTATTCAGAGTTTCTCTCTTGTTTGGTTTAGGTACCTCCCCCTCCTCTTCTGTTGTGAATACTGAGCAGAAATATTCGTTCAGTATCCCTGCTTTTTCACTGTCACCCACTGCCCACATTCCCTCCCCTTTATTAAGTCTCTGTATCCCTCCCTTGGTCCTTCTTCACTCCCAAATGCAGACCATCACACCAGTATAAGCCTGGATCCCTCCAGGTAGCTCCCCAATCAAGCATAAACCCTGAGCTCCACACCAGTTTTTCAACCATTCATTCAATCCCATGATGTGGAATACCCTAGCAGCATCCTTGCCATAGACAGGTAGCACCTCCGAGAAGGTTACCGTACATGCTACTTGTCTAATGTCCCTCCCCAACTCCACAAGCTCCTCTTGCACTGCTCTGATCCCATTCACAGACAAGTCATTTGTCCCTAGGTGGACAATGACATCCAGCTCCCTCCCTCATGCAGCTACTCCCACGATCCTGAGGATTCGCTTCCTGTCCCTCAGAACCGTGGTGCCAGGAAGGCACCTTACCTCCCTATCCCCTTCCTCCCATACTTCTACCCATCTAATGATCAAGTCCCCCACTGGGAGATGTTTCCTTCCCATGTGGGGTCTCGTGCTACCCTCTTGTGGGTCTCCTTTGTGGAGGTTCCCAGCATTCTCCTTGGTCTCCATTGCAGGTGCCTCCATAGAGGAACCATTCTTTGCCAGAACAGCATATTAATTGTGGAGAGGTACAACTGGAGGAATGCACCTCTCTTCCACCACCCTCTCCCTCCCTGAGCCCACCTTGGTCCAACCACTCCTCTTTCTTGTCAACCTCTGAGGTAATGGTGGTGGCCCTGGTGGTCCCTGCGTGGGGGAAGAGGTTTCATGAATCCTAGTCAGGTCAGCCTGGAGACAGACAATCTCCTCCCTCAGACCAGAGAGGTGCCTGCAGACAGGGCAGTATTGCAGCCTCCAGAATATCTCCTGGAACACTGCTGCCCCACAGCCATTGCACTGAACCACTCCCATCTTGACTTATTTTGTGTCCTCTCTCCTGTTGCTTTGTATGCTTACTGTCTCCTCCCTCTATGTATTTTTACACTTACTTTCCTACTGCCTATGTGCCTTTACAACTCTTGCCCTTCCTGTTCTGGGACAGGAACATCCTGTAGCCTTCAGTAGTCTCCTTCTTCTGTGCTTAGATTCAGGCCTCCAGCAGCCGGGGGAGAGAAATAGTTATTTTTTAGGTTCCTTCAAGGTTGATGAAACTAATGTGTCTCGGTGATCCTTCCCTTCCTACTTCCAAACAGGAAGTTCCTGTTGTCAGTCAAATCCAGTGGCTATAAAAGTAGAACTGGCTTAGGGTCGGAGGGTGGATGGGTGGGAAGGAGGGCAATTAGTAAATAATCTATAGTTCTAGGCTGCTGTTTCTTGCTCTGAAACCAAAGTTCTCCTATGTCCAAAACAGCAGGAAGCTGTCATTGGAGGCACCTGCTTTTGTACTCCCAAACCACAACCCCAATTAGATTTACCCTCTGCTTCTGACTCAGTAAATTAAGCTGATGTAGCCCCTTCCTCAGAAAAACACACAGTGACTTTCTTCTTTTTTTATTTAAATGAGGCCCCCTTCTTCTAATAAAGTATCTGTTTGCTTAATCCAAACAGGTACTGACTCCTGCTGAGATAGAAGTGATTTATCAGTAAAAAATCTGTAGTTCTAGACTACTGTTTCTTGCTCTGAAACCAAAGTTCTCCTCTGTCCAAAACAGCAGCACTTAACTCTCGAAATGGGCAAAGTCCAGCAGGACTGGAAGCAGGCAACAATTATACCACTACATAAGACTGGAAGCAAGGAAAGCGCATGCAACTACAGACCAATAAGTCTCACCTCTATAGTGGGAAAAACGATGGAAACAGTCCTCAGAGAGAAGATTGTATCCTTTCTTGAGGTAAACAGCAAATTAGACCCAAAACAACATGGCTTTACTAAGGGAAAGTCATACCAAACAAATCTCATAGACTTCTTTAACTGGGTAACAAAAACAGTGGACCAGGGAGGGGCGGTAGGCATGGTATACCTTGACTTCAGTAAGCAGGGGTTCAGTTAATTTATTTTCAGTGGAAGTCTAAAACTTCCAAGAGTTGAAATCTGGAAGTCATTCCAATTTTTTTGAAGTCAAAATACTTTCATAATCCCGCCTTTGGAAATTAATATTCTAGGAAGGATAAATTAATGGATGTTAATATAATATATTAGTGGTAAAATACAGTTTCATCCAGAAAAATCCATCATTTCTTACTTCCAAGCTTGCAATTTTGGAAGTCATCTGATCTTTCGTTTTACACCTGGAAGTCAATGATCTCCTCCTTTCATTTTGGAAGTTTTGGCCCTATTTTTGGAAGTCAAATACTCCCAAAATGGAGTCTACTGAAGCCCTGTCAGTGAGGCATTCGATTCTGTACCACATAGAAGGTTACTAAACAAGTTAGACAGCATAGGAATAGGTAAGCAGGTGCTAAATTGTTAAAGAGCTGGCTTACAGGAAGGACCCAGAGGGTTCTGATAAATGGTTCACTATCGGAGGAAAGGGACGTAACTAGTGAAGTGCCTCAAGGATCAGTGCTGGGATCATTATTGTTTATTATCTTTAGTAGTGATATTTCAGAAGGACTAGAGGGGGAAGTAAGTCTGTTCGCAGATGACACAAAGTTAGGAAACAGGATGGATACTCCGGGGGGGGGTGAAAAAAATGAAGACAGACATTATGGCTCTAGGGAAAAGGTCAAAAACATGGCAACTAAGTTTCAATGCCAGGAAGTGCAAAGTCATGCACATTGGTAGGACAAACACAGGAGGGAAGTACCACCTGGGAGGACTGAAACTGGAAATATCCACACAAGAAAGAGATAATTAAATGATCTTAAGATGTCTAGGGTCGTATTGCCACTTTTATGTACTGGCATTACAATGGTGGCTTTCCATTGGTGGGGGAATTGTCTAAGAGTGAGAGATAGGTTAAACAGTTTAGTGAGCAGAAAAAGAACTGTATCAGTAGTAGAGGAGTTTTAGATCAAGGGAGTCCCCATTAAACTGCCTTTTGCCAAGGACCTAGAGAAGGTAACTCTAGGTCTCGGCAAAGGTGACTCTCTTGAAATTAAAGGGTGGCATATTAGGTGGGGGGTGGAGTTTACTGCATTCGCAAGGTTATTAGGGACAGTGAAGATGTCCGGGGTAAGTATACTAGAAAGGTTAAAGAAGGTTGAGTTAAACACATCAGCAATATGCTTATGGTCTTGAAGGGTTGAGCTGTTATCCACAATCATCAAGGGGGATGTTTTATTGGGCTTGCCTGTGATCTCTTTTATATTGTTTCAAAAGTTACAGCAGTTTCCCCAGGAGAAGGAAAGCTCATGCTTGAAGCAGGTTTGTTTGGCTTTCTGTAGCTCACAGGTGCTCGAGATGTTAGTGCTTGCATATAGGCTGTGTGACCATGGCATATACCAAGGGAACTGGTGCTACCACCAAAGTCATTCCCTTCACCCCGTACTGCCACATTCTAAAATTGTGTGCCACTGCCACATTCTGAACCAGTATGTCACTGCTGCATTCTGAAATTATGCACCACCACCACATTCTGAAACTGTGTTACTGCCACATTCTGAAACTGTGTGTCACCACTGCATTCTGGAACTATGCATCACCACTGCATTCCTAAATTGTGCATCACTGCCACATTCCAAACCTGTGAGACACCACAGTATTCCAAAATTGTGCATCGCCACATTCTGAAATTGTGCATTATTACTGCATTCCGAAATTGTGCATCACCGCCACGTTCTGAAGTTATGTTTCACCACCACATTCCAAAATTGAGCATCACCGCCACATTCTGAAAATATGTGTCACCACCACATTCCAAAACTGTGTGCCATTGTCACATTCGAAAATTGTATGTTACCAACATATTCTGAAATTGTGTGTCACCACCACATTCTGAAACTGTGTCACTGCCACATTCTGAAACTGTGTTACTACTGCATTCCTAAATTGTGCATCACTGCCACATTCCAAACCTGTGAGACACCACAGTATTCCAAAATTGTGCAACGCCACATTCTGAAATTGTGCATTATTACTGCATTCCTAAATTGTGTATCACCGTCACATTCTGAACCTGTGTGTCATCACCGATTTCCAAAATTGTGCGTCGCCGCCACATTCCAAAAATTGTATATCACAGCCACATTCTGAAATTGTGCATCACTGCTGCATTCTGAAACTGTGTATCACCACTGCATTCTGGAACTATGCGTCACCACTGCATTCCTAAATTGTGCATCACTGCCACATTCCAAACCTTTGAGTCACCACAGTATTCCAAAATTGTGCATCGCCGCATTCTGAAATTGTGTATTATTACTGCATTCCAAAATTGTGCATCAGTGCCACGTTCCAAAGTTATGCTTCACCACCACATTCCAAAATTGAGCATCACTGCAACATTCTGAAAATATGTGTCACCACCACATTCCAAAACTGTGTGTCATTGCCATATTCGAAAATTGTATGTCACTGACACATTCTGAAATTGCGCATCACCACCACATTCCAAAATTGTGTGTCATGTCCACATTCTAAACCTGTGCGTCACCACCGCATTCTGAAATTATGCGTCACTGCCACATTCTGAAACTGTTTGTCACCTCTGCATTTTGAAACTGTGCATCACTGCCACTTTCCTAAACTGTGCATGACTACCACATTCCGAACCTGTGTGCATTCTAAGATTGTGCATCATCACATTCTGAAATTGTGCGTCACTTCTACATTCTGAAATTGTGCATCACTGCTGCATTCTGAAATTGTGCATCACTGCCACATTCTGAAACTGAGCGTCACTGCGACATTCTGAAAATATGTCACCACCACATTTCAAAACTGCATCACCACCACATTCTTTTTTTTTTTGTAATTAACCATCTTTATTGTTTTGCACAACAACACCATTCCACATACATAAGCTGAGAAGCACAAGTGTGAGCGCGAAAAGAATAAACATAGCATAACCCATAGCCAACTCACTCTCACACATGAAAGGTTAAGTAAGCTTCCCACCCCCACCCTTCCCCAGGCTACACACATACACAATCCTAGCGTATCATTCCTGAGGTATTATGGACACCAGGCATCCATGCCATAAGGAGTTCTTCTAATGAACTCCAAAGGGACATATATTTTTCCCGTCTGCCTTGCATATGAGCAATATGCTTTTCTAGCTGTAGTGCCAATATGCACTCACGATACCACTCCAACAAAGAAGGGGGTTGATCACCCAGCCAGTGCCTTAAAATTGTCAGTTTCGCAGCAGCTGAGACAAGTGATAGCTGAGCCTTTTCAATCTTGGAAGTACCCACTGGGAACAAATTCAAGAGACATACCTCAGGGGTGAACATGTCTGATAAGCCAAGAACAGGGTCTAAGAACTTGTTGATAGCCCGCCAGAAGCCCTGTATTAGAGGGCATGACCAGACCATGTGATACAAAGTACCGTCATCATTCCTGCACTTCCCACATAGGGACATACCTTTTTGTCCCAAACCTAGACATTCGAGATGGGGTTAGATATAAATGATGCATTATATTAAAATGTACCATCCTCAACCGGTCTTGTTTTATGTATTTATACATAGTGAGCCACAGCTTCTTCCAAAAACTGGGTTCCTCAGGTAGCTCTAACTCCCTCATCCAGTAAAAGCAGACTCCTGAGGGAAGCTTTGAATCCCATTCCTGAAGTGTTTTATATATCTTGGAAACTGGCCTCGATTGAGAGGCTATGGCAAAAAGTGTGTCAATGTCTCTGTCCCCATGATGTACTGGAATTATCTGGGAAAAGGTGGCAGTTATGGCCTTACTGACCTGCAGCCATTTAAACAGGTCTTGACTGGCGACTCCAAAAGACCTCACCTATTGATCAAAGGGTATCGGTCTCCCATTCACCCAGAAATCCGAGACTCTAAAGTGACTTATCTGGGATCACCACCACATTCTGAAACTCTATGTCATCACCACATTTCGAAATTGTGCATCACCACCACATTCCAAAATTGTGCATCACTGCCACATTCCAAAATTGTGCATCACCACCACATTCCAAAATTGTGCATCACTGCCACATTCCAAAATTGTGCATCACCACCACATTCCAAAATTGTGCATCACTGCCTCATTCCAAAATTGTACATGTAAGCCTCCTACCAATCTGGGGGCTTACCTATAGCCTGGAGCTTCCATTCTGCTCTCCACCTTAAGGCACCTCCAGTATGCCTATTTTTTACTTGGTGCCCCACTCTGTCCTGAGTCCTCTAGTGCCCCAGTGCACCCCAACACATAGCCACAATGTAATTTAGCTCTGTGGGGCTCCAAAAAATGCAAACCATGATCTCCCACACTTCTAATGCACTCTGGTGCAGTGGGGATCATGTAGGCTCTGTTGGTGCATTTGATGTGTGACCGAATGCTACAGCGGTCAAATTAGAAAGAGTTTGGCAGTCCTGGTGTCCCCATATGGTAAGTGGGACCAAGTGACCACTCCGAGTGCTCTGAGTACCCACTTAATTAAATATTTAAAGCAGTCCACGAGGTGTCTAAGATCGGGGCTTATTAATATTAATGAGCCCAGAGCACCAATCTCATGAATATTAATGAGGGTGTTTCTGCCATCGGGGCAGTAGTTTTGGCAACTGCTGACAAGGGAAAAGTGCAAAATAAATAATGTAGTTGCTGTGTGTGTTTTGGGGACAAATGTTTGAAGAAAGAACAATGTACACAAGGGGAAAACTGTTTAAATAAATATTTCAACCTGGCTGCACCAGAAATATTGGGACTCAGAGAAGCCAGCTGCCTGCCTCAAAGGGAGCTAAAATATTGGCAGCAGTGACAGGAAAACGGACTGAGGGAAATACAACATCTGTGCAGTGACTTAGAGGACACACCAGTGGCTACTGAACTGTGTGGCATTTGAGCAATGTTTATAATTATTCTGGCTGCAACAGGACTTTATTTGGGACTGTAATGATTCTGCTTAAGGGACTGTGTGTGTCAGCAGCCATTACAAAGCAGCCACAGCCAATCAGAAAGCTATGATTTTTAAGCCAGAACTTGTGGGACATTTGCCAAAGATCATGGGAAACTACCAAGTGCTCATGGGGAACTGCAGGAACCTAATTTGAGGTGCCAAAACAGTAAACCAGCTGTGCATCGAGTGAGGTGCATGCATAATTCATTTTCTTGCTTGACAAGCCTTCCAACCAATCACAGGCAAAGCAACTAATAGTATCAGCCAATTGGGAACCTCAGGACAGCCCCATAAAAGACTGTTTCTAGCAGTGCATGTATATCTAGAAAGGTTTGAGTGGGGGCCACCACGGGGGGGGGGAATCAGGCCCCCACCCATGTGACTGGGCCTGGTGATCTGGTTAAGCCCCTCCACCTAGAAGGGGGGGATTAGAGACTTATTTGCAGTTTAGTTAAAGTAATTTAGTTTAATGCAGAACCTGCTAGCCTGGGAGTTGCCAGAATGTCCCCAGTTGATAACCCTCCTTCCCACACTTGGAAAAAGCGTGAACTGCAATTTGAAGACATCAAGCCAGCTGTGAGAGAGCTGATCTGCCTCAGTGGTGAGAGAAGTGAAGCTAATCAGGAGACTTCATTGCACAGATCCTACTGTGAGGAGCCTGAGTGAGTACTCTTGTACCCCGGTGCAAGAATGAAAGAAGGTGCTTAATTGGGGCTGCTAGTGCACTTAGTGACTGTTACTATTTGAGACTGTTCTTTGGGTCTGCACCCTGCATCCTGCTGTGCCTAAGTCTTGCCAAGTAGAGGTTGACCTAACTGCCCTAAGGGACCCATGCGAGTCCAGCTAACATGTATAAATGTGCCGAAAAGTGTTGTCTGCTATGGAGCCAACAGGACTGGAAGGCGATCACTCAGAACTAGGGCTCATCCTGACTTTGCCTGGGAGGTCCAGTATTTTCTGAATTGTTCAGTCAAGAAGTCCAGTGGAGCTGCAGTCTTCAGGCATGTGCCACAAATGTGACTGAGACCTCATGTTTAATCAAAATCTGACTACTTTAACTTGAAAATGACTGCTATGACTTCCTAAGTGTACTCATGTGGATGCAAGGAAACAGGGTCCCCCTGGACTTGGGGAACAAGCACTCACAGAGTCAAGTACAAAAGGACCAGGGCAGCCAACCTGGCCCCTGGTTGAAGGTGCTACCCATTCTTTGAATGTACTGGATGTGTCTAGAATATAAATGTGCTGAATGTACCGGAACATATAAATGTGCTGAATGTACCGGAACATATAAATGTGCTGGATGTTCAGAAAGAATAATTGGCTTTAAAACTGATGTAACCAGCTGGTTACATCCTGACCTTTGTTCCGCCAACAAATTGCAGGACCCTCCCTGCACTAGAGCTTGGATTCAAATGACTATCAATAGTTTAACTGCCTAATGCCGTCAAGTTCAAGTAATAAATCTTCCTTAATTAAAGCTGTCCAACCAATAGCTGGACCGTCCACCAGGCCTGCAACCTGTATGAACTCTGTAGTACTGGGTACCCAAGTTTAAATATTGAGATTGTGGGGTTTCAATGCAAATTTGGGGGACCTGGTACCAACTGTGGGCAAGTGTAATATTGTGTACCATCTGATTTCATGCAGTTTTAGTTTAGATAGTCAGGGCTCTGGTCATCCAGGTTGGCTAAATGTGTGATTGTTTTTCTTATTTGCATAACAGGTATCCACCCAGCTGGATGGTTTTCACCAGCACCAAACCCAGAACTAATCTACTGTAAATACTGTACATAATTATAGTACTACATAGCCTCTACTTCTCTTTTTCCCCACCCCTATGCCCCACTCCCCCTGTAAATAAATTGTTGTTGTTTGCTAATTATGGTGTCGTAAGCATATTATTAGAAGCCAGTCAATAATTGTACCAGGTATTGAAATGTGGGGAAATGTTTAGTGGGTACTGTGTTGTGGTGGCAAATGGTTATAGTGGGTGGTACGACATCCCAGGGGGTTGTACCAGGTCCCATACCAGCCCACTTAAAGTTAAACTCTGGGTGGAGGCACTGTGTAATTGTAATACCTAGGAAAGAACCAGTTTTAAAGTAATCTTGGGAACCCAAGCCCCTCAACCTTGTTAGTGGCCACCAAGGGAGGGGTAGTAACTCTAGGAATAGCGCCGCCTAGGGGTTACTTGCATCACTGCCACATTCCAAAATTGTGTGTCACCGCCACGTTCCAAAATAGTGCGTCACTGCCACATTCCGGAACTGTGTCACTGCCACATTCCAAAATTGTGCATCACTGCCACATTCTGAAATAATGTGTTCCAGCTTTCTTAGAATGTACCATTACTGCATTCTACAATTGCAACCTCATGACATTTCAAAATCTCATACCTGCAGTATTTGAAAAAACTGCACACAACAGCCACCTGGTGTCACTAGAGGTTGAGGTGCTGGATGCCACATCTCGCACCCTTCTGGCAATCTGGGTTCTGGAATGAACCCTGGCCTCTAGGGGTCAGCAGAGGTGAGAGAGGATCGAGCATTCGGAGGACTGCTCTTCTCTCTTGAGGAGGAAGGGATTGTCATCCTGCCTGTCGGTTGCCATCTGATGAGGGCTGGAAAGTGGCACAGGCTGGGAGGGTTGGTAGACAGCGATTGCAAAGTATGCGTGCCCCCACACGCAAGTGTGGCCCTACATCCTGTGGGAGGGGGGGCACCAGAAAAGCAGTAAAGTGGCAGCTGGGGACTTTATGAAGTCTCACCCATTTAACTGATCTGCTGCTGCCACCTCACCTTCCTGGCTCCACCACAGGGGCAATCTGTGGGGGGGTCTCAGGGTTGGATGGCTGTGGTCAGGCTTGTGGGTGGGTCTGGATGGAGTTCCCACCCCCCCGCGAGAGGGAGCATAAAAAAAAAAGATATATATATAGATAGATAGATATAGATATATAAGTTGCAAGCAACTTTGTCATTCTAAAGCCATGTTTGCCACTGCATTCCACCCCTCTGTCACATTCGGAAGTACTGTACCTTTACACATTATGAAAGTGCATGTGCTGATTCCCCACCCCACCCCGTATCAGTTTTCCATTTCCAGATGTTACTACACCTGCAGATTTAAGTAACATAGAAGAAATAAGTAATTTAAGGTAGCTTGCAGGGAGTACTAGGTTGTGAGTTCAGGAGATGACAGCAGCAGCAGCTCTTCACTGAAAATGGCTTTTTTGAACAGTGAATTAAGGGTTACAAAATTATGCGTAACTTTTCCCCAAAGTAACTTACAGATCTGATTTTTGGCATGAGGCTGATTGAGGATATCCTGATTCAAATTCTGAATTTATTAATGCCACAAATGTTGGCCCCAGTCTCTTTTAAATTTTTGACCAGGCAAGGCATAACAACCTATGATACTTTGTTTCCAGATGTATCCTATGGGGCTGCATTGCATGGACTTGGTTTATGGACAGGGGAAAGTTGGCCATGACACATGGAAACTCCCCTACTCTTCATAGATAAATGCCATGGGTTCTTTCACTTTCCTCAGGACGATGATCAGAGATAGGCAGAAGGGACCTCCATGTAACATATCACCTGAAGGATGGCATCTAAACAGTGCAGCACCCCTTGTATTACACTACAGTGTCAGTTATGGTTATTTCCCTAAGTTCCTGGTGCAGGGCTAGAACCCAGGACCTTCTGGTTCCAATGGTGGGTGTTCTACCTACTGAGTCACTGCTGATACTGATATGGCAGTCCATGGAGGACTAACACAGGCTGCAATATCCCAAGGTCCCCCTCTCAACATGGAGCAGGGAATTCACTAGAGTGCTGACAAAGATGTTCACATGAGCACCACCCTCAGTGCCTTCCCAAGCCCCTGTACAGGGCTCCACAAGTGGGAGGTGGAGGGATGGGGTTGTGCAGAACTCACCTCACCCTGCATGGCCCTGAGGTGCATGGATGCATGGCTGGGAGATTGCTGATTTGCTTGAACATGTCCCAACCACCACTGTCATTCAAGCCCTTACTCATCAAGTTGTCACTAAGGCCTGAGATTTAGAAGACATAGAGCTCCCTTTTCTTGCAGTGGACATCTGATGTGTTCTTTTCCCAACTGAATCTGAGGGGGCCTGAGCTGTGTTACAAGTTTAATCCTCTCAGTGCGTCCCCTTCCACGTAGCACATCATCCTGTCAGTCACAAGGGTCAGCCTCCCTTTGTCCCTTTGCATATGAAGATGGTCAAACTGGTTTCAAGTCTAATATTCATAGCCCCAGATAAAATTGCGAATAGGGAGTTGCATATAACAAACCAAGCTGATTCTGTTGTTGAGCTGAGTCTCCCAAAACTGCAGGGGCTCCGCTGATGCCATGCTCTGCCCTACACAGCTCTCTTGCTATGATAAGGATGAACTTTCAAGTCCAGTGTTTGTTAGAGCACTTGCCCTGCTCACCACAAAAGTCTTTTGCAATAGCTCTGAATGGATTACAGCTCTGTAAAACAAAGCTTAATATAACCTAGCCCTGCCTTATAGCATTCCTTCAAACTCAAACAGTTTTTGTGACTTTCAACCTTTCTGACCACCTGTTGAATGTGTCTGAAGTTGTCCCCATTAAGGCAGCATATTAGGATTACATAACTAGGTCTATTAACATATATAATTTTCTATACATAGAAACATAGAATTTATCGGTAGGAAAGTTCAACTCAACCCACCCAGTCTGCCCAAATTTTAACTGCCTAATCTGCCTCCACAGACCTTAAATGACCCTCCCTCTTCTCTGCCTATTAAATAACATACAGTACCACTACTGTATGTCTATCCCACACATACCTGAAGCTCCCCTAGTGTTTACACCTCCACCACATCAGCTGTCAGTCTGTTTCAGATGTGTACCACCCTTTCAAAGAAGTAGTACTTCCTAACATCCCTCTTAAACTTCCCTCTCCAGCTTTCATGCATGTTTCTTTGTCCTGGTGCTCTTTTGCATTTGAAAGAGACTCCCATCTTTCACCCTGTTCACTCCCGTGAGGTACTTGTCACTCTCTATCAAGTCCCCACTTGTGCTCCTCTTTTCCAGGGTGTGCGTGTTTAGATCCATCAATCTCTTCTCACAGGTATTCTTGTTCCACCCCAGCACCATTTTAGTTGCTCTCCTATGGAATGTCTTCACCCTATGTCCTTAGGAGGCAGTATAGTATAGTGGTTAAGGACACTGAGCAGCAAACCTGGAGACCTGGGTTTGAATTCTATCAGCCCACACTTGCATACAGTGTGACCCTGAGAAAGTTACTTAACATCCTTGTGCTTCCAGATCACACCTGGAAACAAGCTCTGGCTTTGTTAGTCTTTCCTGGTTAAACAATTTCCCCTTCCCCCTTCCTGATGTGCAACATCCAGAACTGGACACAATTCTCAAGGGGGGAGCTCACCAGTGATTAATATAGTGGAAACACCACCTCCTTCCTCTTGTTGGAAATAACCCCCCCCATGCTTCCAAGTGTAACCCCCCTATTCCTTGGGGTTACAAGAATCCCATCAGTGTCAGTGTTAAGAAGGGAAGGCAGCTGGTGAATATCTAGTTAAATAGATTTTCACCTGCTCCCTCTCTGTTTGCTTGGTCTCAGCTGAGAGCAGAAGGTGATGTCATTTAGAACTCTTGCAGCACCATAAGCCACAACAGCTAGCTGTGAGTGGGGGAGTTTTAGAATTTTCAGTTAGTCTGCAGTAGTTTGTGAGTGTGAGCATTTGGAGGAATGAAGAGCTGCTCTGTGGGCTCTGAGGAGAGCCTACTTTTTCTCATCCTAGTCTGAGAACCTTTTGCCTGCCTTGTTGAAGTGGTGGAAACTGTCTGCAGGAATTCCTGATGTCCTCATCCCCAGAGGGATAAGGAAGACTGCAGAGTGGATTCAAGGGGAACTCCCCTGACTTGATCTAGGACATTTGAAGCTGCCTTTGTGTAAAAACTGTGAGTAATTCTGTCTGTGAGTTCCCACGAGAGATGTACCTGCTTTGCTTTCTTTGGGGTGTTACTCTGACAAAGGAACCTATGCACCCAGTTCTGTTGAGACTGTTCTCAAGAAGTTTTCTCAAAGTGGGCTGACAATAGTAGAGTCCCAGGTGTGACTTAACACTTTGTACAGAACTTTTCTTGTACACTCCTTTATAGTGTTTTCTAATGCTGAATGAGCCAAACATGAAGATAGGGAGGCATACCAAACTGCCCAAAGGGAAGCAGGTAAGGCAGTAAGGCAGGCAAAGTCCCAAACTGAGGAAACACTAGCACGAACAGTAAAAGAAGGTGACAAGACTTTCTATAGATACATTAGTGAAAGGAGAAAGTCCAGAGGGGTATTGCTAAGCAATGGAGAAAAGGGAGCATGTGAGAGGAGGACCCTGTAAAGGCATCTATCCTAAATAGATACTTTTGCTCAGTATTTACTGAAGAGAAGGTAGGGCAGGGCCCACAGCTCAACATCATGGACACAGGGGAGGAGGTGAGCACTACTCCTTCACAAAGAAAGGTCCTACAAGAGCTTGCTAAGCTCCAGGGTGGATAAGGCAATGGGACCTGATGGCATACATCCCAGGGTACTTAGGAGCTAAAGGAGGAACTAGCAGAGCCATTAGCAGAATTGTTTAGTGAGTCTCTGAGCACAGGAGAGGTCCCAGAAGACTGGAGAAGGGCTCATGTGATCCCCTCCACAAGAGTGGTAGCAGGGAGGAGGCGGGGAACTACAGACCGGTCAGTCTTACCTCAGTAGTGGGCAAGATTATGGAGGCACTCCTTAAGGAAAGGATAGTGCAACACCTGGAATCCATAGGGGCACAGGATCCAAGACAGCATGGGTTTACAAAGGAAGGTCTGTCAAACTAATCTCATAGATTTCTTTGACTGGGTAACCAGAGTAGGTGGACCAAGGGGAGCAGTTGATGTCGCCTACCTTGACTTCAGCAAAGCTTTTGACACTGTTCCATAGAAGATTGATAAATAAGCTAGGTAGGCTCGGGGTGGGTCAGAAGTTGGTCAACTGGGTGGCAAACTGGTTGACTGGCAGAAAACAGAGAGTGGTGGTAAATGGTATACAGTCAGAAGAGATGCAAGTCACAAGTGGGGTACCTCAGGGATCATCCTGGGGCCAGTCCTATTCAACATCTTCATTAGTGACCTCGCAGATGGACTAGAGGGTAAGGCTTGTCTGTTTGCAGATGACACCAAGATCTGCAACAGAGTAGATGATCCAGATGGGGTGGGCAGAATGAGAAGAGATCTGGATAAACTAGCAGAATGGTCAGAAGAGTGGCAACTGGGATTTAATGCAAAGAAGTGCAAAATGCACATAGGGAAGAGAAACCCTGAAGCCACTTATAGGCTGGGAGGGAGTTGCTAGCAGTCACAAAGGAAGAAAGAGACTTGGGCATCATCATCACTGATGACCTAAAATCATCCAACAGACCTCTAAAGCAGTAGGTAAGGCTAGGGGGTGTTAGGGTTGTATTAGTAGAAGTATCACAAGTCGTAAGAGAGAGTAATAATCCTCTTTACAAGACATTGGTCAGGCCCCATCTGGAGTACTGCGCAGTATTGGAGGCCACACCTTCACAAGGACATTAACTAAATTGAGGCAGTCCAGAGAAGGCAACCAAAATGGTGCAGGGACTGCATCAGAAGACATATGAGGACAGATTAACGGAGCTCAATATGTATACCCTTGAGCAAAGGAGGGAGAGAGGTGATATGATCGAGACATTTAAACACCTTAAGGGCATAAACAAGGTGAAAGAGTCTAACATGTTTAAATATAAGAAAAATAGCAGGACAAGAGGACACAGCATGAGATTAGAGGGAGGCCGATTAAGGGGAATATGAGAAATTCTTTTCACAGAAAGGGTGGTGGATGCATGGAATGGCTTACCACAAGAAGTGGTGGCTATGAATACAGTGCAGGGCTTCAAACAGGCATGGGATAGGCATAAGGGAGCAATACAAATGACTATGAATAGATAGGTCACTGACAGAGCAAAGGCCGATGGCACATTTATGAGGTAGAAAAAGAAATGGGCAGACTGGATGGGCCTTGCGGTCCTTATCTGCCGTCAACTTCTATGTTTCATTCTGAGAAACATGGTTCTACTGTTTGTTATCTGTTGAGGTGTAACTCTGAAAGAATGGCTGGGTATGGATGAGGAAGCAAAAGGTGGGAAATCCCCCATCTGGAGTGACCAGTTCAGTACTTCGGGTTCTGTAAGTGTGCCTGTTTTTTCAGGTCATTTGGCCAATGCCTGAAGATGAAGTTTACCCCTGGTGTGAGTGTTCTAGTCTTGAGGAACAATGTGCTCCATCATGGCCAATGAATATGCCACATTTCCTACTTTAAAGCCTATGCCATAAAGAAATATGTTCTAAGTCATGGCCTAGAGCCACTAGAAGAAGAAATTGTGTGTTCTGTCATGGTCAGTGTGCCACATGTTCAGATGTTAATTATATGCTATATGGGAAGTTCGAGTTTCTGTTTTCTACAGAGGTTGTTCTGCATTACCTTGTGCCACAAAGTGTAAACCCTTGGGGGTCCATCCTTGCTTTTGTGTACCAACTGTTTTGGAATAAAGCCACACTGTAGAATCCCATCCTGGTATAGACAATCTAGTTGCTGCTTCCTGTGTGGAATTACTGGGTACCCTTCCAGAAGTGCATACCTAGCACAGCCCTTATCAAAATTTCTCTCCTCAGGACCTGGGCTTAGTAATGGTCATTTTGTGTCTTGAAAATAGTGTGTAATGCTTTGTACCCCAACCCCTTTCTTTCCCCCAAGACAGAAATAGTATGGGAGGTGTGCTTACTAGTTAAACAAGTGGCTGGTGGGGAGTTACACCAGCATTCCACTAGCCCTACCCATTGCTTTGTCACATTGTTCTGCACTTTGAGGTCATCAGTTATGATAACCCCAAATTCCTTTTCCTGCTTAGTGATTATCAGTACCCCCATCCTATACTCAGCTCTTCGGTTCCTATCCCTAGGTGTACAATTCTGTGTTTTTTGTCATTGGACCATAACTATCCTGCTCTTGACCACTCATCGAGTGGCCCAGATCCCTGCACATTTCCCCACCCCCTCCTGAAGGTCCAGCCTGTTACAGATTTTGACATCATCTGCAAAAAGATGTACCTTCCCATCCAATTTTTCTGCAATGTCACTTTTGAAGACATTAAAAGAGGATCAGCCTTTCTACTAAGCCCTGTGGTGCCCCACTGATAACTCTCTCATCGTTTGAGTGCCATTCATCACCACTCTTCCACCTATCACTTAACCAGTTTCTAACCCAGTTTAACACTTTGGTTCCACCTCCAGGCTGCTTATTTTATTTAGCAGTTTCCTGTGTGGCACAGTTTTGAGGCCTCGCTACAATCCAGATAGGCCACATCCACTGCTCTCCACTAATTTATTTCCTTGGACGCCCAGTCAAAGAAATCAATCAGATTTGTCTGGCTTGACCTCCCCAGGGAATCCATGTTGCCTGCGGTCTTGCAGCCCATTGGGTTCAACATACTCAGTTATTCTTTCCTTTACCAGGGTTTGCATTAATTTCCCCACCACTGAAATTAAAACTGACTGGCATATACTGTAGTTGCTTGCCTCCTTCCTGCTGTCATTCTTAGATAAGGGGACCACATTAGGTCTTTCAAATCTTTCAGGACCACACCCACTTCCAGTGAACTGTTGAATAAAACTGTTAGTAATACAACTAGCATCTCCCTCAGTTCCTTTAGTATCCCTGGGTGTATTCCAAGTCCCATAGCCTGTCCACCTTCAGACCTATGAGTTCCTGCAGGACCCTTTCCTCTGAAAATGGACTTGTGTCCCCTTCCCCCCTTCCTCTGTTTAAGTCTAAATCTAAGCAGAAGAAGCTGTTCAGGATGTTAGCTTTTTCTTTGTCCTCTTCTGTGCAGTCTTCCCCTTCTGCCCTCCTAATCTTCACTATCCTTTCTCTCCTCCTTGCCAAGCCTTGTGGTCCATATGCCCCAGAATCCTGTGAATTGATTGTCTATGTCCCTGGTGTACAGCAGATCCCCATTTCCTAGCCCTACTGTCTTCTGTTACTGTTGCAGACAGTGCCTAACCCCCATCCATACTGGAATAACCATTTCAACTCACTTTTGTATACTTTGCCAGAAGACGCAAAAGCAGCTGTTAGTTGCAGCCAACTCTTATCTTAAAGTTACACTTAACTATACCTACATGGAATGGTTTCGGTTCATTGTAAGTAAAGTTTTGGGTTGACATTGTCATAAATACACAATGAAAACTGTTTTATATAATAAAAGGCTACCTGTGCAAAGTTGTGCCACCTAGTAGTGAAAACAGAACAAGTCAAACCAGCACCAGGTACTGTACCTGTAACAGCAAATGGAGACCTCTACTGATAACACATGACACAGCAAGTGAAAGTCAGGTGAGCTGTCCAACTTCTCAGCAAGTGGGAATTTCCTTTCAGTCCAGTGGTCAGCTTTGCAGCCTTTGGGACTCAAGGTCCCAGGTTTGATTCACAGCAAGGACTGTAGCCTGGCCCATAAAGTAGAGACAAGCATTACATAAAACCTGTATTTAAAACTTACAAATGGAGATTAGTTTTCAGTCAATATAAAATAAGTGCAGTGGCACCCAAGCAAGCTACCAGCACTGCTTACTCCTGTTGAATGGGGTGCTATAGCTTGTTATGCTAACGCCAGTATGGCACCTCATAGATTTGTTCAGTGCTTTGTAACATGAACTAATTTCTGCATTGCAGTCACCGTTAACCCTATTGTGGAGTTAAAGGGGACATAAACTGATAAATTGGGCTGACTCGGTGGCCCAGGAGGTTGAGACACTGGTCGCTATGCCTTGCACCATTTCGGTACCTGGGTTCAGGAACAAGCCCGAGGTGCCAGGGGTTGGCAAGGGACAGAGAGGATAGTGCATTGGAGAACGGCTGTCCTCTCTCGGGGGGGGGAGGGAGACATGTCACCCCACTCACTGACTGCCCTCTGGTGGTGGCTGGAGGGTAGTACAGGTTTGAAGGCATGATCCAGTGTCTTTATGTTGGTAGGGAGGAGGGATGGAAGAAAAGCAGAGGAAAAGAGCCTGGCATGCTCTGTGATGGTCCACCACACACGAGGGCCATCCCCAGCTTCTGGATTGAGTCTCCAGGGGGGAAGTGAAGTGGGCAACCTCCTTCCTTGACCCACCGTGGGGGGTTATTCGCAGGGGAACTACCAGGGGTGGTGAGTCCGGGAGCGGTGGGACTGGAGAGAGAAAGTCCCTCCATCAGGACTGCCAAAGCTGCCTGCCAGGGCTCCAGAGGTATCAAAAGCTACATATTTAGATATATATATATATATATATATATATATATATATATATATAGACTGATAAATTAACATTGGGGGTAAGGATAGTATTCAATTTCAGTGTCAATGGCTTAGTAGGTAACATGCTCCCCTAAGGGGCTGGAAGATCAGAAGGTTGTGGATCTTACCAGCACTTGGGGCAAACACCATAACTGACACTGTGGTACAGTTCAAGGGGGAGCTGCACTGCTAAAGTGCTGTCCTTCTGTCTCTTTTGCCCATCTCTGGTCACTGTCCAAGTGAAAGTTAACAATCCCATGGTACATATCAAAGAAGGTTAGGGGAGTTCCCCCAGTGATATGGCCAACATTCCCCATCACTTAAACTGGTCTGTGCCACCCCTCCCCCGGACTCACCAGCACAGCTCAGTGTCATTCCTCCTTTCCTGGTCAAATATTTCAAATAAATTTATCAATAAATGGGGCATGGTGAACGATAGCCCTTTAAATCGACTGACAATGATATGGCATAATGATAGTAGCTCCAGACATTTAGGTTGCAAACTGCAATATGTGCTCTTGCCTCTGTTGTCTGCATACCCTGTTCCTGCAGTATGCATGTTAAACTGTTATGTAAAGCTTGCTGTTCCATGACAAATGTGCTAGAATTTCTACACATGCCACTCATTTAGTGAAACAGGTCATCTTATGTCTTTTTAACATGAGATTGTTTTATTCAAATTATAACCAGTTAACCCATATAACAATACCAAATAGAAGAAGCCAGTTATATAAGGGACCTGCTTATCAATCAACTATTGGTCTGCATACCTGTTAATGAAACACAGGAGGTAAATCAAATGAAAATATTAAGTAACAAAATCAACATTTTAACTATGGGGACCTCAAGTGGCCAGTGTTCAGGAATAAGCCCTGGCATTGGAGGCCCAGTTGGGTGAAGATGATGGGGTGTCCCAGCGTATGGTCACCTTCTTGGAGGAGGGAAAATGCCAGGCCTCCGCTGCACTATATCACCTGGATGACCACAGGTGACGGTGTATGCAGAGCCAGCAGATCGAGGGAGGGGGACATTGCCACCCTGATGCACATAACATACATGTGTGCATCCATGCGTCAGCATAGGACCCACCCAGTTTTCAAGGGTGGAGAAAAATAGGAGGAAAAAACACCCCCACCATTCAGGATGCCACTCACTGCAGGTCCTGGTCCAGACCTCATGATGGTGGATGACAGGGCTGGACAGAGTGCTGGGCTGATGGTGGTTCGGCTGGTATAAAGGGAGCATAACACATACTAAATAATAGTAATTATAATAATTAATAATTTTGACAGTGAAGCTAAGCCTAGCTAAATCGACTGTGTTTTTTTTACTCTGAACAGTGTAGTGATGAAGGATTGAAGAAATTTCCGGAGCTGTTCAAGCACTTCAGGAGAATCATAAAGGAGAAACGATCGCAAAGCATGCTAATGAGAGGGCTGGTGAAAACCACTACTTTGATGAAGATGTCTTCCAACATGAAGAACAAATAAGACTGTTATCTGCTGATGTGTCTTTCATTGCTCTGTGGAACATGAGTATCACTGTGATTAATCGAACTGCACACGATTTATGGACCTTACTCTTTTCCACATCACATGCCTCCTGCATATCCTGCAATTATCTCTGCTACATATAACCATGACAATACATCACTGCCCTACTCCCAAACCTTATCCATAGACAACAACATAACTAGCATTATGCTAGCCTAACCCTGTGAACCAGCACACTGTACACTGCATGGTACTACTGGCTGTTTGGAGTCTGTCATGTTAGTCAGCTAAAACACAGAACCACCAAATCTGATACCTGATGAAGGGTCAGTAGGGGTCCCCAAAGCGTTTATACCATAACCATTTGTTAGTCTTAAAGAAATCTTCCCACTTCAGTAGCCTTACACAAATTCCTAACCCTCCAGGACGATGCTAGTTCAACTTCTTTGCTGATATAGAGGAACATAACCCTAACATTGCATGTGTAACTTCTGTCCTACCCACATCCTTTCAGCTTCTGCAGCCTATTATGTTGTCCACTGCAATTCTCTATGGTGCAGTTCCTTACTCCAAACTAACAGACCTTCCAGTGTCCTATATAACCTTTAAACATATCCTACAACTCAGGATGGCATCTGCTGCCCTACCAAATACTATAATGCATTCATACAGATCCACATAACATCTGCTGCCCTACCAAATACTATAATGCATCCATACAGATCCACATAACATCTGCTGCCCTACCAAATACTATAATGCATCCATACAGATCCACATAACATCTGCTGCCCTACCCTAATACTGAAAACATACCATTAAAACATAAATGTGACGCTTACAAGGAGACCTCCATGGGCCATCTAGTCTGTCCCAACATTCCCTACTTTCAGATGCTTCAGCCTCCATCCTCCCTCCCAGTCACCCATTCATTCCCTCCACTTCTAATCTAATATCTCCTTAATATGCAGCCCACTTCCCCTTACATCCTGCTATTGTCTTTGCCTCCATAACTCTGTCAGGAAATTTGTTCCATCCATTCACCACCCTTTCCATGAAGTAAAATTTCCTAATGCACTTTATGAACCCTTCCTCCTTCATCTTGAGCACATGCCCACTGGTGTATGCACTATATCTTAATTTGAATAGATTTGCTGTGTCTACTCTGTTGAACCCTTTCATGAAGTTGAACACACCTATCAGGCCCTCCCCTCCCTTCAGTCCTCCAGTTACAACATGTCAAGACTTTTCAGTCTCGCATCACAAGCTTTGTCCTGCTAACCATGGATTATCTCTGTTATCCATTACTGCACTGTTTCTAATCTATCCCTGTCATTCCTTTGATATGGGCACCAGAAATGGACACAGTCAGCATTCCAGATGCAGTCTCACCAGTGATCAGTAAGAGAACTGTCAACTCCCTCCCCCTGCTAGTAATCCTTCCCCCTATACTCCCCAACATTCTGTTAGCCCTGCCATATACCCTGTTGCACTGATCAGCCTGCTTTAGGTTATTACTAGTCACTACTCCCAGGTACATCTCCTTCTTTATGCTCTCTACCAGCATCCCATCAATATAGTACACTGTTCAGGAATCTACCCTCCTATGTGCATCACCTTGCACTTTTTGGCATTCACTTTCAACTGTCGAATACAGTACAACTTCGATTATACACCCACTCTTGGATATGTGATAACTGTTCAGATAATCAAAGGGATCTGGATAATTGGGCAACAATTGCATTAGACAAACTAGAGTCGAGGGGCAGTGCCTGAGTTCAGATTGTCAGGAGATTGGGAGAATAATTGTGGTTCAGATAATCAAGGTTGCACTGTACTCGACCACTTCTTCAGTTTCCTCACATCCTGTCTCATTATGGTTATCCCTTCCTCCCTGTCACTACACCCACAGAGCCTGGTATCATATCTGAACAGGCTCATCTTGTCCTGGAGACCCTCTCATATGTCACAGGGGGGCTGGGGAGGTGGAGTGAATCAGGAAAGGAGGTCCAGAGGACCTCCCCTATAGCAATGATAGGGCCTACTTTGTCTAGGATGGGGGGAGAGTAAGGGGGTAGCTGGGAAAGAGTCTGGGTGGAGGGTGGTGTCACTAAATGCTTGGAGACTGGGGGAATAAGATGGTAGAGCTGCAGGCACTGCTGGCAGAAGGAGAGGTGGACATAGCAGCCATCACTGAGATGTGGGCAACCCAAAACCATGATTAGGACATGGCCATCCCAGGATTTTAATTATTCAGGAGGAAAAGAGAAAAAGGTAAAGGGGGGGAGTAGCCATTTATATAAGGGAAGGGATTGGATGCGTCTGGGAGAGGGGAAAGAAGGTAGGTCAGAAGTCATTTGGATACAACTCCATATTCCAAAGGGGGCTAGGGTCCTATTGGGGGTTGTTTATAAGCCCCCAACCCAGAAAGAGGATGTGGATAGGGAGCTAGGGGATCAGCTAAGGAGACTCTGTGCCAAAGGGAGCACTGTGGTGGTGGGAGACTTCAATTTAACACAAATAGAAAAGTTAGGATGAATACCACTGTATCACTTAGAGTTTGTTTTTTAATTTTTCTGTAAAGTGGGAGAACAGTTTGGTGGCCACGCCACTTCTTCAGGTCCCTTCACTTTTTTTCTAAAAAGGAAAATCAAAACAAAAAAACATTGTTCAGTATACTATTTTTGCAAAATTCATCTCTCAAAAACAGCATCCAGCAGATATATGCACCTAGACAACAACAAATTGTTTTCTATAATATAAAAATCATTCCGATTGCAACAAACCAATAGAGGTATAGTGAACAACGGTATTCATCAAGAAAATAATTTCAAGAAATATATATATGGCAGGTCAGTTATATCCAAATCCAAGATTGGGGGGAAGGGGAGGAAAGAGGGGAAATAAGTTTTTTTTTAAGTATATATTTACCTTCAAATAGGTAATAATATTCAAAAAATATCCTTTTGTAAGCTGAGATTTCTATCCCTCAATGCAGTATATTGCCATCCTCTGAAAAGAATATAAAAAATCACCAATTAGCTTTAAATATACTGACTCAATTCCAATTTTTTACAAAATGAGAGGTCACACAAAATGCTCACCCTGGTTTAGAATCCTGAAAGTGCTGGCTAGTATCATCAAATCCTGATAGGAAAGAGATAAATCCATTCAAACTATGTACATACATACCCCCCATATATGCAATAAAATGTAGGCTTAGACCCTATTTATGGTTCTTTTAGGCTGAAACATGTACCTTCTTATTTCGGAAGTGAACAACTGCTCCCTCATATTTTATTTAGCGTTGCTTTATGTCTAAACAGACTTCTCTTTCTCTTTACGAAGTAACATTGAAAGAAAATAAAACTAAAAATACTTTTTCAGTATTCTGACTCTCCTTTGTATCTCCCCAAGTGGAAGTAAATGCATTCTTTGCTCACTGCTTAAAACCTGCACGCCACCAGGATGCCATCTCCATGATGAGGGAGTGTCTTGTGGCTGAACAAACGCGAGTTTAAATCTACTGACGTCACACAGTTTCTGAGTTGCTGTGAGGCTGATTGCTGCTAAATTGCAGCTCAAATCCACAGAAAAATAGCTCAGTAGGGAAAAAGATGGAGCCTCTGTGCAAACTGAGTAGGGCCTCACAGCAACTCAGAAGCTGTGTGACATCAGTAGTGACATCTGTACCCCCCCCCCACCTACCCTAATAGTTAGGGTATAAGCCTACATTGTATTGTATATATGGGGGTATATATGTACATAGTTTGAATGGATTTATCTCTTTCCTATCAGGATTTGATGATGCTAGCCAGCACTTTCTGGATTCTAAATCAGGGTGAGAATTTTGTGTGACCCCTCGTTTTGTAAAAAATGGGAATTGAGTCAGTATATTTGAAGCTAATTGGTGATTTTTTATATTCTTTTCAGAGGTTGGAAATATATTGAGGGATAAAAATCTCAGCTTACAAAAGAATGCTTTTGAATATTATTACCTATTTGAAGGTAAACATAAACTTAAAAAAAACCTGACTTCCCCCTTTCCTCCCCCCCATCTTGGTTTTGGATATAACTGACCCGCCATATATATATTTCTTGAAATTATGTTCTTGATAAATGCTGTTCACTGTACCTCTATTGGTTTGTTGCAATTAGAAATTATTTTTATATTGTAGAAAATGGTTTGTTGTTGTCTAGGTGCATATATCTGCTGGATGCTGTTTTTGAGAGACGATTTTTACAAAAAATAGTATACTGGATAATGTTTCTTTGTTTTGATTTTACTTTTAAAAAAAAGTGAAGGGACCTGAAGAAGTGGCATGGCCACGAAACTGTTGTCACACTTTACAGAAAAATAAAAAAACAAACTCTAAATGATACAGTGGTGTTTATCCTTACTTTTTTACTTATGTTACATTGTTGGTGCTAAAGGATGACCCAGTTTCTAGAATATTTCTTATACTTACAGGGCAGCCTGATAACACATTTAGGGATAGACTTCAATTTACCAGTGGTGGATTGGAGCATCCCAGCCACCACATGAGCCAGGGAGCAGATCCTCCTGGAAGCAATCCAGGATGGCTTCCTGACCCAAAGGGTAACAGTGCCAACAAGGGAAGAAAATATTCTAGACCTGGTGCTGGAGGATGGAGAGCAGGTCACAGATGTAAGGGTGGAGGAACCACTGGCTGGTAGCGATCACCACACAGTGTGGTTCTCTATCAGTTTGGGTAGAGAGATCCACAATAAAAAAACAAAGATCCTGGACTTCAGAAAGGCAGACTTTAGCAGGATGGGGCAATTAATGAGAACACACATAGATGGCATCCACCCTGATATGGACGCAGAGCAGAAATGGGCAATCATAAAACTACGGCTGATTGAATCCACTAAAGCTTGTGTCAAGGCCAGCAATAGAAATTAAGGACCAAGCAAACAAGTTGGATGGCCAGATAGGTAACAGAGAAGGTGAGGGATAAGAAAAGGACCTTCTGAACCTACAAGAGAACCAACAGGGCAGAGGATAGGAAGAACTATGTGAGGAAATCCAGGGAAGTGAGCAGAGCGGTCAGAATTGCAAAGGCAGCCAGGGAAAGGAAATTAGCACAGAGGATTAAGGTAGGGGAAAAGGATTTCTTCAGGTATATCAGGGAAAAGAGGAAGTGCAAGGATTAAATAGTTAGGATCAGGAAAGGCAGTGGGTGGGTAGACAAGGGGATCAAGAAGGCTAAAGTACTTAATGAGTACTTCTGTTGGGTATTCACAAGGGAGAGGGATGGTCCCATTCCTGCAGGGAAAGGGGCGCAGGCATGGGGGAGTGAGACAACCACAGATGGGGTCATCATGGTGGAAAGGGTGCTGGAGTGCCTTAGGTCCTTGAGGGTGGACAAGGCATCTGGGCCTGATGGGGAACATCCCGGGGTGCTGAGGGAGCTGGCAGAAGTCCTGACAGAGCCACTGGTGGATCTGTTCAACACCTAGCTAAATACGGGATGCGTGCCCAGAGACTGGAGGGAGGTGCATGTGGTACCTCTTCACAAAAGTGGACCCAAGGACAAACCAGGGAATTACAGACCGGTGAGTCTCACTCCAATTGTGGGGAAACTGATGGAATCTATCCTCAAAGATAGGCTGGTGTAGTTTCTTGTGGATAATGATCTGCAAGACAACAGACTGCAAGGGTTCATCACTGGCAGATCCTGTCAGACAAACTTGGTTGATTTTTTTGACTGGGTCATGAGGGCACTGGACAAGGACCATGTGGTAGATGTAGTCTACCTGGATTTCAGCAAGGCCTTCGATTCAGTGCCACACAGAAGGTTGACCTGCAAGTTGAGGAGTCTTGGTATAGGGTGGAAGCTAGCCTGATGGGTAGAAAACTGGCTGAGAGACAGGAAACAGAAGGCAGTTCTGGGGGGAGAAGCATCGGAGCCCAGGGCAGTGCAAAGTGGTGTCCCACATGGATCAGTACTGGGACCAGTCCTGTTTAACATTTTCATCACAGACATAGCAGTTGGGATCAAGATTAAGATCAGCCGCTTCGCCGATGACACCAAGATCAGTGCTGAGGTGGATGGGGAAAAGGGTGACAAATTACTGCAGGAGGACTTGTCATGACTCGAGGAGTGGTCGCACTCCTGGCAGCTTGGTTTCATAGGTTTGTACAGAGCTTTTCAAAGACGGTTAGTCCATTGTGCTTGCCATATTGCTCCTATATTCATCCTCTTCTATGTAATAAGTCTAAATTATGTTTAAAGCTCTCTATTGATGTATTTGCTACTACCTCATCAGGCAAGGAATTCAAAAATGATATCACTCTCTGGCTAAACTAACTTTTACGCTTCCAAGTATTACACTTTTCCCTCTAAGCTGAAGATGATGTGATCTAGTACTGCAGATAGACTTAGTAAGTCTTAAACCCAAGCTCTCCCAAAGTTCCTCATCTGAGAATGCTTTATGAAGTAGGCACATGTCCCCTCTGAGTCTCTTGTACTTGAGGGAGAACATGTCCAGCTCACTCAGTCTGCTATCATAATCTTTATGTTCCATTCCTCTTACAGAGCATGTCACTTTCTTTTGTACTCTCTCCAATAATAATTTCTCTTTTTTCTGATGTGGTGACTGTATTTGAACCCCATATTCCATTAGCGGTGTTGCCAAGGCTCCATACAGTGGAACCAACACCTCACTGTGTCTACTAGCTATTTGCTTCAGAATACAATTTAAGACACTGTTTGCTTTTCCTGCCACCTTCCTACAATAGGATTCTAACTGGAGGTCATTTGTGATCATGATGCCCAGATCCTTTTCCTCTGTAACTACTGAGTTCAATGCCATGAAGTGCAAGGTGATGCATTTCGGAGCCAAAAACCCAGGATACAGCTACTGGATGGATGGTATCAAACTGTCCACATCCAATGAGGAGAAGGATCTGGGGGTGCTGGTGACCAGGGAATTAAACCACTCGGTTCAGTGTAGGAAGGCAGTGGCTAAGGCTAACAGGATGCTAGGGTGCATAGCAAGAGGGATTACATCCAGATATAACAAAGTCATATCAGTCCATCTTTCAGATGAGACGTTAAACCAAGGTCCCATCTACCTGGATTGGTGGTAGTTCAGGTGGATGTTAAAGATCCCATGGCACTTATCAAAAAGAGTAGGGGAATTTTTTTATTGTAAAACAAACTGAAAAAGAAAATATACAAAAGTGTATTGCATCATACAAATAAGAAAGAAGGATTATAGCATACATGAACTACAAACATAAAAAATGCAGACAAATCATGTTACAGGAAAATCAGAATTAGTAATCCATGGCAAACCTTTCCATAAGTCCAACTTAGTTCTAAGCGACAAACAATTTGTTTCCGAAAAATAAATGTCTTTTAGATCCTTTTCAATACCCTGAACCACCACAAGGTGGGGCTCGTCCTTTTGCTGCAGAGTAAAAAGACATCGAGCATTCCAAATATGCCATTTTATGTCAGTAAACAACAAATTTAGTGTCTGCATTCCATTTCTTCCAACATGTTGGAAATGTACCATATAGCAATATCTCACAAGTAACATAGTTAAATAAATGTTCTTGCCACCTATGTGCTAGAAGGGGCCAAAAGCCTGTGATATAAAAACAAAGAATAAAAAAGGTGTGGTATTGTTTCATCCCGTTGTACACATAAAGGTCTAGAACACTGCCTTTCAGTCAGTTGTTTATGCTTATGATTCGCTTTTATATTAATTCGTTCATGACAACTGAGCCAGTGTAAATCCCACATCTTCTGTGGGATTCGGGGTTTCCGTAACAGAGTGTATAAATTAGTGAGATGTTGAGGTGGACCCTAGGGAAATATTACTAAATCTGAACAGGCAGTATCTAACAAATATTTATATAAAGCTTTTCTATTAAGAGAGATCACCATGTGATTAGTAATCTTCCACTGTTTCAGGCGACAAAATGTGTCTCTAATATATGATGGAATAGAGGGTATTCATTTAATTATTTTCAAATTGTTAGATTCCCAAAGAGGGAACCAGGGCTTACATAAGTCAAAGAAACAGGATTCCCATCCTATATCACAATTAATCAAAAGGGGTTTAAGATTAGTCATAAAAAACATACTATAGTAAAAAAATAATGGGTGTATCATACTGAGACCGCTGTCTTTCAAAGGTAGACAAGTTATACAACATTTAATGGGGTTCAAACGGCTACCCCATAAGGCCTGAAAAAATATATTTAGTAGCTTAGTTTCTTAACTGTGAGGGGGAGGGAAAACATAAGCCAAAAATAAGAAAATAGGAAGCAATTGCGTTTTAATTAAATAGACCCCTTTCTTCTTATTCAGTTTCCAAGTGTTGCAAAGAGAAATCTTGGCCTGGGCAAGATTCATCTTAGAACTCCAATTTAAAACATCCATAGGACTATCCTCATACAAAATTCCCAAAATTTTAATAGGAGAGTCACAAACTGCAATATTGAAATCTACGGTCTCATTCAATGTCCCATGTCATAGTCTGCGACCAACACATTTATCAAGGTTCAGAGTTGCCCCTGAAACCCCCCCCCCCAAAGAGTGTACAGTATTGAATAGCTGTGCGTGCAGAAGAAACATCTGCTACTACTAAACTCATATCATCCACATAAGCCAAAGCTGACAACGGTGTAGGAGATAGAGACCGGATATGGTGTGCTGTATTTATAGTACGAAGTAAAGAGTCTAGAAAAAATATATATAAAACAGGACTAAGTTGGCATCCTTGTTGTACACCTCTCTTTAGTGAAATTAAGGGACCCTTCCAACCATTAACTATAGGAAAGGTGGTGGCAGTACGATACAATAATTGAAACCAAGAGAGGGTTCATTCAGGAATTCTATAATGTCTTAAAGTGTACCATAAGAAGCCATGATTAACCAAATCAAATGCCCGTTTTTGATCTAGAGAGTATGAGGCCTGTCAATTTGTCCGAATTGCCATGTTCCAATAGTTCCTGTAATAAAAGAATGTGGCCGTGTTTGCTTCTCCCTGGAACATTACTAGACTGAGCTGTGGAAATAACAAAAGGAGCTAATCTGGCAAGACGAAGGGAAAGAATCTTGGTCAAGATGTTAAAATCTGTATTTAACAAACTAAGAGGCCTCCAATTATTGAGTAATTTTTTGTCTCTTTTCTTATAAATGAAAAAAAGACTGCCCATATTAAAATCCAAGGGAAGGGTGTCTGCTTATAAAAGAGAATTATACACTGCAGCCAACTCTTCACTTAATTCATTAATAATTAACTTATAAAGCTCGTTCGGGGGCTGGAGTCGCTCCAGAACGTAAGGATTTAATAACGTCTATGACTTCCTGTGCCTGTACGTTACGATCAAGCATGTCTATCACTGACTGTGGAACATCAGGGATTTCAGTAGGGTCACAATAGTGCAAGATATCATCCGAATGTGTGGCCAATGGACTAAATAAGTTATGTGTATAGAGAGCCACATAATTCTGAATTTGTAAAGAATCTACAATTTCTAGCCCATCTTCCGTATGAAGAGCTTCAATGAATTTACCATTAGTCCATTTAGAATTATTAGAAAACGGACATATCACATCATAAGTGCCTGTCATGCCAAAACGTTGGTGTTGTTGCATAGAAAGATATTTAGTCAAATGGTAGTCCATTAATTCTTTTTTAAAAATACTAATTTGTGTCGAAAAATCCTGGCCCATGGTGTAAGAAAGGGTAAGGAGTTTATGTAACAGACGCCGTGTTTTATGGTACTGAAAATAGCAATTTCCATGACGTAGTTTACTAAAAGATTTCAATAACTGTGTCAAGTCCTTTTTTGTGTCTAGCCACCACCACCAAAGATCCTCATACAGAAAAAAAAAAAAGATGTTCTGTTTTGTAACAAAACCTTAAGGTGTGCCAATAACAAAAGGCTAGTTAGAAATGAAGTATTACATTTCCAAGTGCCAGGGCCAAAGACTTTTGCATGCTCAGGACCAAAAAGGATGGTAAGCAAATTATGATCCGTGAATTCAGCTATCTGTACTTTGGCTGCAGAAAGTTGTAAATATGGGGAGACAAAAAAAAATCTGTTTGGGTAGCTAAAGGGCCTTTATGAAAAGTGAGAGTATGTGTCCGGGTCAAGGTCAAATAAGCGTCCCTAAGTTTTGCAGAGAGCAAGAGATGATGAAGAAAGTTGGAATCACAGAACAATTTGGTGGTCTTTGAGGCAGCGGATCTGTCCTTGGTGGATAAACCGCAATTAAAATCACCACCAAAAATAATGTTCATAGAAGTATAAAGATAAGGTCGTACAATTTTCAACAATTCAATTCTGAGGGACTTAGTTTGCGGGGCATAAATATTCACAATCCGCAAGGGGACAGAACATAATCTAATATCTATCAGTAACAACCTACCAGGGCATAAATCTAAATTTTAACAACAGAAACATCAGGAAGATTAAACAGGATGCCTACTCCAGAGCATGTCTCTTGTCCAAGGGACCAGTAGAAAGGGTCTAAATACCAAGCTTGTTCGGCCCTAGAAATTTCAGGTAGGGAATGAAACCTGACATCTTGTAACAATATAATACCTGCTGAAAGACAGGACAAAAATGAAAAAACTGAGTCCCTCTTAGGTTGTTTTTTGATACTGTTCACATTAACAATATGTATCGCAAATGAGGAAGACATAATGGTACAAAAGAAATAAGAAAGTTAGCCAGGAACATAAAAAAAAAAATCACTTAGACCTACCCTTTCTTGGGGTACTGTCTTTATGTTTTGTTTTAGCTTTTGTCTTCCGCTTTTGAGACCCTATATTATCAATAGAAACTTCAGTATCAGTTGTAAGTTCAGGGTGAGAAGAGAAGGCAGAGGAAGAATCCGAATTAGTATTATCAGAGGCATTACGTAATAATTCAAATTTATTTGTTAAGGGAAGGATTTCTGTCTTCTGAGGTTTTGAAGAAGGGGAACCAAATCTCTTAGAACCCCTGGTAATTCGGGAAGGTGTAATGAAAGAGTCAGGGGGTCCATTGTTCCCAATGGTTCCGTGAGGAGGGGCACCACAGTAGTGCCGTCTAAGGTTGAACAGCTAGGTAAAACAGGGGAAGAAGACAGAAGATCTGTAGGTAGCGGAGACTGATCAGGGTTTGAGACAACTACGGTGGACCCCTCACCAGCAGAGGCAATAGTCTCAGTCAGAGTAAGATCTCGTGTTCTAATAGAGGCAGAAGAAGTGGGCCTAGTAACATGAGAGGAAGGGGATGAACCATTGATTTTCGTACTTTGGGCCACTGTGATAATAAGTCTCTGTTCTTCCTCATCAGCCAAGATTGGAGAATTATGAGCTGCCCAGGTGCACTGCTGAAAAGTATGGCCCAAGTCATCACACAAAACACAACGAGGTTCTTCAACACATTGTGAGCCTGCATGTCCAAGACTCCAACAGAAAGTGCATTTTATAGTATCACAAATGCTACTTAAGTGGTTTGGAGAGCCACACTTGTAACACGCCTTCGGTTGTCCTGGGTAAAACAGTACACCCCTATCTTTGTCCAGTAGAAAACTATTGGGCAAATGCTGAATGCCATTATCAGTGGTTCTAAGCACAACCCTAACCTTCCACCCCCCTGTCCACAGATTCTCTGTATCAAAGATTGCCTCAGGATCTGAAAGCACAGTGCACCTTTGTTTTAACCAAACCGTGATATCATTTAAGCTCACACCTTCATTTCGAAACAAAATGGTGATATTTTTCTGTGCAGGTTTAGTTAAAGGGATAGCGCTAAAAGGTTACCATAAAGGTGAATTCTTTAACAAATGAAACTGAGACCAGAATTTTTTCAAACCCTTCAAGGTCTTAAAACTAACATCAAAGTGTGATTCGTTAGGCACATGTATCAAAGCATGAATCTCATATGCTGTAAATTTCATTGATTCCTTAAGTAAAGTACGCCCCACAAAAAGTATGTCAGGTACATCAGGCATTCCCCCCAGGTACTGCAATCTTACAGCATTATGTCTTTTAGCCTGTTGTGTAGGTACAGAAAAACATGAAGCATACATTTTTGAAGCTGGCGGTAGTACAGAGTCCATTTGTTCTGTAAGATGAGGTTGTAGACCAGGGCCCTGGGATCAAGAGCGTCATGGAGAAGAGTCAGAAGCTGGACTGTGATAAAAGGAAGATGCAGAAACAGGCAAATGCAAAATTGGGTTTTGAGGCAGCCGTAAAGCGGGAGTTAGTGGAAAATCAAACTGTTTGTCTGGAGATACCTCCCTGAGATTACCGGCGAGACACCCGTATCTTGGATCCGAATGGGAGAAGGACCAGAATGCCATGTTCCTGCTACCAGATCCTTCACCCACCCTGCCACAGTGAGTGCCAAGTCAACTGACCAGTCTCCGTCAGGTAGAACTCCCTAGGGTATTGTGTCCTGCCATAGTATCGGTCTTTGAGGCTCAGGAGGTGTAACAGTGGCACTGTTCGGAACTGAAGTGGGGAGGTCTGAAGGGAGTGTTGAGTGATCTGCAGTAGAATGCAGAAATGTCAGGGGTTGCACTGTGGCGGCAGGTGCTGCAGTCTTTAGCAGTGAGTCAGGACAGGGAGCAATAGGTACCGTAGCTGTAGAGTATTGGTTATCAGTGTCAGTGGCTCAGTAGGTAGCACGCTCGCCTCTGAGGCCAGGAGATCAGAGGGCTGTGGGTTCAGTTCCCACATCTGGCACATGGGTTAATATCCCAGTACTGACACTGTAGTGCAGCATGAGAGGGGTGCTGCACTTCTGAGGTGCTGTCTGTCGGATGAGACGTTAAACCGAGGTCCCATCTTCCTGAATTGGTGGTAGTTCAGGCGGATGTTAAAGATCCAATGGCACTTATCGAAAAAGAGTGGGGGAATTTCCCCAGTGTCCTGGCCAAATTTCCCTCATTCACTAAAAATACCACCAACAGCTTAATCTGGTTTAAGGTCAGTTGGCATCCATCTGTATCCCCCTCCTCCGGGTCGTGCCTGAAAATAGGCAGGATTTATCTAGTACACTTACCCGGTCAACAAAAGCTAAATAAATAAAAAATGAAGAGTGTTTTAGAGCCAAAAGTTCTTGTCTTCTATGGAGATAATGTTGTTCCTCAAGCTGAAGCAATGCATCCACGTTTAAATTTATAACAGGCATAGTTGATGTAGTAAGCTCCATAGGAGATGCAAGCTGTACAGGAGTAGTAGCAACAGTAGAAGAAACTGTTGTAGAAATCTGCTTACTTTGATCCACCAAAATCTCCGGGGAAATGGTCAAACTGCCAGAAGACTGAAGCTCAGATTCAGGAATAAACACATTTGAAACAACCAATGAGGTCTCTAGCAATCCAGAGATGGGGAGGAGATGATCTCCTCTGCCTCCAACACCTCCATGTCCTCCACAGTTCCTCCAGGGACGGCCATCTTGGCAGAGTGCCAGGATGTAAGGGGGACCCTACCACAGAGAAGGGGAATTTCCCCGGTGTCCTGGCCAAATTTCCCTCATTCACTAAAAATACCACTAACAGTTTCATCTGGTTCAAGGTCAGTTGCCATTCATCTGTATCCCCTTCCCCTGGATCGTGCCTGAAAATAGGCAGGATTTGTCTAGTGCACTTACCCGGTCAAGAAAAACTAAATAAAAAAATAAAATAAAATAAATATTGCCACTGTACAGGTCTCTGGTGATGCCACACTTGGAGTACTGCATGCAGTTCTAGTGCCTGTACTTGAAAAGGGATATCAAACTACTGGAGGCAGTGCAGTGAAGAGCAACAAAGATGATCCAGAAGAAGGAGAAGGAGAAGGAGAAGGAGAAGGAAAGAAGGAGGCAGTATAGCGCAGTGGTCTAAGGCTCTGAGCTGCAAATCTGGTGACATCCAGCAGACCAGACCTGGGTTTGAATCCCACAGCTTCCACTTGCATACTGTGTGACCTTGAGCAAGTCACTTAACCTCCTTGTGCTCCCAGGTCGCTCCTGTAAAAAACCTTTCAGCTTAGTGTGCTATACCTGGTTAAACAACTAAATAAAAAAATAAAAAATGATCCAGAGGTCAGGGGCTAGAATTTATGAGGAAAGACTAAAAGAGCTCAACATGTATACCCTGGAGGATAGAAGAGAGAGGGAGGACATGATCAAGACCTTCAGGTACCTGAAAGGGATGAACAGAGTAGGCTTCCAGGGTGGGTTCACACTCCAGAATGGAAGAGATACCAGAGGGCACTCCTTTGAGGGGGGGGAGGGGGCCAGATTGAGGAGGAAAGGAGGCACTACCTCACTGAAAGAGTGGTAACAGGGTGGAGCACCTGCCTGAGCAACTTGTATCAGTGCAGACTGTGGGGTGCTTCAAGAGAGTGGGACAAATTCAAGGGGAAAGTACATACCGGGGGGGGGGGCAGTTGGGGGAGGGAAGAGTTAATGGGAGAAGGGCACCTGCAGTCTAATGGGCTGAAGTGCTGAACACGCGAGTAGATTAGATAGACCAAATGGCCTGTATCTGCTGGCAATTTTGTATGTTCATAGGTACACATATTATTCCGGAATGGTTTGTCAGACTGACCCCTACAGGACCACACTGGTTATTGCAGTGTTCTCAGAGAATTTGACATGCTTAATTTTCAATTTTATTTTCAATTTTTTTATACTGGAAAGTATATGAGTAAAAATGCCCATATTCATAAATATCCAGTGGTGCATAAATTTGATGATACAGAGAAAAAGGTAAAAGCAATATTTGCAAAATGTTATGATATTTACAATAGCGAACAGTGTATATGATAGGATCATCTAGACTAAAAAAAATACAGAACACACAACAATAGGGCCTATTTACAGATACATATAAACTCAAGGGGTTGGTGGACATTCAGGGTGGTTGCCTACCAGGGCAGGCACAAGTGGTGGTTTGGAGGAGGTGGTCCTCGAGGAAGAGGTTAATGAGCCAGTTGAACTACAGGTCTGAAATTTAGAGGGCAACTTATTGTAAAACTTAGGGTCCTTGTATACGATGGAGTTCTGCGCATGCTTGAGGAAGTGAAAAGGGGCATTAAAGATATGACAGGCAGCCCTTCTTGTGCATTATACATTTAGGAACACCTTTTGGGTTCTTCTGCCCGTCAGCTTGTTTTTGACTTATGTAGTTTTTCCTCTAAATCTAGATCACTCACCGTCTATAACCAATATGTTTCCTTTTTGGCAGTGAGTCTAAGGGCTGCTAATTTCTGGATATAGTACATCCACCACCTGGTCCTTGTCTGCCATTTGCATCACTATATTAAGAAAGTGAATTAAGTTCATCTAACATGACCATCCTATAGTAAATGCATGCTGGTTCCCATCCAATAAACCCCTTTCCTACAAAAATGTGACTGTTCCCTCTTTTATAATTGTATCTAGATATTTCCCTACTATTAATATCAGGCTCACTGGCCTATAGTTTCCTGAATTTTCCCCATTACCCCATTTGCATAAGGGAACATTTGTCCCCACTCCAGACTTCAGCCACTATACTTGTTGCTACAGCTTCCCCAAAGAGGACTACAAGTAGCTTCACCAGCACCTGCCTAGTTTCCTTCAGCACCCTAGGGTGAATCTGATCTGGCTCTGGCAATATATTAGTTTTCAGATTCTCCAGTCTCTTTACTACAAAGGCCCCTGTTATCCTCCATATTTCTACTCTTCCCACTGGATCTCCCTTGACGTTTCTCCTGTTAACAGGGGGGGGTCCGCCTACTTCCTCATCTCTGAACACCAGACAAATGTATTCATTCTGTACACCTACCTTCTGCACATCACCCCCTGTACTCACCTTATCATTTGTATGTTACCCCTTGCCTTTTCCCTTTTACTAATGCAGCTAAAGACAGATGTGTAAGTCTCCTTGACCCTATCCTCTAGCCTCAAGTCTGCCCTTGCCTCTCCGATAAACTGCTTGCTTATAACCAGTTTCTTTTCTCATTTTCCTGATGTTTTTTCTGCATTTTCTCCACCATTTTTCCTGAAATCTGAGTTCTTAAGGTCCAGTAACCATGTGTCAATGGCCACTTGCTGTGATCCTAAAATGCATGCCTAGGAAACCAACAAATGTCTACTGTCCTGCCATAATCCTAAAATGCATCCATTCAAAACTACATACAGTAACTTTAACTGTCCTGTCTAAATTGTACAATCTGTCCTTGCAAACCACCATGGCTTCTGATGGTCTACCCTGTTGCCATTTTCTGTCCACAAATTAACCCAGTGTGTTTTGTCCTACTGTACCCCTACATTCTGTACCTACAAAACCACATAATTTACATTGCCTAATGCTTTTCCTAAACTCTGTATCTGAAGATTAGCGTAACTTTTGTTGTCGTACACCACCTCAATAAACAAACTCACAACTCCCACTGCCCAGCTCTAATCTTAAGACCTACCCCAACAAGCTAGCGGAGGTTCCATTGCACTACCATAATTCTAGCCACAAAATTCAGACTTTACACTGTAATGTCCATTGCACCAGCATAGTTGTAACCATACATTCTATCTCTACAAACCAGCATGGTCTGTTAAACTACAATACAATACCTCTAGCCCTAACACATCACCTTAAAAAAAAAACTTCCATTTTTCTACTGTAATATATGGATAAGCCCTAATAATACTATCTTATCCCATTCAAAAATTTCCCTACAATATAGTGCTTCAGTTCTGATAATACCACCCTTGCTCAAGTGGTAATACCATTGTTTCTTGGTGATAATACTATTGTTAAGAGCTGATAATACTATTGTTGCAATCTGAGTGATAGTATTATCACCAAAATTCCAAAGCACAAGTGCACGGCTGTCTCATGCAGACTTGGAGCCGGCTTTTACTGTAACCGTCTGTGTGCAGAATAAAGGACAACTCGCTGCTAGCCAAAAACATGAAAAACTTTCTCCAGAGTATTATCTTAAATCACACAGGAATAATTCTTCTCCTTGCTCCAATCCAGTCAAACTCCCGCATGCTGAACCATCAGACAGCTCTCAAGCCAGCTCGCATAAACAAGCCACCATTTCCCCTTGAAAATTATGTGAAAAGCACAGCTACAGCGAATCAGAACACACACTGTGCACTTTACATGCGTGCAAGCATTGTGGCATCAACAGCAATGGCTGGCAACCACGGGAAAAGAAAATGCAGCGATACAGACATGACTACTGTAGCAGGCAAATTTAAAACATTTAAAATGCCTTGGATCCATATATTACAAAAAATAAATTATAGTGGACGGAGTATTAAGAGGCTAAATAAGCATCTCTAGGTTCTGGGGACATGTTGGAACCTCTGGAGCTTCGCTCTTGAGGTTCACATGTCCCTAGAACCTCTTGATACTATTATAGCCTCGTAATACTCAGTCCCCTATCATTTATCCTATTTATAATTGTAGCTCAACATTCTCTTCCCAAAAATAAATATATTTTATGTTACATTGCCCTAACATAACTCTAAAACTAAACCCCAAAATTTCTAAACCTCACATTATTCACAGTGTACTACCATAACTTTTTAAGAGCAACTCTCTACTATAATCAAAACCTTAAAAAAACACTAGAGTTACAACAGTTAGGTTTTAACTTTATTGTTTTCTAGATATTTGTTATTGTTTTTTCACTTTCTCCCACTGCTGGTCTACTAAATCTTGTAGATAATGTGGTACTTAATACACTGAGTCTTTTAAAATGTATTTGACTCTCCCCTGCTAACCAAATAATTGCTGTTTGTGACATCGCAGTCTGTTGTCATGGTGAGCATTATGATGTCATAATCAAAAGCACTGTGAGGTTATTAGGAGGGAGGCAACTGTTTTTACAGAGTTTTTAGACAGACTGTAGTACCAAGATGTTCTGTAAACTTTGGAAAGGAACACTGAAAATAAAAAAAAGTGCATTCTCTAGTAAATTGTAATAGCTGCAACATATTTATGAAAGTACATGCTGACAGGCAGAGTTCAAGGCTACTATTTTTCAGCAATTCCAAGGCCATGGAGATTGCTGCAGAATTTAATGTAAACCATGGAAAAAACATGGAATATTATTGTGTGGTTTGCATGAACTGCAGAATATTGTTCAGAAGTTTACGTGAACTGTGGAATATTATTCCATGGTTTACATGAAATGCAGAATATCATTCCACAGTTCACATGCACTGCAGAATATTATTCCTCATTTTACATGAACTGTAGAATATTATTTTGTGATTTACATGAACTGTGTAATATTATTCCACAGTTTACATGAACCGCAGAATATTATTCTGTGGTTTATATGAACTGCAGAATATTATTCCGTGGTTACATGAGATGCAGAATAATATTCTAAGGTTTACCTGAAATGCGGAATATTATTCAGCAGTTTACATGAACCGCAGAATATTATCCCACAGTTTATATTAAATACATAGATACATAGACAGTGTCGGCAGATAAGGGTCTATGGCGCACCCAGTCTGCCCATTTAAGTTTGTAAGTTCAGTTTATGTTTTCCAGGAAGTCTGTTGCCCCTTACCCCTGACCTCCAGAATTCCTTTATGTCTATCCCATGCATTCTTAAATCCTGTGATTGTTTCAGCCCCACCACTTCCTCTGGCAGGGTGTTCCACTTGTCCACCACCCGTTCTGTGAAGAAATTCTTCCTCACGTTTCCTCTGAATCGTCCTCCTCCAACTTCATCCCATGCCCTTAGTCCTGGAACTATCTTTTCGCTTAAAATAAGCGCATTCCTGCACTGTTCCTCCCTGTAAGATACTTGTATGTCTCTATCATATCCCTCTCTCCTCCTCTCCTCCAGGGAGTACATGTTCAGTGCCTTCAACCTGTCCTCATAGGACTTGTGATGCAATCCATGCACCATCTTTGTTGCCCTCCTCTGAACCTTCTCTACCCTGTCTATGTCCTTACGTGAGTAAGGTCTCCCAGAACTGCACAGTGTACTCCAGGTGCGGCCTCACTAGTGTCTTGTATAGTGAATTATGACCTCCCTTTTCCTGCTGGTGATGCCCTGCCTATGCATCCCAGCATCCTATTGCTTTACCTGCTGCCTTGTCACACTGTTTCCCTGCCTTGAGGTCATCAGAGATGATAACTCCAAGATCCCTTTCCTGCTTGGTGCATGCTATATCCTCACCCCCCAACTGATATATTGTGCCAGGGTTTTTGTGCCCCATATGCATTATCTTGCACTTCCTTGCATTGAATTTCAACTGCCAAACCCCTGACCATTCTTCAAGTTTCTGCAGGTCCTTCTCATTCTGTCTACACCCTCTGGTGTGTCTACTCTGTTACAGAGCTTTGTGTCATCAGCGAACAGTGAAATTCTGCCTTCTAGGTCCTGCGCAATGTCACTGATGAAGATATTGAATAGTACCGGTCCCAGCACTGATCCCTGTGGTACCCCACTGGTCGCTCTTCCCTCTGTTGAGTGACAGCCATTTACCACCACCCTCTGTGTCCTGCTGCCCAGCCAGTTACCTACCCACCGCACTACTGTCCTGCCCACACCCATATGCCCCAGTTTGTGCAATAGTCTTCTATGTGGCACAGTGTCAAAGGCCTTGCCAAGTCCAGATAGGCCATGTCCACTGACCTCCCTGATCCACCTCCCTAGTCACCCAGTCAAAAATTCAATGAGGTTGGTCTGACATGACCTTCCCCTGGTGAAACCATGCTGCCTTGGGTCCTGTAGTCCATTGACAACCAGATGTTCCACCAATCTCTCCTTCAGTAGTGCTTCCATGATCTTCCCCACTACCGAGGTGAGGCTGACTGGTCTGTAGTTCCCCACTTCCTCTTTGTTCCCACTTTTGTATAAGGGCACTACATCTGCTATCCTCCAGTCTTTGGGTACCTCCCCTGTTTCTAGTGATCGGCTAAACAGGATAGCAAGAGGTTCAGCCACCACCTCTCTTAGTTCTTTAAGGATCCTGGGCTGCACCCCATCTGGCCCCATTGCTTTATCAACTCTTATTACTTCCAGTTCCTTCAGGACCCTTTCTCGTGTAAAGGGACTTGTGTCCATTTCTGCACCATTCTCGCCCCTTGTACTCCATTCAGACCCATTACCCTCCTCTTCCTCAGTAAAGACTGAGCAGAAATACCTGTTCAATATGTCAGCTTTGTTGTCATCCTCCACATGACCCCCATCCTCCCCTTCAGTCTCACTATCCCTCCCTTTGCCTTTCTTTTTCCTTATGTACCTGTAAAAGGTTTTGTCCCCTCTACCCACTGTTTTGCAATGTGTTCTTCTGTCTGAGCTTTGGCTTCCTTACTGACCTCCCTGCCTCCTTTGCTTCTCCTGGTACTTCTCCCTATCCCTTCTGCCTGTGTCTTTTTGTATTGCCTGAATGCAATCTTTTGGCTTTCACTTTCTTTGCTACCTCTTTGGAAAACCATAATGGTCTCCTCTTCCTTTTCCTTTTGCTAACCTGCTTAATACATAATTCTGTTGCTCTTGTAATCCCCATTTTAAATACTTCCACTGTTCCTCAACCCTGATTTCTGCCCCATTCCCTTAATGCCTCTTTCAAGTATCTCCCAATTTTCTCAAAGTTTGCCCCCCTAAAATCCAGGTTACGTGTTTTTGTGTGGTTTGTGTGTAAATGAAGAATATTATTCCATGGTTTACATGAACTGCGGAATATTATTCCATGGTTTACATGAACTGCAGAATATTATTCCATGGTTTACATGAACTGCGGAATATTATTCCATGGTTTACATGAACTGCGGAATATTATTCCATGGTTTACATGAACTGCAGAATATTATTCCACAGTTTACATGAACTGCAGAATATTATTCCACAGTTTAAAGGAACTGTAGAATATTATTCTGCAGTGTGCATGAACTGTGGAATATTATTCCACAGTTCACATTACTATGGAATATTATTCTGCAGTTTATGAATTGTGAAATATTATTCTGGGGTTTATATGAAATGCAGAATATTATTCTGCAGTTTATACTGAAAAGTCAGTATTTAGCCAGCCCTCCAGTACAGCAGTACTGCTATCACTCACAACATCGATGACCCAGGTTCAGGAATGAGCCTAGGAAGTTGGAGGGCTGGCTGGGAGGAGGAGGATTGAGCAGTCTATGGACTGCTCTCCTCCTCAGGGGGGAGGGTGGAGAAGTCACTGGCATTCAGCTAGCCCCTCGTGATAACCTGGGGTATGGTAGCTGAGACTATGTTTGGGAGGTGTGTCAGACATTTGGCGTGTTACCCCTATGTAATTACACAACAAGCCTCACAAGGAGAAAATGAGAAAATGGAGGTTCTGCTGCTGCATAATGGTGTCTACGCACATGTTGCAGACACTGCACCACCAACAGGGCTCTCACCCACTTTGTACCATTTAGTCTGCATTGGGGAATGGGACCCCTAGCAGTCCCACTCCTGGGGGTAATCCAAGGGTGTTCGGGACTGAGGTAAGTCCTGGTGTGTATGGCTGGCTGAGCATGGTGGGCTGAGTGTGTGTGGATCAGATGGATGAGTGACAGCTGATTAGCAGATAATGCTTAATAAATACAAAAATAAAAGACGAGCCAAGTATAGACTCTGAGTAAAACAAATCTGCAGTTGGCGTTAACTGATCATGGACAATTATTCATTGGATCATATAAACTGTGGTTATTACATGAATCATATAAACCCCAGAAAGTATTCTGTTGTTTAGATTAATTTCAGCAGAATGCTTTTGGAATTATGTGGAATTTAAAACAAAAATCTGAAAAGCAATCAAAGAGCATTTTGAAACAGCCCTGCTAATTAATTTGTGTGTTAGGGCTTTACCTTAAAACTCAAAACATGTAAATCTAGCCCCCCATCCAGCTTAGCCCACCACCTTCCCTACCCCACCATAAGATCCTCATTGAGTCACTTTATTTCAAGTAGAAATATTTGTATCAGGTCCATACTATAACACAGAACTAAATAGATATCTAAGAATGGTATTGAGGGTTACGCAGGACTAGGTAGATACCTGAGAGAGAATGGTATTATGGGTTACACAGCATGAGTAGAGATGACACACAACTGGACAGATTCCTGAACAAGAAAGACATTAAGGTTTACTACACAGTATGAGTAGGGGTAACACTGGACTGGACAGATTCCAGAGAAGGAATAGCATTGAGGATTACACATAATGAGTAAGGGTAACAGAGGACTAGACAGTTTCCTGAGATAGAATAGCATTGAGGGTTACAAAGCATGAGTAGGGGTAACACAGCACTAGACAGATTCCTGAGGAAGAATGGCATTAAATGTTACAAGGCATAAATAGGGGTATTGTAATATTTTGGGGCTTATAATGTATGTCAGTACTCAATCTGAGGTTGGGAAAAACAGGATGAACCCTAGGTTCTATGTGCCATTTCATTCTCAGGTAATACTGTAGCCTGCAAATCATCATAACTCTACTTCCATACCATAAACCTAAATGTAACCATAACCCTACAAATCATCATAACTCCACCTCCCCACCCTAATCCTAAAATTTAACCCTGCAACCCTACAACCCATCATAACTCTACTCACCTACCCCAGTCCTGAAACACAGCCATAACCCTACAGCCCATTTTAACTCTACTTCCATAAACTAATCCTAAAATTAAACCCTAACCCTACAACCCATCATAACTCTGCTTCCCTATCATAATCCTAACAAACTCTGGTCAGAGCCAGTATGGCTGTGGAAAGCTCTTAGGAGTGGCAAGAGCATGGAAAGAATAGTAGGTGCTTTTGTTGCACTGAAGTCAGCAGTAAGTAACACTGCAGCAGTTACCATACTGTGCATGTGTGATACTTGCACATGTGAAGTTTGCCCTGCGGCCAGCCCTACACAACACAGTGATGCTGACATACTGTAGCTATGTGTGCACAATAGTCATGCATGTGCATTATAAGTCAATGTCACCATGTTGCAGATAGTGCTGCAGTTGCAGAACAGAAAAGTAGTGCGCCGGGAAGTGGGTATGTTTATGTGGCCTGTGAAGGGGAAGAGCTGCATTAACAGAATCACTGGAAACTATGTATGAGCACTGTGGCAGCACATCAGACAGCAGTCTGGTTACATGCTTCCGGAGTGCTGTTATACAAATCTAATGATGGCATAACATCCATGGAGCTTGGCCCATGCAGCTGTACAAATCAGACTCAGGAGGAGTCTATTAACAAAATAAAGATCTGTTCTGGGACTTGCTCATAATCACAGTCAGTTTCTCATTCTTTTCTAAGCAGTAATTTCTGGTAAATGTGCCTTAACCATATTGATCTCAGTGCTGGCAGACTACTTCTGGTTTTCCACTGATTGTATTAGGTGGGGTAGTAGCAGTCTTGAAGTGGTAGCCACCAGTAGTGGCATGCTCTGGGAAAAAAAGTGGCCCCCATGCTCGTCTGAATATTTTAGAAATGATGCCTTTCCTTGTTTTTGCTGTAAAGAAACTGATCCCTTTAACACAAAAACAAGGAGTCAGTTATGGCCTCCATCCCCCCTTTTTGCTTCAAGTAAGGAACGTCATTATGGGTTTGCATCAGATGTACAGTGGCAGCCATAGGTGCAAAGTATTGTTAAACAGTAATCAACTGTATGTAAAAGCTCTTTTTTTTTTGGAATGTTTACTTTCTTAATGTTGTCAATACCACTCCACCCATGTGTACTCTGCCCTGGACTTCCTACCCCAAGTACATTATTTTACATTTGTGTGTTCAGGACAAAATGCCTCTCAAATGAGGTCGTCACTGATCTAAAGTCATTATAGTTTTATGTTTCCTTGCACATGTGCAAGAAACATCTTGTGTTAGAATGACATTTCAGAGGTGTGTCAGGGATGAGTCCAATGCACTGCAGTCAACCGTGGGCTTGTCCCTGGCAGACTAATGAGCATGCAACCAGACTGTGACACTAGTCACAGTTTCACATCTGGAATCCGTTCTCTAGTTGAAAGAAATACAGTGCTGGAATGTGAGCGCTTCATTCCTTTCATTCATGCCCTTACTGATCTTACTGCTTGTCTCCCCACTCATCCTGCAGATGTTCGGGCACCCAGCCATACACTGCACCCCCCACTCTCTGTGCCATAAGCAGTAAACAGTCCTAGCAGTAAAGAACAAATAAATATTATTTCTCCTTCCCCAGACAGACGTCTGTGTTTAACTTGTTTGCGTCTCTGTGTGAATGACAGTGTATGTTCTTGTCCCTGAGTTCTTCTCTCTCCATTGCTTCGTGTGTACCACAATGCCCAGCCAGAGCATTGCTTCTCTGTGATGGTACCGACTGACCCACCCCATGGATCTCCTAGTGTCCGTGTTGCCTCAGTGTGCCCCCCACCCCGCCATACAATACAAGGAGCAAGAGTGCTAAGAAGTGAGGCAGCATTGCCTGCAGAGCTGTAGCTTATTTATTTGTTTATTTATTTATTTACGAGATTTACCAGGAAGGCATACTGAGCAACATGCTCGATTCCAGATGCGACCTGGGGGGCCTAGACCCAGTACATAGCAAATAATAGAAACAAGTACAGGTACAGAGATTGTAAAAGAAACAATAGCATAGGATTTGTACAAATATAATACAGTGTAACAGGTACTCCAGGTATAGTAGTACAGTAGATTACAGACAGATATGCACATAACAGGAATGATTACTGTACATTTTTATTTAAATTAGAGGGCTGAACTTGCTGCATTAGCAGGAGCAGCTGGAGGAGAAGTGTGCCTGGAGAAGACTAGAGCGGAGACCAGGGTTGTGTGCGTGTCTGACACCATGTCTCTCTAACCCTGGACAGCAGGGAGAGAGAGACATGGGCTGCAGGGACAAACACAGAGAAGGAGATGCAGCAGAACTCCCCCTCTGAAAGAGAGTGCAGGCTCGAAAGAAGTGGTGAGTGGCACCAGTGTCAGGGACAGATTGGAGAGAGAGCCCCAAAACAGTGACAGCAACATGCTGAGATGTGGTTAGAAAGCAGAATGAGAGTGATTGACAGGTGACAGGCTGTCACTATTGCAGCACCTCCTTGGCTGTGAAAGTGGGGGCAGTGCAATGTAGTGACCATAACCACGATGACCGTGGCTCCCAGACCTGCACCTGAACAAACATTCATTTAAATGGGTGGCCTGTCCCTAGCAGTGTCTAATCCCTCCCCCACCCCTGAGAGAGACAGGGCAACAGCAAGAGCAACTTCCAGTGCGGCATATATGTGCAGGTCCAATCTGTTCCAGTCAGAGACGATGTCAAATCCCTCCACCAAACAGAGAAGTGGAGTACAGTGTGTGCCCAGGCTCAGTTGCCATCCATTTTATTTCTGCTCTCTCTCTTCAGGCACCTTGCTGTCGGTCTGACTCACTGTTTGTCTTTCTGAAGCTCAGTGGAAGCAGACAACATACAAAGAGTCAGAGAAAGTGGCAGCTAGAGTAGCCACAGACTGATGGAGGTTACTTATCTTCTCCTCCACACCCTCCCACTCCATACAGGTTGGCAGAGTGACAAGGTGACCTCCAGGTGGGCAGCCCAACGTAAATAGTGGATTGTGGCCTGGCAGAAGTTGGTGATTTGTGCCCCCTCCACAACTGTCCCACCACTGCACATTGGCTGCCCCAGCCAGAGACAGAAATGTGATTTGCACATTTGCCATGCCACACCTGTTACTATCTAGCCTGGTGGGTGCCAGGTGGGTGGAAATGGGGTTGTGGTCCAGATCCACTGGGTGGCCCAAGACCATTGGCACCCAACACATCTTTCCACATTTCTGCATATGTGAAGTATTTTGTACTTTCATTCCACCACCTGCATTTTAGAAACATTCTGCAGGAGCCAATGCCAAATGTAGTTCACACATCTGCCCATCTTCACCCATCTGAATTCCATGAAATCTGGCACTGGCATTCGGTGGGCTCCAGGTAGGTGGCTCTTTGAGAATGATGCCCCATCCCCCATCCCATCTCCACACAAGGGCAGTACCTTGCAGAAACCAGGGATAGAGATGCAAGTTGCACATCTGCCCCTTCACACCCGTCCCTGCTCCACCAGAGCTAGCATGAAGGTTGGAGTGGGCTTTGGGTGATTGGCACTTCCTCACCTTATGCCACATCTCTACACTTGCAGAACACTGCTTCAGCTAGCGGCTCTCCCACCTAATGTGCTCTACTCAAGAAGAGCACTCTGAGGTACTGAGATATAAAAATGTGGATCTTGTATCTGTCCCTCCACAACAGTGCCCACTCTGCTTTTGTGGTGGGGGTTAGGATACAAGGGTGCTCCTGAGTGACTGGTGTCCCTCTGGCACCCCACCTATCAACCCAATACTTTACAGCAGCCAGAGAAGAGATGTGGATTGCACATCTGCCCCATCATAAACTGTGTGTGCCCATTCCAAAAGTTTCACACACAGGCTGGAGTGGGGTCTAGGATGGTGGCCATTAAGTGACTCCCCCATCCCACTTCCACACATGGGAGCACTCCTCCTTCCATGCCTCCTTGCATATGGGGACAATTCTTCTCCAGCCCTCTTCCACATAGTGGACATAGTGTCTTATGTAATCATATTCGGCCTCAATCCTTGTTGAATGCAACATTGTACGTATTTATATACTAATGTAAAAAAAATTGCTTTATATTAATTTATATAATGTGTCTTTACTTTTTGTATCTGACACCATGTATTGTCTTTATCATTGCTTGTATAAAGGACCTCCTTGCAAATGAGCTCGCTCAATGGATTTTATCCATTCATAATAAACTTGAACTTGGACAAGGAAAGCACTTTTCCTCCATTCCATCTCCACACATACTGTAGGTATCATTGCTCCATCTCCGTCCCAACTCCAAACATTGTGAGCATTCATCCTAACTGCTCGAATGCTCCCTACTACATTTCACCTCCTCTACATGGAGAACACTTTTCCCACTGCATCCAACCTCCTGCACATAGGGAGCACTCCTCCCCTCCATTCATCCTCCGCATATGGGGAGCTTTCCTCCCACTTCATATCAGCTTTATACATGGGGATCTTACCCCTTCATCCCACTGCCCTTCATGGGAGCATTGCTCCCATCCTCATACTCCTACACATGGGGACACCTCCACACATTTTCATCCCTCCTCTCTACCACCATCCCACCTCTGCATAAAGAGAGTACTCCTAATCCCATTCCACCTTTGCACATGGGAGCATTCTGCAACAGCCAGAGACAAAGATGTCAGTCAGGCATCTGCCTTTCCACACCTTTTCCCACTCCACATGATAAGCTCCACACTGGGCAGAACATTGGTGGGATTGAGATGTAATGAGGGGTTGCCCTGGGAGATGGTGCCAATACCTCTCACCACATCTCTGAATGAGAGAAGTTCCCCAAATAAATTTTATTCTTTTCTCCACTCTCCACTTTTCTGTTGATTATCCTCCTGTTTGTTTGCCTTACCAGTCACTCCCCTCCCAAAACAGGACTACAGGTAACTAGGCCAGGGCAGATTTTTCCTCAGCCTCTCCTGTCTTCTGTTCAGACCACACCACCAGTCCAGCCAGTGTCCAGCACAGTCAAGAAGACATGCCATGCATTACTTGCAGTTCAGCACTGGACAGGTCAGTTCTTTCTCTAGCAGATCATCATTCAAGTTCTCCCAGAGTTCAACTGAGGCTACAGAAGACCATCACACAGTCTCACTCTACCACCACGACAGTGGACAAGACACCACTATTTGCTCGGTGCTGTACAGACAACAGAGCACAGCAGCGCACTCACTAGTCTGTCTCACCAGGCTTCTCCTGCTCTCTATGTTGATGATGTCTCCATCTCCTCTAGCCATCAATGGTCTCATACATGCACATTGTGTTGCAGCTAGCTCCAACCACTAAGGAGACTGCTGAGACACTGAGTTTATTAGTAACTGAGCCTGAGCCAACCCTGAAATAAAATACAAGAATTTGAAATTTTCAGAGGTAATTTGGGGTGAACACCCTGAACACCCCCCCTGCCTATGCCCATGCAATCCACAACAGTTCAGACAGATGCAATGCTCACACTTAAAGGCACTCCTTCCAGCCCAGCCAGCCCCCTTGCCTACTCTGGCACACAAATGAACACAAACAGTGACCCCTCCCACTTCCTCTGCAAGCAGCGAGGATCCCTCACTCTCAAGTGGTCAGCCTTGTACAAGTAGCAGAGTTGGGGGTCTATGGCTACAGTGGGACCTGCTGCTGTAATGGAGCTTGAGCCTCCCTGAATACAACAGGACTGCTAAAATTAGTCCCCATAATCCCTACAGATGGAGGGCTGCTGCACAGATGATTGCTACAGCCACTCAGGCACCACCAGTGATTTAAACAATAGCTGGACTATGGCGGGCAGCCTGCCATCTGCCTCCTCCTCCTCCTACATTGACTGCTTGCAGCCCTTGCCCAGCTTCTCCTCTGCTACCAGTGCCCACCAACAGTCAGTAGTGTCAGTGGGTGGCCCCCATTGGAGTGTTGAAACAAGCTTCTTGACTTGTTACTAGCCCCGCAACCAGTACTCTTATTGACTTCCTGCTGTGCCTGGTTGCATTTGCCTGTTTTCAAACACCCAATAAACTTTTTAGTGTCTACTTAGATACAGAATATTAAATATATCAAAATAAAATATAATTGCTTTTGAAGAAGGCAGCCTTTATTATGGCTCTAGCTTCAATGTATGGTTGGAGAATGCTGAAATCTCATCTTGAGTGTTTTATTTCCTTATTGCTATTCTGTATTTTAGGTTAAATCAAATATAATAAAAATAATTTTTTTGAGAAAATGAAAGCTTTATTATGGCTGTTTTTGTTTTGATCCACACACACTGAAGTGTTGAAACAGTGAGATCACCACAATTTTGATAGCCTTTCACCATTCCTCTGATCCTAAAATTATGTATCACAATGGTTGTATAATTATCTATATTCAAATGGCATTAATTCATTATAATTACACACTAAGAAGAATGGTCTTAATGAGTTCATTTAAGGTTTCATAATTTAACCTTTTGCAATTTTGACAAGTTCCCAATCCTGGGGTCTTCAATTTTTTTTTTATCTAAACATTTCTTTGCTCAGTTCATCAATAGTCCAACACGATTTAGAATAAAATTACTTTAGAACAAAAAATTTATAAACTTTGGGTTTGATTTTGTGTAAATATTAACTTCTCTCTGAGCTGAAAATGCATAGGAGATTAGTTGTATATAGTTTTGTATTTCTCCACACTTTTACTTTGGAAATTTGTAAAAAAAAAATTAAAAATAACACTCAACAGTCCAATAAGATTTAGAATAAAACTTTAGAAAAAAACTGTATAGACTTTGGGTTTGATTTTGGGCAAATATTAACTTCTCTCTGAGTTGAAAACTGTTTAAATTTGTAAAAAATATGAAAAAATAACACTTGACCTTTTGCACAGTTCTTGACCTCCCATAAAGAGAATGGCTTAAAACTTATTTAGGAGTCATTCAAGAGTTATCCCAAAGTCAAGATTTAGTAAACTATACATTTAATGCATTTTAATAATAGAACTTGCAAAAGAGGACATAATGAATGAAAAAATCAGTGTTGCAGAACAGATACCTAAAAGTTTTACAGACGGACATTGTTTTTCTTCTCTGTCTTCCTTCTTCCCCCTATCTGGTCAGTGTCAGCTTCACATATAGAGCTAATATGATATTGCTGGCTAATAATTACTAAAATTAATCTGCTGTTTTCCTTCTGAAAAGATTTAACATAATCCCATTATGAAAAGATCTAATGTGACCCCAATAAGCAGATTATTTTGTTTCAAGCTGGTACGCACTAAAGAATTCCATTGAAGTACTTGTAAGTCAGGATCTACTGTTAAGTTAGGCATGACAAGATGGTCTGATTTCACTTAGAGTGACGTAGTGCCTTAGAAAATGAGGCTGTTGTTAGTGCAATAGGAGTCATGCCAAACAAATGTAAATATCTCTAAAAGTATATGAATTACACATAAACCCTCATATGAAAGTTGTTCAGGACAAAACAACCTTTCAAATGACCCTATTCATTAAGCTGCACTAGTTAAATGTTTTAACCTACTGTATGGCCATCTGATTACCTGAATTTTCATTTTTTTTCACAATTTTCATCTTTCCAATGGTAATATTTAAAACAATCTAATGAATTCAGATTAGTTTCTATCTTCATTTGAAAGGTCATTTTATCCTGAACAACTTTCATGTTGGTTGTATATTGTTAACGTCTATACTTTCTGAGATATTTACATTTGTTTGGCACGATTCCTACTGTGTTCACTCAAAGATAAAAAAAAATGAGGTTGTTTGGAAGACCATATTTTACAAAATATAACTAGTGACTACCCTCATGTGAAAGGTCTTTTTGTCCTGAACAACTTTCATGATGGTTGTTTTTGTGCAGATTGAATAGTTTTAAAAATATTTCGATTTGTTGGAAAGGTGTGCACATTTGCTCTCAGAGGAAAGCAGCTTGGTGTTATGTGTCCATCATTCTAAAAAGAAAGAAGGGAGTATATTTTAACTGCCATAGGGATTTGCAGTTATGGAAAGACACACTGAAAACTACTAAAAGATGTGTTCAATGGAAACCCCTTTCCAAGCTAAAGCTCCTCCCACAGCCATAAAAAGTAACCCTAACCCTACAAACCATCATAATTCTACTTCCCTACCCTAATCCTAAAATGTAACCCTAACACTACAAACCATCATAACTCTGCTTCCCTAATCTTAAAACATAACTCTAACACTACAAACCTTCATCGTTCTACTTCACAAACCTAATTCTAAAACGTAATGCTAGCCCTACAAACCATAATAATTCTACTTCCTGTCTTAATCCTAAAATATAACCCTAACCCTACTAACCATCAAAACTCTACTTTACTACCCTATTCCTAAAACATAACCCTAACACTACAAAACATCATTACTCTACTTCCCTACCCTAATCCTAAAACATAACACTAACACTATAAACCATCATAACTCAACTTCCCTACCCTAAACATAACATTAACACTACAAACCATCATAGCTTTACTTTCCTACCCTAATCCTAAAATGTAACCCTAACCCTACAACCTATCATAATTCTACTTCCTTACCATAATACTAAAATACAACCCTAACCCTACAAACCATAACTTTTCTTCTCTACACTAATCTTAAAACATAACCCTAACCCTACAATCCATCATAATTCTGTTTCCCTACCCTAATCCTAAAATATAACCCTAACCCTACAAACCATCATAACTCTAGTTCCCTACCCTAATCGTAAAATGTAACCTTAACACTACAAATCACCATAACTCTATTTTCCAACCCTAATCCTAAAATGTAACCCTAACTCTAAAACCCATCAGAACTCTACTTACCTACCCTAATCCTAAAACATAACTCTAACCCTACAAACCATCATTATTTCTATTGAACTACAAGCCTTAAAGAACCTTCAGCCCAGGTTACTGGGGCTGGTCTGAGTTGTGTGTTCTCTTAAGGCATCGTAGTTGTTGAAGGTAAAATGTAGTCAGGTATTTTAATTTTGGGGAAGCACATAAAATAGAAACTACATTTTGCTTTCTTGTCTTGTGTCATTAAGCACATGTAATATTTTCCTTGTGTATGGCTCTATTTCCTGTTTCAGTCCTCTGTGCTGTAATGACTGCTGGGTAAAATTCCCAGATTTCACTGCCACATAACTTCTCAGCAAGTAAAATGTAACATTTTCACACTTTGTGAAGTTGGCAAAAAGCAAAGTTTTCTGCCTGCATCTTGGAGTTTCCTTGTGCAACCTTGCTTCTTGCATCTTAAGAAATTTCCTTGGTAGCAAATATTTAGTTATGTCTGCAACCAGAAAAGAAAAATTATTTATTTATTTTTTTTTGGTCAGGATGGTCATTCAGATAATACAAACTCTCATCAAGGAGCATCTGAGGGTGGGGTGGAGGAAAAGGAGAAAGGATATGGAGAAAGGATACAGAGAAAGGAGTTGGAGGAAGGAAAAGGGTACAGACAGGATTATAAATAAGAAGTAAAACAGCAGATTAAGTAAGACTAGGCAAATTATTATTGCCTTACTTGTGCACATTTTTAAATCTGTATGTGACTGTTGCTCCTATGTCTTCGATTTTTGTAACTTTGCTGTCATTGTGACATTTATCCACTTCTCAACTTGTTTATTTATACTGTTGTTTATAATGTAACTCAATCACACATTTAACCATATTGTAACCTCCTAGGTTGTGTCTGAAAATAGATAGTGTCACATCTAGTGCACTTACCTGGCCACCAAAAACTAAATAAATTACTCAATGAATAATGTGAATATTTGTCTGAGCATTCATATTCGGAGAACGCATCTTTGGGTATTTGTTTTACAACAAGGGCAAAGTTACAAAATCAGGTTAGAGGAGGGGGGAATCAGCAGATCTAGCAGGGATATTTAGCCATCTTTTTTTCCCTATTTTGGGTCAAGTGTCAAGATGGGGTCTTCTTTTTGAACCCATGGACTCATTAACATTATACTATTTGTCTTTGAAAACCATGTTCCTAGTGGCGATTTGCTCAGCTCACAGGACATGTGAGCTGCATTCATTGTCAAGTAGAGACTCACTTCTGACTTTTCACAATGACAGGATAGTCCTGAAAGCTATTCCCAGATTCATACTTAATGTTTCTTCCCCATTCCACATGTCACAAAACATCTCACTGCCATCATTCCACCTAGGACCCCAGGACCCTCAGAGTGGAGAGTCTGAAGTCACTGGACATCATACGAGCAGTCAGAGATTATCTGTTTCCAACTGATTCTCACTATAAATCTGTCATAAAAACATAGAATTTGATGACAGATAAGGACCCCTTGGCCCACCCAGTCTGCCCATTTCCCTACCTGATGGATAAGCTGCAGATCCTAGTTAACCAGCAGCCTACTTCTTCCTACCCCAACCCCCTAGAATTGCCTTATGACTGTCCCATGCATGCTTGAATTCCACCACTGTTTTTGACTCCACGACCTCCTCTGGAAGGCTGTTCCATACATCCACAACCCTCTCTGTGAAAAATACTTCCTTAAATTACCTCTGAGCCGCCCCTTCTATCTTCAAATTGTCCTTGTTCTTGCACACCTCTTTTTGAAAGATGCTACCCTCTTGGACTTTGTTGATTCCCTTGAGGTACTTGAAAGTTTCTATCATGTCCGCCCCTCCTCCTTTCACCGAGGCTATACATATTAAGCTCCTTAAGTCTCTCTCTTCCTTATGTCTTCCGTGCAGACCCTGCACCATTTTAGTTGCCCTCCTCTGGACAGCTTCCATCCTGTCTATGTCTTTGCGGAGATTGGGTCTCCAGAACTGCACGCAGTACTCCAGATGTGGTCTCACCAGCTGTCTGTACAGAGGGATAATAACTTCTTGTTTTCTACTGGTGATGCCTCTCCCTATGCATCCCAGTATTCCCCCCAGCCCTCCTTGCTGCCCTCTCACATTGCTTGCCCACCTTTAGGTCATCTGATATGACTACCCGCAGGTCCCTTTCCATTTTTGTTGTTGTTAGTATCTCACCCCCCATTGTGTACTCTTCCCCTGGGTTTTTGTTTCCCAGGTGCATTACCTTGCACTTCTTAGCATTGAATCTAAGCTACTATACATTTGACCATTCCTCTAACCTTGCCAAGTCCCTTCTCATCCTTTCCACCCCACCTTGTGCATCAACTCTGTTGCAGATCTTTGTGTCATCTGCAAAGAGACAAAGTTTTCCTTACAGTCCCTCTGCAATGTCGCTTATAAAGACATTGAAGAGGACCGGTCCTAATACTGAACCCTGTGGTACCCCACTACTAACCCCCTTTTTCAGAGTGGACTCCATTTACTATTCTCTCTGTATCCTATTCTCCAGCCAATTCTTTACCCAGGCTGTCATCTTGGGACCCACTCCCAGGCTGGCTAACTTGTATATTAATCTTTTGTGTGGGACTGTGTCAAATGCCTTGCTAAAGTCTAGGTAGGCCATGTCCACAGCCCCTCCCTGATCAACTACTTTGGTCACCCAGTCAAAGAAATCTATCAGATTTGTCTGGCATGACCTTCCTGCTGTGAATCCATGCTGCCTTGGGTCCTGTGCCCCTCTGGCCTCTAGATACTCAACAGTTCTTTCCTTCAGAAGTGATTCCATCATTTTCCCTACCACTGAGGTTAAACTAACAGGTCTGTAGTTTCCTGCTTCTGCCTTGCTCCCACTTTTGTGAAGGGGAATCACATCTGCCTTCCTCCAGTCCTCAGGTACCACCCCATCCTCCCATGATTTGTTAAAGAGGGTAGTCAGTGGTGTCACTAGTTCTACCCTTAGTTCTTTTAGAATTCTGGGATGAATCCCATCAGGCCCCATTGCTTTGTCCACCTTCAGTTTTAAGAGCTCTTTCAGAACTCTTTCTTCTGTAAATGGGCTGGTATCAACTTCTGTATCCAGAGTGTTTCTACTGTTTGTTTATATTACCTCCACCTCTTCCTTTGTAAATACTGAGCAAAAATATTTGTTTAGTATCTCTGCCTTTTCACAGTCACCCTCTGCCCACCCTCCTCCCTTTATTAAGCCTCACTATCCTCCCTTGGTCTTCCTTCGCGCTCTGATGTCCTATAAAAGGTTTTATCCCTTTCTTAACTAGGTTGGCTGTCTTTTCCTCGGTTTGGGCCTTTGCTGTTCTGACTGCCTTTCCAGCTTCCTTTTGCTTTAACTGATATAGTTCTCTGTCCTGTTCCTTCTGTGATTCCTTGTACTTCCTGAATGCTTTCTTTTCTCTTGAACCTTCACTGCCACTTCCTTTGAGAACCATAGTGGTTTCTTACCCGTTTCATTTTGTTTATTTGCTTTACACAAAGGCTTGTTACCCCTGTGATGGAAGTTTTTATTATTCCCCATTGTTCTTCCACCCCTCCTTCCTGCCCATTTGCTAGTGCATTCCTTAGGCACTCACCCATTTTGGCAAAGTCAGCCCTCCTAAAATCCAGTACCTTTTTCTTTGTATGGCTTGACTCTATTGCTGTGTTTATTGTGAACCATACTGTTCGATGGTCGCTAGTTCCCAGATGGCTACCCACTTCTACATCTGTGATCCTCTCTTCATCTCCATTTGAGAGAACCAGGTCTAAGATTGCTCCCTCTTGAGTGGGCTCCAATACTAGTTGTCTAAGGAATGCCTTCTGTAGGGCATCTAGAATAACCCACTCTTAGAAGTGGCTGCTGCAACTGCACTCCAGTTAACATCTGGCATATTCAGATCACCCATCAGCAATATCTCCCCTTTATCTGCCATTCTAAGTATACTTTCTGTCATTTCCTTGTCCATTTCCTCCCCCTGAGAGGGGGGGTCTGTATACAACCCCTGTGCGGATGCTGGTGCCATTGCCTGCCTCCAAATTGACCCACAGTGCTTCTTCTCCTCCCTGTTTACCCTTTTGTTCTGTTGCTTTGATTTCTTCTCTTATGTAGAGAGCTACTCCTCCTCTTTTACCCTCCCTGTCCCTCCTGTAGATAGTGTATCCTGGTATGTTTACATCCCAGTCATGGTTCTGTGTGTACCATGTTTCTGTGACTGCCACAACATCCAGATCTTCCTCCTCCATCAAGGCCACTAATTCAGGAAGCTTGTTACCCAGACTACAGGTGTTGGTACTCATTGCTCTCCATTTTTTGATGGCTTTACCTTCTGTAGCGCAACCCCCACTGACCTTTCTACCTTGGTCTTTTTCTCATTTAGTACCCTGTTTTGTAGGGGGAGGCTGGGATTTTCCTTCTGCTTATCAGTGCCTCCCCCCTTGACTAGTTTAAAGGCTTGCCAATGAAGCATTTAAACCGATTGCCCAAAAGACTTGTTCCCTTCCTGGACAGATGCAGACCATCCTGCCAGTATAGGCTGGTGTCCCTCCAGGTGGAACCCCAGTCCCCAATGAAGCCAAACCCCTGTGCTCCACACCATTTTTTCAATCTTTTGTTAAACTGCATGGTGCAAAGTACCCTCGCCTCACTCATGCCACTGACAGCAGCACCTCTGAGAAGGATACTGTGTGTGCTACTTGTCTTAAGCCCCTCCTCAACTCTACAAAGTCCTTTTGCACTGCTCTAATCTCATGATGAGCCAAGTCATTTGTCCCTAGGTGGACAATGATGTCCAGCTCAGAATCCAGTGCAACTGTTCTCGTGATCCTAAGGATGTGCTTCCTGTCCCTCCATGCCATGGCACCAGGCACCTTACTTCAGTTTTCCCTGCTCCCCCCAGTTCTATCCCCCTAATAATTGAGTCCCCCACCAGGAGCTGCTTTCTTTCCCTGTGGTGCCCTCTGCCTCCTTCCTGAGGGCCTCCCTTGTGACAGTTGTCTGCACCCTCCTTAGTCTCCTCTGTGGGTGCATCCATAGGGGAACTATGCTCCCCCAGAATGGTGTATGGATTGTGGAGTGTAACAACTGACTGGGTGTGCCTCTGTTCCACCACCCTTACCCTCCCTGAGCCCACTGTGGTCCAACTGCTGTGCTTTCTTCTCAACCTCTGAGGAAGTGGTGGTGGCTGTGGTGCTCCCTGGATGGGGGAGGTTCCCTTGCCACTATCTAGTGCGGCCTGAAGATGGGCAACTTCCTCCCTCAGGGCAGATAGTTGTCTGCAAACAGGGCAGCATCTCAGCCTCCAGAAAGACTCCCGGAAGACTGCTGCCCCACAGTCATTACATCGTACTACTCCCCACATAACTGTCTATCTTGTTTAGTTTTTTTTTGTGTGTGTGTGTGATTGGTGCATTATATAGAAATTTATGTATTTATATAATGTGTATGCTTATATTGTCAGTGCAATGTGCTAGACAGGATATGATAGTGATGTGTACCTTGCCCTCTTGAGAATGATGTCAGAACCCCAGGTATAAATGAACTATTTCCAGGGGTGGGTGGGGTGAGGGGTGGGAAGGGTTGGGCCTAAACTGTGCCCTCACATGAAACAATCAGCTAAATGCTCTGACCTACCAATGTGATGAGTGCCTTCCTGTCAGCAAGATGCCATACACGACAATTTGTAATACTGCTTCAAACCAATTTGACAAGAGAAAATACCTGCTAATCAAACAGAAAAATCCAAACATCCAAGTCAGACACAGGTAAACCTCCCCAGCCCCAAAAGAGCCTGGTGACTTGTGTCTGAAAACAGTCAGCCCCAAAACACGTCAGCTGTGCAGAAGGGCAGACACAGAAAACAGTATTTAGCCTATGTGGGTTTAAACTCTTCCTGCACTGAAAACCTTAACACTTGTAACACAAGTAAAGCAAACTCCACCTCCCTCTGTTGATTGAAGGACTGCCTTTTCTGATAATTCTAAGTTGCTTATTTCACCCTTCAGTTAGAAGTATCCTCCACCTGAAGAATATTAACTTTCCTAAGGAATCTGCTTCAAACCAAAGACAATTGTAAATTGTAAGGTTCACCTCCCTCTGTTGTGAGCACTACTCACTTTCTTGCAAATCTTAAGTCCAGTGTTGCAGCTTGCAGTCAGAGGTAGCTTCACCTGAAGACTATGAGGTTATCTGATGAGCCTGCTAAAATTAGTAGTTTTATCAAGGTCTGTAAGATTCTTCCAGAGCTATTGGCTGTTAAGTAGCTGTGATGTAAGCACTTCCTGACACAGTCTGGCTTGGCCTTATAAGGCACACTGAGGTAAACAAAGAAAAACCAGTTTCCACCCCCTAGGGACTGTCTGGGTCCAATACACAGCCTGTAACCTGCTCTCAATTCAGGGCTTATGACAAATTCTTAGCCCAGTGAATACTCACAATATTACAAATATTGCAATGCAAACAGTCAATCACTAACTCCAATCAAGTCAGAAGGGCAGAAACACAGAAAACAGTAAAATCTTAACAATTGTAACAAGTAAAGCAAACTTCACCTCCCTCTGTTGATTGAAAGACTGCCTTTTCTGATAATTCTAAGTTGCTTATTTCACCCTTCAGTTAGAAATATCCTCCACCTGAAGAATATTAACTTTCCTAAGGAATCTGCTTCAAACCAAAGACAATTGTAAATTGTAAGGTTCACCTCCCTCTGTTGTGAGCACTACTCACTTTCTTGCAAATCTTAAGTCCAGTGTTGCAGCTTGCAGCCAGAGGTAGATTCACCTGAAGACTATGAGGTTATCTGATGAGCCTGCTAAAATTAGTAGTTTTATCAAGGTCTGTAAGATTCTTCCAGAGCTATTGGCTGTTAAGTAGCTGTGATGTAAGCACTTCCTGACACAGTCTGGCTTGGCCTTATAAGGCACACTGAGGTAAACAAAAGAAAAACCAGTTTCCACCCCCTAGGGACTGTCTGGGTCCAATACACAGCCTGTAACCTGCTCTCAATTCAGGGCTTATGACAAATTCTTAGCCCAGTGAATACTCACAGTATTACAAATATTGCAATGCAAACAGTCAATCACTAACTCCAATTAAGTCAGAAGGGCAGAAACACAGAAAACAGTAAAATCTTAACAATTGTAACAAGTAAAGCAAACTCCACCTCCCTCTGTTGATTGAAAGACTGCCTTTTCTGATAATTCTAAGTTGCTTATTTCACCCTTCAGTTAGAAGTATCCTCCACCTGAAGATTATTAACTTTCCTAAGGAATCTGCTTCAAACCAAAGACAATTGTAAATTGTAAGGTTCACCTCCCTCTGTTGTGAGCACTACTCACTTTCTTGCAAATCTTAAGTCCAGTGTTGCAGCTTGCAGCCAGAGGTAGCTTCACCTGAAGACTAAGCCTTTATGTTCTACCCAAACTATAGCTAGTGCAATAAAGATACAGTACATCACCTATAATATCAATGGCAAAAACAAGTGTTCAAATATGGTCACAAGAAAATCACTGTTTATGTTGCTCTCTCTCTCTCTCTCTCTCTCTCTCTCTCTCTCTCTCTCGCTGAGTGGGAGTTAGAGTGCTGTAAAAGGTGTTGCTACTGTATAATAAACTTTACCAGGTGATTAAACTTTCAATATAAAAACCACACCTTTTACAGCACTCTGAAGTTACAATCAGTGGGTGATTAAGAAGCAGTGACTCCAAGATCCTGTTTCTGCTAATTTAAGGGTGAAAGAAAGGTATGCCTGCATTCTGAGCCACCATAACCCACTGGCTAAAGGTAGCAATCTAACAGACCTTTGGAACGTAACTGCACCTCTATGGTGGCCATCTGTTCTGCCTCCACCTGGGCATCTGTCCATATCTTCACAAGGCATTATTGCATTAATGCCCTCAGTGTTGACAAAGCCTCTTACAGCCACAGCATACTTTGGTCACTCTCAAACCCTCTCTCCTCTCATTCAACCCAGGATCTTGGAGTCACTGCTTCTTAATCACCCACTGATTGTAACTTCAGAGTGCTGTAAAAGGTGTGGATTTTATATTGAAAGTTTACTCACCTGGTAAAGGTTATTATACAGTAGCAACACCTTTTACAGCACTCTAACTCCCACCCAGCGAAAGAGAAAGAGCAACATAAACAGTGATTTTCTTGTAACCATATTTGAACACTTGTTTTGCCATTGATATTATAGGTGATGTACTGTATCTTTATTGCACTAGCTATAGTTTGGGTAGAAGATAAAGGCTTAGCCTCCTTGGGTTCATTTGTCTATGATTGTCATCTAATCAATGTCCCTGGTTGATTTACATGGCCTCCATTACTGGAACATTGGCAACTTTGTGTTCCTTGCTGTGGTGATTAGATTGTTTTCCAAGTTTTCGAGAAGCTTTGGAAGTTTCGAATTGAGGAGCAGCACAAAGGAAGGGGTGGAGACTGAATCAAATTCCAACCACATTTTCCAGGTTTGTGCTTCAGCCTAATGGAGGAAGCTTACACTATCCACTGGTTATGATCTTAGTGTATGCAAAAGGGGCTCCTCTAATCACCCTTTACCAGGTGAGTAAACTCACATTGCCTACCATAGTGTCCATTTTGTGTAAGCATAGCTATGGGATCTCTACCACCAGGTGGGCTACATGGTGCAGCTACATGGGGGCAGCAATCATCTTTATGGATGAGGTCTTCCTCTCCAAAGATAACTGTAGCAATTTCCACCTCTCACAGTCTACCTGCAAGGACTGTAAAAATGGGGATAATTTAGCAGAGATCACATTCAGTATCAGGGGTGAAACCCAGATATCTAAATATTTAATCTTATATGATGGGTTCCACCCATCTAGGGTGCCACTGGGAGTGTACCCCATCATTAGGGTACCAGGTCCCAATGCAGCCAGACCCTATTTCTTTGGGGGGGTACTCCCCTTGATCCCCCCAAGCCCCACCTTTCTATATATTCTAACTTGGGGGGAGGTAGACCTCAGGGTGAGGGTGGTGAATTGGACCATCTGGTGCCCTAATGATGGGCGCATTCCTGCTGGAGCACAGATGGCCAGAACTGTCCATGGCGACTACTTCAGGCTCCACTTGGTACATGCTTTGGGTTTATAGAAGTCAAGAAATATCATTACCTCAGTTTTGTTGGGATTCAGGATTTGTTGGTACCGCAGGGTTCAGTACTGGGTCCAGTCCTTTTTAATGTCTTTATAAGTGATATTGCAGAGGGACTGGAAGGAAAAGTATGCCTCTTTGCAGATGACACAAAGATCTGCAACAGGGTTGATACACAAGGAGGTGTGGAAAGGATGAAAAAGGACTTGGCAAGGCTAGAGGAATGGTCAGAAGTATGGCAGCTAGGATTCAATGCAAAGAAGTGCAAAATAATGCACCTGGGAAACAAGAACCCAGGGGAAGAATACACAATGGAGGGGTAGTAACAACAACAAAAATGGAAAGGGACCTGGGGGTAATCATATCAGATGACCTTAAGGTTAACAAGCAATGTGAGAAGGCAGTAGGGAGGGCTGGGGGTATACTGGAATGCATAGGGAGAGGCATCACCAGCAGAAAACAGGAAGTTGTTATCCCTCTGTACAGACAGTTGGTGAGACCCCATCTGGAGTACTGCATGCAGTTCTGGAGACCCCATTCCACAAGGACTAAGACAGAATAGAGGCAGTCCAGAGGAGGGCAACTAAAATGGTGCAGGGTCTGCAAGAGAAGCCGTACAACGAGAGATTAAAGGAGCTTAATATGTATACTCTTGAGGAAAGAAGGGAGAGGGGGGACATGATAGAAACTTTTAAGTACCTCAGTGGAATCAACAAAGTCCAAGAGAGTAGCATCTTTCAGAAAAAGAGATGTGCAAGAACAAGGGGACACAATTTAAAGATGGGGGGCAGTTCAGGGGCAATGTGATGAAATATTTTTTCACAGATAGAGTAGTGGATGCATGGAACAGCCTTCCTGAGGAGGTTGTGGGGTCTAAAACTGTGGGAGAATTCAAGAATGCATGGGACGGACATAAGGCAATTCTTGTGGGGGGTAGGAAGAAATAGGCTGTTGGTTAACTAGGATCTGCGACCTATCCTGTAGGTAGGGAAATGGGCAGACTAGATGGGCCAAGCAGTCCTTATCTGCCATCAAAGTCTATGTTTCTAGGCTTCTATTCACTTTAAGTACTGAAGGCCTTGAAACCTGAATTACAACACAAGTACGTGAGTCATCTGCATAGAGCTTTGTTCTATATTACGGAAGCCCCACCTGAAACCCCCTAGACCCACATGCTTGCTAATAACTAGGGCTAATGACCCAATGGCCAGCACAAATAGAAGGAGAGACGGGGGGGGTCAACCCTGTCAGGTGCACTACCCCAAATGGAAGGGTATGAAAAGCATGGAATTTGTCAGGATTCAAGCTTTTGGTGAGTTGTAAAGCATCCTGACCCACCCACCAAAGGACTGGCCAAAACCCGTTTGATGAAGGACATCACACAGGTACCCCCACTCCACCTTCATAGAGAACTGAGGGCATGTACAGCAGAGCCAGCCATGGTGGAAGACAGTAACTTGCAGTAAATGATATGTCACAAAACAGTGAAGTAAAAAATATCTTAATTGCCATTGAAGTACACTGTTCCCAGCCGCATACTGCAGCATTTTGTAACATACTGCAGCAGTACTGTATTGCATCCTGGCTGGTATTGCTATAGATAGTCAGTACTGCATCTGTCTTTAACAAAGTCCCCTGTAAGTAATGCACCAGTGTGGAAAAACGCCCTCTAATCTGGAGGCAAGAGCCTTAGCTAGAATTTTGACATCAGCATTAATCAAGGAGACCAACTGATAGCTAGCTGCCAGCATGGGATCCTTGCCCTCCTTCTGGAGCTCCAGTATAATAGCTTCCCTTAACGGTGGAGGGAGCAGAGACCAGAGAGGCTTCCTGGAATGCTGTGTATGCCCTACTCTAATCTGGGGATACCACATCTCTCAGCAGCTGGTAAAGATCTACTGGATACCTGTCTCCCCAGGAGCCTTATGGGGTGCAAGATTAGAGATGGCATTTGTGATCTCCTGTGCATAGAGGGGGGGAGGGGATTTCTAGTATCTATTGCTGCTCAGTTGCAGGACCTGGACATTACTGAAGAACTTGTTCAGGTCTGGGTGGGAAATCTCACCATGTGTATCATACCTCTCAATCGTCCTGATTTTTGTGAGATATCCCGATTTCTGTCTTTTTGCTCAGTCTGGTCCCCATGTTCGGACACTGTGACTCACAGTCCCAAATTTTGTGTTCAGAGCCAGCAGTCACCATCATTCTCACTTGGGCCACGCCCACACATCTCATTGTTTTCCATATGTTCACATGCAGTGGTGCACAGACAAGCTTGCCTGCATGTGACATGAACATGCCTTCAGCCAATTGGTGTGCTCACTTACACAGCTCGGTCTATTACTGCATTGGCAACCATGCCCACCCAGCCCTAAAATTTTCTGTTCCCATCAAGTCCACAGCCATACTTAGTCACCCTCTGAAGCTCATGGAGCTGAGGGGAGTTCCAGAGCTCCAGCGAGGAAATCCCAGCAGAAGCTATTGATTCACTGAAAGATAGAGCCAGATCAGGTGAGAGAGACCACTGCTGCAATGTAACATCTCTTTGTAAGCAGTTCTAACGTAGCCAGCCATCTCAGACACTGGGTGAGCATGGTACCTAACTCCGGAGGGCGAGCTCAGCTGTAAATCACTTTTTTTCATTTAATAAAAAAGGGAGCTCCACCATCCCCAATGCAGTCTAGCACCAGCCAGCTGCAAGTCAAGCAACACAGAAAGCGACAACACAACAGACCGTCAGTGCCAAGTGCCAAGCCAGCCAGTGTGCTCTTATTTCTGAGGTTAGAAACTGGTGGTAAATTGAAAGTATGCAAAACGGAGCAGCCAGCCGTGTTAAGCAGCATCTCACATATCAACATGGGCAATTTGTTTCTGAGTCAATTTTATAAACAGTGGAAAACACACCAGAACATTAGGGTAATCTCTGACTCTTCCTAAAAAGTGTCACACAGGGACACAACACAGGGTAATTTATTTCTATCTTGACAGCCGCCATAGACAAACAGAATGGGCCTCAGTTTAAGACTCATTCCACTGTGGGAGTCAATGATCCATGTTCGGTTTTATGGTGAATTCCTAGTGACCCACTAGTTTAAAGCATACCTATAAGAGTGCTAAATAAGTTGGTTTGTTATGAGCCCATTATTGCCTGTTGCAGTAAGCTTTTCACCTGTGGTACATAAGGCATTGTTATGGTGCTTGAGTCATTTTTCATAACTATCAACAGTATGTCTCTTTGTGATCTGGAATTTGGAGTATGCACTTCGTCAATTCTACTATAGCTAGAGTCCCATTAAGTGTCTCATAACACAGCTGGCCTGTTTTCCAACACAACTAGGTAACACACTGGACTTGGTGCTGTCAAATGGAGAGACAGTGAGGGAAATAAGGATGGAAGACCCAAAAGATTGTAGTGACCACCAAACACTGTGGTTCACTCTCAAGCTGGGCAGGGAGTCTGGAGGTACGGTAATAAATGTATTGGATTTTGGGAGGGAGTGCTTTGGAAGACTGAGAGAAATACTGCAAGGAAGACTTCAAGGTATGAGGCCAGAGACGGATGCACAGCAAAAGTGGGAAATTATGAAAACTGGGCTAACAGAGGCTACAGAAGCTTGCACCAGGTCTAGGAGCAAGACATGCAGAGCCAGGAAACCATGCTGGCTGAACAGAGAAGTGTCGGGGAGGGTGAGGGCAAAGAAAGCTGTATACCAGAAGTTCAGGAGAACAGGGAAGGAAGAGGACAGGGAGGATCATGTGAGTTGGTCCAAGAAGATGACCAACTGAATGAGAGTAGCTAAGGCCTCCAGGGAGCTAAGATTAGTGCGGGGCATCAAGGGAGAGGAGAAGGACTTTTTTAGATATGTCAGGGAAAAAAGGAAGTGCAGAGACCATATAGTGAAGATAAAGTGGGGAGGGAATGGGTGGAAAAGGGAGAGGAACAAGCAGAAATACTAAATGAATACTTTTGCTCCATTTTCATGAAGGAGAAGGATGGTCCACTACCACCGTGAACTGGGAGGGTGGGGATCAGGGGAAGGAGATGATGGACGGAATGATTGAGGGGAGTGGAGTACTAGAGGGTATGAAGGCATTAAGGGTGGACAAGGCACCAGGTCCTGATGGCATCCACCTCAGAGTGCTGAGGGAGATGATGGAGGTGTTGGCAGAGCTGGTGGTGGACCTGTTCAGCACCTCTCTGGACATAGGATGGGTGCCTCAGGACTGGAGAGTGGCTCATGTGGCGCCCATACACAACAGTGGCCCTTGGAACAAGTCAGGAAATTATCGGTCTGTCAGTCTCACTTCCAAAGTTGGAAAACTTATGGAAATTATACTGAAGGAGAGGCTGGCATCATTCTCCAAGGGGAATGACTTCCAGGATGGATGGCAGCACAGGTTCATCTCAGGAAGGTCTTGTCAGACCAATCTAACAGAATATTATGACTGGGTAACAAGAGAGCTGGATATGTGTCATGACATAGATTTCTTGTACTTGGACTTCAGCTAGGCCTTCGATTCAGTGCCTCATGGGAGGCTGGGGGAAGCTGACTTGTGCGGGGTTGGGGATGAAGATGACAAACTGGATAAGGAACTGGCTGCAGGGGAGGCTGCAAAGGTAAGTAAGCGGGGGGACTCTCGACATCTAGATTGGTGACTAGCGGTGTGCCACAGGGCTTGGTGCTGGACCCAGTGCTGTTTGGGCTCTTTATCTTAGATATTGCACATGGAGTTGGTAGTAGGGTTAGCCTGTTCACAGATAATACCAAAATGGGAGCAGGGGTGGATGAAGCGGATGGACAGAAACAACTACAAAGGGACCTAACCAAACTGAAGTTATGGTTGGAAAAGTGGCACCTGGGATTCAGTGTGAAGAAGTGCAAGGTTATGCACTTTGGGGCAAAGAACCCAAGGAGGGACTATTGGTTGGGAGGGGTAAGGCTGGGGATCACTGAGGAAGAGAATGACCTAAGGGTATTGGTAACAGGAAGCATGAACAACTCTGCCTAATGCAGGAAAGCAGCAGCTTAGATGAACAGGATGCTGGGCTGTGTCACTAGGGGTTTCTCGTCCAGGCATAGGGAGGTGATCCTGCCTCTCTACAGATCTTTGATCAGGCTGCACTTGGAGTACTGTGTGCAGTACTGGTGGCTGTATCTGAAGAGGGATATTAATTTTCTGGAAGGCGTGCAATGGAGGGCAACAAATATGTTACAGGGGATGAAGGGCAAGGCCTACAAGGACAGGCTGAATGAGCTGAATATGTACACACTGGAGGAGAGGAGGGATGGGGGGATATGATTGAAACGTTCAAGTATTTGAGGCAGATAAGAAAGGGTAGGGACACGAGGGGGCACAGTAAGATTGGATGGCAGAAGATTTAGGAGGGAGATGAGGAGGCACTACTTCACAGAGAGGCTGATGTCTAAATGGAATGCTCTACCAGAGGCGGTGGTATCATGTAAGACAGTAGGAAGTTTTAAGAGGGCGTGGGACAGAGCACAAGGGAGGGTCTGGGTGGAGGGGGGTTGAGGCCGTCATGGGACAGACAGATGGGAAGGGGACTGGGGCAGTTACAATCTAGGGGGCTAGCTGTACACTCGGGCAGACTTTGACAGACCGGGTGGTCTCTTTCTGCTGGCTGATTCGTATGTTCGTATGTGCCTGCTAATGGGAGAAATGCACACACTGAATGTCACAAATCTGTAAATTGTATGCCAATTAAGAGTCCCTGATATTGGTAATTTGTCCCTGATTTTCAGGGGCTCCATCCCTGGTTTGCTCTGCCTGGGGTTGAGAGGTATGATGTGAAGTGTACAGTTCCTCACAGAATGCTTTCATAGCTGCATTTATATGAGCCATATGTGTGGACAGCGCTCCCTTCGAGTTTTTCATTGCTGTAATACAGCATTCCACTTTACGCAGTCAGTATGCTGGCAGCTTCCTGCCTTCTGCCCCCCATCCCAATATTTATATTTCATGCGGAGGGCTGCGTGCTCATCTTTCCTAGTAGTCAACATATTGAGCTGCATCCCAATTCAGCTAAGGTATGCTAACAGTTGATAGTTTTTTTGCCCCCTTTTTGCTTATACTGTTTTACTTTTTCAATCAACTGGGCCTCAAAATCCTTCTGCTTGGCATCTCTGAGATGCCTGCAGTTGGCTGAATAGCTAATAATCCTTCCCTACAGAGTTGCACTGAAAGCCTCCCAAACAGTCCTGGTAGATACAGGACCAGTGTCATTCAGATAAAGTAGGCTATCGCCTCCTCCCAAATCCATGTTTTAAGACGGGTGTCTTAAAGTACTAGGGTGTCCAACTTCCATGTTATGGACCTTGTCAACTATGGTCCCCACATCAGTAATATGGCTTTACCTATTACTGTACCTTCCTTCAGAGCCTCTCATTCTCCTTAGCCTCTGCCCCTGACACTTGGAAACAGGCCACAGTCATCCCCCTTCCAAAGGAGAGGTGATTCCAATCTTCTTCCAATTATTATAGAAACATAGAAGTTGAGAGCAGATGAGGACCACAAGGCCCATCCAGTCTGCCTATTTCCTTTTCTACCTTATAAATGTGCCATTGGCCTTTGCTCTGTCAATGGTCTATCTATTCATACTCATCTGTATTTTTCCCTTATACCTATCCCATGCCTGTTTGAAGCCCTGCACAGTATTCATATCCACCACTTCCTGAGGTAGGTCATTCCATGCATCCACTACCCTTTCTGTGAAAAAGAACTTCCTCACATTACCCCTTAAGTTGCCTCCCTCTAATCTCATGCTGTGTCCTCTTGTCCTGCTATTTTTCTTATATTGAAACATGTTGGACTCTTTCACCATGTAAATGCCTTTTAGGTGCTTGAATGTTTCAATCATATCACCTTTCTCCCTTCTTTGCTCTAGGGTATACATATTGAGCTCCGTTAATCTGTCCTCATATGTCTTCTGATGCAGTTCCTGCACCATTTTGGTTGTCCTTCTCTGGATTGCCTTAGTTTGGTTAATATGCTTGTGAAGGTGTGGCCTCCAGTACTTCACGCAGTACTCCAGATGGGGCCTAACCATTGTCTTGTAAAGAGGGATTATTACCTCCCTCTTCTGACTTGTGATGCCCCTACTAATACAACCTAACATCCCCTAGCCTTACCTACTGCTTTAGTGGTCAGCTTGGATGATGTCAGGTCATCGGTGATGATGATGCCCAAGTCTCTTTCTTCCCTTCTGACTGCCAGCAACTCCCCTACTGGCCTGTAGGTGGCTTGAGGGTTCCTCTTCCCTATGTGCATGATCTTGCACTACTTTGCATTAAATCTCAGTTGACAGTCTTCTGATCATTTTACTAGTTTATCCAGATCTCTTCTCATTCTGCCCACCCCATCTGGATCATATACTCTTTTGCAGATCTTGGTGTCATCTGCAAACAGCCAAATCTTACCCTCCAGTCCATCTGCAATGTCACTGATGAAGATATTGAAGAGAACTGGCCCCATTACTGATCCCTGAGGTACCCCACTTGTGACTTGCATCTCTTCTGACTGCATACCGTTTACCACCACTCTCTGTTTTCTGCCCGCCAACCAGTTTGCCACCCAGTTGATCAACTTCTGACCCACCCTGAGCCTACCCAGCTTATTAATCCAATCTCCCTGCACCCGCTGTGTCTAAGATCCAAGATCGTGTTGTGCTATCTCAGCTCTCCTCCTTTCATGATTCATCGTTTTTCTTTACCCCTGTCTTGTCTGGTTTCTGAAGTCCCACTTTGCCTCCACCTCCCTCCTCCTCTTTACTGACTGCATTCTACCTGGCATAGATTAGGGCTTGGTCACCTCTGCCATTTGTATCAACTTGCTCAAAGCCTTTGAAACTGTTGCCTACCTCTAATCCCGGACAAGCTCAATGCTACTGGCTTTACTCCTCAGTCAAGTGATTTGCTCCTACCTTGAAGTTGGGTCTAACTCCCTGTAAACTCAGGCATCCCCCTAGAGTCTGTCCTTGGCCCAATACTCCTCTCTACCTTCCTGAATAACCTTCCCACTGCCTGCTCCACTGCATCCAGCCATATGCATGCTGATGTCATACTACTCTTTGCCTCAGACTTCTCCAACTCTGTCCTCCTGGCCAAGTTCCAGCTAGACTTTACTAACATCCAGTGCTGTTTCCTGGCAAATCATCTACCCCTCACTGCCAAAAATGGTCTCAGTGACCTTTGGCACTTGGAAGATGCTCACAAGGCTCACCCCATTCCCTTTGTTCCATACCCTTGATGATGTAACATTTGAGCAATGCCCTTATTAAAGTACCTTGGGATATGGCTGAAATGGCACCTTGATTTATCAATGGCATTAGATGCCATTCACAAGAAAGTGCACCCTAAACTTGGCGCACTTTACAGGAATAAAGGGAGTAAATTGCCTCCTGCACATCAGAATATCATCTTGAAGATTATACTGTCTGTCTTCAACTGTGATGACATAGTATACAGTTCTACTCCCAAGTCTATCCTGGCCAGACTGAAGCCTCTCTTTCACTCTGTAACCCCCACTCTCTGGGTAGCTTACTAACTCTGGCTTCCTTAAGCCCCTTCCCCCCTTGACTTAGGTCTTTTTCTTAGTGCAAGGAGGTGATTTCTATTTCTGACACTGCGGGGGAAGTGCTTCATCAGTATATAAGCCCTGGTTTTTGGGCTGGGCGGGAGAGATGGGGAGATGGGGGGGCATGCTGAGGGCAGTGTGGCTGAGGGGTGTAAAACCACTCCAGCCGCCAGATGTTCAGATTGCAGCATCAGTGCAACATGGGGAGGTTTCTGAGGGAGGACTGCAGGAGCCTGGCGGTCATTGGGGTTCGGGGTCCATGCTTGGTTACAATAGGAGAGGAGGCTAAGAAGGAGAAGAGTGGCTGTACCATCTTCAAAAACTGCAAGTGGTCCCAGTACTCTAAAATAGCAGAGTCTAGACAGTGGGGCTGTTGTGGCAGTGGCAGGGCCAGAGCAGGGCTATTCAGAGGTGGCAGGCATAGGTGGTTTTTTCCCCATGTGGTATGCTGCCTGGAGGGTGAAGGTTTGAAGGGGGCCATGTCCTGGGATTCACCTTGGGGACTGCCATGCCCATGTCAAGGGGAGGCCCCTCAGAACAATGAAGGGGCTTGGCTCTGGAGAACTAATAAGTGGTACCAGGTGTATTTTAACCAATCCCACCCACCCCCATCCCCACCCTCCCCCAGTTCAATTAACTTTATGGGGTTAGGCTTGAAGATCTGACAACTTCCAGCTCAGACACAAAACAGAGTGGGGTGTGCCACAGAAGGCAGCCAAGCAGTTCTGCATAAGATGGGAGGATATCTTCTTGAGATTGTTGTTGTGTAATAAAAAAAAATTCCTTGGTTGGGTCCTGGTACTTAATCCCTAGGAAAAGGGTTACGATACTAAGGGGAAGTGAGGTTCCCCAACATCAACCTGGGCAGACAGAAGCAGAGAAGGTGGGACTCATGATGAGAATGGTGCTGTGCAATGGGTGTGGAACAGTAGTCTTCAGAAGGATGTTCTGGGAACTGCGGTGTTGCCCCATCTGCAGGCACTCTCTGGGCTGAGGTCAGGGATTGCCAGCCACCAGGCTGAATTGGCTAGGTTGCATGGGATCTTCTCCCCCACCCTGGGGCCACAAAGTCTACACCGACTTCGTTAAGGGAGAATCAGCAAAAGAAGTGTGTGGACTACAATTGGCACTGGAAGTTTTATGCAGGTGGTCATAAGTGAATCCCTCACCAAGAGCAACTAAGAAACTCCTACACAGGTTTGGAAGAGCAAGAGGATCCCACTGTGATGCTTGAAGTTGTGACCTTGGTGGACAAGCAGGTTCTGCAGAAGCAAACCCCATAGGTGGGTGGAAGAGAACCCCAAAGGAAGAAGAAGCTTCTCTCCATAGTCCAGAGAGTGGAACTCAGGACAGAAACTGGGGAAGAAAGGGAGGTAAGGTGTATACCAGGAAGCACAGCTCGGAGGGATGGGGAGAGGATCCAGAGAATTGCTAAAGCAGTAGCAAGGCAGGGGAAGCTTGATGTCATTGTTCATTTGGGGACAAATTGTTCTGCTGGAGACAAAGCAGAGATAGCAAGGGTACAGGAGGAGTTTGGGAAATTGGGTTGGGGCCTTGCACAGGTAGCAAGCTCCATGAACTTCTCAGAGGTGCTGCCTGTCCACGGCAAGGGGGTGGCTAAGAACCTCTGCACCAAGGACTTAAACACTTGGCTGGAGAGCTGATGCAGAAAAAAAGGTTTTGGCTTCATTGGGAATTAGGGACACACATGGAGGAATGCGACCCTATACAAGGGGGATGGCCTACACCTGTCCAGTGAGGGCACAACTGTCCTCAGTGAACATTTTAAATGCTTCATTAACAAGCATTTAAACTAACAAGGAGGGGTGGCAGAAGGATGCAGGCCAAAGCAAACTGCCCACCCCCACAGGATAGGGAAGTCAACATGGAGGAACATAACATTATGGTATTACCAGAGGAAATGTGACCCATAGAAGGGGGAACATCAGAAGACAGAAGGAAAGGGTTGAATACAGGCTAGATAATTAGAGGATGCAAAAAACAGCAGTGGGGGGGAGATAAAAGGACAAATGGCAGGACATTGAAGGCCACGTATACCAATGCCTGCAGCCTAGGGAATAAAATCCCAGACCTTGTTGCCTTGATAATGGAGGCTGACCTGGACATTGTAGCTATTATTGAAATGTGGTATATTGGAAACCATGACAGGGATGTAGAAATACCAGGTTATACTCTGTTTAGATGAGACAGGGTTGGTACAAAGGGAGGTGAGGGTTCTTTACATCAGGGAAGGTATTAGAGTGACTGAGGTACAGGGAATGCAGGGAGGAGTGAAGGTACTTTGGGTCACCCTTGAGACAGGTAACGGCATTGCTATTCACACTGCCATGATATGCTGACCTCCAGCACAGAGGGAGGAGGTGGACAGGGTTCTAATGGAATCCATCCACATGATAGCAGCTAAAGGGGAGGTGCTGCTGGTAGATGATTTCAATCTGCCAAATGTGGACTGGAGCATCCCAGCTGCTGCCTCAGCCAGGGGCAGGGACATCCTGTACTCTGTGCAAAGGGCAGGCCTCAGGCAGCTTTTGGTAGTGCCTACCAGGGAGGGTGTAATTTTGGATCTGGTACTCACCACTGGAGACAGAATTGAGGAAGTCAGGGTGGGCGAACACCTGGGATCTAGTGATCATCGTACACTGTGGTTCAGCATGAGTACAGTGGCAGAGTCAAGCCACACAAAGGTGAGGGTCCTGGATTTCAGAACAGCAGACTTTACTAAGATGGGGATATGTCTCAAGCATGCCCTGGCAGGGTGGGGCAAAAGGGGGCAGGTGGAGGAGCAGTGGGCCCATCAGAAAGAAGCCACAACAGAGGTGGCAAACCTTTGCATTAGGCAAGTAAAAAAGGGCCAGAGAAAGCCACTATAGTTTTCAAAGGTAGTGGCTGGGAAGGTAAGGGTGAAAAAGATGGCTTTCAGGAAATACAAGGAAACACAGTGTAAGAATGACAGGGTAGTGCATATGGATAAACAGAGGTAGGCAGGGAAAACAGGAGCACAAAGGCATAAATGGAGGAAAAAGTAGAACAGGAGGTAAAAGAAAAAGGACAAGACTTTTTATTGGTACATTAGTGAAAGGAGAAAAACCAGGGGAGGTATAGTAAGACTTAGAAAATGGGCAAGATTGTTTGAGCTCTCTCATTGGCAGAGAGTCACTACAGGGGGTTACACTAACTTTTTAATAGACACCCGCTTAAAACAAGTGCCATTTTGGGGTGCCCCATTACTGAGGGTATCCATCGGCACCCCGAATTCAGCAGCAGCCATTTTTTTGCCTCTCGCTTAGTGAGAGATGCCCCTGAGCCCAGCCAAGACCAATCCAGCCATGCTCATCGCTAAAAAAGTAAGCAAACCGATTTTATTGCTATTTCCTGTAGTAAGAGGTAATCTTGAAAAAAAAAGACGGTATTTCTGTTTCAAGTAGCAGTGGTAGCACAGCGCGTTCTAAGCGCTACTGTGGGAGTTCCCGCTGCTTCAGAAAAAAACTGTCGTAACTGCTCTTTAGCCTTGTTCTCCCGATCTCAACACAGCCCTCACAGAAACTACACAGCTGAGTCAGTCTTGCTTAAATTTACCTGCCTTCGTAGGATATTTTCTTTTCTTGGCAGCTTGCCCTCGCTCAATGTGTGATGCCTTGCTCTCCCATCCACCCTATCATAGCATGTTCATTCTAACATTCAGCTGATCGCTCCCCACACACACAAAATTTGTTTTTTATGTAAGAAAAACAAAAATGTCTAGCACTGCTGTCAATAAATTAAACTTGGTGGGAGGGGGGGCTACTGGAAATGAATCCATACAAAATAAAGAGACACTACAACATAGAAAATAAGGCTTATCATACGTAGCAGCACCCTCTAGTGGCATTTCTTAAAGGGCCTATTTAACAGAAGCTCTTGTTTCTCATATGTTAATTACTATTTTACCTGTTTTTTCCTTAGAAAATCATTTTTATAAAAAAAACAAAAAAAACAACTGAAAGCCCATTTTCTAAGTGCAATAATGCCCTCCAGGGTGGGCGGTATGGGCAATACCAGACCGCCCAAGGTCTATAAGGCCCTCGGTCTGGTATTGCCCAATACCACCCACCCTGTCAGGCATTATTGCTTGCTTAAAGGGGAAGAAGGAGAGTGTGTGGAAGAGGACCTGGAAAAAACATCAGTGCTGAACAAATATTTTTGTTCTGTATTTACAGAAGTAGAACATGAGGGACCAAAGTTAGGCAACTTAGACAGATATAGGAGGGAGATGGACACCAGTCTATTTACAGAAGAGAGAGTTCTAAAAGAACTCACAAAACTGAAAGTGGAGAAGGCATTGGGACTGGATGGGATACATCCTAGAATATTAAGGGAACTACGGGGAGGTGCTAGTGCCATCACTGCCAGCACTGTTCAACTAGTCACTTGATATGGGACTGGTTCCGGAGGACTGGAGGAGGGCAGATGTAGTCTCTCTTTGCAAAAGTTCAGTAGGAAGAAGGCTGGAAACTATAGACCAGTCAGTCTCACTTCAATAGTGGGGAACTTATGGAATCACTACTAAAACAAAGGATTGTGGAATATCTTGATGCTACTAGGTCACAGGATCCAAGACAGTATGGATTTACAGCAGGAAGGTCATGTCAAACAAATCTAATTGATTTCCTTGACTGGGAGACTAAGGTTGTGGATCAGGGGGAGTGGTGGATGTCACCAACATGGATTTCAGTAAGGCCTTCGATACCATTCCACATAAAAGATTTGTGAACAAGCTGGGCAGCCTGGGAGTGGGTAACAAGGTGTTAAACTGGGTTAGGAAGTGGCTGAGTGATAGAAAACAGAGGGTCATGGTAAATGGTGCTTTATCTGAGGAAAGGAGGGTGACCTGCGGGGTGCCACAGGGATCAGTCCTGGGCTCTGTCCTGTTGAATGTCTTTGCAAATGACATTGCAGAGGGACAAGAGGGGAAGGTGTGCCTGTCTGCGGATGACACTAAGATCTGCAATCGGTTGGACACTCAGGAAGGGGTGGAAAACAAGAGGAGGGACCTAGATGAACTGGAGAAATGGTCCCAAGTGTGGCAGCTAACAAGCCCAGTTTCAAGGGGAGGAAACAGACAAGAAAATGATGGAGGGCATTCTCAAAATGGCTGAAAAGGGGAGATACTGTTGATGGGGGACCTGAATATGCCAGATGTTAACTGGATGACATGGACTGCAGCCACATCCAAGAGCAGGGTCATTCTCGATGCCCTGCAGGGGGCAGGCCTTAGACAGCTAGTGCTGGAACCCACTCAGGAGGAAAATTTACTAGACCTGGTACTCTCAAATGGAGAAAGGATCACAAATTTAGAAGTCAGTAGACATCTGGGAACAAGTGACCACTGCACAGTGTGCTTCACAATAAGCACAACCATGGAGACAAGCCATACAAAAACAAGGATACTGGACTTTAGAAGGGCCGACTTTGGCAAAATGGGTGAATGCCTGAGGAATGCACTAGCAAATGGCCAAAAAGGAGAGGTGGAAGAACAATGGAGAAAAATCAAAACTGCTATCACGGAGGCAACAAGCCTTTGTGTGGGACAAATAAAGAAAACAAAGTGGAGTAAAAAACCACTATGGTTCTCAAAAGAGGTGACAGGGAAGGTTAAGGAGAAAAAGGCTGCATTCAAAAAGTATAAGGAATCACAGAAGGAGCACGACAGGGAACTGTATCAATTAAAGCAGAAAGAAGTGGGGAAGGCAGTCAGAATAGCAAAGGCCCAAACCGGGAAAAAATAGCCAACTCAGTTAAGAAGGGGGATAAAACCTTCTATAAGTACATTAGGGAGCATAGAAAGGTTAAGGGAGGAATAGTGAAAATTAATAAAGGAGAGGGGAGGTGGGCAGAAGGAGACAGTGAAAAGGCAGAGATACTGAATGAATACTTTTGCTCAGTAATCACAAAAGAAGATGAGGAGGAGTTACCTAAACCAGACAATAGAAGCACTCTGGGTAGGTGGGTTGACATCAGTCCATTCACAGAAGAAAGAGTCCTGAAAGAACTCCTAAAACTCAAGGTGGACAAAGCAATGGGGCCTGATGGGATTCACCCCAGAATCCTGAAAGAACTAATGGAGGACCTAGTGATACCACTGCCCACACTTTTTAACAAATCCTGGGAGGATGGGGTGGTACCTGAGGACTGGAGGAGGGCAGATGTGATTTCCCTTCACAAAAGTGGGAGCAAGTCAGAAGCAGGAAATACAGACCTGTAAGTTTGATCTCAGCAGTAGGGAAAATGATGGAATCACTTCTGAAAGAAAGAATTATTGAGTACCTAGAGGCCAGCAGGGCCCAGGACCCAAAACAGCATGGATTTACAGGAGGAAGGTCATGTCAGATGAATCTAATTAATTTCTTTGACTGGGTGACCAAAGTACTAGACCAGGGAGGGGCTATGGATATGGCCTACCTAGACTTTAGCAAGGCATTTGACACAGTCCTGCACAAAAGACTAATAATCTAGTTAACCAGCCTGGGAGTGGATTCCAGGGTGGTAGCCTGGGTAGCAAACTGGCTGCACAACAGGACACAGAAGGTAATAGTGAATGGAATACATTCCGAAGAAAGGGGGGTTACTAGTGGAGTACCTCAGGACTCAGTACTGGGTCCAGTCCTCTTTAACATCTTTATAGGTGACATTGCAGAGGGTCTGGAGGGAAAGGTATGCCTCTTTGCAGATGACACAAAGATCTGTAACAGAGTTGATACACAAGGGGGTAGAAAGGATGAGAAGGGACTTGGCAAGGTTGGAGGAATGGTCAGACATATGGCAACTTAGATTCAATGCAAAGAAGTGCAAGTAATGCACCTGGGAAAACAAAAACCCAGGAGAAGAGTACACAATAGCAGGGGAGGTACTAACAACAACAAAAATGGAAAGGGACTTGGGGGTAGTCATATCAGATGACCTAAAGGTAGGTAAGCAATGTGAGAAGTCAGTAAGGAGAGCCAGGGGGATACTGAGATGCATAGGATGGGGCATCACAAGTAGAAAAAGGGAAGTGGTTATCCCTCTGTACAGATAGTTGGTGAGACCCCATCTGGAATACTGTGTGCAGTTTTGGAAACCCCATCTATGCAAGGACATAGACAAGATGGAAGCAGTCCAGAGGAGGACAACTAAAATGGTGCAGGGTCTGCATCAGAAACCATATGAAGAGAGACTGATAGAGCTTAATAAGTATACCCTTGATGAAAGGAGGGACAGAGGGGACATGATAGAAACTTTTAAGTACCTCAAGGGAATCCACAAAGTCCAGGAGGGTAGTATCTTTCAGAAAAAGAGATGTGTAAGTACAAGGGAGCACAATTTAAAGATAGAGGTGGGACAGCACAGGGGTAATGTGAGGAAATTTATTTTACGGAGATAGTGGTGGATGCATGGAACCGCCTTCCTGGGGAGGTTGTTGGGTCTAAAACAGTGGGGGAATTTAAACATGCATGGGACAGATATAAGGCAATTGTAGTGGGGGGTTGCACAAAGTAGGCTGTTGGTTAACTAGAATCTGCAGCTTATCCAATAGGAAGGGAAATGGGCAGACTGGGTGGGCCAAGTGGTCCTTATCTGCCGTTAAAGTCTATGTTTCTATGTTTTTGAGGCTGCCATCCCACCTGGGTATACCGTGGTGTACTGCCCCATAGAGGAATGTAGGGGTGGTGGTATAGCCATCTGTTTTAGATTTGACTTGGCCTTCTCCATGCACCCAGTGGGAACTCCAGGTTCTTTTTAATGTGTGACTGTTCGTGGGGGTCCGGGTGCGGGTTGCAGGATTTTCCTTATTTACTGCCCTTCGGGGATGGTGGGGAATTTCCTGCAGGAGTTTGCCGATTTTGTTGTCAGTAAAACATTGGAAGCCTCCAGATGTATTATTCTGGGTGATTTCAATGTTTGGGCTGACTGCAGATCTTCTTGGTATGGTCATAACCTCCTCCAGATTATGTCCTTTCTGGGCCTCACACAAATTGTTACTACCACGATACATCAGGACGGCCACATGATGGACCTGGTGTTCTCACTGTGGATTGAAATAGACAATCTCAAGATTGATCCAGAGGTTTGGTCCGATCATTTCACGGTGCAGTTCATGCTCGGGGCTCCCACTGGATGTCCTCCCCCTACTGAGATGATAAGCTGTCGACCTTTACAGGGATTGATCCCTGAGGGTTTTTTGGCAGCAGCTAATCTATCTAGTGTGAGTGATGCATGCATCGGAGGTGTTGGTGCTGGAGTTGACACCTATAATAAGGTGTTATCCGACACCATTGACTCCCGCCCCTATGACTTCAAGTATTATTCCAAGTCTCCCATGCGACATTGAATTGAATGCCTTGCTGAAGTTCAGATACAGGACATCTACTACATGGCCCTTGTCCACCTGCCTAGTTACCCAGTCATAGTAATCTATCAGGTTGGTTTGGCAGAATCTGCCTGTGACAAAGCCATGCTGTCTATTGTCCTGCAGCCCACTGAACTCCAGCAGGAACACTAGCCTCTCCTTCAGGATTGTTTCCATTAGATTCTCCACGATGGACCTGAGGCTCACCAGTCTATAGTCCCCTGGTTCACCCTTGGGGCCACTCTTATGCAGGGGAACCACATGAGCTATCCTCCAATCATTGTGTATGCATCCTGAATTCTGTGAGGCATTGAATGGGCCTGCCAAGGGCCCTGCAAGGATCTCTGCTAACTCCTTCAGTACCCTGGAGTGAATGCCATCTGGCCCTTGTGCCTTGTCCACCCTCAGCACTCTCAAGCCCTCCAGCACTCTACGTTCTGTGATCATGCCATCTGTTACTCCCTTCCCAGCCTTTATTGCCCCCTACCTCCCCTTAGGTAGCACTTCCATCTCTCATTCATACATACCAAGCAGAAGTAGTAATTGAGGGCTTCTGCCTTTTCTCCCTCCTTCTCTACCCATCGCCCATCATTCTTAATCTTTACTATCCATTCTTTACAGCTTCTTTTCTCCCTGCTGTATCTGAAGAAGCTCTTCTTCACCTCCTTAATGCCTTGCACCAGCCTAAGCTCCTTGGTGGCTTTTGCTGTTCTTATTGCCTTGTCACCGCCCTTGCCTCCTGCAGGTACTTCTTCCAATCTTCACCCCTCCCAAATTTCCTGTACCTCGGGAAGGCCACCCTTTTTCTCCTTGCCTTTTCCACAACCCCCAGCTCTATGTTTCTATGTAAAGAGGGAACTGCCATGTCAGGCTGGTTTATGCAGACCTTGATTTTGATATCAGAAGCATCTCAGAAATGGTGTCACCTTTAAGGGCTCTGGTTGGAGGTACAAGTGTATCTGGGAGCAGCAGCATGAGGTTTCAGGTTACACCACCCTGGGGGCAATTTGTGAAAGAGCTCCTTTATCCCTACTGTCCTCCCTGCTCTCTCTGATCCACTGACGAGGGATTGCTAGAGATTCCCAGGGTCCATTTAAAAACTTCAGGGCAAGATCGTTTCATTTTATGGCCCTGACCCTGTGGAATTCTCTACCTCGTCAGGTGTGAAATTGCCAGACTGTCCAAAGCTTTAAAGAAGCCTTGAAAACATATCTTTTTAGCAAAGCTTTTAATGATTTATGATAGTTTTAATGTTGTTTATTTATTGTTTTATGTATTTGTACAGGTGCTTTGGTTATAAGAAAAGTGCCTTATATAAATAAAGAATGAATGAATGAGGCTGGCAGGAGTAAAGCACTCCCCAGTGGAGGACAAGGTCATCAGTTGTATGGTATAAACATGTAGGGGAGCTAAAATCTTGCTCATGAAAGCTGTGTGGTGGAGCCAGTTGGGCTTAGTGTTTTAGACCTGAAATGAAAATCTTCCAGCTGTGGCTAGTACCATAGCCCTGGTCTGCATGTTGTCTTAGTTGAGTCTGTCAGCTCCATGGAGCTGCTTCATTAATTTATTTTTATAGGACAAAATAATTTCTGCCCAAAAATAAGTGATTTTATGGTTCCTAAATTTTGAAGTGTGATTTGTTAATGAATTATTTATTTATTTATTTAAGTTTCGATGACTGGTTGGGTCCTCTGAGACAGTCAAGTCCCTTTTTCAGGAGCGACCCAGGAAACCCAATGTTCCAAGCATAAGAAAACAGTACAGATAATTATGTACACATATCATTGGACAGTTACATACATTCATAGACTAGACTAGCCATCCCAGTCATTGGGAGACAATACAAATTACAAATGTCAATTGAAACATAGGTGAACAAACAGTAAGGTTGATACGAGCATGCAATATAATCATAGTAGCATCAATTAGTACATATTGTAAGTGCAGAGTATAGACGACAGGCTGTGTACAGACTCATAGCCCTAGACATTGATCATACACACCAGGAGAGTATATGCAGCAGGTGGAAAAGTTTAGAGAAGATTAGGTACAGTTCCCATTACAGTCAGGAGGCTTGTGAAATATTTCCCTATATTATCTTTTGAAGACAGTAATGGTCCTTCATGAAAGTAATGAGTGTGAGGAGGTCATTCCACTTCTGCGGTGCTGCGAAGGAGAAGGATTTTCTTCCAACAGCTAGGTGAGTCTTGGGCAGAACCAGCATCGGGGAGGTTTGAGGACCTAAGTGTTGATGGAAAGGGTTTCAGGGTTAGTAGGTTAGATATACATGGAGGAGGTGGGAGATGTATTAGCTTGAAGGTGGCACAATATACCTGGAGGTTAAGTCTGGCCATGAAAGATGGCCAACCCAAATTGTTCAGCACATCACAGTGATGGGAGCGAGCTGGGGCCTTATTACCAAATTGGTCAATTCTGTGATAGGCCATTTTGAATTTGTTCAGGAGTGTTGTCTTAGAAGAGTGGATTATAGAGGCACCATAGAAGAGGCTTGGGAGAAGGATGGCATAGGCAATAGTGCTTCTTGCACTACTTGAGAGGTAGGGAACAATGCACTATAGAAGGCCTAGCTTCTGATAAAAACATAAGCTGCTATTCCACTCAGACCAAAATTAAGAAGCAAATGCAAACCAGAAATATTAAATGTATCAGCTAGTTTCTGATTAGCAGCCTTAATGACACAGGTTACCTGCTCATCAAAGGACAGATGCTTGTCAAGTACTACACCCAGGTATTTAAAGGAGGTAACATTTTTGAGCTGAATGGTAGTATATGTTTTGATAATCGGGGGGCTGTGAGGTTGTGTCAAAGCAGGTATGGTGGAACAACATGGATTTAGTCTTTTATGTGTTCAGAACTAGAAGGTTATTTTTAAACCATGTTTCTAGAGTCTGAAAGTCATTTGTTATGTCAGAGTTAATACTTGAGACGTCACAGGAGGATCTATATAAGAGGGCATCATCCACATATAGCTGAACCGATGCCCCTCCACAATTCAGAGGAAGGTCAATAATAAATGTTGAGAATAGGAGAGGCCCTAGGATTAATCTCTGTGGAATCCCATCGGAGATAGGAGATAAGGTTGAGATGGTACTGTGACGGGGAGCTCCTGCCACTCTTGAGGACCAACTTTTTCTTAAATCTGTTGCAACATTTCTTCTATTTCTTTGCTTAATCTATCCTTTACAATTTGTAGTTCATAAGGTTGTCCACCTATGGGCACCCCCTTCCCTTTCTTGACTATGCTATAGTGTCCTCTTTAATTTTTCTTTTCCCTCTCAGGTCCTCATACAGGGAGGTTATTGTGGTGACCTCCAAGGGTATGTAAAACAGGTTGTGTTTATCGTTGTTGGATTTAGTATGTAATAGCACTATGTCATAAAATACCTTGGTATATACCTTATGTTTATGAGACCTGTAAATGTTGAAAATATCATGGCACTGGGTGTTTTTGATAATGATAAAAAGTACTAGTTGACTATTATAGAAATTAAGTTAGTTGTGTTATTTAAAATGCATGTAAATTGCAGTAAACTGAACAAGTCTGAAATTTCATGGTGAGTTGCATATATACCATAATGGTTTGCATTATGGAAGTATGTATGATGTTGCATTTCTTTGAAACTTGATTTGTTGCAAGTTCCCTTTGGGGTAACATTTTTTCAGTGATTCTGCATTGAGGTTCTTTGTCTATAGCTTGTTTTGTTTTTTTTGTTTTCTTTTTGAGCCCCCACTACCCAAGCAAACAAGGCCCACATAGGGATGAAGGTTCTTCACTGAAAAGTTTAGATTAGAGAATCAGTGTCAGTAGGTGCTGGTTAAGTGCAGAAAAATGACATACATAGTCTGTTGTTGCAAACTGATGTACTGAAGATGGAATATAACTTTGCTGAAGCTTATTTCTTGTATTTTGAATAAACATCACGCAGTGATTGTGTGTTGGACTTGAAGTTCGGTGTCTGGTCCATCTGTTATCCCACATCCCCTCCACAGGTACCAGCCCATTTGACACACAGAAACCTATTCTCCAAATAGTTAGAGACCCAAGAGAGAGAGTTTTTGTCAAGACCAAAGTGGCGAAGCTTACAGATGAGAAATGAGTGGCTGACTAGGTCAAATGCCTTCGTTAGGTCTACAACGACTACACCAGTGACTTTGCCCTGGTCCATAGCCTGGAATATATCAATAGAGACTCTCAAGAGAGCAGTTTCTGTCCCATTCGATTTCCAAAAGCCATGCAGGTTACTAGTGAGGGCATTGGTCAGTTCAAGGTAAGATGATAGTTGATTATAAAGTATTCTTTCTTGGATTTTAGCAATTGGACACAAGATAGATATGGGTCTATAGTTTTGAATAAGGTTGGTTGGACCACTTTTATGTACTTGGACAACAACTGCAGTTTTCCATTTGTCTGGGATGGTTTGCATGAAGAGGGATCTATTGATTAGGCAGGAGATCGGGTAGGGAAGTGCAGGTGCACCAATTTTGAGAAATTTAGGTGGTAGGGAGTCAACCCTGGTGAGCTGTCAGGGTTAAGTCCCCTTAGAAATTTAAAGACCTCTTTTTGGAAGGTAGTTTTGAAGTGGAAGAGTGCGTATGGAAATTCCGAGTAACTAGCTGGTGGCACAGGACAATTAACAGGAAGATCAGTTTTGTAGGCATCAGGGTCTATAAAGAAGTGGATCAGTCCTGCCGCTATCTCCATGGGTGAGGACAGTGTGGAACCTTTTGCTGTCATTAATTGGGGGAAGATCCTTTCATTAGCCTTTGGGAGTGTGTTGATTTCCTTCCATAAACATTTGGGGTTGGTGAAGTGTTGTTCCTGTAGTGAGAGGAGATGCTTCCTTTTGGCTTTGCCTATCTTAGATTTACAAATATTGTATAGCTGGCGGTAGGTGTTCCAGTCAGACAGGAATCTAGAGATTTTGAAGGCATGCCATGCTTTGTCACAAGAGCGCATGAGGTGCCTCAGTTCCTGTATGAGCCAGGGAGAGCGGGTGCCTTTTGATCTTCTTAGTTTGTGGGGAGCATGGTGGTCAAGGATGTAGGTGAAGGTATTGACCGGATATTCTAATGCTAGTTTTATGTCAGAAGGGAGGTTATTGGTGACTGGTCAGCTGTGGTGAGACTTGAGCTGAAGGCTTCAGCAACACAGTAGGTTGGGTCCCTAATTTAATGGATTCTTTTTTTTTTATTTAGTTGTTTAACCAGGAGTAGCACACTAAGTTGAAAGCTTTTTTACAGGAGCAACCTTGGAGCACAGGGAAGTTAAGTGATTTGCTCAGGGTCACACAGTATGAAAGAGGAAGCTGTGGGATTCAAACCCTGGTCTGGTCTGCTGGATGTCACCAGATTTGCAGCTCAGATCCTTAAATCACTGCGCTATACTGCCTCCCTTTTGGGGGGGGTGCAAAGAGAATTATTATTCCAGATGCTAAAAGTCAGAAAATGGTCACTGAGTACATTAGGGAGGATTACTAAACAAATATTTTTGCTCAGTATTTACAAAGGAAGAGGGGGAGGTACCTAAAACAAATAGTAGAAACACTCTGGATACAGAAGTTGATACCAGCCCATTTACAGAAGAAAGGGTTCTGAAAGAGCTCTTAAAACTGAAGGTGGACAAAGCAATGGGGCCTGATGGGATTCATCCCAGAATTCTAAAAAGAACTAAGGGTAGAACTAGTGACACCACTGACTACCCTCTTTAACAAATCATGGGAGGATGGGGTGGTACCTGAGGACTGGAGGAGGGCAGATGTGATTCCCCTTCACAAAGGTGGGGGCAAGGCAGAAGCAGGAAACTACAGACCTGTTAGTTTAACCTCAATGGTAGGGAAAATGATGGAATCACTTCTGAAGGAAATAATTGTTGATTATCTAGAGGCCAGAGGGGCACAGGACCCAAGGCAGCATGGATTCACAGCAGGAAGGTCATGCCAGACAAATCTGATAGATTTCTTTGACTGGGTGACCAAAGTAGTTGATCAGGGAGGGCTGTGGACATGGCCTACCTAGACTTTAGCAAGGCATTTGACACAGTCCCACACAATGATTAATATACAAGTTAGCCAGCCTGGGAGTGAGTCCCAAGATGACAGCCTGGGTAAAGAATTGGCTAGAGAATAGGACACAGAGAGTAACAGTAAATGGAATCCACTCTGAAAAAGGGGGTTACTAGTGGGGTACTGCAGGGTTCAGTATTAGACTGTCCTCTCAATGTCTTTATAAGTTACATTGCAGAGGGACTGAAGGGAAAGTATGTCTCTTTGCAGATGACACAAAGGTCTGCAACAGAGTTGATGCACAAGGTGGGTGGAAAGGATGAGCAGGGACTTGGCAAGGTTAGAGGAATGGTCAAATGTATGGCAGCTTAGATTCAATGCTAAGTGCAAGGTAATGCACCTGGAAACAAAAACCCAGGGAAGAGTATACAATGGGGTGAGATACTAACAACAACAAAATGGAAAGGGACCTGGGATAGTCATATCAGATGACCTAAGGTGGACAAGCAATGTGACAGGGCAGCAAGGAGGGCTGGGGAATACTGGGATGCATATGGAGAGGCATCACCAGTAGAAAACAAGAAGTTATTATCCCTCTGTACAGACAGCTGGTGAGACCACATCTGGAGTACTGCGTGCAGTTCTGGAGACCCAATCTCCGCAAAGACATAGACAGGATGGAAGCTGTCCAGAGGAGGGCAACTAAAATGGTCCAGGGTCTGCACCGGAAGACATATGAAGAGAGACTTAAGGAGCTTAATATGTATAGCCTCGAGGAAAGGAGGGAGAGGGGGGACATGATAGAAACTTTCAAGTACCTCAAGGGAATCAACAAAGTCCAAGAGGGTAGCATCTTTCAAAAAAAGAGGTGTGCAAGAACAAGGGGGCACAATTTGAAGATAGAAGGGGGCGGCTCAGAGGTAATTTAAGGAAGTATTTTTTCACAGAGAGGGTTGTGGATGTATGGAACGGCCTTCCAGAAGAGGTTGTGGAGTCAAAAACAGTGGTGGAATTCAAGCATGCATGGGACAGTCATAAGGCAATTCTAAGGGGTGGGGGGTAGGAAGAAGTAGGCTGCTGGTTAACTAGGATCTGCAGCTTATCCATCAGGTAGGGAAATGGGAAGACTGGGTGGGCCAAGCGGTCCTTATCTGCCATCAAATTCTATGTTTCTATGTTTCTATGTTTCCAGCGGCCTTACTAGAATCTGGATTATTATTTAGTATCCAGTCTAGGAGGGTGTGCTTGCTTGACTTCATATTCAGTCTTGTGGGTTCTTCAAGGAGCTGCCCCAGTTTAGTGTTAAGTAGGGCAGCTTCGTACTGTGTTTTAAGAGGCCCAAACCAATTCAGATTAAAGTCATCACATATTACAGTGTCTTTCTTTGGGAGTGAGTCCAGACTAGCAAGGAATTTGTCATAGTAGGATGCTTGATTCGGGGGGTAGATAGATACACCCTGCTGTTACATTCTTGACTTGGCCAAGGGTGACTGTGATAAAGATTTATTCTCCAGCCAAGTTGATCTTTAAGTCAGTTAATTCATTGACTACCAGTCCATCTCTAGCATAAATTAACCCCCCCATCCTTTCTGGGGACTCGGTCCCATCTGTGGTAGGTATAACCGGGAAGGGTGACCTCGTGAGATAACATGGATGGTTTTAACCATGATTCAGTAATGCAGAGGATGTCAGGTTTGTAATATAGTATCCAGGATTCCAATTCTGCCATTTTTCCCCAAATGCTCTGTATATTCATATGCACTATTTTGAGACCTTTGGAGTTAAGCCAATTAGGGCAGGAAGTTTACAAAAGCAACCTAAGTATGACTATGATATCTGACAAGAAAAACTCCTTGTGCGAATACATCCATGCCATACTCGGACTAGGAGATAAGAAACTCCATATTGTCTGTGCCTACAATCCACCTAATAATGGTACAAAAGGGCTACTTGAGTTGCTGGACCATACAGTTGCACATGTGGGGAAAAATGAACTCATCATTCTCGGAGACATAAATTTAAACTGGCTCGGAAAATCCCAAGACACCCTTTAATCCCTAGCACAGAGCTACAATTTGCACCAAATCATTACTGATAATACAAGAGTATCAGTCAACTCAGACTCCAGCACCCTTAATGATTGGGTCCTAACAAATCACGTGGACAGAATTGCTAATGCAGGTACACTGCTGGACTGTATCAGTGATCACTCCCCTGTTTTTTGCATATGGAGCACTTCCACAGCCTCCACGTCCCCCCAAAACTATATACGCCTCAGAAACTATGCAAATCTAAATCAGGCTCACTTCCTATACGATGTGTCTCACACTGACTGGTCTGCTGTCTCCTATTCCACAGGTACTGATACTGCCCTTCACACCTTCCTGAGCAGGTTTGTACTCCTTCAAGATAAACATACCCCAGTCATCACTCGGCGCGTTCGTGGTAAACAAACCAGATGGCTGCATAAAGACCTCCTCACAGACCTCAAACATAGGGACAAATGCTGGAGAAAGTTTAAAATATCTGGTCTCCCAGCAGATTATCACAACTACAGAGAACAGCGAACAAAATGCAAAACTCAAATAAGACTTGCAAAAAGCCAGTACTGTAAAGACCTTCTACTAGATGCTGCTGGTGACCCTAAGAAATTTTGGTAGCACATAAAGACTTTCCTCGGTTCAAAACAAACTCTACTAAACAATGATATGATACTGAAAGGTGTCCATTGTAATGACTCAGGCACCATTGCCAATGCATTTAATTCTCATTTCTCTGACCTCTCGAGCTATACAACTGCTTTCTCTTCCGATAAGTTACTGCCTGGGCCACCATACCCTGAAGATACTTCCAAGACGCCCACTTTCTACTTTAAAACTATATCGTACAATGATGTCCTTAAACATCTAAACTCCATATCAGACAGCACCGCTGTCGAATCTGACTGCCTCGAACCTAAACTTCTAAAGCTCGCAGCACCTTTCATTGCAGGGCCACTGTCCATTATATTCAACTTGTCCCTGAGGGAAGGCGTAATGCCTGAGGTATGGAAACTGGCTAAAGTCACGCCAGTGTTTAAAAATGGAGACAAAAAGATATAGCCAACTATATACCAATAGCAATACTGGCAGTATTAAATAAAATCCTTGAGAAGCTCATCTCAGCACAGATCTCAGAACACCCTGCCAAATACAACCTTCTGCACGCAAACCAACACGGTTTCAGAAAAGGCCATAGTACTCAAACTGCTCTATTACAACTGACAAATGATGTTCTTCAAGCCATGGACCAGGGTCATCAAAACAGTGCAGTATTTATCGATCTGATGAAAGCTTTCGATCTTGTTAACCACCCTCTTCTACTCACCAATCTCCACTCCCTGGGCTTCTCGCCCGGAGTTATAAACTGGTTCCATAGCTACCTATTAAACAGGTATCAAACAGTGAATTTCAACTCTGCCACCTCAGAAAAAGCAGTCATAAATGTTGTTGTACCTCAGGGCTGTATCCTCGGACCCCTCCTTTTCTCAGTTTTTATTAACAATATTCCCCAAGTTATATCCTCCTGTTCATCATTGCTGTATGCCGATGACCTTGTCCTGTACACTAGCTCAGATGATGTCCACTCCATTAATCTTAAGCTCTCTATGGACCTACAAAATATTCAATCCTGGATCTCCAAAAACAAGCTAGTTCTCAACCTTGGAAAGACCAAGGCTATGCTCTTTGAATCCCCTATCAAACTAAAACCATGCCATGAATCTTTCCAGGTCAATTGGGCTGATGGCTATCCATTAGAGACGGTAATCTCTTTCAAATATCTAGGTGTCTCACTTGATGAATCCCTCACCTATGACACTCATATTACCGCCACCTGTAAGACCGTAAATGCCAAACTTGGCTTAGCCTACAAAACGAGCTATACTCTTACCCCCACTGCTAGGACTGCCATTGCCAGAGGAATCCTGCTTCCATCACTTTCTTACGGGTTCATAATCTATACAAATGCCTCTAAGGCAACTCTTCATAAGTGGGATACTACTTATAACAACATATGCCGTTACGCCTCTGCATCTTCTAGACTAAAACATCACTGCTTGCTGTACTCTGACCTAAATTGGCCATCCCCATTGCACATCACCGCCTCTCTCTTGGGAACCTTCTGGACAGTGTACTGCGATCAAGTATGCCTGCCTACCTTGCCTCCCTGCTGACCCTGCAGCATGTCTCCTATGGTCTCCAATCTACTGGCCTTTCCTTGATGAGCATTCCTAGATGTAAAACTACCAAAAGGAAATCAGGCTTCTCGCACGTAGGTCCCTCCTATTGGAACTTGCTACCCCTAGATGTACGCCTTGCCCCTAATCATACCACCTTTAAGAAGAGACACCACTCCCTCCTTACAGCTTGTACTCAATGTACCTGCTTCAACCCTCCTTAGATCTTGATTCCCACTGCCATGACTGCCCTGGGTATCCCCTCTATGTTATGAGCTGGCACCCTGCCTACTTTCAACTTCCCTTTAACCTATCCCACTATTACCTCTCTCTCAGCCTCCTACCAATAATATCCTTTCAGTTGCAGGAGGCTGTTATGTTACCCTGCTACGATATGTTTTTTCTCATTTTCTGTACCTTATATTTGTGATATTACTATGATAGTTCTACACATGGGCACTTATCTCTATTTGTATAATTTACACCATTGCATGCCTTGTACCAATATTTGTCTTAATCTTTGTTCTCACTTTCTGTTTGTGATGATTGCATATACCCTGTCACTGTATTCACTGTAACTGCATCTCACTGTCTTGTTGACCTCCCGGGGCGTGCCTGAAAATAGTCACTTTCATGTCTAGTGTACCTACCCGGTTATCAAAAAAAAAAAAAAAGTTAGGCGATCAGGAGTGGCCCTCATTGTGTGGTTCAGTTTTTGCCTCTTATTGAGTCACAGGTTTAGTTCGACATCACCTGACAGCAGTAGGAGGTACAAGCAGGATTGGGAAGAGGGTGGGCGGGAGAAGGGTAGTTTGTTTATTCATTTAGAACACTGCAGGAGAAGGATGGTTTCATTATGCTGGGCAAGGGTTAATAATGTAAGGTGAGGGAAAGACCCATGTGAGCAAGGGGGCAATAGGTCAAGAGTTCTGGGTTGTGATAACGTTAAAGTGGTGGGTGACACTGATTCTGGGTTCGAGATCATATCTGCTGGTTGCAGGTGTGCCAGGAAGGACAAGCAAATGGGTAGTCCTTTGGTGAGAGGGAACGTTGTGATGCAGAAAGTAGAAGAAATCAGACCAGTGAGGAAAAGGGAGGATATGTGGAGTAGAATGACACCACTAGGCAGCTAACAACCAGAGGGATCTGGTGAGCTGTGTGCATCAGCGTAGTACTGGGATCAAGGTCTCTGCTTCCTAACTGATGGCAGGAGGACCTAAGGCTTATCAATAGGATTCTTTGTAAGTGAAGACATTATTGAGTAGAGAAAAAAGAAAGTTAAGTTTAAGAGAACAATCTACAAAATTTGCGATGAGCAGTTCCCCTTTAAGAGGAGAAAATAGTTAAATTAAGTTGAAGAGAACGATCAATAAAAAGTTGCATTGATCTTTAAGAGGAGAAAATAGTGAGATTAAGCTGAAGAGAACGATCAAAATAAAAAGTTGCAGCGAGCAGTTCCCCCTTAAGAGAAGTTTGCTCACTTTCTTTAAGTGTTTCAGGAGTAGCTATAGCCAATGAGTAACATGGGAGGTAATAGGGGAGGAGTTTGAGAGTATTTAATACTGGTTGAGGGTGGAGGATGGGTGGTTGGGCGCGACATTTCAGCAGGAGCACAACAGCCAGCCCGGAGTTACAGAGCACAGCTGATAAATCGAAGTACAACCATCTTTACATTCTTTTCCTCTGAAAATAAGGTTCCAGCCACCCCCCCCACCCCCAGCTTGGAGAATCAGCAAATGCCACAGTGGTTTGATACTGGACATCTGGTAATAAGAGGCCTGAATATTTGTACCCTGTTGGTTCAGGTAATGCCTACCTTTTTGCTCCAATTTTAGTAAAGATGCCAGGATGGAGTTCAGATCTCTTCTCAATTCTGAGTATAGTTCTCTTACACTCCCCTGAAGGAAATTCAGTGCTTGTCAAGCTGCTATCTCATTCAATTTTCCCAAATTATAGGGTTCTCCCCACCTTACCATTCACTGTGCCTCTTCCCATCACTCATTCTCCTCCTTCCACTGTGACTTCACTACTGACTCCTGCAGTTACCCTTGATATTGGTCCCTGGGCTTCTGCCCACCACCCTCCTACTTCTGGTTCCCCATCACCCTGTAACTACACTAGAGTGGTCCCCTCTTCGCCTTCCTTAATCAACAACCTTTGCTCTCTTGTCTCTGTACATTGCAAATGCTGTTATCCTGTAACGCTAGAGTGTATTGTGTTTTAATTGCAAATGCAGTTAACCTCCAGAATCTTATTGTATAGTTATGAATTTTCTTCTAGCACTCCTTGTCAATACACAAATATAATAACCAGGGAGCATTTTTTCCACATAGGAAAACCTGGTTATAATTCATCAATATAACCAGCTGGTTATCACAGCGAACATGCGCTGGGTTTCCATCGCTCCATGCATGTGTAAGCTGCCACCTTCCCTTTGTCACGCCAGACACCTCACCTCTTGCACTCAGACTCTGCAGTAAGCAAATATTAAAAAATCAACTTACCTCTTTTAAGTACACGTCGGAGGAATTAGTTTACAAAAAAAAAAAAGAAAACGTTGCAAATGAAAATTACGTATCTACTGTAATTCTTGATCTTCCTGTGTATCTTCACCATTCATCACTGTTGAGTGTCTGGCTGAAGACAGGCACCATGAGGGAGATTTTTATTTTTATTTTTTTTGGAAGGAGGAACAGGTGCCATCAGTGCCGCCCATGAGGCCGACGTGTTGCATGGTGCTCATGGGTTGGCCAGTAATGGTCATTGGATCCTCCTCCACCTCAGTTTTGCACACCGAGGAGACAGAAGGAAAGAAGGTATAGGGAAAATAAGGGTGGGGCAAAGGAGCCAAAGAAGATAGCAAAAGGGAGAGGAGTAACTGAAAAAGAATAAGCAGACCAGAGGACAGAGAAGGAGAAGGACCTGAAGGTTATGGGTCAAGAACGTCCCAGTCCCTGGACGACCAAAAGTAGGAAGGGAGAAAGAGAGAAAGAGGGATAGAAAAATGCTTTGAAGGAGAGCGGGAAGAGAGAGGGAGGCTAACACCCATTAGGACGAGGGTTGATCAGAAGATAACTATAAATATTGGACTCGAGGGAGGTTCCGAAGATTCTGATAATCCTGATGAGTAAGGCTCTCTCTATTTCTGATCCCAAATCTCAAGGGGAAAATCCCCACTCTGTCTTCCCCCTTGCAGTTACCATAAGGAGAAAACCAAGGTTTTTGAGGTTGAGGGGGGAGGGGAGAGAAGGAACCCCTAAAATAATACCATCCCCACAGTGAAGTAAGAGAGAGAAAAGACAACAAGGGGCAAGGGAGTTATAGCCAGCCCCAGAACCGCCTCATCCTAGATGACTGATAGCTGGAAGCCATGGAGTGGCTACGCCCCACAGAGCAGTTCAGCATAGAGGAGTGTACCACCAGAAGACCCTATGAAAAACCCCTAAAGGGTCCCCACTCACCCATTTCCAACAGCCCCCCCAGAGGCCTCTTGACACCTGCCAAAGAGGAAAGAAAACAATCCATGGGGGTGATTGAGTAGGGAGGTGGTACGGCTCAGGGACTGAGGCCTTATGAGGGGAAGGTGGGAGGGATTCAGTGATGAATAGGGAAAAAATGAGAGGAGGGGGATTTTCTGCTAGCTGGTCAGGTATGGTACTGGTCAGGATGAGGTGGGGTCCCCTGATCCCTAGGGGAAGGAAGACACCTCTGAAGTTCCTGTCTCACCCTGTGGGAGAAGAGATGGGTCCCCTGGAAGGAGGAGGCCAGTAACCTGTGCAGGGCCAAAGGTGACAACCATAAAAGGTGAAGCCGTGCCATCCGCCTAATGCAGATTGCTTTCTCCGCAAGCCATGAAGTGACCTCATTGGCTTTGTATGATGCCCTTGACTGGTGCCTTGCCAACTCCAGTCCTATCATAGAGAGGGCTATGACTTGCTGGATGGTCTTTGAGTCAGGCAGCAATGCTAGTGCCTGGCTCAGCATCACCCACAGATGTCTGCTATAGGCAGCATGGTGTGCCAGATATGAAATGATAGCAAGCATCATCCTTATAGAGGAGAAAACTCTCCACCCTAGCTGAACAAACTCCCCAGAGTCTGGATCAGGGGCTAGTCACAGACAGGTTATCTATGCCCTGAAGGGGTGTCCAGATGCATCAGTCCAGAAGGTGGATGAGGCAAAGAGCCTGGAGACCCTTGGGTTGTACAATACTGTCTCTGACAGTCCATAGGGGCTGGTTCTGAGGAGTATTGAAGCTGCCAGGCGCTGTATGATACCTCCCAGAATGGAACTGGCTAGGATTGGACTACCAAATTATTTGCCCCGTAGTCACCTAAAAAGGCTTACATCACACGCTCGGTATTGTCTCAGGCATAATGAGAAATGTGTAAGTCCCTGACCAGCCTCAAAAGGAAGAACTGATACTGGGCCTGATCAGCATCTGAGGCCAGATGGGCAGAGGAATCCTCTTCCCCTGTGGAGGAAGACGAGGAGGCTGAGGAACTTGTAGAGTCAGATTCTGGCTATGGAGGGAGAACCGGTCAGAAGACCTGCTCATCCATGGCCCTAACATACTGTGGGAAAGCCACAGCCCAAGATTTGAACTGTTCCCAGGTCAAAGGTCCCAGAGGATCCACGAGGTCTGGGAGAAGGGGAGCTGGTCACAGAGGTACAGGTGAACCTGCCATCTGACATGATATGTCTCTGCTAGGACTAGAAGGCATAAGCAGAAATTCACAGGTCTGTGAATACACTTAACACATATCGGTTGGAACTTAACCCTGTAGGGTAAGCTACCCTATGAGGGGAATGGGGCTACATGGATCCAGAAGGGTGGTCCCCAGCACCACTCAGTGAGACCTCCCTTGGAGGACAAAGGGAGCAGACCAAGCTCAGCACTATGGCTCCTCCCCCAACCCCGAAGGGCAACGTGAGTATGCCAATGTCCTTTGCCCTGTTCCCTCATCCCTGTTGACTCTGAGAAAGCTCTCTTCCTCAAACCGTGTGCCAAAGAGGAAACAGAGAAGGCAAGTACCTTATCATGTTAGAGTAAAGCAGTCTGCAGTGTTTTTGTTTGCTGAATCATGTTATTTAAGGCCATTTGTTTATGATTCATGTAATAGTGTTTTCTTCTCTTTTGTACCATTGATGTCATGGAGGTGCACCTTGACTCCTACAGTAAAATCTTTTATTTACCTAACAGTCATGACTGTGTCTTAATTGCAAGGTAGTAATTTATTTTCTCTAGCTAAGGGAAAACTCTGTTGGCATCCACCATTAGATGAGCATACTACCCAAGTTAACATATGGTGACCTTCCTAGCCTTGTGCAGGAAAAAGTAAGTGTCATGGGGCAAACCACAGGTGGTGGCAGCTGAAAACAAGGTAATAGATGACTTTCTAAAGGTTCTCTAGTTACAGCCAAAAGAGAAAGGGCTGTTACATTTGGTGACAGCGTGAGATCACAGTTAACCTTTGAGCACTAAAAGATAGAGTTGGCCAGTAGAAAACTCTCCCTTAGGAGTCATGAAAAAGGACATACAAAAGAGGGCACATTTACAATTGTTTCTTGTTTCTAGACAGTGCAGTTTAGTGTAGGTTAAGAAAATGAGCGCCACAGAATTTGACCCACTTACCGTACAACAGCTTTGTGACAAGTGTCAAGAAAAGGGGGTTCATCTTGGAGGTCTAAAAAACAAAATAAAAGGCATACCTCATAACTACCCTGGTGGCTCATTTCCAGAAGCAGAAGGTCCCTGTGGGTGAGTCAGGAGCTGGGGTAGCAAACTCCCCAAATTAACTTAATACCCTGCAACTTCAGCTGTTGCTGCAAAACAAGGAACTGGAGGTGAAAAGGCTGGAAGTGGAGACAAGAATACTGGAGGCAGAGGAAAGAGGAAATATTTGCCAGCAGGAACTAGAGCTAGAAGCAAAAAGACTGGAAGCAGAAGCAAAACGACTGGAGGCAGAGGGAAAAAAAAGGCCTACACCATGAGAAGGAGATCATGACCCTGTACCAGCAGGGTATGCCACCTATACAGTGACACCAACACTTCGAAATACACACCTGTCAGCAAAATCAGCACTTTGCAGGCAGGTCGCTGTGTTGGTGTGCCTGAGAAAGGGTCTTGCTGTCTCCCGGTCCTGCACCCCAACCCCGAATCAACTACAACTGGAGTTAAAAATCCTAAAGATGGGGGGGCAGAGTCCCCTGCATGGGAGGTTCAGGGGCCTTCACCTCCTGATAAAAAATCAGGACCGGGAGACACACCGGAATCATTTAGACTGCAACTTGTGGTTGATGATTCCTGTTGGCGAGATGCCGGTCGACATAAAGGATGTCAAACAGCATGGTAGAGCCCACCAGCACCATGTAAGTAATCATGGAGAGCGTTTGTCCCATGAAGCCAAAATTAATTCTAAATTGTTTCCGCAGTATAGAGAGGAGGATGATCTTGATCTGTTTTTAAGGTCCTTTGAGTGGGTATGTGGGAAATTTCAATTGGGTAAGGCTTCCTGGTCAACTTATCTCATACCCTTACTTATGGGACATGCTTTGCAGGCAATGACCAAAATGAGTAATGAAGTCTGTGTTGAGCGTGATAAGGTTAAAACAGTGTTGTTAAAACATTTTGAATTAACTCCTGAGGCTTACTAAAGGAAATTTAGAGATAAAGAAAAGCCCAAAAGACAATTATGTGGAATTGCAGGTTCAGCTATGCACTTACCTTGGCAGGTATGTGGATGGAGCAAAAGCAGACACTGTGGAGCTAATCGAAGATTTGTTGCTGAGGGAATAGATTTTTAAAACTGTACCTTAAGATCTCTGTGTATGGCTGTTAGACAGGATGTGCAGTTTCTCGAAGGACGTAGCCGCAAGCACAGATCTGTACATGGTCAGCAGACCATACGCACAGCATAAGTCTCATGGGGGTTTCAGCAATTGGTAATCACAGGAGGAGGGGTGCCATCACAGTACCTCTGCCAACCACTAGGGTTGTGTGGTATTAAAGCAAGGTCTCGATTGGCAGTATTTACTCTACACAAGGGAACCCCACAAATGGCCCTTGCAAGGAGCAAATGTGCTGTGTAATGGACTATGCTGATAGAAATCCCCCTCCCACCCATTTGCATTGTGGTCTCCTCCACACTTTGCCCTGGTGCAAATCCAGATTGAGTGTGCAAACCTGGATTTTGTGAATACCATCTTGGCTTGTTCATGTGAAACCCAATTTGTACCTGGGCAAACTATAAACAAATTATTGAGAAATATTTTACTTAGGATCAGCTTCAAGAAAGGGGCTCATCTTAGATTTATTTTTGTTACTGCTCTGCTATTGATGTGTGGGGATATATACTCAAACCCAGGATCTCATCAGATGGAAGTACTAAGTATGAATACTCTTAAGGGAAAGGAATTTATTATAGTACATTTCAACATACTCAGCCTGGTTAATAAAACAGATGCTCTTGGAGAATGGGTACTGAAAAATGAACCTGATATAATTGTCTTAACAGAGACATGGTTAAATGTAAGGATATCATCTGTTATTGTTGGAATAGATGGGTATCAAATGTATAGGTATGACCATAACAAAAGAGGGGGATGAATAATGATGTATGCCAAGCAACAATTAGATATCAATAGTCTTTCTACTGGAGTCAATTATCTTGGCATAGAAGCATTAGCAGTGGAGTTGAAACTCTCCTTTTCCCAGTCCATATTTCTTCTGGGAGTCTGTAAACCACTTAATTTTGAGATCATGCATGATTACTTAAAGAAATATAAAACACATAAAATATTGTTAATAGGGGATTTTAATATAATTTGGGAATCAATTTCTACTGAACATGAATTGTTTGATATGGCCACAAGTTTAGGATTTAGCCAATTAATTTAAGGGGGCTACTAGAATTAATACCAAGGACAGTATGGAATCTTCTACTTTGGATTTGTTTTTTGCTACCATATTATTATATAATTTTTGGGGGGTGCTGATGGATACATTTATTGACCACCAAAGGGTGGTATGCATAAGATCTAAAGAAAAAAGTGTCCAACTTGGAAACTGGGAGTTTAAAAGGATGTTTAAATACTTTGATTATATACAGTTCATGCAGGACCTAGAAAGGGTGGATTGGGAAGGGGTAGACTTCATTCCCACTGTAAATGAGGCCTGGAAATATTTAAATGTGGAATTTGTGAAAATACCTAACTTACTTGAAGTAGGCTGTTGGTTAACTAAGATCTGCTGCTTGTCCAATTGGTGGGGAAATGGGCAGACATTATCTGCCATCAAAGTCTATGGGCCAGATATTCAAAGCATTGCACCTAGCGCAAAGCCGTAGTGCAGGAATAATGCTGGATTTGTGCCAGGCTGCAATATTCAGAAGCCCTAATTGCGCCGGCACTGTGTGATAGTGCCAACGGTAAAAGTAAATGTAGGCTGGGGCGGGAGTTAGGGAAGTGGCCATGAATGGTGGCTGCGTTGCACATTCAAATGTATAGCGCCACGCTACAGGCATTAGCGTGACCTGTAGTGTGGCACTAAATACCGCCTACAAAAAGCTGGCAGTAATGCAGCAGTGCCCCCCCAGCATGATCCCTGAGCCCTGATAGCCTCAATAAGCACAGTAATCCCTGATGTGCTAGTGGTCCCCCCCAACTCCCCAGCATGATCCCCGACCCCAGTAGCAGTGGTAATAAAATAATTTCCCTGGTGTTCTAGTGGTCCCCCAACCCCCAAGCACAATCCCCGACCCCTGTAGCCACAGTAATAAAATAATGTCCCTGGTGTTCTAGTGGTCTCCCCCACCCAGAAGTGCATCACCCATCCTCCTTTACACAGACTAGGTATGGAGCTGGCAACCATCTCACCCCTCCTCTCACCACCATGGCTGATCGCCAACTGCAGTATGCATGAGCACTACTAAAGGAGTTGCGCTCATGCATACCACAGTCTGCGGCCAGCCATGGTGGCGAGAGGAGGGCTGAGATGGTCACTGGCACCGTAGCTAGTCTGTGTAAAAGAGGATGAGTGGCGCACTTCAGGGTGTGGGGGGACCACTAGACCACCAGGTATTGCTGTCTTTTTGGGGCTACTGGGGGTCTGGATCATGCTTGAGGGGTGGGGGGACCACTAGAACACCAAGGAAATTATTTTATTACCATGGCTATGGGGGTCAGGATCATTCTTGGAGGGTGGGGGGACCACTAGAACACCAAAAAAATTATTTTATTACCATGGCTATGGGGGTTGGAGATCATGCTTGGGGGGGGGGAACCACTAGAACACCAGGGAAATCATTTTATTACCACAGCTACGGGAATCAGGGATCATGTTTGGGAAGTGGGGAGATCACTAGAACACCAGGGAAACTAATTAAGTACCATGGCTACAGGGGTCAGGTATCGTGCTTGGGGGTTGGGGAGAGCCACTGGACTACCAGGGAAAAATACATTTTAATTACATTGGATGGGGGTCAGGATTTGTGCTGGGGGGTGAGGGGACCACTAGACTACCAGGGAAACTGGTGTGTAACAGGCACACATATGCATGGGTGCATTGTATGCAACCATACCTCTCAACTGTCCCTGATGTTACCTCCATATTTTCCTCTGTCCCTCATAAAAGTTGTGGTTTTGTGACAGAACAGTGGGGAATACACTCACACAATAATGTTGAACATTAAAGTTACAGACTTGTTCCTCTTCTGAGGATGCATCATATCACAGATCCCCTATCAGCATTCTGAGTGAATAGTAGCACATTTTAGGATATGTCCCTGATTCTGGGTCTTTGTCCCCGATGTTTATAAGCCTTGTCCCTGATTCAAGAGGCAAGGGGTTGGGAGGTACGTATGCAGTAACTGTGCCTGCTAGAACACATTTCCAGCTGCGTCCAGCCTGTGCTTCCATTCCGACCAAAAGGGGTAGCTTTGTGCTCCATGCAGTAGCACCGGGCAAACTGCATGGTAATGTATGCTAAGCAGCACCTAATGAGATGCAAATATACCTATTTGCCCATGGATTACATAAGTAGGCTCATTTGCATGGGAGCTTAAAATATAGCTCCCGTTTGCCCCGGCCTAACCAATTTGCACTGGGCTTACTTCAGCATAGCACAGTTCTGTAGTGTGTGGCTTACATTGTTGTTTGCAGTAGATGTCAGACATCTCTTTGCAATCACACTCAATGTTCTCCACCTGCAGCACTGGCTTTCTCCAGGGTCTAATGAGCTGCAGTAGCAGTGTGCACTTCCCTGTTGCTATATTCAGTGCTGTTTTATTCCAGGGCAATTTCTGCCCTGCACTCCTGGCCCTGTTTGCCCGGCTTCCTTTGCTTGCTATATTCAGCTGGTTTTGCACCAGGCTATTTCCTTTTCAATACAGCTTGCTTTGTGCTCTGGGCTAAGTTTGCCCACCAGGCAGTGCTAATTTAGCCCTAGGGCAAAGTTTTGAATATCTGGCCCTATGTTTCTATTACATGTGCCATTGAGAAAGGTCTATCGAAGTGTTTAAAATGCTATAAGGTATAAAGGAAAATTACATAAATTGTGAAAAAAAGCAAATAAATAAACAATGGCAGAAGACAAAGAGAACCTTGGCCCAAGTAGATTAGGATAGGTATAGAGCATTAAGAAATAAATATCTAAAAGAAGTGAGAAGTGCAAAACAGGCTGTTGTGCTATAAGTACATACTTGAGGATACTCAATTTTCTCATCCTGGATAGTTCTTGAACTGATTCACAAACTTCAGGAACTAGGTAAAAATGGTTACTCAAAAATGTTTAATATTGACGGCAAATACATGGAACAGGGACCTGAAGTCGCAAACCGGTTTAATGACTTTTTTGTGAATATGGATGCAATACCTGAGGTCACAAACAATATTACACAAATACAGCAGGAAAATGAATACATCCAAAGTAGGGCTAAGGAGCAGTTGTTCAGTTTTGGCAAAATAAAAACAAACAAGGTGGTGTCATTAGTATTAAATATTAATGATAGGAAAGCAATTGACCTTGATGAGATATGTAGTAAACTACCGAGGAATGCTGCACCTGTGATTGCCTACCCTTTAATACAGATCTTTTCCCTGTCACTGAGCACAGAATTACCGGAGGAGTGGAAAACTGTGAAAGTGATTCCCAGTTTCAAATCTGACATAGAGGAACAAGATCATCAATTACAGACCAATATCGTTAATTCCAGTGGTGGCAAAGACCTGTGAGAAAATGGTGGTGAACAATGTTAAGCTATACTTGAGTACATGCAATATCATAAACCGAAATCAGTCAGGCTTTAAGAGAAAAATACAGTACTCAGACTGCGTTAATAAAAGTAACTGGGGATATTCAAGTAGCTACGAATAATGGGTTACAGACATGAGCAATATTACTTGACTTATCAAAGGCTTTTTACACATTGAATCATAACATATTAATACAAAAACAAAGAAAATATTGGATTCACAGATATTGTTGCAAACTGGTTCAATAATTATTTAAACGGAAGGAAACATGGGGCATGTTTAAATATACAATATTCATAATTGAGAGGAATAAAATAGAGAGTGAGTACCCTAGGGGTTAATACTGGGGCAGCTCCTCTTTAGCTTGTTATGTTTGCTTGCACACATGCACAAGAAATATGTTGTGGCAGCTTGCTGCAGAAGCAGGATGTGGAGGTGCGGCACTGTTTTGGCCAATGTCCCCGGTGCCTTTGAGACTTGGCCCGCTTTCCCCAATGCAGTGGCACGCTGCTGCTGACACTAGTTCAGCCAGTGTGCCACCACCTTGAAATGTTTTCACCGCTGCAATCAAGGACTGCCTCCTCATTGCAGCGTCAGCCATTCCGCTGAAATGAGGAAGCAATCCGTCATTGCAGGGCGGTACCTTGCCGTTCGCATGCCCCCAACCCAGTTAATTTGCCGATGGGGGAGCCCACTCTCCGTTGGCATATTGTAACTCCCTCCCCATTTGTTGTTTGCCGAGGGAGTGCCCTATCCTCTGTGGCATCATGCACCCCCCAATAGTCTCTCTTTGCAGACGGGGGGCCCAATCACCATCGGCTTCAGTCCCCACTCTGTTCAGTTTGCCGAAGGGAGAGCCCACTCCCCGTCAGCATAATGTCCCTCCCAATTTGTTGTGTGTCAAGGGGGATGTCCAATACCCCTCGGCTCTTCCCCCTCCTGTATGTGCCAAAGAGGGTGCTCAATCAGCCATCGGCTACAGCTCCCCCCAAAAAAATCATTCAGATGGCATGCTTGGAGCCCACCCCAGCATGCCAAATGCCCCTGTAAAACCAAAAACCATCCCACAATGTTTTTCCTTTTTCTTCAAAAACCTGTAAAACAGAAAATGGTCCCTCACTGCGTTGGGTGGCCCTTCCCCCAACCCGCACCCACCCTCTGGGCACCATGCCTCCCCAAAACCCCTTTACCCCATACTTACCTCTGGAGCCCAGCATGACGAACTTCGGTGGACCGGGAATACATCTGCACTCTTCAAAGCCAACTGCAAACTGAAGAAATGCCGGTAAGCTGTATAATGGCATAAACAGGGTTTCTCAACTTTTGCTGCATATCTCAAGCATTTTTGGGAATTATGGCACCAAATTTTCAACATGGGGTTATTGGGACCCATCCTCATGAATTCAGCCACTATCATGGAGTTATTTGGTCCTGAAAGGTGATTTCACAGTCACTGCGCAGAATCACCTTTCAGGACTGAATAATGAAATGACTGTGCTACTGTTCATGAGGTGAGCTCTCAAAACACCTATGTTGCAAATTTGGTGTAAAAGATCCAAAAAATTGCTGTTTTACAAGCTTGCAATGCGCAGTTTGTGCACACGCTGGTAATTTCACGAATTTGTAATATTTTCACTCCAGATTTTCAACACTGCCATTTTTCCACACTTACTTATGAACAGTACAGCTGTCATTTTACACATCCTTGCCAAAATGTGTTTTTGTACTTCCGGCGCTAAATAGCTTGGTCGCTTTGGGAAATCAGTTTTTGGGATAGATCGAGACAATGACAGTGACACTGTTCATGAGCAGAGGTCCTAAAATGCCTATGTTGAAAATTTGGTGATGAAAGTCCATAAAATGATTGTGTAACAAGTGTGTGTTGCGCAGTTTACATGCAGCTTTGTAACTGTAATATTTTCATGCCAGATTTTCAACTCTGGCATTTTTTCACCCCTCCTTATGAACAGCACAGCTGTCATTTTTCACATCCTGGCTGAAATGTGTTTTTGCACTTCTGGCGCAGAATGACGCTGTCACTTTGGGAAATCAGTGTTTGGGACAGATTAAGATCGATCAAGTGAGAGAGGGTGAGTGAGCGAGCTCAACTGAGCTCTGTCAGGACTGCTGTGGATTTCTTTGTGGGCAGAAAAAGACACCAACACAGGCAGGAGCCCAGTACAAAAGGGCAGCCTGCAGCGCCAGGAGAAATAGAATGAGCAAGTGAGAAAGGGGGAGTAAGCAAGTTCAATGGAGCTCAGCTGGGACTTTAGAGTTGCCCACCCTCCTTCCCAGGGTCCTCTGTGGTCTTATATTATAGCAGGGTCTCTGGAGTGGAGGCAAAGCAATGATTGGATACTTTTAGGATTGCTGTAATAATACAGATTTAGTTCTGTTTATTTCTCTAACTGGGCTAAGCACTGAGAAAGGAAACATATTCAATTCAGTGCTTTAGAGTAACTGGTAATTGCTACTTTTCTTTTAAACTTAGATTGTGGGATTTTAGTGATACTGTACTTTCTTTGTTGTCTTTACTTATAATTGTTTTTGGGCTGTTGAAAATTTAAGACATAGTGGTGGTGTAATTCTGTGCTCTCTTTAATTGCTGCAAATTTTATCTTGGCTTGTCTGACTGCCCTGTAGTTGGGTGAAAGGTTTTAATTGTCTGGCCTCTGACCTCAGCTACGTGATAACTGGAGGTGGGGCTTAGTCAGAGTTGAGGTAGCAAGTAGAGTTTTATTTTCTCAGAAGAAGCCAGAAGGGGAAGGAAGGAAACATATTCAATTCAGTGCTTTAGAGTAACTGGTAATTGCTATTTTTCTTTTAAACTTAGATTGTGGGCTTTTAGTGACACTGTACTTTCTTTGTTGTCTTTACTTATAATTGTTTTGGGCTGTTGAACATTTAAAACATAGTGGTGGTGAAATTCTGTGCTGTCTTTAAATGCTGCAAATTTTCACCCCCCCCTTCCCCCAACTCTTAATTATATGCCCTGTTAAATCTGATTGACAGGAGCTAACCACAGGGTATAGTAAGGGGTATGAAGTAGGAGGGGCATAAGGGGGAAGAAGCCCACCCTCAGCACGACAAGTGTTTTGACTCATTTATTTATTTATTGGTTTTTTTTTTTTTTTTAAGAAAATTATCTGAGGATCAGTGGCAGGATTTTTAGGACAGTAAATTAATAAAAAGGGAACTAGGAGAGCTTCAGTAGCAGACAAGTAGTGAAATTGCAGTATAATGTGGGAGTGGTGCAATGCAGTGGCTGGGCAGCCATATTCAGGCAGACCTTCTGGACACTGAGATGCTGCCCCATCTGCATGCATCTCTGGACTATGGGATGAGGTAGCCAGACTCAGAGTGGAAGTAAACTGGGTCAGGAGTACCATCACCCCTATCCAGAGACCACCCAATCCAATGCAACTGCCTCAAAGGATGCCGAGAACGAGGAGCACTTGGATGACAGTGGGTTCAGGGAGGATTAGAACGGTCAGGCAGAGGCACATCCCTGATCCTACTCTGCTCAAGAACTCATATGCCACACTGGCAAATGAGGACAACCAAATAGAGGTACCCAGAGAAGTGGAAGGAAAGGATGTGGAGGTTAGCCAAGGAGGTGACCTCAGCGGAGAAAGCAGTGGACCCCAGAGGAGGAGGAAGCGAATCCTGGTGGGAGACTCCATCATAAGAGGGATCCAGCTAGGAACACAGGAGGGGGATGACAGGGAGGTGAGGTGAGGTGCCTACCAGGTGCCACAGCATGGAGGGATGGAAGGAAGATCCTGGGATCACTGGGAAGGCAAGACGGGAGGGTGAGCTGGATGTCATTATCCACCTAGGTACTAATAACCTGGCAAATGGGGAGCCAAAGGAAGTTCAGGAAGAGTTTAGGAAATTGGGGAGGGGTCTCAAGCAAGTAGCTACTTCTGTCACTTTCTCAGAAGTACTACCTACGAGAGGCAAGGGAGAGCATAGGAATGCATGCACCAGGAACTTTAACTCATGGTTGAAGAACTGGTGCTGTGAGGGAGGGTTTGGATTCATTGGTGACTGGGGACCCACCTGGAGGGATGGAGGTTTGTTCAAGCCTGACGGCCTGCATCCATCCTGGAGGGGAATCCAAGCACTCAATGATAAGTTTAAATGCTACATTGACAAGTATTTAAACTAGCAAAGGGGGGTGGCAGGCCAGCAAGGAGGGTACCTACTTGCTCACCCCCCACAGCTAGCAGTGGAACCAGTGAACCAGAGGAGTGGCTATCTCTGCAAAGCAGTGTGCAAAAGATGGAGATTAGTGCCCAAGAGGTGGATAGGCAGAAAAGGCACAAAATTCAGCAGAAGGGCAGACAGCAAGGAGAACCAGGTATAAAGGACAACAAAGGAAGGGGCTGGAGTAGAACAGTGAAACAGTCTAGGGAGGTCAAAACATGGAAAGCCATGTGTGCAAATGCCAGGAGCCTTAGCAACAAGATGGAAGATCTGGAGGCTGTCATGATGCAGTCAGACCTGGACATTGTGGCCATCACTGAAACCTGGTGTAATGATAACCATGACTGGGAGATGGCCATACCTGGCTACAACATATTCAGAAGGGACAGAGCAGGCAGGAAGGGAGGAGGAGTGGCACTGTATGTGAAAAATGACATAAGGGCCACAGAGATCCAGGAGGAACAAATTGGGGGAGAGATACTGTGGATTAAGCTGGAAAGGATAATGGGAACAGCCATCCGCACAGGTGTGGTCTATAGACCACCAGCCCAGGAGGAAGAAACAGATAGGGAGCTGATGCTAGCCATCCAAAGGATGGCAGACAAGGGTGAGGTAGTACTGTTTGGAGACTTCAGTATTCCAGACGTGGACTGGAGCATCCCAGCAGCAGCATCAACTAGGAGCAGATTTATCCTGGACTCCCTTCAGGGTGCCTTCCTCAAGCAACTGGTCATTTAACCAACTTGGAAGAAGGCAATACTAGACCTTGTCCTGACAAACAGGGGCAGTGTGATGGGGGTAACAGTGGGGGAGCACCTGGGGAACAGTGACCACCAGTCATTGTGGTTTGAAATCACAAAAAGAGCACACAAAGACACGTATCCTGGATTTTAGGGGGGCAGACTTTGGGAAAATGGGGAGATACTTGAAAGAGGCATTAAGGGGAATGGGACAGGAATCAAGGGTTGAGGAACAGTGGGCAGTATTTAAAAATGGGGATTACAAGAACAACAGAATTATGCATTAAGCAGGTTAGCAAAAGGAAAAGGAAGAGGAGACCATTATGGTTTTCCAAAGAGGTAGCAAAGAAAGTGAAAGCCAAAAAGATTGCATTCAGGCAATACAAAAAGACACAGGCAGAAGGGGATAGGGAGAAGTACCAGGAGAAGCAAAGGGAGGCAGGGAGGTCAGTAAGGGAAGCCAAAGCTCAGACAGAAGAACACATTGCAAAATCAGTGGGTAGAGGACAAAACCTTTACAGGTACATAAGTGAAAAAGAAAGACAAAGGAGGGATAGTGAGACTGAAGGGGAGGATGGGAGCGTGGAGGATGACAACAGTAAAGCTGACATATTGAACAGGTATTTCTGCTCAGTCTTTACTGAGGAAGAGGAGGGTAATGGGTCTGAAGGGAGTACAAGGGGTGAGAATGGTGCAGAAATGGACACAAGTCCCTTTACACAAGAAAGAGTCCTGAAGGAAATGGAAGTAATAAGGGTTGATAAAGCAATGGGGTCAGATGGGGTGCATCCCAGGGTCCCTAAAGAACTAAGAGAGGCGGTGGCTGAACCTCTGGCTATCCTGTTTAGCCAATCACTGGAAACAGGGGAGGTACCCAAAGACTGGAGGACTGCAGATGTAGTCCCCTTATACAAAAGCGGGAACAAAGAGAAAGCAGGGAACTACAGATCAGTCAGCCTCACCACGGTAGTGGGGAAGATCATGGAAGCAATACTGAAGGAGAGATTGGTGGAACATCTGGTTGTCAATGGACTACAGGACCCAAGCAGCATGGTTTCACCAGGGGGAGGTCATGTCAGACCAACCTCATTGAATTTTTTGACTGGGTGACTAGAGAGGTGGATCAGAGGAGGGCAGTGGACATGGCCTATTTGACTTCAGCAAGGCCTTTGATACTGTGCCACATAGAAGACTATTACACAAACTGGGGAATATGGGTGTGAGCAGGACAGTAGTGTGGTGGGTAGGTAACTGGCTGGGTGGCAGGACACAGAGAGTGGTGGTAAATGGCTGTCACTCCACAGAGGGAAGAGTGACCAGTGGGGTACCACAGGGATCAGTGCTGGGACCGGTCCTATTCAACATCTTCATCAGTGACATTGCACAGGACCTAGAAGGCAGAATTTCACTGTTCGCTGATGACACAAAGCTCTGTAACAGAGTAGACACACCAGAGGGTGTAGACAGAATGAGAAGGACCTGCAGAAACTTGAAGAATGGTCAGGGTTTGGCAGTTGAAATTCAATGCAAAGAAGTGCAAGATAATGCATATGGGGCACAAAAACCCTGGCACAATTTATCAGTTGGGGGTGAGGATATAGCATGCACCAAGCAGGAAAGGGATCTTGGGGTTATCATCTCTGATGACCTCAAGGCAGGGAAACAGTGTGACAAGGCAGCAGGTAAAGCAAATAGGATGCTGGGATGTATAGGCAGGGGCATCACCAGCAGGAAAATGGAGGTCATAATTCCGCTATACAAGACACTAGTGAGGCCCCCACCTGGAGTACAGTGTACAGTTCTGGAGACCATACCTACGTGAGGACATAGACAGGGTAGAGAAGGTTCAAGGAGGCAACAAAGATGGTGCATGGATTGCATCACAAGTCCTATGAAGACAGGTTGAAGGAACTGAACATGTACTCCCTGGAGGAGAGGAGGAGAGAGGTGATATGATAGAGGCATACAAGTATCTCACAGGGAGGAACAGGGTGCAGGAATACACTATTTTTAAGTGAAAAAGATGTTCCAGGACTAGAGGGCATGGGATGAAACTGGAGGGAGGACGATTCAGAGGAAACATGAGGAAGAATTTCTTCACAGAATGGGTGGTGGACAAGTGGAACACCCTGCCAGAGGAAGTGGTGGGGGCTGAGACAATCACAGGATTTAAGAATGCATGGGATAGACATAAAGGAATTCTGGAGGTCAGGGGTAAGGGGCAACAGACTTCTAGGAAAACATAAACTGAATTTACAAGCTCAAATGGGCAGACTGGGTGGGCCATAGGCCCTTATCTGCCGACACTGTCTATGTATCTATGTATCTATGTATCTATGTATCTATGTATCTATGTATCTATGAGCTATACTGTTATGATTGCTGTAATAATACATATGTATTTGTTCTGTTTATTTCTCTAACTGAGCTGAGTAATACTTGGAGTGCAATAGGATTTCTAACTAGGCTAAGTGAAACTATATGAGAGCTGAGAACAAAAGTATGGTAGCTGAGGGGTGAAAAACGGACAAGGAGGCTTTAGGATTGCTACAGTAATACAATATCTAATGGATGAGATTTGAGACTGAATTAACCCAGTCGACAAGGGGGCTCTAGGGGGACTAGTGTGTGTGTGGGGGGGACAGGAATTAGAGTAAATAGGGGCCTAACACTTGTAGTAGGGTGCAGAACCGGGGAGGAAGAGCCCGTAAATTAAGATGGAGGCCAAAATGGGGCAGGTACCACATGTCAATAGGGCAAACATCTTTGGAAGGGTGGTGGGGTGTACTGGATGTGGGTCTGCCATGATCCTGGACTGGGCCTGGAGGATGGGGGGCTGTATGGTTTGTAGATGACTGACTAGTTTGGGGGAAGAACTGTGGTGGTTAGGGAGGAGTCTATGTGACAGGGCAGATGAGTATGGTAGGCATCCTGGCTGGGGGGGGTAGGGGATGGCAAAGGGAGATGGAGGAAGAACAACTAGGGAGTGAAACTGACTCCAGTATCAGATGCACTAACAGAACAGAGAGGAGAGGGGGGTGCCTGAGGCGAGCGGAGGCCTCCTGTTGGGGGAGGAAGAGATCCCGAGGAGTACCAGGGGAGAGAGCAGATGACTGCGGGTAGGGATGGACCAGGGGTGGCACGGAGGGGAACAAGTAGGAGAAGGGAACTGATAGGGAAAGAGATATAGGATGGGTATAGACTAGGAATAGATTCGAACCTCTGCTATGGCAGAGAGAGGGGAAGCAGGAACATACTGAAGGGGGGAGGACAAGCGGGGCATGAGAGTGATGGCAACAGGTAGGGGATGAGATAGTGAGGATGAAAGGGTAGAAGGGGGCTAGTAAGGAAGGAGTGGGTGGTGACTTGAGGAGAGAAGGCTACGGGAAGGGGGAAGGATGGGAGGGGCATCACTATCGGGGTAGAAGGGAATGGGGGCTCTAAATCAACAACAGTGGGGATAGGAGAGGGGTTGGAAATCAGCAGGGGAGGAGGGGAGGTCGACATGGGAATCCCAGTAGGAAGTAGTTAGCTAGGATAGGGTTCAAGGGGGATGGGAAGAATAAGGCAGAGAAAAGAGTGAGGCAGAAGTAGGGGGTACAGATACAGAAGTAACAGAGGGTGCAGCTGGCGGGGGTAAGAGGCAGGGAAGAATGAATACTGGTGTGGTGGTGGAAGGGGCATTAGAAGGGAAATGGGTAAGGGATGGGGGGGTACTCATCCTGGGGGATTCAATGGTGAAAGGGGTGAGATGGGGTGGAAACTGGGGAAAGGTACAGCTGTGTTTGAGTTGAAGCTATCCTCAGGTTGACTGCAGGAAGGGCAGGGCCGGCACTGCTCAAGTGTGCAGCAAGGTGGAGGAAGAAACCTCATTTAGTGTTGCATGTGGGTACAAACAACTTGGCGGAGGAGACTGTGGAAGTAGTGAGGGGGAGGTTTGAGTATTTGGGGAGGCAGTGTGAGGGGTTGGGGGAGTCAGTGGCATTCTCGGAGGTACTACCAGTACCATGTGAAAGCATGGGGAGGAAGAGGAGGATTGAGGAGTTCAACGAGTGGCTGAGGTATTGGTGCCACACCAAAATTATGGGTTAGTGAGTAACTGGGACAGGGTCTGGGGGGAGTAGTGACTTGTACGCGGGGGACAGGGTACACTTGAGCAGGAAGGGAAGGGGAGTATTAAAGGCAGGATTAGAGGGGTATATCTCTACTAAGCTGGATTTAAACTAGTGGGGTCATGGACAAAAGACTGAGGTTGTTAGAAAGGTCTGGACAGGGGAGCCTAATGAGCTCACCCTCTAGATATAGGTAAAGGCAGAGGCATAGTAACCCTGGAAGGGGGCAGGCAGAGTGATCTGAGTGTAATACAGAAGGCGCCACCACCTGGTAATAATAAGGAGGAGAAAGGGTGCAGACTACCAGGAGGACGGACATAGGCTAAGGAGAAGAGTGAGGAGAAGGAGAGGTATGGGTGGAAGGTTGTCTGACTAAATGGATAGAGAACTGGTTACAGGGGAGGATGCAAAGGGTGACAGTGGTGGGGTAGCTCTTGGCACAAAGAGCAGTGACAAGCGGGGTTCTGCAGGGGTCAGTGATGGGCTCGGTGCTATTTGGGCTCTTTTTCTCCAATATAGCACACGGATTTGGGAGCAGAGTTAGTCTGTTCGCACATTATACCAAATCGGGGGCGGTGGTGGACGGATGGGAAAAACTGCAAGGGGACCTAACCAAACTACAGACATGGTTGGTGGAGTGGCAGCTAGGATTCAGTGCAAAGAAGTGTAAGGTGATGCACTTCAGTGCTAAGAACCAGAAGAGTGACTATTGGTTGGGGATCATGGAGGAGGAGAAGGCCCTAGGGGGTCTGGGTAACGGGGAGCATGAACAACTCAGCCCAGTGCAGAAAAGCAGCAGTGAAGGCAAACAGGATGCTGGGGTGCATCGCAAGGGGGTTCTCATCCAGATACAGGGATGTGATCCTACCTCTCTTCCTATCATTGGTCACACCACACCTAGAGTACTGTGTGCAATATTGGAGGCCATACCTGAGGAGAGATATAAAGTTGCTGGAGGAGGTGCAAAGGATGGCAACAAAAATGTTAAAGGGGATGGAAGGAAAGGAATATGAAGTTAAGCTGAAGGAGCTGAACATGTGCACATTGGAGGAGAGTAGGGATGGGGGATATGATTGAAGCGCTTCAATACCTGAGGGGGTAAATAAACCTAGCACCGAGAGGGTGTTTCAACTGAGGAGTGGAAGATAGACGAGGGGCCACGGACTAAGGTTGGAAGGGGGGGCATTTCTAAAGGAAATGAGGAGGCACTACTTCTCTGACAGGGTTGTGTCTTGTTGGAATGCGTTGCCAGAGGGGGTGGTAACATGTAGGACAATCAATAGCTTTAAGGAGGAGTGGGATAAAGCAAGAGGAAGAGTCGGGGGGCAGGGACTGGGACAAGCGGGGGAGGAACTGGGGGGAGGAGGCTGGGGCAGCTGCAATCTAGGGTGTTAGCTGCACACTCAGGCAGACTTGCATAGACCAATTGGTGTGTTGTGCTGGCAGATTCGTATGTTCATATGTTCGTATGTATGTTCGTATGTGAGATCACAGTGACTCTGTTCATGAGCAGAGGTCCTAAAATGCCTATGTTGAAGATCTGGTGACAAATGTCCATAAAATTACTGTGTTACAAGTGTGCATTGTGCAGTTTCCACTCACGCTCATAACTTCGCAAATTGGTAGTATTTTCACTCCAGATTTTCAACATTGCCATTTTTCAGACCACCTTATGAACAGTACAGCTGTCATTTTTCGCATCCTGCCCGAAATATGCATTTACACATCTGGTGCAGAATATTGCGGTTGCTGGGGGAAATCAATCTTCAGGACAGATTAAGAAAATCATAGTGACAGTGTTCATGAGCAGAGGTCACAAAATGCCTATGTTGAAAATTTGGTGAAATAATTCCACTAAATGACTGTGTTACAAGCATGCATTGTGCAGTTTCCACCTATGCTCGGAAGTTTGAGCATTTTTAATATTTTCACTACAGATTTTCCACCTTACCATCTCTTCACACCTCCCTATGAATGGTACAGCTGTCTTTCTTCACATCCTGCCTGATCTGTGTTTTCGTGCATCTGGTGCAAAATGGCATGGTTGCTGTGGAAACTCAAATTTCAGGACACATTGACAAAATCACAGTGCCACTGTTCATGAGAAGAGGTCCCAAATACTTTCATGAGCTGGGGACCACAAAATGCCCATGTTGAACATTTGTACTTCAAATACCAACAAATGCCCAGGTTGTTACAGTTTCTAACCATAACATCGCACCCTTTACAGACCGACAGGCATCAGGTATGTGCCTTCAGATTGCCGACTGTAATGTTCATGCCATTCCAACCCCCTCCCCCCACAGCCACTGATAGGCATCGAGCTGTTCCTTGGACTCTTATGCCCCCACACTTCACCCGATTCTATATTGTACCCTTTTCAGCATATGTCTTTATGGAGTGGGGTGACTGAAAAGCCAAGCACCTCAAGGCACACCTCAACACTTGTCAGTGTCTGCAGGATAGGGTGAGGTGAAATGGCATGAACGTTATGTGCGACAACACAAGCACATACCCCAGTGCCTGTCCGTCTCTGCAGGGTGGAGGTGGGGTTGGCGTAAAGGTCAATACTTCACTGCCATTCCTACTCTGCATCTGTCTAACTCCTGCATTTCCAATGCTAATACCAGCAAGCAAACATTCGGCATTGACAAATGCTTGTATATAAATGATTTAGAATTCAAACAGCAAGATCTAATACACCATCAGTATGCAGATGATTCTATCTTATACACTTCTGGGGCTGAAACATCTTGCATTCAACAATGTCTGCAAAAGGCTTTTAATGACATACAGAACTACTTTGATAAAAATAGATTAGTTCTGAATAGTGGCAAAACTAAGGTCATATTGTTCTGGTACAAAAGTAAAGATCTGTCTATTAGTAAGACCTTGGATATAGCAGTGGAAGATGGAACTACCCTACAGCAGGTGAAATCATATAAATATTCTGGATTCCTGAAGCATGTCCATTGCAAATGGACAATACATATAGATAAAATGGTTAAAATGCTGTGTCAACAACTGGATATGCTTTATAGGATTAAAAAGGAGCTCAATAGGTTGACTAGGGTACATGTTGTTAGACCATGTTGTACCTGTGATAGATTAGCTGATGTGGTCTATGGAGAAGCATCAATTACTGACTTGAAAAAAGTAGACACAATATATAATAGAAAGGCTAGATATGTGTTGGATGCATATAGACATACTCACCATTGAAAACTATACAGATAATTTAATTGGATACACTTACATCTTAGACAAAACCAGCATATATCAAAAATAATGTATAATACTCTTAAAAAAAAGATGCCAGATTATATCACTAAGGAATTAATAACTAAACAGCCAAATCTGGGTTTAAGATCATCTCATTATGTAGATTTTGAAATTTTGTACCAAAAAAAGAGGACTCAAGCTGGTTGTACAACTACTGTATTTCTTATTTAGGACCAAAGGTTTGGAACAATTTACCACATCAATAGAGATTACATGGTAGTAAAGTGAGCTGGTACAAAACGAAAACAAATTACTTCACCCAAGTTGGTAAACTAAGAGAATGTTGCCCTATAGATGCTGGCTGAACCTTACTCTGGGGTAGCGCTATTGTTGGATGAATTTTGGTAATGTTTATAATGTTTCTGTTATGTATGTATATTTATATGTCCTCAGTATATCCAAATATTGGTCTTTTTTTCCCCTTGATTGTAACCAGAATAATTTTACTTATGGTGTCCCTTGTAAATACTTTTTTTACTCTATGAGAATATTTACAATATTCATTTTATGATGAATAAAATCATTACTGCTACTACTACTACTTGTGAATCCTGCCCCAAGAGCTATAAAGCTCCCAAGGTGAGTGCTGGGTTGATCCAGAGGTGCAACATATTACCTTTACCACAGGGTGCGAGGTGGATAAGAGTATTTTACTCTAGTTGCAACAGGGAACGCCATGCCAGAATGTATAGCTACCACAAAACAGGAGAAATGGCTTCAGAGGAAATGTCCAGACACTCGGGCCACCAGCACAAGGAGACTGTCAGGGCGTGAGTGTACCAGGATCTCAGGTGGATCCTGAAGTGGGGTGTGTTCTCCTGGTGGGGGGGGTGGAGTACACCACAACCCCCCCACTCCCAATGTGATACTATCTAACAGGAGCCAGATGCACCAAATATACAACCTTGAAGGAGGATACAACCATGGAAAAAGTTCAATTGGAGGGGACTGAGCAACAGAAAATTTTGGGGTGTGACCCCACATAATAGGGGATCATTGCTAGTTCTTCATCCAGCATGTCTATCTCTCTGATAATGTCCAGGGATGCAGTTCATCCTCAAACTCCTGCCAACACAATGAAGAGAGGGATATACCTTGCAAGGAAACCATTGGTTTGAAGGATGTGTCGCTAACTCCTCCTGCAGTGCAAGGAGGTGGAAGTCTACAAATGAAAATTATATACTGAAGTGGGGGGAGGGGTTGTACAGACAGAAAAAAAAACTGTGTCCCACTCTTGGTTGAATTCACTTCTGGGAACCCCAAGTAAGAGGGGAGACGAGGGTATTAGCTATCGTCTGAGGAGAGCATAATGATAAACTCTCACATGTTGCAAGGTTCAAGCCTTGCACCTCCATTTCTGCCCAACAGTATAATGTAATTTTTGCCAGCAAGTGTGTTATCCAGGAAGAGACCAGGACCACGCATTATATAGGAGACAGGTTCAGAAATGCAGGCACTTCCAGTTCAAAAAACCTGGGGGAGAGGATAGAGGAGGGCAAAGATGGACTGTGGGAAGGAGTCAGGAGAACAGAACTGGTCTTGTCTGGACAGGGGCACACTCATCATCTGCACACACAGTGCTTTACTTAGTACCCCCCAATGAATGCATGCCCAGGTCTGCCTAAATTAACAAATACATAGTTAAGCTCATGGTACCCAGTTGTAAGTGTGCCTATACATCTGTTCAAGATAAAAAAAATCACCCCCAGAAGAACACAATCTAAAGAGGGAAACTTATAGGCAGTCCCCTCATTGGAAACATACAATTTGTCATCAGAAAAGGACTGCTTAGCCCATACAATCTACCCAGAAATTCAAGGATACCAATAGTCCTGAAATAAGTTTGCAGCCCAGGCCACAAAGAATCCATGAGGAGCAAGGGTAGATTGTGTTATTCAAGCCAGGTCCAGCATCCGGCCAGTAATGTAGGGGAGTAATGATGAAACAGTCCAATCCCCCACTGATGTTGTAAGCAGGACTGAGTAAAGATTGCTCTGTTTGGGTGTTCCAGATGACAGTTAACTGCCTCAGGGTGTAAAAATGAAACATACACCCTCCCTAAGTGAGGCCTCTAGGTTTCAGTCCCCCCACTGAAAGAGTCAGGGGTCATGGACATCTGAGGTTATGATCCTTACTCAACAGGGGTAGGGGAAAGCAGTTAAAGGGATACTCACAATATAAAATGAAGACAGACCAACTCAACAAGGGTCTGGTGTCTGGAGTTGCTGTGACAGATTTGGCCATGGACATTTTGTCAGTGGTAGTTGCAGAGGTGACTGTTATAGTTGTAGAGCAGTGGGCAAACTCGATCTCAAGCGGGGTAGTTGGGAGTGTTTAACAGCTCTGGGATTAGGTTCTTTAAAAAAGGGATCATATCTGGCCCTTCTGCCCCTTCCAGAAACCTCACTAATCTCGGGTTATTTCTGCAGATCCAGTTCTGCATGTAATTAACCTTGGAGAACAAATATTTGATAGACCTGTTTTGCTCCTGGAGTCTGGCTTGTGTCTGACCATCTTGAGGCTCTGCCTGAACCACTCGCTGTTCTGTGGCCTCCACTCATGCTCCCAGATTTCCATATCTCTGTTGCTTTGAACGCCAGTGCACTTCAGTTCTGCCATGTCTTTTACAATTTGTGATAGCATTTCAGTAGTATGTACCATGTCACTTGGAGCAATTTCTAGTGTCGCCATCTCCAGCAGTGGCTAGAACCATACCGTGCATGGTACACTTTCTCTTTCAATCTATTAGCCTGCGGCTCCGGATAAGTGAAAGCGTTCACTCAAGATGATATCACTCGTGACTTACAGGGCAAAAAGACATAAAAAAGGTATCAACGGACATAAGCACAATGAACTTTGTTGAGCCATACTGTCAGTGGTGGTTGCAAATGCAGAACTGCAGTGGATTATAAAGGATTGCACCAGAGCTTGCAGCTATGAAGTGAGTTAAGCTGCCATCTTTTGCCAGTGGCTAGCCATGACCCCAATTTCAGACTATCCTTGTTTGAAATCTGATATCCAGCTATGAACTGGCAAAACATTGCTAATCCTCCCTCACCACCACCCTATGTCAACCCTCACAGACCTACCCTGCTGTTCACTAACCCCACTCAAACTGCCCTCTAACTCCAGCCTACATCTTCCCCCAAGCCTACATAGTAAGAAACTAATGCTGCACAGTGTCCTTTTCTATAATAACAAGTTCAGCTACCAGGTTCCTATAATGGAAACAATTGTGTCACCCTGTGCTTTAACAGTTTTCCTCCCCAGCTCCTCCTCCCTTGCACAACCACAAACCTAGAATTAAGTAGTTTTCCCCTCACTCAACACATGCTTTGGACCCCACATCAGCCCTCCCCATAGCACCCAAATAGTTACAAATGTCTGTGTGGGTGGCAGGCAGTGACAGATCAGTTGTATGGTGGAGCTGTTTGCAGTCATCTTCTGACTTGTGAATAACTTCTAATGTCCTCCAACAGGAACTCCTAACTGGTCAATCAGGTGTTACAATAGGAGCCAGAGGACATCAGTGTTCATTAACAATTCAACTTGTTTAGTAGGTAGTGTTATCACAATATTTTGGTGAACACACTGTTTCATATACATCACAAACTTACTCTAACTAGGAAGTACATAGAATTACTGGGAAGAAAAATAATGATAACAGATAGGATTTAAGCTCTTTGACAGTTCTTTGCAGTCAAGTGTAAACTAAGAATACCTTTAACCTACATCCCTTCTGGTTATTACTGGATCGGCATACACCAGGATATCTTATGTGGTTTATAGATGACTAACCTTACTTCTTAGAGGATGGAATGTACAATTCTGACTGCTCACTATGGAGTGTAAAATATATCATGGAGAGGAACAGAAGTGAGGAATAAGAGCCACTAACTTCATGGGCTACACTTACAGTCTCTCAGGGGAGGCTGCCTTCGTCAGGCTCTCTGAGCCCCTGCACTGGCATCAACAGAAGAGCACTGTGTAGACTGAGGCAGGCGCTAGGCAGGAGTGCTCAGGTTGACAGTGACTTTATGACTTCTAGGGTAATGTCATGATGCTAAACCATGCCACTAGGGAGTGCTAGCCTCAAAACTCAGTAATGAGGCTACACCACTACTACAAAGGGCAGAGTACTGCAGAGGCAGTCACAAGTATAGTATACAGCGAAGGATGGTAGGTCATTTAAATCAGCTTATAAATGCAGAATATTAAAGCCACTTCACTGAGTTCAGACAGGAGGACAATTAGAAAATGAAATTGAACTTACCTTACAAGAGCTGCAGGCACGAGCATTTGTGAGAACATAAGTAAAGCTTATTTTCAAGCTATCAATAATCATTCTGAGCACAGCACTTTCCACTATAATTTAAATGTGAATCAAATAGATACAGCTGGCGTAGTATAAAACAAGAACAGACCATTCCAACACACCACCTGATGATTAGTGTTTTATTTGTGCTGATACTTCACTTATTTAAAACACAGCAAGACCGTGTGATTGAAATAGCACTTACAGTTGAAGCACATGGATGAATAAGCACTTTGTAAACATGTCATTTTGAATATTTTTTTTTTAAATAAGTAGGATAAACAGAGAATTATGTGTTACAAAAACCTATTTTAACTATTCTAAATAAGTGCTGACATCTGGTTTGTAGGAATTAGCTGTGTCCCAGCAATGTGAAATACAGTGGCACAGCTAAGCAACCCCATATAGGAGAACGGATACTAACTAGCATACTCCTGTCTGTGTTTACTGTCTGAAATATAAATATGAATACTTATACATTTTATTTATTAGAAATCTATACATGTTATCTTTTTCTCTCACATCTGAAAACTGAGGTCTAAGTTATCTGAACTTTTTGTTGGTTTGGTAATTAGAAAGCTGATAATACTGTAAGTGTTGGTAGCTTTGTGTTGGAGGCTTTACAGTATATAGAGAATTTTTTTTCTGCCTCCTACTGCCCCTGGCTGCTCCCCTTCTGGCCAACCCCCCAGCCCCATCATTCCAGCTTCCCCAGGGCTTACCTTCATCCTGCGCTCTCTGACAAAGATCTACGGTGTTGCCTGGCCACCAGATGTGGAGTCTGCGGAGGGTTGGTCATCACTCACAGCCCGGGGTTGCTTCCTCCATTTTCTCCCTAGTCCAGGGACCCCAGACCAACTGCATGAATGCATGATGTGGAGGCGTCATGAATGCCGAGACACCCAGTGATGGCCCCTTCCCCCCACCTGGCCTTGTGCCACTTCTCCCATTGGCCTCGCACTGCCCCCAAGCCTCCACTTGGAGGCAGCCAAAAGCTGAGGAGAAGTTGTCTCCCTCCCCAGGAGAGGAAAGCTGCCTAGCAGATGCTTATCCAAGCCCCCCCCATCCAGCTGATCCCTGGCAGCCCAGGCTCACTTCCTGAACCCAGGTCACCTGTGCAGTGCGAAGTGTGACATCCAGCTCCTCAACCCTCAGCGCCACCAAGCTGGCTCACTATGTAAAGATTTCTGTGTGTACACAAATGATGAGATTAAACTAGAAAGCATTGATTATATAGCCACATGCACAGCAGGTGAATAGGATATTCCCATGGGCTGTGTTATTTGAAGGAGTGGATGTATGAACAACATAGGGAAAACATTAAGCAATCTTATTGGAAGGTTTGTGCAAATGGATAGCACTATATATTTATTTTTGTGACTATCTACCATTACTTATGTCATTTTGTATTAGAAAGATAGAAAAATAGGATCTGTTGGCAGAAAAGGAATGCTTAGCCTACACAGTCTGCCCAGATTTTCCCTGCCTATTCTGTCTCTGCAGACCATACCTGCTCTACCCCCTCACACCTATTAACCAATATTTCTTTATGCCTATCCCATGCATATTAAATGCCCACCATTGCTTTACTTTCTACCGCCTCTGCTTGCAGACTATTCAAGGCATCCACCACTCTTACAGTGAAGTAGTACTTCCCCACATTCCTTTCAAACTTCCCCCTTTCAGCCTCATGGCATGCCTTCTTGCCCTGCTGCACTTCCTCATGTGAAATAGACTCCCCTCCAGGGTTGGCCCATTGATGCGGCGGTGGGAATTCCACTTGCGATGCCAGTGACCTGGGTTTGGGAATGGATCCAGGTCATCAGAGGGCCAGCTAGGGGAGAAGGATCGAGCATCCCTGGACTGCTGTCCTTCTCCGGGGGGAGGGAAGACTTAGTGTTTGGTGCAGTGACGACACCTTGCAGAGGCTGGGTGTTCCACTATGTACCGATGCCAAATAGGACCACCAGGGGCAGGATGGATTCTAGCATCATTGCACGTCCCCACCCCTGCCTACAGGGGAAAAAAACACCATGTCCTCGGCCGTCTCCATGAAGGCCTGCCCCCGGGCCTTGATTAGCCTCCGCCACCGGCTCCCTGACTAGTTACTAGTGTCTCAGGCCACAATGCTGAGACCACTGCCCTCTGGGGGGCAAGCCAGTGGTGACTGGGGAATGCAGGCAATAGGCGGAGGTGGAGGCGAGGGGGTCCATGACCAGGATGGACACTGGCGGCTCAGGGCACCCAAAAAGTAATAAATAAAAAAACTCCCCTCCTGTTCTCTGTTCACCCCCAGGAGGTACTTGTAAGTCTTTATCATGTCTCCCCCTTCCTCTCTTCTAGGGTGTACATGTTGAAATCCCTCAGTCTCTCCTCATAGGGCTTTTGATGTAACCCCAGGAATGTTTTAGTTGCCCTCCTTGGGACTTCCTCCACCCTGTCTATGTTCTTTCTGAGATGTGGCCTCCAGAACTGGACACAGTACTCAAAGTGGGGTGTCACTGGTGACCGATACAGTGGTAACACCACCTCCCACCTCCTGTTGGTGATACCTCTCCCTATACATCCCAGCATTTCACCAACCCTATCCACTGCCTTGTCACACTGTCCCACCACTTTGAGGTCATCAGGTATGATGACTCCAGGGTCTCTTTCTGGCTTAGTAACCATCAGTACCATGCCATTTTATACTCAGCTGCTGGGTTTCTATGCTCTATGTACATGATGTTGCGCTTTTTGGCATCGAACCCCTGCTGCCAGGTCCTCGACCACTCCTCAAGTTTTCTAATGTCCCTACTCATTTTCTTCACCCTTTCCTGAGTATCTACTCCATTACAGATGTTGGTGTCATCTGCAAAAGGGCATACCTTCCCTTCCAGTTCTTCTGTATGTCACTTATGAAGACATTGAAGAAGACCAGTCCCAGTACTGAGCCCTGTAGCACACCTCTGGTCATGCTCCCCTCATTACAGTTAGTGTTGTTTACCACCACCCTCTGTCACCTATTGCATTCTATAGGTCAACCATGGTCCCTGAGGAAGTTGCCCTAGGGCCATGATACATTGGCTTTTTGTGTCATAGGTGGCTTCACACTATGGTTTAACTATAATAAAATGCTTTAAATAAATTTTACGAGTATTGGGTCTTCCTTGCCTACAAAAAACATTCTTAATTAAGGTTCTACTAATCCCGTGCTTCTTATTCTGTGCTCATTGCACCCTTCAGCATACTGGCAGCCTCAACACTGACCATCTTGTGGATTTACAGGTTAATCACTACCCAAACAGAGACATATTGTTGGGTGGCCAGCCATGCAGGGTTGTGCCATGCCTAAGGTAGATGCCAAGGGATCCAGGGCATTTTACTCTTTTTCAGTCTCTGGTGTCTGCGTGATGAGAGTGCACATGTGCATATTGACGCACATGTGTGCTATGTTGACAGACTCCCACCATGTCTGCTGGTCCCACCATGCTGCCTCCTGGACTCTGGCAGATGGCTGAAAAGAGGCAGAACTCAGGAACCCCCCTCCTGAAGTGAGGAACGACATCCTAGGATGGTCAATCCTCCCTCTCCTGGCCAGCGCTTGAGTGATCCTGATCTATTCCCTACATTGGGTCACTGGAGTGGCAGGAGGTAAGGCTTTCTGTGCCTCAGCGCTCCACACCAGCTGGCCAGCTTGTGGTTCTTATGCTTAAGTTACACCCCCCAATATCTATAGAGGCCAGACTATACAGTATATTTCTCCATACATTACGGGGGAGCAGAGTGACTCCAATATGACATGAGGTCATGTAGAAGACCTTGTACAATGGAGGGATTGAGCATGGTGAAGCCGCTGGTTTTCTTTCACACACCATTTTTAAAGGTAAATTTACTGTAGAACCAGTCCTCAATCAGGTGGACAAAGCATGGATTCTCATAGTGTAGGAATGTAAGTAAGTAAGTAACAATTTTATTGATCAGCAATAAGCCATATACAATTTAAAATTTACACACATCTTATGAAATACAAATCATAAAAGAAACAATAGCTAATTTTATACAGTAAGTATGATCATACACCCAACATATGACACCAGAGCTAAAAATGTCATGTTAAAACTATGAATCAGCTGTCTAATATTTTAAATGAAATAAATAGATTGTATACTAGTATAAACCATTCTTTACAAATGAGTAGTTGAGAGGAATTTCGCCAGTAATTCCATGATTTTCTTATCTTTAGTTTTAAAAAGATAATTCAGCATATTTAAAGGAGGGAGACTGAGACCTCCAAGAAATTCACCCAACCATTTCTTTCTTGATGATTCATAAAGAGGACATAATAGTACAACATGTTTCAAATTGTCTATTATTTCCAAGCCACATTTACAGAATGGGGAAGATAAAGCTTTTCTCTTATATCTATATGTCACATAATTTGCTGTATAACACTCTGTTCTAAATCTAGTGTAAATCCTCCTTAACCTAAAATTTGTTATCATAGAAAGATATGGTTCAAAACTACTTGAGAGTTTAATTGATTTATAATAATCATGAAGTTTGAGCTTAGAGAACTTTGTAAGTAGAAAATTCTCATCTAATGCTCCCAACCTAATTTTGACTTCCTGTTTAATTACTACTAATGGTCTATAATATACTTCATATAGTAGATGTCCCAAGCCAGCTGGCATCATAACCTCCTTAATAAACCAAATACTGGGATGGCTAAAACCCAAATTAGCCATTCTTATACTTTCTTCAAGGCACATTCTGGGGTATCTGCTTTCTGGCAGCAGAAAACATTTAAGAACAAATATAATTTGTTGGTCTTGAATAAGTGAATATAAAGTGTGCTGTCCTAATTCCAATGCTAGAATACATTTAGGTGTCCCTTGCGGTAACTTGAGAATAAATCTATACAAATTATTTAAAATAATTTGTAACCTTCCAGTCTTTGCATAACCCCAAATTTCACTAGCATTTAACATGCTTGTTCTTATTTTGGCGTTAAGTACATTCACTACTTCCTTAACTGAAGTTTTCCCCATTTTGTTATTAAATATTTTTAAAGCATTCCCTGAAGATTTCATTTTACTTTGGCTTATTTTCATGTGTTGATGCCAAGAGAGATTACAGGAAAAACGAACCCCTAAATAATCATAGAACTTTACCCTATCTATGTTTACCCTGTCTATCTTAAATTTAGTAGTCTTTTCTCTGACTACCAAACACCACTACTTTAGTTTTACCATAGTTAACTTTTAATTTATACTGAGCACAAAGAGATTCAAACTTTATCAACTTCCTTTTTAATCCTAATAAAGAAGTTGACAACAAAACCAAATCGTCAGCATATGATAGACAATCAATCCTAGTAGAATCTACTTTAGGAGCATGGAAGTCTGGAGTAGGAATCTGTTCCAAAATTGTATTAATGTAAATATCAAATAGAGTAGGTGCCAGAATACATCCTTGTCTAACCCCTATGTTCGTTGGAAATTTATCAGTCAAATGTCCATACTGACTGTATTGAACTCTAGCCCATGTATTTTCATTTAATCTAATGATAACATCCAGTAGTGAACTCTCCAGCCCTAAAGCCTTGAGTGTTATCCAGAGAATTTTCCTACTGATGTTATCAAAAGCTGAGGAAAAATCCACAAAACAGCAAAAAAGATTAGTTTTTCTGATTTTGGTATATTTCCAAATCAGATGGTACAAAACATAACAATGTTGCATTGTGGACCTATTTTTCCTAAAACCATTTTGTACCTCATTCAGAATTAAATATTCTTCAGCCCAATCTAATAGTCTTCCCAGAATAATCCTTGTAAAGATTTTCTGGGTAACATCTATAAGACTGATCGGTCTATACATTTTTGGATTATATGGATCCTCCTTTTTAAATATGGGAAATATATGGCTACCTAGCCAACTTGGTGGACATGGGAGTCCTTGTAAGAGTCCATTAAATAATGGAAAGAGAAGCGGGCAACGCCAATTGGGAAATGATTTATATAGATCTTCCAGGATACCGTCGGGTCCTGGAGCCTTATTAGATTTCAACAAAGATATTGCCTGATAAATTTTTCTTTCCATAATAAAGATAGGCCATGGATAATACATTACTCCCCTGGATTCTTGGTCTAGAGACATCTCCAAGTCAAACTGGGAAAAATAAAGCTCTGAAAAATAGAGAGTCCAGGCCTCAGGTGTAATATAAGCTTCTAATCTGTTAGAATATTTGTTATAACCCTAAGATACTAATTTCCAAAAGCCTCTACCATCTCTTTTTAATACAGATTGTTTAAGCTTTTCCCACAGTCCTTGAGAATATTTTTCTTTTGCTCTTTCTAAAGCTAACTTGTACTTTTCTCTTTCTGTCTTAAGTATTTTGAAATCTACAATAGTTTTATTTCTCCTCAGTATTTCACCAAAGAGTTTTTTTGCTTGTAAACAGTCTGCATTAAACCAGGATTTTTTATAAATCTGTTTACAGGAAGATATTTTTTTCTTGCACCATGGTTTTAATAACATGGATATCCTTTCCCAGCTTTCTAAGATATCATTTAATTTGTTGGAGCGTATAATATAATCATTTATATGGCACATCTCTCCAGTATTTAAAATAGACTCAAAGTTTGTATAATGTAAGGGTCCCCAAATAATTCTTTTCTCATTAATAATCTCCAAACTGTCCTCCAGGAAGCCAATTTTTCTATTTAATCCTAGGGGACAGTAATGAGAGAGAATAGGAAAACGGGAAGATTCCATTCTATCCTTAACCTCTAATCTCTGTACCATATTAGTTGCCTCCAAATTGGTCCAAATTAAGTCCAGAGTAGAGGAACCCATCGGGCCCCTAAAAGTAAAATTCCCCATCATGTCACCCTGAGTTGTTCCATTTAAGAGACAGTAATTCCTGGATGCAAATACTTCCAGGAGAGTCCTGCCTCTAGGGTTGAGTACCAAATCCTGAGTGGACCTTTTATAAGTGATATAAAGAAGCCAACAAATAAGATCAGTATAATCCTTTTCAGAAAGACAAGAAGAGACTCTGGTGTAGGAATGAGTTGACCCCTATATTTATAGTTGGAAGCAGGGAAACCTTAAATCGCTCAATCAGTTATATGACTATGATTCCCACTCTTTTGGTAAAGTTAGTTGCCATTAGCAAGATCTGTCAGTGGAAGGTGACTTTGGATGCCATCTCCACAGTAGACAGGAGAAACATGTTCTGTACATCCTAATACTTGAATCAAAATTCTCTGTCCCAGTAGCCTTCCCATAGTGCCCCAGTGGCATGGAAAGCAGAGTTCTTTCCATCTTAACAGACAGTAGAATCCTTGTCTGTATGTGAGACATGCAATGGTTCTGATGCCATGGAAAACTAGGCATCCAGAATTTCTTAAAACAAATTTCTTAAGACACAAACCCTTGGAAGAAAGGTTTTGTTGGGTTTGAGTTAGAAACTCAAGCCCACTTGCATATGAACATATGAACTTTTGAAACTGCTGGCAGATACCGGCCATATGGTCTATCAAGTCTGCTCGAGTTAGCAGCTAGCAATCCCTTATACTCAGCTGCCCCTGCTTCCCCTTCCCCCATCACAGTGTCTGTCCCCCTCATTTTGTCCCATCCCCTTTTAAAACTGCCCACTGACTTACAGGACACCACCTCTTCTGGCAGCGCATTCCATACAGACACCATCCTTTCTGTGAAAAAGTGCTTCCTCATTTCTCTCTTGAATCTTACACCCTCCAATCTCAGACCATGCTCCCTTGTGCCCCTCCAACTTAACCCCCCCGTACCAGTCTTGTTTATACCCTTCATGTATTTAAAGCTCTCAATCATATCTCCCCTATCCCTCCTCTCCTCCAGGGAGTAAATGTTAAGCTCCTTCAGCCTCCCCTTGTAGGGTTTGTCTTCCAATCCTATGATCATACTTGTTGCTCTGTGCTGAACCCCCTCCAGTAATCTAACACCTTTCTTTAAGTATAAGCACCAACACTGCACACAGTACTCCTGGTGCGGCCTCACCAACTGGCTGTACAGAGGCAGGATCACCCCCCTCCTCCTCCTGGAGGTGATTCCTCTAGCAATGTACCCCAGCATCTTGCTGGCTTTAGCTGCTGCCTTCCTGCACTGTGCTAAGTGGTTAATTTGGCCCGTTATCACCATAAGATCCTTCTCCTCCTCTGTAGCACCTATCTGCACCCCTTCCAACTGATAACACCTCCTTGGGTTCCTTGCTCCTAAGAGCATGACTTTGCATTTCTTTGCATTGAACCCCAACTGACATGTGTCTGATCAGTCCTCAAGTCTTGTCAGATCCTCCTGCAGACCTTGCCACCCTACTGTGTCATCCACCACCGCACTGATATTGGTGTCATCTGCAAAAAGACTAATCTTGTTCTTAATGCCATGTGAGACATGAGTGTTGTTAGCACTGGACCTCCGGGGCTCAGGCCCCAAAAGTTTTGTCTGGGGTCCCAAACCTTTTTCTGTACTGCCCTACTTTTTATTTTGTTTTACACAAAGTAAAACATCTGTGTCTTTCTGATCCCAGCCCAACAATTTGTTCCCATTGGTGTCATTTTGGGGTCACCACATCCCCTTCCCCCCAGCATCCAGCCCCCTCCTGCCCCCAAAACAGAGAAAGCATTCATGTGATCGGTTGGGACGATTACAGTTCTGACCACTTGTTTGAAAGTTTTCTCCTTTTTTTTAAAAATTTGAAGAATGGGAGCCAATCTGTTTGGAAGTACAAGCCTGAGGGAGCCCAGCACCGTGAAGGAATGTGACTCGACATAGTAGTCAGACTCAGAGGTTGAAGACGGGCTGCAAGGAGATGGGGGTCCTATCCAAATGACACAGATGGTGCTGGAAGGGGAAGGGGAGGAAGGACAAACCCAACAGGTACTGTACCTACAGTGTTGCGATGCTGTCAGAGCATTTGTGTGTGCAACCAGACTGTTAATAAATACAAAAAATAACAAGGGGCAATATGAATAACCCCTCACTGACAATTCTTTTGGGGCTTTGCATTTTTTTATGGTTGAGTTCCGTGACTGTCATGTCATCATTAGAGGCCACGGGCACTGTCACTCACAAATGAGATCTGCAGCCCAGTGTTTTTATGTGCAGTAAGAAACATAACCTAAAAACTTGTAGCGCTCAAAACTGAAATAGAATTTATGTCTACCCAGAAAAAGATGATACCATTGTGACGATACTGGTGTATTCAAGGCAGAGAAGTTAACAGTTTATTTAGCAGATTTAGTAAAACCTTCAGCAGTAGCGCTACGTTGTCTTGTTTTCTGTTATGTTTCTGTGTTATCATTTCAGTAAACCAGTAAAAGTATGTTATATACAGACTCATATTAGTCAAAAAGGTCCACATGTATTGCCCATTGGCAGTAAAGGTCATGTAGTTATTTATTTGCTTTCTGTTTACCGGGTCAGTACACTAGGCAGCTAAAATGCATATTTACATGTAGGGCCCGGAAAGTAAGTTGCAGTACTGGATTATTTAGATGGGCAGCAAAGTGAAATGTGCTTCCTCGGAATATGCATTCCTCTTCTCCCTGTTATTATTCCCACATCACTTGCCACACGTCTAGGACACTTTTCATCCTTGTGGTCTTCTGCTGCTCACCCCCATGATGGAACTTCTTCATCTACTTGTCTTACAGTCAGCCTACACCTGTGCTACAGCAGTATTCAATATACACATGCAGTGGTGGTCTGGTTCCAAGCTATCTTCTTAAATGTCCATGTGGTTGACAAGCCAAGTGGAACATTTAGACTGAAAACAATGCTTTACTGAATGAATGGTGGGACAAAAAGGAGAATGCTGTGTACAGATGGGGTAGCATTGTCTACCTCTCTATTCCAACCAATCTGGGTCTGCTACAGCATTCTTTTGGGTCATTGGTTCTCCTTTGTTTAAAGGCTGTCATTTTTTGGCCAGTATCACTAAGAAATGAAAAAAAAATGCTGGCCTGATAGTTCTGTGGTAGTGCTTTTTACTACCATGTACACGTTGTGTGCAAAAAACTTGTGCTTAGTTGGGAGGCTTGAGTTTACCATTTGTTCACCCCCACCCAACAGCTGTTCACTGACATCCTTCACCTTTAGATGCAGAGGGTTTTAACATATCTGCCTTTTTATACAGGAGTCTGACTGCAGTCTTTGACAGCTGTAGAGATCGTCTACAATACTGAAAGTTTGAAAGTGTAGCCTTTGTTATCTGCAGTTTGCCAGTTTACATCTAGAGATGTCTGTTGATGTCTCTACACATGCTATAGCACAATCCAGAATCAAACAAAAGAATGTTGTAAATTGTTGTACTTTAGCATTGGCACTTACAATAAATCAAAACACAGTAAATGATATAAACACAGAACACAATTCTGTTACAGAAATGAATATTATTGCTTCTGTGCCATGATGGCACAAGTGTCATGTCATTAAAATGATTCCCTGACCCCTTTAGTATATTACACCCTTATGCATAAACCAACACAATATATTTCTGAATGTAGATCATGGGGGCGAGTCCTGATAATTAACAATTTATTTGACTTAATGTGTGTGGGTTTTTTTTTGTTTATTTGATTATATGGGGAGTGTGTGTTGGAATTAAGGACCACAAAAGTAAATGGTTCCTTTTTGAGCCACGTTTGGGAAATGTGCCAGGGCACTTCCAATTTAAACACAAATGCAGTGACTGTGAACATCTTTTTAGGATTGGAGCCCATGCTTTCTTTCTTTTATTTAGGACAGCTGCTTTCCACAAAATGCTTGAAAGGGCCAGAGAGCTTATAAAGTTAAAAAAAACATCCTGGGGAATACATGCTGGCTCAAATACCAAGTAAACTTGCTAAATCTCTTACCCAGAAAATAGTAATTGAGGATAGGAAGGCTTTCTTAAAACACAAAATCTTGAAAAATGTTTCAGGAATCATGTAGGGATTTTTAAATTAAAATTTAAATGTAGCCATTTACAATATGTGTTGCAATCAGAGATCACACTTTTTATCTTATTTACAGAATATTTAAATAAAAATGCACTTATCAGGGAAAAGTGTATGTTGAAATGGGCAGTTTCTTATTTACACACTATTTGGTTACTGAGAAATTTGGGGAGAAGTACTGTACATACTGATATATAATATTTAGTTACACATAGAACTAAATATAATAGTATTAATGCTTGAGGAGGGCTGGGGCTATGCACTGGAGCTGGTGGCTAGGCTATGAGGAGGGTGGTTTGGGCAACGTACTGGACTGTGGGGACTCTGGGGAGGGACTAGGCTGCAACTTACTGGGTATGGGGAGCATGTAACAGGGTAATAAATTCTATTTCAAATTACCTCCAAAATGCATCAGAATGCACCAATTAAAAAAAAAATTCTTGGACCCCCCCCCCCGGCCTTTTATTTTGGGGCCTGGACATCGAACAATATCTTATGCTAGCAGTGCCTCTGATGTGAGATGCAGGCTATGAAAATGTCAAACACCACTGAATCCAGTACAGAGCCCTGTGGCACCCCACTCGTTACAGCCCTTGGAGCTGAGGGTTTTCCTCCCACCACTACCCTCTGTTGCCTCCCTTGCAGCCAGTTCTTGATTCAGTACACCATTTTTGTCCCTGCTCCCTGGTATCCCAACTTGCTAATCAGCCTCCCATGTGGCACCAAATTAAATGCCTTGCTGAACTCTAGATACAGGACATCCACCGCATGGCCCTTGGCCAGTTCCATAGTCACCCAGTCATAATAGTTAACCAGGTTGGTCTGGCAGGATCTGCTATAAACAAACCCATGTTGCTTCCTGTCCTGGAGACCATTACCTTCTAGAAAGGTTACTAGCCTCTCTTTGAGGATTGTCTCCATTAAATTTCCCACAATGGATGTGAGGCTTACTGGTCTATAATTGCCTGGTTCATCCTTGGGTCCACTTTTTTGGAGGGGCATCATGTGAGCCATCCTCCAGTTCTGGGGTACACACCCTGTTTCCAGAGAGGTATTGAACCTGACAATGGTTCTGCCAGGACCTCTGCCAATTCCTTCAGTACCCGGGGGTGTATGCCATCTGATCCTGGTGTCTTATCCACCCTCAGTGCCCTTAAACATTCTAGTACCCTGGCCGCTGTGATTTCCCCATCCATGAACCCTTCTCCCTCATGCCTACCCTCCCTATCTCCTAAGACATTGACACATCCTTTTCCTTAGTAAATACAGAAGTATTCATTTAGTAATTCTGCCTGCTCTACCCCTTTCTCTGCCCCCCCATCCTTCCTGATCCTTGCTATTTGATCTTTGCAGATCCTTCTCTGTCTTATGTACCTGAAGAAGTCATTTTCCTCATCCTTAATACCCTGTGCCGGTCTAAGCTCTTTGGAAGCCTTTGCTGCCCTAACTGACCTGATCACCTCTCTAGATTTCTTCAGGTACTCCTCTCTATCCCCCACACACCTGGATCTCTTGAATCTCCTGAAGTCTGCCCATTTTCCCTCACCTTTTCCAACACTTTCCCACTTAACCAGCCAGGTTTCTTGACCCTAGCCTTTTTGGTTTGTTTATTAATTTATTTATTGATTATATCGGATAACATCATTGAGAACAGAGACATCAAGGACAATAGCAACAATTAGACACAATTAGACACAATAGTTACAGAAATGGTTACAAAATGGTTACAGATAACACAGTAAAGTGGCTGGTGATACAATGGTAAGCATTGCTACATAGTATAGATGGTAGCAGGTAACAAAAACATTCACTACAGGACGGTGGCACCAGCCATGCCCTGGTGGTTATTTGCAGCCCCAGGCAGGACTGAGGTGTCCATTGTCAAATATAGACACACCCTGGGGTGGCTGGACCAGAGTTTAGTCCAGCTAGTTTGTGTCTTAGTACAGGATCTAGTGGCTTCTGCAAGTTCTAGCTTGATGACTAGGTTCTAGATTGTTCTTTGAGTGCTCCTTTGCCATTGATTTTTGCAGCAGCTGGTGCAAACATTGGCAGAACTTTTAGGAGACTGCTACGTGATTAGACACAGTTCTACTAAGGATATTCCCTAGTAGGCATGACATTTTAACAAAAGCATCCTAAAGGTGTATTTCGCAGTTATCAAATATTCTGCATGTCAGAGCAGATATGCCATTACCATGCAACAAAAACTGAATTCCCTTAAAGAGGTTATCCATATTGTATGTATTACTCTTTTACAAATTTACAAAGCTGAATTTACAAAACTGCAGAAGATGCCTTTTCAGCAGCTCTGGAAACATTGTTATTGGATAGACAGCATGCTGGATACTGAGACTAAGTGATTGGTGGGCCTAGGAAGCAGTAGTGCAGCAACTCTACAACCTAAAACCTGGCTGTGTACATGTTCATTTTGCTTGATCCTTTTTCTTCCTTCTTCCACAGTTCAGTCGTTATCATGTTTGTGTAGTTTCATCCTCTTACCTTTACTTGTTTAATAGCATTCATTCTTTCAGAATGAATGTCTCTCTTTCTGTATCAGTGCTTTCTGTTTGTCTGAGTTCTGTAACATAATCTTTGTGTACCATTGTACTGTCTGCTGCTTTTCCTTTGAATAAAATTCCCTTACTCTTCATCGATAAGTGCCATAGAATCTCTTAGTTCAACCTGGACAATGACCAGAGATGGACAGAAGGGAACTCACTTTCATTTCTCATTTGAAGGATGGCACCTCAGCAGAGCAGTACCCCACATTCTGCACTGCATCATCAGTTATGGTTATTATCAGAAGTAGCTAAAGTGGGGGCTAAAACCCATAAACTTCCCATCTTCCAGCACAGTGCTGAGTGTGCAACTGACAATTCCATTGATGACACAGTAGTCTTATGCAGACAGGCCCTCTGTAGTTAAACTGAAAGAGCACCTTCAGTCTTCTTTTGACATGTGCACAGAGGTTCTTTGTCTTTTAAATAGTTTTTTATTTTAATGGGTTCACCACAATATATCCAAGGCACACTGCCTTAAGGGTAGCTGGTCCATTCCACTGGGGTGTCAAACAGACGAGGCATACTCTTGAGTCCTGGTAGGACGAAACACGTGTCTATGTCTTCTGTTAGCATCCTTTGCAAACTGTGTGAGAGGCCTTTCGGCACTATGCAATTCTGCTTAAAGTTGGACCAGCATAACATTCTGTGGTGATTTGCATATGCAGCCCATGATGCCTTGCATTGTAGGGGCATGTGTAATTTTGTATTTTCTTTTGACATTGCTGTGTGAAGTCTGTACAATGATAAACTGCTGATGAATACCAATCAAACAAAGGCTATGCTGTGTAAGAAAAAGACTGATAACGCATCAGGACAACAGGAGGATATTAACCATATTGTGAGGGGAGCCATTGGAATTAGTTAGATATTATAAATGGCTGAGTATCTGGATACATCTTTTGGATCTCAAACTCTGGATCGATAACTTAAGCAAGCATTTAAAGCAAAAATGAGACTTTCCATATAGGAACAGATGTTTTAAAGCAACAGTGCATATTGCAGTGAGAACTTTGACCTTTATCTTTTCTTTCCATTTCAAATTGCCCCTTTTCTCTTGTCTTGTAAAATGCCATTTCACTCTGCTGTGAATCTGTTCAGCATTCTTTTAAAAGATTTGAAATAACTAAAAGGTGCATTCCTTTAATATGGCTAGCTCTAGGTTTCCATCTGTATTTGCAGCTCTGTGTGAACATGCACTGCCCTATAAGAAGGCGGAGCAGTGTCTTTTGCATGCAGCTCTGTCTCAGTCGCAGGAAAAAGTGATGCTAAGCAGTAGGTGTTCAAAACAGTTGGGAATACTAATGAAGATGCTGTAGTTGTCCTCTCCCAAACCAGAGAAAACGAATTGTGAGGGCGCTTCTAGCACACATAAATCCACAGACAGTCTTCTTTTGTATTCTCAAACTTCCTTTTTATTATTTTAAAATGTGGCAATCCTCAACGTTTCACCAAGTATCTTGGCTTTATCAAGAGATGCCCTTATAAAAATATGTGAATAAACAAAATTAAAAAGACTGTCTACACCACTACATATACCCTTCTAACTTTTCCAAATATATAAGAATATGTTAATAAATCTCCACTGATGCCACTTACTTCATAAGATTTTTTCAACTCTATAATATTATCTTGACCATTTGCATGAATTTCTGATCCTATGCGAGATAAAACAAAACAAAATAAATTTATATATCTTTATAATGTCCATATTTCTCACATAAAGAAATGGAACCCAACACCAAAACACCATACTATAATACATTCTATCACCAACATTTCAAACAGGTGCTAAATTAGTACCTGTTCAATCTCAACGATTGTTTTAAACCTTAATATGTGCCCTCTTGTGTGGCCTCATCATTATTTATCTCTTCATATATCTTCCTCAGCTAAAAAGTAAGAAACAATGATAAACATTACAATTCATCTATTTTTTTAGTCACAATCTCCCTTTTTTTTTTTAATTTAAAAAAAAATTAGTAAATTAACTCCCATTCATTTTATATATTTATTTGTTCTTAAAAAACCTTTCTTTTGTCACAGTCCATGTTATTCCATCTCGGAAAATTTTCTAAAAAAATTATTTTTATACCCTCGTAAGTCTTTAGCAGCAGTAAAGTTCTTTGCTTACAAATTACTATCTTTATCATATTGTTTACGCTTAAACTTGCGTTCTATTATCATGGTCTGACTTCCCTTTTTCCTCCGACTAGGTCACTTAATTCATTACCACTGTTATTCTTTCTTTTCTTCCCTTTCAACACTTATTCGCAATCATTACCAATGTATCCTATATTAATCTGCTAGTCAGTCGCTAAGAAGCATTACTTCCCTCAGACCTCTCGCATCTACTTTAAATCTTCACCTACCATGTCCTGACATTCGTCATTATCACTTCTATAGGTAAAGGAAATATCTTCTTCTCCGCGCGTCCTGCTTCCTTCATCTAGTACGCCATAATTTTTAAATTTCAGCCCGGCATTCTGCCGTCACTTAAATATGCTCTTTTGATGACGTAAGCATCATTCCATCTTAAAGGAAAATCTCCAATCTCACTTATTCCCTAGTCGTCCACTTAACATCTCTTTCAGACCCCATGAAATATTATCAGCCATGTCTCAAATATATAAGTATACGTTCTCGATATAATAAACAAATGGCTTAAATACTTCTTTGAATAAATTTAAGATTTCTCCCCGCTATAGATTACCTTTTACTGCAGTTCCAAAGCACAAAGTTCGAATCAGAAGGGGGGGGTGTGGAAGAAATGACTGGGATGGTGTATATTCCTTCAAAATAACTTTGATGAATGGCTAGTTGACCCAGAAGTCTGACTTATCCCCCGCTATAAGCTCCTCATATTCGATGCAATAAACAAATGACTAAATATTTCCTCGATGAATTCAACATTTGCCCCCACTATAAAATACATTTTATTTCAATTCCCAAAACACGAAGTTCAAATCGGAAAGAAAGGGGGGGAAGAGGTAACTGGGAGGGCATAGGCGCCTAATGACCTAATGAATGGCTGGTTAACCCTTGGACAAATTCAACTGTCCCTAGTCCCAACTGTATTTTCAGCATAAGTCAATGACCAAATAGCCCTTGGGAAAAAGGAAAAAGGGAAAGAGGAGGATAACTTAGAAAGGACACATACACTTTTGATAACATGAGTGACATAAATGAATGGCTAAATAGCCCTTGTGTGAGTTTAAAATATCCTAGCTATAAGCTGCATTAAGCTTCAATATCCTAACACCGATTTGAATAGGGACAAGGTGGGGGAGGGGAGGGGAGGAGAAGGAAGTAACTGAGAGGGGATAGAAGTTCTGAAGATCAATAAGGGGGAATCCCTATCTAAGGCAGCAATTCCAATTAACGTCTTTATTTAAGCCAATTCTCGGATCCAATGCCTTCATTTCAAAAATCCATCTTGTTTCTGCCCTTTCTACTATCCTATTATGATCTCCACCTCTATCTGATGGTTTAATCTGTTCCAGTCCCCAAAACCTCAGCGACGCCCCTGTATGCCTTGCTTCCAGAAAATGATCTACCACCGGGGCAGATTTCTTATTTCTTATATTCGATTTATGTTCCTGAATCGTTGTTTAAGAGGTCTTATTGTTTTGCCAATATGTATCTTATCACATGGGCATTGTAGCACGTATATCACTCCTGCTGAATCACATGTTATCGACTGTCTAATCTCATATTCCTTATTATTGTGTGGATGTTTATATTTCTGTTTCTTACTAGTGTGTCCGCACACTGAACATCTGCCACAGGGCACCATGCCAGGTTGCAATGGGCCCAATAATAACTGTCTGTTTTCCAGGGCCTTCCCCTGTTTGTGATCAGTGTGCACTAGTTTGTCTCTTAAAGTCCATACTCTTTTTTCTGCTATTCTAGGAAATTCCTGAAAAACATTCTTTTCCATCGGATAATCTTTTAAAATAGACCAATGCTTATTTATTCTTTTTCTTATTTCTCCCATCTTATGGTTATGTTTCATACTCAAGACTATAGGCCTGTCAGACTGCATGTTATTTCTACTACTTAATGTTTCTGTTTGGGTAATTCCCCATCACTCTTCTTCTCGCCTGAGATAGGGTTCTCCTATTATACCCACGTTCCCTAAACCTATTGGACGCTGCTTCTAATTCATTCACAAAATCCTGTTCCTCCCCACAGTTTCTACGAACACGCAGAAACTGTGAGAAAGGAATGCTTTGAACCAATTGTTCCACATGAAAGCTTTTAGCATGTAAAACAGTATTCCGAGAGGTTTCCTTCCTAAATAATGTGGTCACAAGCCCCCCTACCCCTTTAACCACCCTTACATCTAGAAAGGGTATTGAAGTTATGCTATGGTTCATTGTAAATTTCAAATTGGTGTTACTGGAATTCAAATATTCAAAAAAATGACAAGAGATCACTTTCTGTACCCAGCCACAATAAAAACAAATCATCTATGTATCTCTTATATAACCTGATGAATCGAAAAAAGTTGTTATTTTGTTCATTTATTCTTATGTATAGTTGTTTTAGATTTGAGAAAGCTTTCTTTAAACAGACAAGGGGAACGGCCATGAGAACAACTATGGCTCCGGCATATGCAAATGCATATATGTCAGAATTTGAAAACACCTACATACTGGATGAACAAAATAACAACTTTTTTCGATTCATCAGGTTATATAAGAGATACATAGATGATTTGTTTTTATTGTGGCTGGGTACAGAAAGTGATCTCTTGTCATTTTTGAATATTTGAATTCTGTAACACCAATTTGAAATTTACAATGAACCATAGCATAACTTCAATAATTTTCTAGATGTAAGGTGGTTAAAGGGTAGGGGGCTTGTGACCACATTATTTAGGAAGAAACCTCGGAATACTGTTTTATATGCTAAAAGCTTATGTGGAACAATTGTTTCAAAGATTTTCTCACAGTTTCTGTCGTAGAAACTGTGGGGAGGAACAGGATTTTGTGAATGAATTAGAAGCAGCGTCCAATAGGTTTAGGGAACGTGGGTATAATAGGAGAACCCTATCTCAGGCGAGAAGAAGAGTGATGGGAATTACCCAAACAGAAGCATTAAGTAGTAGAAATAACATGCAGTCTGACAGGCCTATAGTCTTGAGTATGAAACATAACCATAAGATGGGAGAAATAAGAAGAAGAATAAATAAGCATTGGTCTATTTTAAAAGATTATCCGATGGAAAGAATGTTTTCAGGAATTTCTAGAATAGCAGAAAAAGTATGGACTTTAAGAGACAAACTAGTGCACACTGATCACAAACAGGGAAGGCCCTGGAAACAGACAGTTATTATTGGGCCCATTGCAACCTGGCATGGTGCCCTGTAGAGATGTTTCAGTGTGCGGACACACTAGTAAGAAACAGAAATATAAACATCCACACAATAATAAGGAATATGAGATTAGACAGTCGATAACATGTGATTCAGCAGGAGTGATATACGTATGCAATGCCCATGTGATAAGATATATATTAGCAAAACAATAAGACCTCTTAAACAACGTATTCAGGAACATAAATCGAATATAAGAAATAAGAAATCTACCCTGTGGTAGATCATTTTCTGGAAGCAAGGTGAAGGGGCGCACTGAGGTTTTGGGGACTGGAAACAGATTAAACCATCAGATAGAGGTGGAGATCATAGGACAGTAGAAAGGGCAGAAACAAGATGGATTTTTAAATGAAGGCATTGATCCGAGAATTGGCTTAAATAAAGACATTAATTGGAATGCTGCTCTAGATAGATTCCCCTTATTGATCTTCTCAGAACTTCTATCCCTCTCAGTTACTTCCTTCCCCTCCCTCCCTCCCCCACCTTGTCCCTATTCAAATCCGTGTTAGGATATTGAAGTTAATGCAGCTTATAGCTAGGATATTTTAAACTCACACAAGGGCTATTTAGCCATTCATTTATGTCACTCATGTTATCAAAAGTGTATGTGTCCTTTTCTAAGTTATCCTCCCTTTCCCCCTTTTCCCTTTTCCAAGGGCTATTTGGTCATTGACTTATGCTGAAAATACAGCTTGGGGCTGGGACAAGTTGAATTTGTCCGAAGGGTTAACCAGCCATTCATTAAGGTCATTAGAAGGCGTCTGCCTCCCAGTTACCTCTTCCCCTCTTTCCTGATTTGAACTTCGTGTTTTGGGAATTGAAAATAAAACGATTTTATAGTGGGGCAAATGTTGAATCATCGAGGAAATATTTAGTCATTTGTTTATTGCATCGAATATGAGGAGCTTATAGCGGGGGATAAGTCAGACTTCTGGGTCAACTAGCCATTCATCAAAGTTATTATGAAGGAATATACACCATCCCAGTCACTTCCTTCCACACCCCCCCCTTCTGATTCGAACTTTGTGCTTTGGAACTGCAGTAAAAGGTAATCTATAGCGGGGAGAAATCTTAAATTTATTCAAAGAAGTATTTTAGCCATTTGTTTATTATATCGAGGACATATACTTATATATTTGAGACATGGCTGATAATATTTCATGGGGTCTGAAAGAGATGTTAAGTGGACGACTAGGGAATAAGTGAGATTGGAGATTTTCCTTTAAGATGGTATGATGCTTACGTCATCAAAAGAGTGTATTTAAGTGACGGCAGAATGCCAGGCTGAAATTTAAAAATTATGGCTTACTAGATGAAGGAAGCAGGACGCGCGGAGAAGAAGATATCTCCTTTACCTATAGAAGTGATAATGACGAATGTCAGGACATGGTAGGTGAAGATTTAAAGTAGATGCGAGAGGTCTGAGGGAAGTAATGCTTCTTAGCGACTGACTAGCAGATTAATATAGGATACATTGGTAATGATTGCGAATAAGTGTTGAAAGGGAAGAAAAGAAAGAATAACGGTGGTAATGAATTAAGTGACCTAGAAAAAGGGAAGTCAGGCCATGATAATAGAGCGCAAGTTTAAGCGTAAACAATATGATAAAGATAGTAATTTGTAAGCAAAGAACTTTACTGCTGCTAAAGGCTTACGAGGGTATAAAAATAATTTTTTAGAAAATTTTCTGAGATGGAATAACATGGACTGTGACAAAAGAAAGGTTTTTTAAGAACAAATAAATATATAAAATGAATGGGAGTTAATTTACTAATTTTTTTTTTAAAAAAAAGGGAGATTGTGACTAAAAAAATTGATGAATTGAAATGTTTATCATTGTTTCTTACTTTTTAGCTGAGGAAGATATATGAAGAGATAAATAATGATGAGGCCACACAAGAGGGCACATATTAGGTTTAAAACAATGTTGAGATTGAACAGGTACTAATTTAGCACCTGTTTGAAATGTTGGTGATAGAATGTATTATAGTATGGTGTTTTGGTGTTGGGTTCAATTTCTTTATGTGAGAAATATGGACATTATAAAGATATATAAATTTATTTTGTTTTGTTTTATCTCGTATAGGATCAGAAATTCATGTAAATGGTCAAGATAATATTATAGAGTTGAAAAAATCTTATGAAGTAAGTGGTATCAGTGGAGATTTATTAACATATTCTTATATATTTGGAAAAGTTAGAAGGGTATATGTAATGGTGTAGACAGTCTTTTTAATTTTGTTTATTCATATATTTTTATAATGGCATATCTTGATAAAGCCAAGATACTTGGTGAAACGTTGAGGATTGCCACATTTTAAAATAATAAAAAGGAAGTTTGAGAATACAAAAGAAGACTGTCTGTGGATTTATGTGTGCTAGAAGCGCCCTCACAATTCGTTTTCTCTGGTTTGGGAGAGGACAACTACAGCATATACACATCGGAGAGGCAGCTGTTAAATATACAATACGGACTTTTATCCATTTCCTGTGGAACTGTCTTTCTTGTTTACAGTACTAATGAAGACCCAGGAATAGCCTGATAGATAAAAAAAAGATGGTTTTAATTATTTCAAATCTAGGAAATTGCAGAAGAAGCCTGCAAGGGAGGAACAAGGAGCATCCGACAATCAAAGAGAAAAAGGTGGTTTAAAATGGAATAAAATGTATAGGTTCAAAGGTTTTGTTTTAACATGCACTGCCACTGAAAGACAAAGAAGCTCAGTGCAAAAGCACTGAGGCAAGGGTTACAGCAAAAGGCTTTGGCCATAAAGCCAAGTTTCAAAGAAATACAAAATTGTGCATACCCCGGAAAACACAAAGCATCATGGAATGTTTATGCAAACCCCCATGACATTTTAGGCTGGTTCAGCTTTAAGTGGCAATGCATGGTGCCAAACATGTATTTCATCCTAGTAGAAGAAGAATAATCAGTATTTATATAGCATTTTTCATACACAATGTATCCCAAAGCATTTTACAAGCAATGCCAGACTGGTAGTGAAGTGACTGAATGCACAGTGGTGGTCATATTGCACATCAACACCCACACATAGCCTCTACCGATTTTATGGGAAGGGGAATATTGGCCAGGGCACCGGGAATGTCCCTTGCTCTTGGTGAAGAATGCCTTCAGTTGTTTTACTTTCACCTGGACACCCACCAGGACAGTACCAAGATGGGTAGAAGGGACCTCAGTTTAATGTCTCATCTGAAGGATGGCACACCCAAAAGTTTGCCCCCCCCCATGCTGCAATCTGGTGCTAGCATTTAGGTATGAGCCCAATCCCAGTGTGTGACAAGAACCCAATACCTTCTGGTCCACAGGTAGATGAGCTACCAACTGAGCCACTCTGACAGAGAAATCTGGTTCTCACATAAAACCTCTGTAGTCCAAGAGTGGACAATACAACTGAGAAGGGGCATGTAGGGGTATCTATACAAAGTGAACTGAAGCCACTTGGGCAGTGTACATATACAGTTAAAAGAGTGAACCACATGTTGAAATGTATTATTAGAGGGATGAAAAACAGGTTAAGGGAGGTGATCATCCCCCGGTGCAAAGCCTTGGTTCAACCACAAATGGGGTAGTAGTGCTGGCAGCTGCGTTCACCATGGAACAGAAAAAAACACAAAAAAGATGTAAAAGTGTTCAGTACAGGGCCAAAGTTGTTTTGTGGCAAGAGACAAGTGCAACAGGGCCAAGGAGGGTGAATGGCATTGAGAATTATGCAGCACTTCACCTAAGATTGAATGTGAGTCCACAGTTAAACTGGATGTAGTACCCTTGTAGTAGGAGCTGCAGACCAATTCCTTGTATCACCACAAGGCTACGTTAGCACTGAAAGCAGCCAGAAAACCAAACAATGCCCTAGGTTGCTGGGTATATTCCACTAGATGATGTTGTTCTGGCTGACGTGGTTTGTATTGCTGTTTAGCTCTGCTGTGCTGCTTAATTCACTCCAGCTGATAGAATCGGGGAGAATTATTTCACTTATTCTGGAAGCAGTGGAGATGTTTGGACTGTCTCCAATAAGCAGGGCTGTCTGTAGATTAGACTTCTGTGTCTCTGTCAGTTTCTGAGAGTCATGATGGATCCTCACCCAGGGAACACCTATGACAACAGAGAGGGGTGAGCTTAATAGTTGGTTCAACCTTTACTTGACCTAAATTCAAGTATGCGTATGCACAACCCCAGATACACACACACACTCACACACACACACACACACAGACACACACACACACACATATGCATGCACGCACACAAGCACACAGACACACACACACACACACACACACGTATTTATCTGTTTATTTTTGTTTTTTGGCCAGGAGATGCCCTGGGTCAAAAGGCCAATTTTCAGCAAAACCTGGAACATCAGGAAGAACTTTTCATATAACTAGTAAAGCTATTGTTAATAATGTATTTATTTAGTTAGTTTTTAATTACTGAGTAAGTAAAGTACAGTACAACAATATGTACTTATTTTCAGGAATTAATGGGAGATTAAAGCAAAAAAAAATTACAATATGCAAAATACCAATTTAAAATCACAGTGAGATAATAGTAGAGGCAGGTAACAAAAAAGCAGTAAGGTTACAAGTAAGATAAATTACAATGGCAAATAAGACAAAACAAAACTCACAATGTAAATTTCAGGTAAAATTTACAAGTAGTTTGGGCCAAGGCAACATGTCTGAGCACAACTTCAAACTGAGGAGTTCAATCTGTGATTCTGTAACACTCTCCTGAAAAGATACTGGGAGGAGGAGAAACAGACAGACAAAGATAGGTTGTTCTTGGTCCTAGGGGCAAAGATGGCAAGACCCGAGCAGACGTATAAGAGTTAACCTCAGGTAATGAAAGTAGGGATTTGTTATATCTCAGGGAACATGTCAGCTAAGAGTACAGAAAAAAAAGGCTTCACTTAAGGGCAGAAAATACAACACAAGGTAGAGCAAAAAAGTACAGTTGCGTAAGAACTTCCCGTAACAGTAGCTCTTAGAGACAATATCTTTCATCAGATCACACCGGAGGATATATAGCCACCATGCACTAGGACCACACATTAATGCTTTCACTGGCAGTTTACTAGGTGCCACCCATGATGACATCAGATGATGACATCTTCCACTATATAAACGTGGGCGGACTCACACGCTCCTCAGTTACCCACCGAAGATCATACTCGGAGTACCTCCTCCTGGGGAACTGAGGAGGAGCTGAAGGTTCCTGCTACCAAGCAAGGTAGAACAGAAGGAAGACTGTCCAGAAAAAACAGACCAAAGGAGAGAAGATCTGAGTCCAAGGATTACGGATGGTGAGATGGAATGGCTTGATGAAAGAGATTATCTCAAGAATCTACTGTTATGGTAAATTGTAAAGGACCTATACTATTTTCTTTGCGATATCTCTTTCATCATGCCACACCTATGGAACAAGTCCCAAGCAGTACTGCCAGTAAGACCATCTGGGTGGCTGGAAGCAGTAGGTTTAAGAAAGGAGGCATTGAAGCACAGCAAGGTTGGCACCTGCCTTCCTTCTAAAGGCAATGTCCAGACTGTAGTGTTTAGTGAAAGTGTGGACAGTACTCCAGGTTGCAGCAGCACACATCTCTGCAGCTGACACATTCCTGTAACAGGCAACAGAGGTGGCCATGCCACTTGTTGCATGGCCACACACAAACCGAGGAAGTTCCTTACTGTGCTTTCTGTAACAAAAAAGTAATACAGTTGGCCAACCATTTGGACAGGCACTGTTTTGAAACTGATAAGCCCTCTTTCCCAGGGGCAAAGGAAACAAACAGCTGCGAGGACTTTCTGCAGTCCTTTGAGTGATGAACACAATATCTGAGTATTCTATGTGCATCTAAAGTATGGAGAAATGCTTCCCATGGATTCGCATGCTCCAGAAGACAAACAGGCAGGTCGATGTTTTTTTTTTTTGTGAGTTTGATTTATTCTCTGGCACTTTGGGGCATCTCTCAGGTGAACCCCCGCTCGACATTTGGCACCAGCTCCCCACCAACTGGGGAATCAGGGACAGAGACACCTCACCCACTACCCAGACCACAAGTGGACCTCTGGATCTATGCCCCCTGGGGCGGGGTCACCCAATGCCTTAGCTAGGTGTCCTATCTGGAATCAAGACAGCCGTGCCCAGGAGCAGAGTGAGGGCTTTGGAGAGCCAGTCAGGAAAGTTTGGTGTTGGGAATGTGGGCTGTAGTCACTTGGGGCTGCCGTCACCTCTACTGAGAGCCAGGGTTTTTTCCTTGATGTTGCGAGAGTGTGGACAAGCAATGGCATCCTGCTTGTGACAGACATGCTCCTGCGCCTGTGCGAAAGAGGCCTGCTGTGGACCAACCCCAATTGTCATGGTCTCGCAGACTGCAGCAATCCCCAGAACACCAGGGGTTGTTAATGCTGCACGAGGTGGAACCCACCCACCCCCAGGAGAGGAGAGTTGTCCTCCAGACGCTCAATCCTACTTCTCCTCTGCCGACCCCCAACGACTCTAGTCTGCTCCTAAAACCGGGTCACTGGTGTGGCACAAGGCATGGCGTCCAATGCCTCAACCCTCAGTGCCACCAGGACAGCTAGGTGGATGGTTTGATTCAGGGTAATCTCAGACACCACCTTCAGCAAAAACTTAGGGTTGGTACGCAGAGACACCCTGTCTTTGTGGAAAATCAAAAAAAGAGGCTCACACATGAGAGCCTGAAGCTTGGAAATCCTTTGAGTAAAAGTAATAGCAACTAAAAATAATGCTTTCCATGACAGAAAGTGTAGCTTGCAAGTCACAGCTAGCTCAAAGGAAGCCAAAGTAAGTTTATCTAAAACAATATTCAAGTCCCAGTCTGGAACTGAATTGTGGATGGGAGGCTTCAAGTGAAGAATGCTTTTAAGGAATGTATGGGACATCTCCAGCTGAGCCACTGTATGGCTGCCAATATGCACACAGAAATGTGAAATGGCAGGCAGGTGCACCTTAATGAAATAGTATTGCAGTCCAGTGTCTGAGAGGGACTGCAAGTACTCCAGAATCTGATTCACTGGACAAGTAAAATAATCCATGTAATGGGAAGTAGCCCACAAAGCAAAGCTCTTCCATTTCATGGAGTAAGTGGCCAGGTGGAGGGTTTTCTGGCAGCCACCAGTACATCAACCACGTTCTGAGACACACCTAATTTAGCAATAGCTATATTTTCAGGAGCCATGCATGCAGGTGGGGTGACTTGAGATCTGTATGGAGCAGGGTGCCCTGCTCCTGTGATAGCAAGCCTTTGCTAAGAGGCAGAGGTACTGGAGGTTCCACCACCAACTGCAGCAGTAAGGGGAACCAGACCTGAAAAGGCCAGATGGGAGCAATGAGTATCAGAGTGACTCCTTCCATCTGGAGCATGATCAACACCCTCTGAATTAGAGGTAAGGGAGAAAAAGCTGAAAGGAACCTCCCTTTCTAAGAAAGGGACAACACATCCTTCCCAAAAACTCCAGGTCCTGGAGCAAATGAGCAGAAAAGTGGCAGTTTTGCATTGATTGGGGATGCAAAAAGGTCCAACTCTGGGCAACTCCAGCAGTTTTTTTATGTTTTTTTCCCCTCTGATCCCCGGATCCTGAGGCATCCCTCAGGAGACACCTGCTAGTCCTGCCCTGCCCGGGACCTCCTCTTGGCACAGATCCCCCTAGAACACTGACCTGGCATCCTAAGTCCCCCACCAGTAGACCTCCTAACTTGTGCCCCTCAGGGCAGGGCTGCCCTCAGCTACCTTGCGTGCTCCATCAATTTAGTCTGGTGGGTGGATTCGGATACAGACCAAGTGACATCAGGATCAGGAGAAGCCGGGGTCTGGCCGTGGGTGTGGGGTAGGCACTTGTGACAGGGTGATCCCTTTCATAGTGTACACCCCTGGGATAAATTGAAACCCCTTCCCCAAGCAGTTTATAGGTTTTGTATAATGTTCTGTTTTTTTTGGCTGGTGTGACTCTGATACTCTGATACTCATTGCTCCTGTCTGGCCTTGGCTGGTTATAAATTAAGTGCTGAAGTGGTTGTAAAGCTTTCTGTACATATTAACCAAAACAAAACTAAGAGGGCAGTTTTCATAGAAGGCCTCCTGGTAGTGTGTGCTTTCACACTGATTCATGCTAGGCTGAAGAAAAGGCTTAGAAACTGTTGAAGCTAAGCAGTTGTCTTTTTTTTTTTTTTTTTACTTTTGTTTTACCAGGAGAGACACACTAAGCTAAACGCTTGTTTACAGGTGCAGCCTGGCAGCACAAGGAAGTAAAATGACTTGCTCAGGGTCACACAGTATACAAGTGGGGGCTGTGGAATTCAAACCCAGATCTCCAGGTTTGCAGCTCAGAGCCTTAAACCACTGCACTATACTGCCTCCTCATTGTCTTACTTATCATTTTGCTTTCTGTATATTTTACTTGATAAAAATAAAATGATAAGTGCAACCTTGCGTTTTTTTATACACCTGATTTGTGGTCTGCCTGAAATTGTGTTATCCTAAACCCATGCTCAGTGACATATGGTTTTAGAAGTGGGATTCTGACTGAACATCAGAGGTAACAAGGGGGAGTTCAGTCAGTGGTACCAGATCTGGTACTTAGCAAACATGGCAAAGGTGCAAGGTCCCAAAGAAGAGGAGAACAGCACCTGATGGAGGTGGTGACCTGGGCGAGGCACCAGAGATGGGAAGAGATGGACCAGCTGGCCAAATAAAGACCCTGATATGGCTTCTTTACTGGATGAGTGGGAGATGGCTAGAGGCTGATCAATGCCGGAGAAAGGAGGAGTGCAGATGCCAGGAGCAACCTGAGAGGTCCCACTTGAAGGATGTCAAGGAAGAATCAGTGGAGCAGGATCCATGGGCTCTGGAGGAGGAGGACCCCCTGACAAAGCATTTGAGACAAAGGTTTGTGGAGATCCCATTGTTGCTAATTTTTCCGGGCTGCTATTTTGTGGAGGATGGATAATGAGAAGAGGAGACCACAGCTAAGACTTTGACTGGCAATGTATTACTGAAGAAGAAGTCTTCAAGCTATATGGATGGAGCCATTTTGGCTGAAGGGACCTTTACATGTTTTAAACCTCCTCCTATGAAAATTGACTGTTCTCCTTGTGCTGACTTGGGAAAGTTGCAGGTAGGGGATCAAGGATGGGAGACAAGTTAACGGTGGTGTGGGGGAACAACAGTTATGGCGGTATGAACTCAGGAAGGGAATACCATATCACAAGAGGCCCAGCCCCAAAATGAAGCAAGTGCAAGCCCAGGTAGTGGGGCCTGTGGTATATAGGAAAAAGATGATGGAGGATGCACAGTCCAGTCACTCGGGGCTGAACCATGGGAAGGTATTGGCTAGACTCACCCCATCTTTCTATTCACTCAGCATGCATAGGCAGATAGCAGCATACCATAAGACCTGTTATAGGGGCAGACAGATAGCGACCCCTGATAGTGATGTGGGAGGAGTAATCCAGAGGGTGAAGAGCAAGAGATGGCACCCTTGGAAGAGGGGGAGATTTTCACACAGAACAGAATAGACTAGGTGGTAGACAATATCACTAGTAGTGTATCAGATTTGATATGTAAACCCAGAGGTTAGGGACATGCTGCTAGGCATACAGCATGGTATGTTACTAGCCAACCTTTAAAGGTCTAAGTGGGGATGGAGCAAGGTAGTTCTCCCGCCCCCGAAGACAGTTCTTCTGGGTGCTGAATTGTCCAGTTGTTCACGCGTATCTGGTCAGAGAAAGTCAGTAGAAGGCATAAAACTGCCATTAGTGGTTCTTTCTCCTAAATGTATGCGATGATATTGTAGTCTAATTTCAGAATAATTTAAGATGTCTCAGGGTATTTGTATTTTTAACAATAGGATACCTAACAAATGTTTTTTTTTTAAAGACACCCTGAGACAGAGCTTCAGGTGAGGATGGGCCGAAGCTCCACACCCTTCCAGGGTGTTAGCTGAGATTTGTACAACCGTAGGATGGTTGCCCTCTTATGTGGGGGGGGATGTGTTACAGGCTGACCCCTGTTATAGTGGAAACCCCTGGGATAAATTGAAACCCCTTCTCCAAGCAGTTTATATGTTTTGTATCATGTCCAACATGCTGGTTGGCTGGTTATAAATTAAGGGCAGACTAGATGGGCCATGGTGCCTTTCTCTGCCATCAGATTTTTGTGTATCTGTGTATCTGTGTGTGGTTATAATGCTTTCTGTGCATATTAACCTAAAAACAAAACTAAGAAGGCAGTTTTCATATTAGAATAACACAAGTTTTTGTCTGCTTTTTCTAGATGTTAGCAGTCCACTTCTAAGATATATTATGCAGCAGATAGCATGAGGTAATATCACCCTACAGGGGAGTTTAGGAGAGCACAGAATGTTCTGACCTCGGCTCTGACCTAAACAAAGTATGTTCAACAACATGTCCACCTGACTTCATGTCACACAATGTTAATAGCCAAAGAGCTTAACAGCATTTTTAAGCATTTTGGTTTTTAACTTTATAACATTATAGCGTGTAGCACTTTTTAAGTTTATCTTAATTTACCTGTTTGCCTGCTTGCTTGTGCCCACTGTCTACATTGAACTGCCCACTGTCTACATTGAACTGCTTGGGAAATCTGAAGTAAAGTAATGCAGCTAGAGCAGTTAGAATGTATCGTACCGTATGCTTGAGCGGTGTTGGGGTGACAGCAAAGACCGCTCCGAAGTGTGCACTGGGACTGTCCTGCCTTAGCCCGTTACCGCCCATATTTTCGGTCTGCCAGGCTGCTGCTTTCTTTACTGTGAAATACCCCGTGGGGGGTTGCTCTGACTGCTGAGATTATATGGAGTCATATCGTTGGCTTCTTCTGTGAGCAACTATGGTGAAGATTTCAGGGACAGATGTTAATTAGGAAGGGGAAGAGCAGAGAAGGGATTGCGATTCTTTTGAGTGAAGACTATTGAATTACTTTGCCAGACCGGATTTTGAATTCCTGGACTCTTGGATTAACTACAGAGGAGATTCCTGAATGGTAGTAACTTGGCTTATGCCCAAAAGTAGTGGACATTTGAAGATCAGCCTAATTTTGTGCCTGGAGTTAAGGCCCTGATCCTGGGGGTAGGCCAGAAGCCGTGTGTGGCTGTGCATGGGTACTGGTTCTATCCTGCCAGGTAGCCGGCGGTTTAGCCTATTGTCCCCTAGGGTCTCTCCCTGGGGCCTGCTGGAAAGTGACCCCAGACAGGGGATCTGATAGTTGTGGTTGTGGACCTGTGGTCTGGCTGCCCAGTTGGATTTATTGGTGCTCTCTCTCCCCCTCCAGAGTAGTCAACCATCGAAGCAGATTATTCTGGATTTTCTCTTTGCAATTACGGTCAGACTTATCTTTATTGTCATATTTAAGACTGTTTAAGGCAGTGAGAGTGCCTTTCTCTCTTTAGGTCTATGGTACAGTGAGAGTGTGCCTTGTACTAAAGAGTCTGAACATATTTTAAACCCCCTCCCCTTTGTAGTGAGAGTATTTAGGGGTTTAGGGAGAGTTTCAAGACTTTCTTTATAAATGTATTCCCTCTGGTGGTGCATGGACTATTGGGGGTTTGATTTTCTGAATTTCCCAGTCATTATTTATAGTTTAATGCTTTTGATTATTTATGGCTTCACTGCGACTCGTTTAAAACTGCAGGCTTGGATTAGATGACTGAGGCATTTTAGGTTTACATATTAGTCTGCATTGCGACTGAGATAAATTCGTTTTAATTTATGGTTATTTATTTTGATTATAGATTGTGTTTAATTTTTTTCCCTTGAAGTGAAAGTTGAGGGATTTATGGTTTTATTGTATAGGAAATTTGTTTTGTGTTATTATTTAGTAGATTGTATAGTTTTATTTGGGTTACTGAAATGTGTAGAAGGCCTGCCCCCAAGGTCGTGCGCTAGTCATCCTCCGCCCTTCACGCCCTCCACCCCTTTACCTCCCCCCCACTGCATTTTTCTACCTACCAGCGCTGTAGAGTGCTGGGTATTGCTCACCAGTGGGGAGGGGAGTCAGGGGTGTGAACAGTGGAGGGTGAATGAGTGGGACCATTGCATCCGGGTTGTGAGATCCAGGAGGTGCCCTGGGGTGAAATGGAATCTAGACCGTGATTCTCCATATCTGGTTCCCATACCCAAGGGCACCACCAATTTAGGTGGGCAGGTGGCTCGGATGGTCCTGGAAGTCCATCCAACTCAGGCAGTGTTATGTAATGCCAGGTTCATTAAAAACAAAACTGCAATTATTGCATATCTTGTCAGAACAGCGGACCTGGCATGTGTCACAGAGACTTGGCTGGATGAGAACTCTGGCGCCATATTGGAGGTTGCAATTCTGGCTGGGTACTCATGGATTCACCACCTGAGATTGGATCCTGGGGCTGCTATCTGTTTCAAGACTGAACTGGGCCTCACGAGTGTACCAGTTGAGGAGACCCAGTCATTTGAATGCACCATGGTAGCATGTGTAAGTTGTTGGATCACCTTCATCTACTGTCCACCCGGGAATGGGAAGCAGTTCCTTCAGGAAGTGGCGGACTTCATGATCAACATGGCATTTGAGTCACCCAGGCTGATGGTCCTGGGTGACTTTAACACCTGGGTCAATGATGAACTCTTGCAACTTGGTCAGCACTTCCTCCAGTTGATGACATCTCTGAGCTTTACACAGATTGTTTCTACTGCTACCCATAAACACAGTCATTCTCTTGACTTGGTATTCCTCCTGTTGGTCAAAGCCTTGAATCTGAGAGTGGAACCAGTCAGATGGTCCAATCACTACCCTTTTGTAGGCCTACCCCTGTGGAGATGGTCAGTTACTGCCCTTTACGAGATATAAGCTCTGAAGGCCTGGCGGTGGTGCATGACCTATTGGTTCTTCCATTGGCAAACAGTGACCCAGAGGCCCTAGTCGTGGCCTATAATATGGTCATTTCTATGACCCTGGATGTCATTGCTCCTGTCCGAGTTCATCCTCTCTCCCTTCTCCCTTGGTCCCCTTGGTTCGATGGGTCCCTGAGGGAGATGCAGCGACTAGGACGAAGGTTAGAGTGTTGCTGGTGGAAATACGCCCTCAATGCCAATCACCTTAGATTGATGGATCATTATCAAGCCTATCAATCCGCAATCACCCGTAAGAAGGCAGAGTTCCTGTCTGGGGAGATTGTGGCCATCCAGAATCGACCAGCTCAGCTTTTTTGAACTGTGAACAGACTGTGCAACCCAGCCTATCTACAGGTCCGAAAAGCATTTTCACAAGTTGAGTGCGAGGAGCTTGCTGAATTCTTTGTGGCTAAGGTGGTTGACATCAGAGCAGTACTCCAACTGGCACACTCTATGGGCATTGCTCTAGACTGGTGTTTGGGCACTGTCCCTCAGGTTTCCTGGAGTACCTTCAGCCAGCCTGAGCTTGTGGACATCATGAGGATTGTCCAGGGTATGTGCCCTACCTGCTATAGTTTGGATCCGGGACCAACTTCCCTGATTTTGGGTTGTGGTGACATCCTTGGCCCGGTCCTAGCATGGATAGTCTGGTGCTCCTTGAAAACAGGTGAGTTTCCTAGCTCCCTGAAGGAGGTGGTGATGACACACCTCCTGAAGGAAGCTTCTTTGGACCCAGACTACCATGCAAACTACAGACCAATCTCGAACCAACCCTTTATGGGGAAAGTGATTGAGAAAGTAGTGGCCATACAACTGGAGAACTATTTGACCATCCATGATGTCTATGAGCCTCTCCAGTCTGGTTTTCGAAAGAGGCATAGTAGTGAGACGACACTAGTTCAAGTGTTCAATGATCTCCTGGTGGCTAGCGATCAGAAGAACTGCTCCATCTTGGTTCTCCTCGATCTCTCTTCAGTGTTTGACACTGTGGACCATGGGGTTCTGCTCGACTGCTTGAGGTTCATCTGTGGCCTGGCCTGTCAGGTACAGTCCTCAGGTGGTTTTCATCTTTCCTCAATGGAAGAACTCAGAGGGTGGTGTCAGAGATTTATTCCTCTCACCCAGTTCACTATCATGTGGTGTTTCTCAGGGGTCGGTGCTGTCCCCCATGCTGTTTGCAGTGTACATGCTACCCCTCGGAGACATTGTAAGAAAATATAGGCTGAGGTTTCACTACTATGCTGATGATACCCAGCTCTAACTTTTTTTCACGCCTGACCAGGATGGTACCATCTCAGCATTTGACAACTGCCTCACTGTAATCCAGGAGTGGATGAGTTTGAGCTGGTTGAGGTTGAACTTGGAAAAGACTGAGGTGCTGTTGGTGGACCCAGGTCACCGGATAGGGGGGTTGGCGGTGAGGTCACCCTCTGGACTTCTTCTTGGGGGTTTGAAACTTCTGACCTCTGAATGGGTGTGAAACCCGGGGATAATTTTTGATGAGGGACTGCCACTGCATTCGCAGGTGTCGGCCATCATAAAATCCTCTTTCTACTACCTGATGAGTATCTCCAGAGTCAAGCATCTGATTCTGTCTGGTGACCTTCCTACGTTGGTCCATGCCTTTGTGTCCTTGCGCTTGGATTACTGCAATGCCCTATACCTAGGGCTTCCAAGTGTGGATATTTACCGCTTGAAGCTGGTGCCGAATGCAGTGGCCCAGTTATTGACAGGAACCTCTCGGTCCTGTCATATTTCTCCAGTGATGCGCGAACTGAACTGGCTGCCAGTACAGTGGCGAATCACCTTCAAAGTCAGTCTTCTGACTTACAAAGCCCTACACAGACAGGGTCCGGGTTACCTGAAAGAGCTCCTGGTCCATTACTGCCCTGGGTGATCGCTCTGCTTGACTGACAAGGGGTTGCTAGAGGTTCCAAGGGTTTGTTTAAAATCTTCTGGGGCTCGTGCATTTATGCACGCAGTCCCCACCCTTTGGAATTCTCTACCCCATCAAGTTACATGAATGCACGACTGTGGAGGGTTTTAAAAATACCTTAAAAACCTTTTTATGGATCCAGGCATTTGTGGAATAACTGGAATACTGTTTTTGTTTCCCCATTTTACACAATTTATAAGGTATGTGATCTACGCTGCAGCTGTTTTAATTGTTCTGTGAGGCGCCTTGATAATTTGAAAGGTGCCATACAAATAAAATTGATTTGATTTGATGTTTGTGCTCCACGTGGCTGCTAAATAACTGTTCTCTGTGGTGTAACAGTGGCCCCGAGTGGCTAGTTTTACGTTATGTCTGTTGTTAATCAATCAAATCAAATCAAATCAAATCAAAATGTATTTATAATGCACTTTTCTACAAATCTAAGCACAATTACATATCAAAATAACATCAAACATAATAAATAACAGCATAAAAACAATAAAAGTAGCAGTAAACTTATTCAAACTCTAATTCAGATAACTTTTCAGAGATGGCTTAAATGACTCTGTGGACAGACACTCTCTAATTTGACGGGGTAGAGCATTCCACAGGGTTGGGGCCATAAAGGAAAAAAGCTCTGGCCCCAGATAACTGAAGACGAACCCTGGGAATCTCTAGCAATCCCTCATCAGCAGAGTGGAGTGGTCGAAGAGGGTGGTAAGGTTGAAGAAGATCTTGCAAGTAGCCCAGTCCCTGACTGTGTAGGGTCTTATAGGTCAGCAACGTGACCTTGAAAGTGATTCTCTGCCACACCGGCAGCCAGTGCAGTTCGTGCAGCACTGGTGTGATGTGGCAAGTTCTTGGTAACCCAGTCAACAACCTGGCAGCAGCATTCTGCACCAGCTGCAGGCAATGGAGATCCACTCCAGCACTCCCCTAGCCCCTTACATGTATCCTGGCTTTATAATAACCCACTATGCCTGTCCATCAGACTCTATGTTATGATAAAAGTCACACCTATATAACAGGACCATCTCCCTACACAGTGGGCACCTAGGACTAAGAGGAAAGCGCTCTGATCACTCTCTATCCCTATCCCTTGGTGCCCTACTCAAATTAATCTTCTACCTCCTTTTCTGCATTGGCACTATTGAGATTAATCCTGGCCCCATTGTAGTTTATCTTCCCTGCTGATCTGACTTCCATAAAAGGCCTAAGCTTCATACACTTCAATGCTTGCAGCCTCCTAAAAGTTCATCTTAATACAGGCTTGGGTGGCACTATACTCTTCCAGATTTCCTGGTCATTTCTGAATCTTGGCTCAGGCCTACAACAAAAGACAGTGTTGTAAACCTTCCCAATTATCAGCTCTTCAGAGCAGATCGCCTTCAGGGGTGGTGGGTGGCCATACATTAAGGACACCATCTCTGCAACCTGCCCTCATCAACACATCCGAGCCAAATGAATTGAATGTTTATCAATCAAAATATCCCTTCCTAATTCATCTTCATTTAAACTGATTGGATGCTATAGGCCCCCCTCTGCAGGCCTTAAACTGCTTTCTCACCTAGGGTCAATTCTCAACCTAGGCCCTGAAGATACCATCATCCTTGGTGATTTGAATTTAAACTGGCTGTCTAATGTATCTGCACCTTTGATAACCTTTTGTGACACCTATGGATTCACACAGCTAATTAAAGACCCAACTAGGATCAACCTAAGAAATTCCAGCAACAGCTCACTCCTGGATATTATGTTGGTAAACAAGCCTCACTTATATTCACATGCAGGAGTACTGCCGAGTGATGTGAGTGACCATACCCATAGCTGGCTTAAGAGCCACACTCAAACCAATTAAATCCTGCAGAATTTGTCCTCAAAAGGTCAAAAGAATTTCAATATCTCAGGTTACCTCCATGACCTGAGTAATACAATATATTGGCAAGATTTCTATCTTACAACCTCTGTTGAAACAGCTCTCCAGACTTTAAAGGATATTATCACTAATGCTCTCAATATTCATGCACCTATCACCAGTATCAGAACTAAGGTAAAATCCTGCCCTTGGTTCACCTCTGAGCTTAAAAGCAGCCTTGAGAACCAGAGACAAACTGTGGAAAAATGCAAGAAAACAAAGGACACCAGAGATTGGCTAAATTTCAGAAAAGCAAAGGAATTCATGTACAAAAAAAAATAAGAACCCTAAAACTGCCTGTTATACAGCTGAATTGGATACCTCCTACAATAACCCATCCAGACTCTGGGGTACAATAAAAAGGACTTCTGGGCCAAATTCTACTCCTGCCTTAACCTCCAAACTGCTACTAAATGATACAGAAATTACAGGTAAACAAGAAATCTTAAATACCTTCAATGTTCACTTCACCACAGCTGGCCTAGCATTTGACTCATCACCTGTAAATATCCTGAGATCTTCCTTGAACCTGCAAACTACTGTGGGACAAATGGTCACTTCAACTTTTCCTTCATCCCAATATCCGTGAAAGAAGTGGAAGATCTCCTCTCTAATTTAGACACTACTAAGAGTGCAGGTGCAGACTCCTGGATCCCTATTTCCTGGAAATTGCTTCAATGTTCTTATCTGCCCCCTCACTCATCTCTTCAATCTTTCCTAACTACTGGATCCATTCCTCTACTTGGAAAACAGCTCAAGTAGTTCCATTACTCAAATCTGGTGATACTAGGGATCTCAACAATTACAGGCCTATCTCCATCCTACCAGTACTATCCAAGATGCTGAAAACTAGTAAACTCTCAATTAAGGACTATCTGGATAACAACAACCTTCTAAATTCTGCACAATCTGGATTTAGATCAAAGCATAACACCATTACGCCTTAGCCAAGGTAACCAACGATTGGCAGACTGCCTTGGATAAGAAAAATTGTACCTGTGCTGTGTTCCTGGATTTGAGTAAAGCCTTTGACACAGTGGATCATGACTTATTAATCACCTCCCTTAACTCACTAGGCCTGGATTCCCTATCACTCAACTGGTTTAAGGATTACCTTTCAGATAGGTCACAACTGGTTAAAAATGGAAATTACCTATCCACCTCAAAACCACTGCTAAGGGGTGTACCGCAAGGCTCTATTCTTGGCCCTATCCTCTTTGCCATTTATATAAACAATATTGATGCCAACCTCACTCAATCTAACATTCATCTGTTTGCTGATGATACTGTATTATATGTCAACAATCCCTCACCTTCTAAAGCCTGTGAACTGTTACAATCCGAATTCTCCATTCTGCAGCACAATCTACTTGACAAAAACTACTTCTAAATGCCAAAAACAAAGCTATGTTCTTTGCCACAAGAGTTGCTCTACCACTACCCCAGCATCCACCACCCTACAATTATCCACCTTACTTGGAGAGAAACTGGAATTTGTTGATAACTTCAAATACCTTGGAGTCTGGATAGACAATAGGCTTGACTATTCTGTCCATATTGAAGAGCTACTTAAAAAGATAAGACAGAGGCTTGGACTATTTTTTAGAATAAAACATTACCTAAACAGTGATTCCAAAAAAAGGTTAATTCAGGCCTCATTCCTATCCCTCATTGATTATGCTGATTTTCTCTACTGCCATTGTTCACATCATCTCTTACATAAACTGGACACCCTGTATCACAGGTCCATAAGATTTATTACTGACCTTCCTCCAGCACCCATCATTGCTCCCTTTATATGGCAGTCAACTGGACATCATTACAACACAGAAGAAATAGGAATGCTGCTATCTGGATATTCAAAGCGTTAACAGGCAAACTACCTACCTATATCACTGATTGCTTTACCCAAATTACAACTAGGCCATACACCTTAAGGATCAGTAAACTCATCATATTAAAGGTCCCCAATGCCTGCACCGGTTTGGGAGGGCTGCTTTCAGCTATGCCTTAGCAGTTGCATGGAACTCTCTCCAAAATCCATGAAGCTAGATAGCCTACTACCTCTGGCATCTTTCAAAGATTGTTCTCCGCCCTTTTTCCAGAGCTCTGCAATTGCTTTTATAAAGCCTATTCCCCACCCTACCTGACCCACCTTCCTTTTTTCCGTCCATTATATTAATTCAATTTCTATCTTCCAAATCACCTATTATATTCTCATAAAAACTAGTTAGACCCTATAATTTATATTTTATGCCTGCTATACCCTTTGTCCCCTTTTTTCTTACAGGCTAAATGGTTCTACTGTTCCTTGTATATATGTAAATTGTTGTATATAATCAGTTCATGTCATTGTATTGCTGTTTATGCTATTCTTGTCTATGTAATAATACTTGTATCCTCATTTGTATGACCACTCAGGTCCATCTTGTAAATGAGCTTTGCTCAATGATGTTTGCCTGAATAAATAAAGATTTTGATTGATTGATTGATTGATTGACTCCTGGCAACCCTAGATACAGAGCATTACAGTAATCAAGATGCGAGGAAACAAAGGCGTGGACCAACACAGGAAGGTCATCATGTGGAACAACTGTCAAAATGCAGTGGAAACTGTTTTTCCAACTTCTAGTGAGCTTATAAAAAACTCTACCTCAGTACTGAGATGGGAGAGATAGGGTGGTCAGCTGCATATTGACTGAGGAGCTGAACTCCTTTGAATGTATCATGGGTGAGGGTGTGGGGTGCAGGATTCTTCTCATTTACCGTCCACCAGGTAATGGGAATGTTTTCCTGTAGGTGTCGACATGACATTGGGATCCTCCAGATGGCTGATCCTTGGGGATTTCAATACTTGGGTTGAAGACGAACTCTCTCTCAGTTTGGTCAGAACTTCCTCCAGTTGATGAATTCTCTGGGCTTCACACAGGTTATTTCCTTCTTGACCCATATAAATGGTCATTCATTGGACATGGTGTTTCTCCTGGGGATGGAGATATCTGACTTGGTGGTGGAAGCAGTTGGGTGGTCTGACCATCATACCATTGGGTTCAGTTTCCTAGCCCCCCCGGTAGGCCGGCCCCTACAGAAATGGTCCGGTACTGCCCTTTGAGGGGTGTTACCCCGGAGGGCCTGATGGTGGTGCTGGACCTATCAAGTCTACCGAGTGAATGCATGGATCCCAGGGACCTGATACTTGCCTATAACAAGGCAGTGGTAGGGGCTCTGGATTCCATTGCTCCTGTTCGTGTTCATCCCCCTCACTCTTCACCCCAGGTCTCCTTGGTTTGATGAGACCTTGAGGGAGTTGAGGAGAGTGAGATGAAGGCTTGAGAGGTGTTGGCGGAAGTCGGGGCTGGAGTGTGATAGGCTTAGTTTGATGGACCATTATCAGGTCTATCAATCAGCAATTACCCATAAGAAGGCAGAATTCCTGTCCAGGGAAATTGCTGCTGCACAGAATCGACTAGCCCAGCTCTTCCGGACCGTGGACAGATTGTGCTATCCAATCTGTCTTCGGCTCGGAAGTGTGCTTTCACAGGAATGGTATGAGGAGTTTGCTTGAGTCTTCACAGATAAGGTTGCCACAGTCAGGTCTGATCTCCTCTCAACTCTCTCAAATAGGAGTTGTAGTGGTTGACAGGAGATGTCGGACACCCAGTTTGTGTGGTCTGACTTTGACCTACCTACAATCAATGACATTGTGATGGTTGTCCAGTCGCTGCGACCAACCAACTGTACTTTGGACCCGGGCCCCACACGCCTTTTAGTAGGATGTGTGGATAAAATCAGCCCAGTCCCTGCCAAGATAGTCTGATTGTCTTTGGAGAGGGGTATCTTTCCTGATCCCCTGAAGGAAGCCGTGGTTCGGGCCCTTCTGAAGAAGCCTCCTTGGCTCATCATGAGGTTAGAGCAGTGCAGGAGGACATTGCAGAGTTGGGGAGGGGCCTAAGACAAGTAGCAAACACAGTATCCTTCTCAGAGGTGCTGCCTGTCAAAGGCATGGGTGAGGCGAGGGTAATTGGCACCATGCAGTTTAATGAATGGTTGAAAAAATGGTGCGGAGCACAGGTGTTTGGCTTCATTGGGGACTGGGGTTCCACCTGGAGGGACAACAGCCTATACTGGCAGGATGGTCTGCATCTGTCCAGGAAGGGAACAAGTCTTTTGAGCAATCGGTTTAAATGCTTCATTGGCAAGCTTTTAAACTAGTCAAAGGGGGAGGCACTGACAAGCAGCAGAAAAATCCCAGCCTCTCCTACAAACAGGGTACTAAATGAGAAAAAGACCAAGGTAGAACGGTCAGTGGGGATGCTGCAACAGAAGGTAAGCCATCAAAAATGGAGAGCAATGAGTACCAATGCCCGTAGTCTAGGTAACAAGCTTCCTGAATTAGTGGCCTTGATGGAGGAGGAACATCTGGATATTGTGGCAGTCACAGAAACATGGTACAACAAAACCATGACTGGGACGAACATACCAGGATACACTATCTACAGGAGGGACAGGGAGGGTAAAAGAGGAGGAGAGTAGTTCTTTACATAAGGGAAGGAATAAAAGCAACAGAACAAAAGGGTAAACAGGGAGAGAAGAAGTACTGTGTAAATTTGAGACAGGCAATGGCACCACCAATCCGCACAGGGGTTGTATACAGACCCCCTTCTCAGGGGGAGGAAATGGACAAGGAAATGATAGAAAGTATACTTAGAATGGCAGAAAAAGGGGAGATATTGCTGATGGGTGATCTGAATATGCCAGATGTTAACTGGAGTACAGTTGCAGCTGCCACTTCGAAGAGTGCAGTTATTCTAGATGCCCTACAGGGGGCATGCCTTAGACAACTAGTACTGGAGCCCACTCGAGAGGGAGCAATATTAGACTTGATACTCTCAAATGGAGATGGAGAGAGGATCACAGATGTAGAAGTGGGTAGCCATCTGGGAACTAGCGACCATCGAACAGTATGGTTCACAATAAACACAGTAACAGAGTCAAGCCATACAAAGACAAAAGTACTGGACTTTAGGAGGGCTGACTTTGCCATAATGGGTGAGTGCCTAAGGAATGCACTAGCAAATGGGCAGGAAGGAGGGGTGGAAGAACAATGGGAATAATAAAACTGCCATCACAGAGGTAACAAGCCTTTGTGTGAAGCAAATAAACAAAACAAGACGATGTAAGAAACCACTATGGTTCTCAAAGGAAGTGGCAGAAGGCTGCCCAAGAGAAAAAGAAAGCATTCAGGAAGTACAAGGAATCGCAGAAGGAGCAGGACAGAGAACTGTATCAGTTAATGCAAAAGGAGGCTGGGAAAGCAGTCAGAACAGCAAAGGCCCAAACCGAGGAAAAGATAGCCAACTCAGCTAAGAAGGGGGATAAAACCTTTATAGGTACATCAGGAGTGAAGGAAGACCAAGGGAGGGATAGTGAGGCTTAATAAAGGGAGGAGGGTGGGCAGAGGGAGACTGTGAAAGGCAGAGATACTAAACAGATATTTTGCTCAGTATTTACAAAGGAAGAGGGGGATCATAAACAAACAGTAGTAACACTCTGGATACAGAAGTTGATACCGGCCCATTTACAGAAGAAAGGGTTCTGAAATAACTCTTAAAACTGAAGGTGGACAAAGCAAGGGGCCTGATGGATTCATCCCAGAATTCTAAAAGAACTAAGGGTAGAACTAGTGACACCACTGACTACCCTTTTAACAAATCATGGAGGATGGGGTGGTACCCGAGGACTGGAGGAGGGCAGATGTGATTCCCCTTCACAAAAGTGGGAGCAAGGCAGAAGCAGGAAACTATAGACCTGTTAGTTTAACCTCAGTGATAGGGAAAATGATGGAATCACTTCTAAAGGAAAGAATTGTCGAGTATCTAGAGGCCAGAAGGGCAGGGACCCTAGGCAGCATGGATTCACAGCGGGAAGGTCATGCCAGACGAATCTGATAGATTTCTTTGACTGGGTGACCAAAGTAGTAGATCAGGGAGGGGCTGTGGACATGGCCTACCTAGACTTTAGCAAGGCATTTGACACAGTCCCACACAAAAGATTAATATACAAGTTAGCCAGCCTGGGATTGGGTCCCAAGATGACAGCCTGTGTACAGAATTGGCTGGAGAATAGGACACAGAGAGTTATAGTAAATGGAGTCCACTCAGAAGAAAGGAGCGTTACTAGTGGGGTACTGCAGGGTTCAGTATTAGAACCGGTCCTCTTCAATGTCTTTATAAGCGACATTGCAGAAGGACTGGAAGGAAAGTATGTCTCTTGCAGATGACACTAAGATCTGCAACAGAGTTGATGCACAGGGTGGGGTGGAAAGGATGAGAAGGACTTGGCAAGGTTAGAGGAATGGTCAAATGTATGGCAGCTTAGATTCAATGCTAAGAAGTGCAAGGTAATGCACCTGGGAAACAAAACCGAGGGAAGAGTACACAATGGGGTGAGATACTAACAACAACAAGAATGGAAAGGGACCTGGGGTAGTATATCAGATGACCTAAAGATGGGCAAGCAATGTGAGAGGGCAGCAAGGAGGGCTGGGGGATACTGATATGCATAGAGGTATCACCAGTAGAAAACAGGAAGTTATTATCCTCTGTTCAGACAGCTGGTGAGACCCCATCTGGAGTACTGTGTGCAGTTCTGGAGACCCAATCTCCACAAAGACATAGACAGGATGGAAGCTGTCCAGAGGAGGGCAACTAAAATGGTGCAGGGTCTGCACTGGAAGTCACATGAAGAGAGACTTAAGGAGTTTAATATGTATAGCCTCGAGGAAAGGAGGGAGAGGGGGGACATGATAGAAATTTTCAAGTACCTCAAGGGAATCAACAAAGTCCAAGAGGGTAGCATCTTTCAAAAAGAGGTAAGAACAAGAGGCACAATTTGAAGATAGAGGGGGGGCTCAGAAGTAATTTAAGGAAGTATTTTTCACAGAGAGGGTTGTGGATGCATGGAACGCCTTCCGGGAGAGGTTGTGGAGTCAAAATCAGTGGGGAATTCAAGCATGCATGGGATAGTCATAAGGCAATTCTGGGGGTTGGGGGTAGGAAGAAGAAGTAGGCTGCTGGTTAACTAGGATCTGCAGCTTATCCAGTAGGTAGGGAAATGGGCAGACTGGGTGGGCCAAGCGGTCCTTATCTGCCGTCAAATTCTATGTTTCTATGTTTCTATGTTTCCTTGGACCAGGACTGTCTGGCTAACTACAGGCCTGACTGTAACCTAACCTTTGTGGGTAAGGTTATCAAGAAGGTGGTTGCGTCACAGCTGGATGATCATTTGACCAGCCACAATGTCTATGATTCTCTCCAGTCCAGATTTAGGAAGAGACATAGTACCGAGACAGCCCTTGTTCAGGTACTAAATGATCTCCTAATAGCGAGAGATCAAAAGACCCATTCCATCATGGTCCTTCTAGATCTCTCTGTGGCATTTGATACTATGGACCATGGAGTGCTGTTGGAGTGCCTGTGGTTTATCTGTGGACTGTCCGGTCTGGTCCTCAGTTGGTTTTGATCATGCCTCGAGGGTAGGACTCAGAGGGTGGTGTCTGGGATTTTCTCCTCGGCATCCTTCCCCCTATCCTTTGGGGTGCTGCAGGGCTCCATTTTGGCACCCATGTTGTTTGCAGTGTATATGCTGCCATTGGGAGTGATTATTAGGTGGTATGGCTTGAGTTTTCACTGCTATGCTGATGATACTCAGCTGTACATGTCCTTTGTACCTGGCCAAGGTGATGTTGTCTCAGTCTTTAACAACTGTCTCACCAAGATCCAGCACTGGAAGAGTGTGAGTTGGTTGTGGTTAAACCCTGAAAAAACTGAGGTGTTGGTTGTGGACCCAGGTTGTCGGGAGGAGGGTTTGCTGACAGGATCACCTTTGGGTCTTTGGCTTGGGGGTGCCCAGTTAGTCACCTCAGACCGGGTGCGGAACCTGGGTGTTATACTTGATGACTGCCTGACCCTTAAATCACAGGTGTCGACTGTTGTCAAAACCTCTTTTTACCATCTGAGGAATATCGCCTGGGTGAAGCACCTGGTCCTTTCTGACAATCTTCAAATTTTGGGCCACGCCTTCATTTCCTCCTGCCTTGACTACTGCAATGCCCTTTACCTAGGGCTACCAGGGGTTGATATCCGCCACTTGCAGCTAGTGCTGAATGCGGCAGCTAGGCTTCTGACTGGTACTTCTAGGACAAGTCATATAACGCCTGTCCTCTGTGGGCTGCACTTGCTGCAAGTACAGTGGCGGATCACCTTCAAGGTCGGTTTGCTGACCTATAAGGCCCTGCACGACCAACGACCTAGCTACCTGCAAGATCCTCTTCATCCCTACTGTCCCTCCCGCCCTCTCCGATCCACCGATGAGGGATTGCTAGAGATTCCCAGGGTCCATTTGAAGACATCAGGAGCCAGGTCATTTAGTTTTATGGCACTGACCCTGTGGAATTCTCTACCTCATCGGGTGTGAGATTGCCTGACCGTCCAAAGTTTTAAAACAGCCTTGAAAACTTATTTATTTAGCCTAGCTTTTCCTGATTTTTAAGAATGTTATATTGATTGATTTTATTATATTGTTTATTTTATATATTTGAATTATTTATTGTGCAAGCGCCTTGGTATCGGAAAGGTGCTTTTTTAAAAATAAAGTATGATTTGATTTGATTTGAGGAATGTGAAAGATCTCCTGGTAGTGTATGCTTTCACTTTGATTCATGCTAGACTGAAGAAAAGCCTTAGAAACTGTTGAAGCTAAGCAATTGTCTGACTTACCATTTTGCTTTCTGTGTATTTTACTTGATAAAAATAAAATGATAAATGCAACCTTGTATTTTTTATACACCTGATTTGTGGTCTGCCTAAAATTGTGTTATCCTAAACCCACGCCAGGTGTCAGTGCTCTGTTATCTCCTCAGGTGCTGGGGTGTTTCCTTGTTTACATGTGTGCGAACATGATCCCTGGAGGCTCAGATTTGCAGTGACATCCAGTGTGAGCTTAAAGTGCTCTTGCACCCCTCTCCAGGATGTATGCCAATCCCTCCACCCCTTGCATGTGGGACACCCAGCTGTTGCACCCCCATTCTTCACTGTGAGTCACTGCTACTGGGGAGTCATCAACCCACCCTCCCCAGGAGAGGAGAGCTGTCCTCTGGATGCTCAATCCTCTCCTCCCTGGCCGACCCCCAGCAGCCCAAGCTCGCTCCCAAGCCTGGGTCGCTGGCATGGTGCGAGATGTGACATTCCATGCCTGAACCCTCAACACCACTGTGCCATCCCATGACTCCACCTGTTGAACAGGTCTTCCACTACTGAGATCAGCAGCTACCAACCATGTATTCAGGACTGCAACTGGCTTCACCTGTCCGTCAGAATGTTTTGGGTGCCTGAAACATGGACGGCTGACAGTTCTAGACTGTGTTCTAGAGCCCAGGAGCAAACCCTCATCGCTTCTCTGTACAGGGGGTATGAATGAGTCCCGGCCTTGCATTGTGTATGTAATGGACTACACTAATCTTGTCTGTCTGCACCTGCTGAGGCCCCATAGTTAGGTGATTCTGGAAGGCTTGTAGACCATACAGAAAAGCCCTCATCTCTGAGACATTTATGTGGAAGGAACTCTCCACCACAGTACAAGCACTCTGGTACTCTGGGTTTGGTGAGACCACAAGTGTTCCCCCCAGCCCACCCTGGAGCATCCGTAGTCAGGATCTGATGAGGGGAGAAGACATAGAAAGGAACCCCATTGAGCAAACTGCTGGGTACCATCCACTACTGAAGCACGTTCTTCTCCAAGGATGTTTCTAGAACCTCCTGTTCTAGATCATCAGTACATTGATTCCACTGGACTCTTAATGTCCATAGGGGAATTCTCAAGTACAGCCTTGCAAGAAGAACTGTAACAATGGCTGCTGCCATCAGACCCAGTATCCTGAAGAATGACCAGGCTGTGACATACCTTAACATAGAAATATGGAAACATAGACTTTGACTGCAGATAAGGACCACTTGGCCCACCCAGTCTGCCCATTTCCCTACCTACTGGATAAGTTGCAGATTCTAGGTAACCAACAGCCTACTTCCTTCAACCCACCACTAAAATTGCCTTATGTCTGTCCCATGCATGTTTGAATTCCCCCACTGTTTTAGACCAAACAACCTCCCAGGAAGGCGGTTCCATGCATCCACCACTCTCTCCGTGAAAAAAAAATTCCTCACATTACCCCTGAGCCGTCCCCCCTCTATCTTTAAATTGTGCCCCCTTGTTCTTACACATCTCTTTTTCTGAAAGATGCTATCCTCCTGGACTTTGTTGATTCCCTTGAGATACTTGAAAGTTTCTATTATGTCCTCCCTGTCCCTCCTTTCATCAAGGGTATACATACTAAAGGAAAACTCCATGTTGAAATCAGAAAAAGATATGTAGTAGTCTTTTTTTCTGTGTTCTAACCAGTTCCCAGCATTTTCTTTTCCTCTGGCTGTGAGAGATGTTTTTTCTAACTTTCCCTAACTGTTTTATTGCCCTTGGAGGTTGCCATTCTGGTTTCTTTTATGGCCCCTAGTCTTTCCAGAGTGCCCTTTGGTGTGATGTCTAATTGCCCCTGCAGGAAGCCAGTGTCTTGCTACAGGGTCTGTCTCAACTCAGCCACAGAGAAAATACTTCTTTCAGAGAAGACAAACTGCTAGATTTTGGGTGAGTGTAATCATTATTATTTTTTGATGTCAGTACCTTGTGCTGCTATGCTCTGCTGTGTGTGTGGGTGTGTGAGAATCATGTCACTGTTTACTCTATTCCTCTCAGTCACTTTCAGTTTTTGCACCAGTACTAAGTAACAAAAATTAAACATCACCTTACAGGTTGTAACATAGCAGGACAAGGTACTAATATCAAAAAATACTAATGATTTCACTCACCCAAAATGTAGCAATGTGACTTCTTCTCTGAAAGAAGTATTATCTTTGTGGCTGAGCTGTGACAGACCCTGCTAAACCTAGGGGCATAGCTACATCACTGTCACATGAACCAGGGTGCATCGTAGGAGAAAGAAAGCCAATAAACCTATTTGTGATGGAGATGCATGGAACGGCCTTCCGGAGGAGGTTGTGAAGTCAAAATCAGTGGTGGAATTCAAGCATGCCTGGGACAGTCATAAGGCAATTCTGGGGGGGTGAGGGTAAGAAGAAGTAGGCTGCTGGTTAACTAGGATCTGCAGCTTATCCAGTAGGTAGGGAAATGGGCAGACTGGGAGGGCCAAGCGGTCCTTATCTGCCGTCAAATTCTATGTTTCTATGTTTCTATGTTTAGATCCCCAGGGGTCGTAAAACTACCATACAGCTAGCAGGCCAATTTAGGAAAAACTCCTAATAGCAGACAGCGGGAAGGACACATTAGGACTTAACATACATATCAAAACACTCTACAAAACATGTTTTTGCACATTCTGGGTGGACTTCTCCTTTAAGCTCTCTCAGTCTCTCTTCATATGGTTTCTGATGCAGACCCTGCACCATTTTAGTTGCCCTCCTCTGGACTGCTTCCATTCTGTCTATGTCCTTGCGTAGATGAGGTCTGCAAAACTGCACTAAGTACTCCAGATTGGGTCTCACCAACTGTCTGTACAGAGGGATAACCACTTCCCTTTTTCTACTTGTGATGCCCCTTCCTATGCATCCCAGCATCTCCCTGGCTCTCCTTACCGACTTCTCACATTGCTTACCCACCTTTAGGTCATCTGATATGACTACCCCCAGGTCCCTTTCCATTTTTGTTGTTGTTAGTACCTCCCCTGCTATTGTGTACTCTTCTCCTGGCTTTTTGTTTCCCAGGTGCATTACTTTGCACTTCTTTGCATTGAATCTCTAAGTTGCCATATGTCTGACCATTCCTCCAACCTTGCCAAGTCCCTTCTCATCTTTTCTACCCCCTCTTGTGTATCAACTCTGTTACAGATCTTTGTGTCATCTGCAAAGAGGCATACCTTTCCCTCTAGACCCTCTACAATGTCACCTATAAAGATGTTAAAGAGGACTGGACCCAGTACTGAGCCCTGAGGTACTCCACTAGAAACCCCCCTGTCTTGGGAATATGTTCCATTCACTATTAACTTCTGTGTCCTGTTGTGCAGCCAGTTTGCTACCCAGGCTACCACCCTGGGACCCACTCCCAGGCTGACTAACTTAATTATTAATCTTTTGTGCGGGACTGTGTCAAACGCCTTGCTAAAGTTTAGGTAGGCCATATCCACAGCCCCTCCCTGGTCTATTACTTTGGTCATCCAGTCAAAGAAATCAATTAGATTCATCTGACATGACCTTTCTGCTGTAAATCCATGCTGCTTTGGGTCCTGTGCCGCCCTGACCTCTAGGTACTCAACAATTCTGTCTTTCAGAAGTGAGTCCATCATTTTCCCTACCTCTGAGGTCAAACTTACAGGTCTGTAGTTTACTGCTTCTGCCTTGCTTCCACTTTTATGAAGAGGAATCACATCTGCCCTCCTCCAGTCCTCATGTACCACCCCATCCTGCCATGATTTGTTAAAAAGTGTGGTCAGTGGTGTCACTAGGTCCTCCCGTAGTTCTTTTAGGATTCTGGGGTGCTTCTAATGTAAAGCACCTGGGCCTGAGCTATTAGGCACTCTTCCCAGTCCTGTAGCAGGAAGGCTGATCCATGAGCCATGTCCAGTATAGATCTCATGTACTGGAGTCACTGACAAGGGGCCAAAACTGACTTGGACTGATTGACCATAATCCCTACAGCATGGAACAGCTATTTGGTATGCTCTAGGGTTGTGAGACAGGTGCTCCTTGTTCTGAGCTTTGAACAACCAGTCATTCAGATAGGATGTATACTTCCTCTCTCCTGAGAACTGCTGCCACCACTGCTAAGCATTTGTTAAGTACCTGTGGCACAGATGACAAGCTAAAGGGCAATACCCTGAACTGTTAGGGCCCAATTCTCAAAGTCCTGCATCTGACGCAAGGTACTTGCACCAAACAGATATGGTGCAAGGTGCATCTTGGGTCCAGGGCTGCCTCCAAGCAATTCACAAAGGTGGCCTGTATCAAACGCAGGCCACTTGCCCCAAATGGGGCTTGCACTGTCTCTGTGCCCAGAGATGGGCTGCGACAAGATGCAAGAGGCACTGTGGCAGATGCAAGCTTACACAGCCCAGGAATAGGATTCACAAACTACGCCCTGAAGGCAGAATTTTAAGTACCCTTAGACCAGCTAAGGCTGCTCTAAGGGGACTTAGAATATGCTCTGCTGGGCTCACCCCCTGTATGCGGCACTATGCCGCAGTCCTCCAGTGTTGCCAGAGCCCATGTCATGCCCATGGTATTGTACAACCCCCTCATCCCCTATGCAGCCCATGGTATATATGTTAGTACTGTCTCCTCCCTTCCCCGAATCCTGATGCTGCCCCAGTAACATGTACTGCCAGTGCCTCCCACATGGTGGAATAGTGCCCCTCCACCCCAACAGGTAGTGCCCACCCCCATCCTGAACATCAGCCGGTGTCCAGGCACAGCCTACCCCTCACCTCCATGTCTGGGCACCAACTAAACCAACAGGGTTGCGTACTGTACAGTGCATGTGCTCAGTGCCATTTGAGTGTATTCACAGTACATCATGCTACTGATGCCAGCTCTGTTGGTGCCCGGATGTGAAAGTGAGGGTGGGCAGTGCCTGGCGCTGGCCATTGTTCAGGTTGGGAGGTGGGTGAGAGGGGCGGACATTGCTTGTTTGGGTGGGGGGGCACTATATGTCCTCCTAGGCTCCTAGAGCTCATGGCACTCCTACGGATAGTGGCACAGTGATTTTTGGAGTGCTGGTCAAGCCGCCTGTGGCAGACCTGTCCCATGTGCCAGGTGTAAGGCGCATGGCAGGGGTTGCCACAAGTGTGGAGACTTAAATGCCAGGTCCCTGGCATATGGGGCTTCGTCGCAGGCTGCTGTTTGCCGAAGATTGTTCCAAAAGCAGCCCTGTTTGAGAATCGGGCCAGCTGAAACAGGAACATGAGGTACTTCCTGTGAGGAAGGCACACCTTGATGTGCAGGTAAGCATCCTGCATGTCCAAGGAGCATATCCAGTCCCCCTTTTGCAGTAAGAGCAGCAGGCCTTGCAGTGTTACCATCCTGAACTTCTTGTACTGAATATAGGAGTTCAGATTTTGCAAATCCAGAATGGGTCTCAAGTCTCTATGGATTTTGGAACTAGAAAGAAGTGAGAATAGAGCCCCTTATTCCTTTGCTTCCAGGAACCGGTTCTATGGACCTCTTCTGTAGCAGTGTGTATACTTCAGTAGCAATGGTATGTGGTCTTGAGGATAGTTTGAGAGATCTAGAGGAAGGTTTGTAGGGAACTCCAGGCATCCTAGAGTGTGGCCTTGCTCTGTGAGCTTCAGGACACAAACATCTGTTCTATTGTCTCTCCACCTGTCCAGGTGAAGGGAGAAATGACCCCCTACCACCAACTCCTGGAGTACTGGATGGTGGGGGTCTAGTAAAGAGTCAGGCTAAGGCTGAACCTGTGGCTGGGCCTGCACCTCCACCTCTGGAGCTTTACCAGCGGTGAAGGCAGAGGCAGGCAAAGCTGCTCCTTCTTCGCTTTTGCCTTGCTGTTTGGTCCCTGACCTGGGTCTGTGGGTGGCATGATGAATGGGCACCCTCTGCCCACTTCTTGACTGGGTGTGGTAAAGCAAGTGGACTGATGGAAGGGTCCTTCCTGAGGCTTGAAGGTTAGAAAGGATATCCTGCACATCTGCCCTAAAGAGTTTATAGCCCCTGAAGGGGGCATTCAAAATGGATTGCTGGACATCAATAGCAAATCCTGACACACTGAGCCAAGAATGCCTCTTGAGGCAGATACTGGCCACAGCTGCCCTAGTTGAGGCATCAGAAATCTCATAGGTAGAGCTCAAGAGATGCCTACCTACAGTACATCAGCTCCGGTCTGGAGAGCTTTGAGCATCTCCTACTTCTGGGGACACTCTGGAAGGGATTGGGCTAAAGCTTTAGCCTTTTTCCTGAGGGTATTCTGGAATTTGACCACATGGGCCTGATAGTTAGCTATTCTAAGTCCCAGAGTGGAAGAGGTAAAGGAGGAGGACAGGGGGCATAAGGGACGGGGGGTGGCAGAGGATACCACAAACAGGTGAAAGGGAATAGAATGAAAATCAATTTTGCTACAATTTATTCTAAAAGGTCATGAAAGGTCAAGCAAATATTGAGGAAAAACTGGTTTGTACTTGCAGTTGAACCAAACATAGAAACATAGAAGTTGACAGCAGAGAAGGACCGCAAGGCCCATCCAGTCTGCCCATTTCTTTTTCTACCTTATGAATGTGCCATTGGCCTTTGCTCTGTCAATGACCTATCTATTCATTCTCATCTGTATTGCTCCCTTATGTCTATCTCATACCTGTTTAAAGCCCTGCACTGTATTCATATCCACCACCTCCTGAGGTAGGCCATTCCATGCATCCACCACCCTTTCTGTGAAAAAGAGCTTCCTCACATTATCCCTTAATTAGCCTCCCTCTAATCTCTTGCTGTGTCCTCTTGACCTGCTATGTTTCTTATATTGAAACATGTTAGATTCTTTCACCTTGTTAATGCCCTTAAGGTGTTGCAATGTTTCGATCATATCATCTCTCTCCCTCTTTTGCTCTAGGGTATACATATTGAGCTCCATTAATTTGTCCTCATATGTTTTCTGATGCAGTCTCTGCACCATTTTGGTTGCCCTTCTCTGGACTGCCTCAATTTGGTTAATGTCCTTGTGAAGATGTGGCCTCCAGTACTGCATTCAGTACTCCAGATGGGGCCTAACCAGTATTTGTAAAGAGGGATTATTACCTCCCTCTTATGACTTGTGATATCCCTACTAATACACCTGAACATCCCCCTAGCCTTACGTACTGCTTTAGTGGTCTGTTTGGATGATTTCAGGTCATCTGTGATGATGATGCCCAAGTCTCTTTCTTCTCTTGTGACTGCCAGCAATTCCCCTCCCAGCCTATAGGTGGCTTTAGGGTTTCTCTTCCCTATGTGCATGATCTTGCACTTCTTTGCATTAAACCCCAGTTGCCACTCTTCCCACCATTTTGCCAGTTTACCCAGATATCTTTTCATTCTGCCCACCCCATCTGGATCATTTACTCTGTTGCAGATCTTGGTGTTGTCTGCAAACAGACAAACCTTACCCTCCAGTCCATCTGCAATGTCACTGATGAAGATATTGAAGAGGATTGGCCCCAGCACTGATCCCTGAGGTACTCCACTTGCAACCTGCATCTCTTCTGACTGTATACCTTTTGCCACCACTCTTGTTTTCTGCCTGTCAACCATTTGACCAACTTCTAACCCACCCCGAGCCTACCCAGCTTATTAATCAATCTACTGTGTGGAACAGTATCGAAAGCCTTGCTGAAGTCAATGTTGGCAACATCAACTGTTCCCCCTTGAGCCACCACTCTGGTTACCCAGTCAAAGAAATCTTTGAGATTAGTCTGACAGGACCTTCCTGTTGTAAACCCATGCTGTCTTGGATCCTTTGTTCCTATGTATTCCAGGTGTTGCACTATCCTTTCCTTAAGTAGTGCCTCCGTAATCTTGTCCACTACTGAGGTAAGACTAACTGGTCTGTAGATCCCTGCCTCCTCTCTGCTACCAGTCTTGTGAAACGGGATCGCAAGAAACCCTTCTCCAGTCTTCTGGGACTTCTCCTGTGCTCAGAGACTCAATAAACAGTTCTGATAATGGCTCTGCTAGTTACACCCTTAGCTCCTTTAGTACCCTGGGATGTATGCTATCAGGTCCCATTTCCTTTTCCACCCTGAGCTTATTGAGCTCTTGTAGGACCCTTTCTTTTGTGAAGGGACTAGTACACATCTCCCCACCCCACCCCCGTGTCCATGGTGCTGAGCTGTGGCCCTGCCCTACCTTCTCTTCAGTAAATACTGTGCAGAAGTATTTAGTTAGGATAGATGCTTTTACATGGTCCTCCTCATTACATGCCCCCTTATCCCCTTTGATCTTAGCAATACCCCCTCTGAACTTTCTCCTTTCACAAATGTATCTATAGAAAGTCTTGCCACCTTCTTTTACTGTTTGTGCTAGTGTTTCTTCAGTTTGGGCCTTTGCCTGCCTTACTGCATTCCCTGCTTCCCTTAGGGAAGTTTGGTATGCCTCCTTATCTTCATCCTGCTGCATTCCCTTATACTTCCTGAAGGCAAAGCCTTTTGGCTCTGACCTTTTCTGCTACTGTTTTTGAGAACCAAAGTGGTTTCCTTCTTCTTTTGCACTTCCTTTTCTCTCAAACACAATGGGATCTTGCTTCAATTACTGCATCCTTAATGCTTGCCCAATTTGCGTGTGCCCCCTCACCTGTATTTCTTCTTGCCAGGGCTAGCTTAACTCTGTTGGCCATCTTATCAAAGTCAACTACTCTGAAATCCCATATTGTTGCCTTGGAATGGGATGATTTAGTTCTAGTGGCCAAATTGAACCATACCATGTTATGGTCACTGGCCCCCAGGTGACCTTCTACCTGGAGATCTGTGACCATTTCCTTGTTAGTCAGTACTAGATCTAGGATAGCCCTGTCTCTTCTGGGTTGTTGTACCAGTTGTTTGAGGCCCTCCACCTGCAGGGAATCCACTATGTGTCTAGTTCTGGCAGATGTCCCTGCTGCTATTGACCAATCTGTATCTGGCATTTTGAAGTCTCCCATTATCAGAACCTCCCCTTTAGCTGTCATGTTTTGTATATCTTCTAACAGTAATGTGTCTATGTCCTCTCCCTGGTCTGGAGGCCTGTAGACAACCCCATTTCATATGGCTGTGCCATTTCTTGTTTCCAGGGTGACCCAGAGTTCTTCTGGCTCCTTATGTGTATTCTGAATTTCTGTAGCTTTGATATTTTCATTGACATAAAGTTCGACTCCACCCCCCTTTTTTGCACCTCGGTCTCTTCTGAATAGTACATAGCCAGGTACTGAAGACTCCCAAATGTGGTTACTGGTAAACCATGTCTCTCTAAGGGCTACTGCATCCAGTTTAGCCTCTGTCATTATTGCCTGCAGGTCTGGGATCTTGTTTCCCAGACTGCGAGCATTTCTGTGCATGATTTTCCATTGGCCAGATTTCTGTGTGTTAGTTGTTGGGTGAGGTCTGGCATTTCCCCTGTTCATCATATGGGGAGCTAGACCTTTTTCCTTACCTGGTGATGCAAATGAACTACTAACATGCTGAACTCCTGTTTGACCACTAGCTCTGGGGGGAGGGGTGTTCTTCCTATTCAATGTATCGGGTGCTGCACCCCTCTCCCCATTTGCTAGTTTAAATATTCTGCAAAGACGTCAAAATTCTGCCTCAATGCACTGACTCTCTCCTTAGTCAGATGCAGTCCATCAAATTTAAAGAACTTTTGCTCCCAAAACTGCTGCCAGTTCCCTACAAATTTGTGTCCTTTTTCCTGGCACCAGCCCTTGAGCGACATGTTTAGCTCCCCTATCTCCCCTTCTCTGACCTTTCTTCCATTTGCCCCCCTCTCCCAGACTGGCAGGATCTCAGAGGAGATGCTGGATGAAATGGATGATAGGTTGTCACTCAGCCTAGTCAGATGTTCCTTGGTCTCCACAACTGACTGGCTGGCGAGATCGTTAGTCCCTATGTGTACCAGGACATCAATGTTTTCTCCTGCTTCCTGTACAGTTTTTGCAATGCAGTCAGTGTCTCTCCATGCTGATGTACCTGCAAGACATCTGACCATTACCCCTGGCTGGAGATAGGTATCAGCTCCCAGAATCATGGCATCTCCTATGATCAGAAGTTTTTTGGATCTCCTTTTTGCTTTTTTTGTTTTGGTTCCTGTTTTGGGTGAGTTTTGTAGTGCTAGCTCCTGTGCTGCAGTGTCCTGCTCTGCAGTGCCCTCTGCCCCTTTGTTTGATTTCAGAGACAGAGGCCGATACCTGTGTGTAGTTTTTATATGGTTTGTGGAGGTGATATGTTCGAGAGCATCAAGTGATGGGGCAACCAATTAGCCCCTCCTAACCAACTGCCAACCTCCTGGACCAACTACCCTCAGTAGTCAATGTACTTCTGTTTGATGTTGGGGAAATGGCGGGTGGCTCTTACAATATAATTCCTCCTGAATATGCAATTTGAGGCACACGATCTCTGCCCATGCTGCCTGGAGCTCAGCCCTTAGATCTACAATGGCCCAGCATGTAGGACAGTGTCCTAAATCCTGTAAAACTGCCCTTCTGAAAAGTGTCCTACAGTACCTGCAGTTAATAATATCCATTCCAGATAAGTTGCTTGGTTTATAACCTGGTCAGAATAATTAGAAGGAGGAAAATGAAAGCAAAAGTTTGATTTTATGTTTTGTTTGTTTTTGTGTAACTCTTTATAACAGGTTAAATTACTTGTGCCCCTGTAAATGAGGTCACTGTGTGGATACCCCTCTGATCCACCCCTTCCTGATTTGCTTCAGAAAATGCCATGACTGTGCTATCCTACAAAAAAAAAAAAAAAAAAACAGATAGGAGCACCGAGACAATGATGGTGCTATGTCCATATCACAAAAGCAGGCAGGAAAATGAAGCAGCACCCATCAAACAGACACAAATGAGAGATAGTATAAATGTATAAAGTGCCAGGTGTTTTATTCTTTTTTGCTAAATGTCACACCAACCAGTGGCAGGGAGAAACAAAGCTGGAGAAAATGTAGAATAACCTTACGTTTCACCCAGTCAACTACTGGTCTTCCTCAGAGTCGTAAGGGTATTCTGCATTTTCTCCAGCTTTGTTTCTCCCTGCCGCTGGTTGGTGTGCCATTTAGCTAAAAAGAATAAAACACCTGGCACTTTATACATTTACACTATCTCTGTTCTGCGTCCGTTTGATGGGTGCTGCTTCATTTTTCTGCCTGCCATCCTATAAAAGGAGTGTAGTGTGGGGTGGTTAGGGATGGGAGTGGGTGGCTGGGCCCTTCCCCTGCCGAAAAAGAACAACCATGGATGAAAAAAATAAGAAGGTAAGAGCAGAAACAATCAGCCAGCAATAAATGCAGTAGAACTGAAGGCTTATCCTAATGATAGATAAAACTGTAAAACTTGTAAAGCACCACCTGTAATAATTTCACAGAAGATATACCCTGTAAGAAACACTTTGCTACAGAGAAAAATAAAGCAGTAACAGAAGATATACCTTGCAAAAGACAATTTGAATCAAAAGATTACAGCAGTAATCTAAGCACACACCTATAGGCACATCCTGTAATAATGCAGCAGAATGTATACCCTGCAACAACAATTTGAATCAGAGAAAAATAAAGCAATAAATGTTAGCAACAAACAGTAACAATCCCTGTGAGTACAAAAGAAAATAATAACACACTGAAAATCTGCCTAGTCAAAAAAGCCTTGATCCTTTTCCTTGCTCTGGTAAGGTTCCTTGCTCTGTCTTTTCAAGCAACCTAGAAGAAAAGAGTTCAGGTGAAGCTAAGTGCCTTTGCCAGCCAACCTAGTCTTCCACCTCCACCACTGGTGGATATAGCCAGTAGCCCACCCAGGATGGTTAATCGCAGGCTAGCAATTTTGGTGACATGGTAGTCCACTCAGTACAACCACCTGAAAGACCAAAACCCCACCCCCCCAGCAAACTACAAGAAATGCAGGCTATACAATAGTGTTATCAATGAATGCTCATCCTTTAAGAAGACCTCAAGTGGTTATGCTGTAGTCATACATGACTTTATCAATTGTGAAAATACCCAGTAGTGTATGTGACTAACTGTAAATATGGAGTATTCTACGTAGGTAGGACTAAGAATATTCAAAGAACGGGTGAGTGAGCACATTAGGGCTGTTGAAGTGGAATACGTTTGCTATACCCTTGCTTGCCATGTTCAGAAGGCCAGTAATAAAGAGGAGCATAAAGTGATCTTCACTGGTATAGAATATGATAAACTGGAAGGGACCCAGAAGGGGTGACAAAGAGAAGGAACTAGCAAGAAAGGAATCTTTTTTGATCTTCATGTTAGATGTCTGCTGTATTTCTAAATTTGTGTCCATTTCTTCTCCAGGCAGTATGACTCCAGTCCTTTTGGACTTCCAGAGGATTATCAGCCTGATTTTACTCAGCTGAAAATGTCACAGCTACTTCTGCATTTTGTTGTGTTTCTCTAACTGCCTTTTCATTTGTGACTAATGAAGCCATTTTTGGCTGCTATGATGCACTTTATAGTAAAATGTCTTTAGATTCGCTAGGTTTAAGCAACCTTCCTTATCTACTGTCAGTGCCCTTTTTGCCCTTTTTGTGTTCAATGTGCATGCAGCAAACATTTTGTTAGGAGAGTGGCTTTAGAGTGGTGTAACACTGTCAGTTCAATGCAGAGTAGTCAGCAAGGGGCTCATCAGTGCCACACCAATCATCAGCCAGGCTGCTCATAACACTGTTCTGGCTTGTTGGGTGAAAACTTTGTGTATTTCAAAGAAAAGAGCCAACCCATTCATAGGTTAGATCTTTCCTTTGATCTATGCTGCCCAGCAAGCAGAGCTGATCTGTCATTATCAGCCTGCTGAGGTTGAATTACACTCTGCAGCAAAGAGAACCATCCTTCAAGGTTTGTTGCTGCCCTACCCTTATTGTCCCCCTCACCTGACCCTTCAACTCACCACACATCACCCTGCATCCCACACAAACATAAAAATGACACTGGGGGTGCCCAATCCCCCAGTGTCACCACCTCATGTTTTTTATACACCCTACAAAGGAGAACACTATCTATCAATGTCTGTTGCAGTGACTTGATAACTGTCACCCTCCCCAGCTCAACCATGTTAATATTCCAGTGCAGAGGTGCCCAATCCCCCATGATGGCTGCTATCCCCATCCTGCCCATTTTAGTTATGCAGCACTAGAAAGCCCACCTCCTGTGCTGCCAAACATAACTCTGACACTGGGGGGTGCCCAACCTCCAGTGTCACCACCTAAAATAAAGAAACCATCACTCATAGTTCATTTTTTAATACATCCTACAAAAAAGAAAATCATCAATTGATGTCTGTTTCTGTCCCACCCTGCCCCCTCATCCAACCCTACCACTCAGCACACATGCCCTCACAAACATAACACTGACACAGAGGTGCCCAATTACCCAGTGTCACCACCTAAAATAAAAAAAAATCCCTTGTAGTTTTTTTAACCCTCTAAAAAAGAAAATTGTCCATCAATGTCTGTTGCTGCTATTACTCTCCCCCTACCTGTCCCTCTCACTCAGCACCCATCACCCCACACCCTCAAGCTCTAACTTACCACTGGGGTGCTAAAGCTATAATCCTCTCTGGATGGCAGACATGTCTTCATTCTTCAACACCAGACCAAGAACTGAGGAAATCAGTTATGCAGTTCAATGTATTTCAATGGAGTTTTGAACTTAGGGGCATAACTTGGTCATTTCTGAATATTTTTGCCTCAGATTTTCAACATGATTTTTGGGACCCCACCTCATGAATAACAGCAGTGAAATAAGCCACATCTGTCACAAAAGGTTATTTTGTGGTGGCTGCACAAAATTACCTTTCAAGCAGGAGTTGGAGATTTTCTCCAACCTTTGTTGTTAAAAATTTAGGGTACAAGTATTAAAACACATTTAAGTCATGAGCCTACATTGAAATTTATGAATGCAGGCTCATAATATTAATTTTCAATATTTTGACTATTTTGATCCCAAATTTTCAACATAGCCATTTCTTCATAGCACCTCATGAATATGACAGTTGTCATTTTTCAGATCCTGACTAAAATGTTTTCACATCCCAAAAGTTGATTTTTGTGATCACTGAGCAAAATCACCTTTTAGGTAGGAGTTGAACATTTTCTCCACCATTGTTCTTAAGGTGGTGTCATAAGAAAGCTATGTTGAAAATGTGTGGGAAAAATATTAACAAACAACAAAGTTATGAGCCTATGTTGAAATTTACAAACAACAGGCTCGTAACTTTAGCAATTGCCAATATTTTGACCCCAAATTTTCAACATAGCCATTTCTTCACAGCACCTCATGAATGTGACAGCTGTCATTTTTCAAATCCTGACCAAAATGTGCTTTCATACTTGTGAAGCAAAATCACCTTTTGGGCAGGATTTCATAATGTCAAGTCATAAAAAGACTGTTTGATATTTGGAGTCAAAATGAAGGAACCCACTAAAAAGTAGAATATTGCCTCTCATCTGCCCTATCCTGGGCAATTACAATCTAACAATGTGTCAAAGCAGGACACCACTGAAAATGAGATATTGCATCTCATCTGCTCTATCCTGGGTAAATATATAGTAAACAATGTGTACAAGCAAGACCCAGTACAACAGCAATACAAAGCATCAAACATCCAACATTGACAAATGCTTGTTAAAATTTAGTGTTATGTGTCCTTCACTTGTACTTTGTATTGCACTATCATTTTAAATAAGCTCCTACACTTAATTGATAGTTGTATAAGCACTGGAAAAACTGAAGGGAGGCACCATTCCCTCGAAAAAAACTCCAAAGGGAGCAAAACACTGGGGGTTGTTGCTCCGGTTGCTAGTAGCCTGCTTGATCTCCTCACTAAAATAAAGAACCTCTACACTTTGAACAACAAACTTATGTATCTCAGCGGACCTTTCTTTCTTGAATGATGACTGATGAGTGATTGCTTCATTGAGTGATTGGAAGACTCCTGGAACAGACTGCCAGTGGAAGTGGTGAAGGCAAAAACATGTGTGGGACAGACATTAGGGAATATTAGAAAATAAGCAGGGAAGAAGGAGGGTCACTGGAGACCAGTAAGGGTCTGCAGAGACAGACTAGGCAGGGACCATCTAGATGGGCCATATGGTCATTTTCTGCTAACAGATTCTATGTTTCTATTTTAGTGTAATGTCCTGAACTATTCTGTGTTCTACTGCATTGTATGATAAGTATTTTAGGGTACTGTATTGTATCATATTGTATATTATATTGCAGTGTATTGCATTGCATTTTATCTTACATTGTAAAGCATAGGCATTGTATTGCCTAGCATAATATTTTTTTGTAGTGTAGTAGTAGTAAAATTCTTATTCATAAAAAAGGGTATGAACAGGGATAAAACTCCGTTGAATCATAAGATTCATGTTCAATAAGGGTCTGTTTTGCATTACATGTTACAAAACATACATTAGTCAGAGAACTGCATAATTTCAACACATAATATATTAAATAAAATATATACAATATTAATTTCCTATTATACTCGAAAACTGCTATTCCCTATCAATGACTTTTGATTGTACCTTAGAAATTCTATAGCAAATATACAAGTGTATAATTCTTAGGGGAGCCCTCATACCTTGACTATAAACTTATAATGTCCTTAAAGATCCTATGGCTAATGTACAGTTATTGGAAACCATTCTGCCATAAGTACAGGCTTGTGGTTAGCCAACCCCCAGATTATGACAGCAAGGTAAAGGGACCGGTGCTTGGTCAATGAACCATTTCCTTATAGATGCCAGGCAAAAATCAGCCCTTCTCAAGGAGGAAGGGATAGATTTCCACAATGAAGTACCCAGATAATATATTAAGGCCCTCCCTACCTCTCAGTTACAAGTTGGAAATTTAAATTCTCAGGATTCGCACCCTTGACTGGTGCTTCTTCAGGCTCCAGCCAGCCAGCGGTGTGGCTCAGGACCTGTGGCCACCACCCACGCATCCCTCTTCGGATGCCCAAGCTAAGGATTTAAGCCCTTGACTGGCACTTCTCCAGGCTCTAGTCAATGAGTGGTGCGATGCAGGACCTGCTGCTGCTGCCTATGCATCCTTCTTCAGATGCCCAAGTTAAGGATTCATGCCCTTGACTTGCACTTCTCCAGGTTCCAGCCTGAGAGCTGTGTGGCTCAGGACCTGTGGCTGCTGCCCATGCATCCTTCTTCGGACACCAAAGCTAAGGATTTTCCACCCTTGACCGGTGCTTTTCCAGGCTCCAGCCACCAAATGGTGTGGCTCAGGACCTGCGGCCACTGCCTAAGCATCCCTCTCCAGATGCCCAAGCTAAGATACGCTGCTCACCAAGGCCTCTCTCCAACAGGATTCCAGCTTTCTGAAACAGCATGCCATTGGCTGAGTACCCTGAACAGTTGCTGTTATTGGCTCCCTGCTAATTTAGCCAAACCCAAATTTTGTACCCACTTTATTCATTCCAAGTCTGAATTTTCCTTCTCTTCTGCCTGACTGTAATTATTGGGACTGTTGTTTTGGAGGAAGAATTGTTTTAATTGCTTTAATCTGTTTAAATTGTCATTAACAACTGTAAGCATTAGCCTTTGTACTGTTACACACTGTGTGCTACTGATTGTACAGAAGGGGGCCACTGCAACACTTGTGCAAGGTGTCAGATTCCCTTTAACCTTTCCAAGAGCTCTTGCCTTTCTCCTGGCTCTCCTGCTTGGCTGATCTCCCTCTACCCCCTCACCCCAAGAATCAGTCCCAGCTACTCTCCTCAAAAGCTCACTTGCTTGCTGATCCTTCCTACTGAAGAAACTAATTTTCCTCACTCCCCCCCAACCCAGAATGCCTTCTAAGTCCTCTCCTAATTCAAATACTTTGGCGCCTTGGTGCCGGCACTGCTCTGAATCCTGATTCCCTGTCTAACCCCAACCCCCCACTCAAAATTATCTCCTCTCCCACCCTCCGTTGTTTTAAGAATCAGCCCACGGATTAAGTGCTGCCTGACCAGCTAGCATCTATAATTGCCCCTCTTGTCTTCCCTCTCAGGATTTGTGCCCTTGACCAGTGCTTCTCCAGGCTCCAGCCAGTGAGTGGTGCAGCTCAAGAGCTGTAGCTGCTGCCCATGCATCCTTCTTTGAATGCCCAAGCTAAGGTACAGTGCTCCCCGATGCCTCTCTCTGATTGGAATCCAGCTCGCTGAAACAGCACACCATTGGCTGATTTCCCTGAATGATTGCTGCCATTGGCTCCTTGCTAATTCAGCCGAACCCAAATTTTGTACCTACTCTGTACATCTCAAGTATGAATTTTCCTCCTGCCACCCTCCCCAACCCCCACACTCTTTTAAATATGCTTTCTGCACCTCTAGACCGCCCTCCCAAGTGCAGCTGTCTATTTATCTTTCATAACAGAAAAGATCTTCCTCTCTCTGAAGAGGACAGTTACTCTGTACACTGCCATTACCCTATATGCTAACATGTTCTAGCTGCCAAAATACTGTATATGTATTGCACACACCAGTCATCATGTTTCATTTATCAGTATGCAACCTGTAAGTCGCTTCCCTGTCTCATATCAATGTTTACTACCTGCGGTCACCCTATGTGGTACCCTTGTATGTATATCCAGCCTGTATCCTGTAACATGCATTTCATGTATATACTGTTATTACCTATCTGTGTTTGTAATTTAAGTGTTTATGTCACAGGACCTCCTTGTGAATGAGCTTGTTCAATAGAGTTTTCCTGCAATAAACTTGAACTTGAACATGTACGCTCCCTGGCTTGTCTTGAGGGGCCCTCTTAGTCACCTCTGTTAATGATTTTCCTGCTGCTACCCACACTGGTTGGAACAATTGACAAGAAGTCTGTTGAAACCCCCCAGAACTGACATGACATCACTATGCATCCTAGTCATACCGAGACAGGGAACTATGGAGCACCTGGCTGATGACCCTGGAAGCCCCAGACTCAGCCCCCATGCTTCTGGTCTGAATCATTGTCCACCGATCACAACCGAACAAGTATCTGCCCTGATGTGTACTTATTCACCAACCAAAAAACTTACAAAACATAGTCCCAGCAGGCACAGACAGTCCAGAACCCTGAGAACCTGGTGGAAGCATTACATTACCAGAATTATTATCACCGTACTTCTAATATCTGGCAACATCCACCCAAACCCTGGCCCTGCCGACCCTGGGATCACCACACACCATGGACACCTAAACATCACATCTGTTAATATTGGGAGACTACTATCAAAACTATCCCAACTCCAAGCCTGGGTCACAGTACATTATCTCACTCACCAAAACATGGCTCTCACCCAACAGTCACGGACACCTCAGTCTCACTCAATGGCTATACCACCTTCCATTTAGATAGACTGACCACGTGAGGTGGTGGGTGCCTTGTCTACCTGAACAATAAGATTAGAAGCCAAATCCTGCCGAATAATGCAAACTCCAGGGAATTCCAAATACTCTCAATTAAACACCTAATTGGCCAACAAAGTAAAGCACTGGTCATAACCACTGTCTACATACCCCCGGTAAAATAAAGTCTTGGGATTGACCAATGTTTTGAACACCTTAGACAGATTAAGCAGGGCAGGGAACAGGTAATTCTAGGGGATTTAACACAAACTGGCTAGCTCGGGAGACAGTAGCCACCAGGGACAAAATCCATGGCATCTACCTTTCACAGATGGTCACCTTTACAACCAGAGTAAACTGCCGCACTGGTGCCAGCACCCTTATTGACTGGCTCTTCACTACCTGTCCTGAGCATATCAAAGACGTCTCTGTACTACCTGACACCTTAAGTGACCACTGACCAGTAGTCTGTTTGTGGACTAATAAGTGCCCAAAAGACCCCCCCTAAGCATACCAAAAACTGCACACTTAAAAAGGGGCAGATGGAACACTTCAGAAACTACCTGAAATGCAAATTGGACACTTCTAGATGTCTGTGAAGACATCAATAAGGAACTTGACTACCTAATTACTATCTTTAACCATGACTGTGACTTTTATGCCCCCATCAGAACTGACAAAGTAAAATGTGACATTAACCCTCAGCTCTCAAGCCTTCTCATCATGCAAATGAAACTTCAAGATAACCTCTGGCACGTGGCGAGAGCAACTGGTAGGAAGGTTGATAATGCTGCTTATAAAACTGCCAGGAATAAATGTACTAGACTAGTGAGAAATGCAAAAGCTGCTTATTACAAAGACCAGTTGACAAAGTACCGGGGCAATGGGAAGGAGTTCTGGAAAAATATGTAATCTCTGTTGGGTAAGGAATCCAGAACACCACCTGACTCATTATAACTCCTTCAGGCTCTCTTCAGCTACCCTTGGAACTAGCTAATGCCTTTAATTGTGCCTTCATGGACTTTAGTTCTGTTCTGCCCCCTGGGTATCTTGAACTTATGACTAGCACAAACTCCCAATATTCCAACTCCATCGTCACACTCAACACCGGACATCCTCCTTTCTATTTCAAACAGATCACTAGCACTCAAACCATCAAATATGTCAAATGAGCCATAGGCAAAACCAGGATAGCAGTGACATGCTTGACATGAAGCTACTCACTCTCACCCTGGAAGAACTTGCTCTTATTCTTTCTAAATTATTCAACCTATCCCTCAGGACAGGTATATTCCATGACGAGTGGAAGACAGCTCTCATCACCCTGGTCTTCAAAAATGGTGACAGAACATGCTTTGTTAATTACTGGAGGATCTCTATACTCCCCCCTCCCCAAGCCCTAGAGAGAGTGGTCTCAGACCAACTCAAGGACTACCTCAACAAATATAATCTACTCTGCCTGCAGCAGCAGGGATTTCACCAAAATCACAGTACTATCACCTTTACGAAGCCCTAGACTCCGGTAAGTGGGTGGGGTCTATCTTTATAGACCTAACCAAAGCATTTGACACGGTAAATCACCAGATCCTCCTCAACAACCTTCTGACACTAAATCTGTCCTTGGACACAATCTTATGGTTCAAAAGCTACCTATCATATAACTCACAGTGTGTAAGGATAGAAGGGCTAACCTCAGACCCAAGAAATGTAACTCTGGGTGTCTTCAAGGTTCAATTTTAGGACCTGTACTTTTCAGTCTATTTATCAACTCACTCCCTAACCCTTGCCCCGTGAAGATGCTGCTTTATGCAGATGATGCTCCAATCTCTGTGCCTGGTCACCACACAGCAGAAATAACATCAACCGTACAAAATAGCTTTGCTCAGCTCAAGTATTAGTTCTCTCAAAACCATCTCCTCCTAAATTATAAAAAAATCAAAAATCATACACTCCTCAGTGCCACACTCCAAGAAGATTGTGGAGCCATTGACCATACAAAACCAGAAAGGTGATGTTATCAAGCAGGTTTCTACCTTCAAATACCTCAACATTCATTTAGATGACACACTCACCTTCGTCCCCCACATTGACTACATAGCCAAATCAGCTAATATCAACTCGGTATCCTGTATTAGAATAGGCAAGCTATTACCCCTGAGGCTTTTAACCTCATCACCCGGAGCTCCATATTTTCAGTTATAGACTACGGGTTAGTCATTTACAGTGTTACTACAGAAAATGCACAAAAATGAGTTTAACTTCTTCTTAACAAAGCCTGCCGTCTAGTCCCAAGGGCTAATCACCTTACCCACATGTAGTCTCTGCTCCTCTATGGGATGGCTCCCTCTACACCTCAGAGTTAGGTACCAGGCATGCCTCATTGGCAAAAAAGACCTACTAGGACTTACACCTTACTCTACAGCAGCCCTATTCCAATGCAACCAAACCTCGAAAACTACCAGGAACTCTGCTAAAGGAGTGCTCCATATTCTCTTCAAACAGACATCCTTTGCACAATGGTCACTAGCCTATCTAGGGCCTCAGTGGGTGAATGATCTCCCTGCTCTCCTCCTCGAGCACAAAAACAAAGGACCCTTTAAGAGAGACCTTCGAACCCTTATGGCCCAAAAAACCATTGTGACTGCCATCCATAGCATAGAGCAACCCCTGCACCTCCGGGGGACCGCTGCACCCTTCCACTCCAAATCTTAACCTACTCCCCCCCTGCACCTTCCTTGCTCCCCTCCTTGGTCTTAAGCCTCTCAGGCTGCTACCCTCCCTAAATCCATCCCTGCCTACCTTTCTCGACAAAGCCCTCTCTGGCTGCTATCCTATCACTAACCTGAACTTAGCAACATGATTGTGTGCCTGAGCTTGTCACTTGTTATAAAAGTCTCTTTGTAGATATAATTTTGCATACATGCACTTAGAAACATAGAAACACAGAAGCTGATGGCAGGTAAGGACTGCAAGGCCCATCCAGTCTGCCCAATTTTTCTACCTTATGAATGTGCCACAGGCCTTTACTCTTGTCAGTGGCCTATCTATTCATACGCACCAGTATTGCTTCCTTATGCCCATCCCATGCCAGTTTGAAGCCCTGCACTGTAATAATATCCACCACTTCCTGAGGTAGGCTGTTCCATGCATCCACCACCCTTTCTGTGAAAAAAGAACTTCCTCACATTACCCCTTAATTGACCACCCTCTAATCTCATGCTGTGTCCTCTTGTCCTGCTATTTTTCTAATATTGAAACATGTTAGACTCTTTCACCTTGTTAATGCCCTTAAGGTATTTGAATGTTTCGATCATATCACCTCTCTCCCTCCTTTGCTCTAGCGTATACATATTGAACTCTATTACTCTGTCCTCATATGTTTTCTGATGCAGTCCCTGCACCATTTTGGTTGCCCTTCTCTGGACTTCCTCCATTTTGTTAATGTTCTTGTGCAAGTGCAGCCTCCAGTACTGCACGCAACACTCCAGATGGGGCCTAACCAGTGTCTCGTAAAGAGGGATTATTACCTCCCTTTTACGACATGTGATACTCCTATTAATACACCCCAACATCCCTCTAGCCTTACCTACTGCTTTAATAGGTCTGCTTGGATGATTTCAGGTCATCTGTGATGATGATGCCCAAGTCTCTTTCTTCCTCTGTGATTGCCAGCAACTCCCCTCCCAACCTATATGTGGCTTCAGGGTTTCTCTTCCTTATGTGCATGATCTTGCACTTCTTTGCGTTAAACCCCAGTTGCCACTCTTCTGACCATTCTGCCAGTTTATCCAGCTCTCTTCTCATTCTATCCACCCCATCTGAATCATCTACTCTGTTACAGATCTTGGTGTCATCTGCAAACAGACAAACCTTATCCTCCAGTCCATCTGCAATGTTGCTGATGAAGATATTGAAGAGGACTGGGCCCAGGACTGATCCATGAGGTACCTCACTTGTGACTTTAATCTGTTCTGACTGTATACCATTTACAACCATTCTCTGTGTTCTGCCTGTCAACTAGTTTGCCACCCAGTTGACCAACTTCTGACCCAGCCCAATCCTACCCAGCTTATTAATCAATCTTTTATGTGGAACAGTATTGAAAGCTTTGTTGAAGTCAAGGTAGGAAACATTAGCTGCACCCCCTTGATCCACCACTCTGGTTACCAAGTCAAAGAAGTCTATGGGATTAGTTTGACAGGACTTTCCTGTTGTAAACTAATGTTGTCTTGGATCCTGTGCTCCTATGGATTCCAGGTGTTGCACTATCCTTTCCTTGAGGACTGCCTCCATAATCTTGCCCACTGTTGAGGTAAGACTGACTGGTCTGTAGTTCCCTGCTTCCTCCCTGCTACCACTCTTGTGGAGCGGGATCATGTGAACCCTTCTCCAGTCTTCTGTGGCCTCTCCTGTGCTCAGTGACTCACTAAACAGTTCTGATAATGGCTCTGCTAGTTCTACCCTTAGCTCCTTTAGTACCCTGGGATGTATGCCATCAGGTTCCATTGCCTTGTCCACCCTGAGCTTAATGAGCTCTTGTAGGACACTTTCTTTTGTGAAGGGACTTGTGCACTCCTCCCTCCCCCCTGCGTCCATAGTGCTGAGATGTGGGCCCTGCCCTACCTTCTCCTCAGTAAATACTGAGCAGAAGTATCCATTTATGATAGATGCTTTTCCTTGGTCCTTTCTACACACACTCCCCCGTATCCTCTTTGATCTTAGCAATACCCCCTCTGGACTTTCTCTTTTCACTAATGTATCTATAGAAAGTCTTGTCCCCTTCTTTTACTGTTCATGCTAGTGTTTCCTCAGTTTGGGCCTTTATCTGCCTTACTGCCTTCCCTGCTTCCCTTAGGGAAGTTTGGTATGCCTCCATATCTTCATCCCACTGCATTCTCTTACATTGCCTGTTGGCCAACCCTTTGGCTTTGACCTTTTCTGCTACTGTTTTTGAAAACCAAAGTGGTTTCCTCCTTCTTTGCTCTTGCTTTTCTCCCTAACACAATGGGATCTCGCTTCAAGTATTGCATCCTTAATGCTTGCCCACTTTGCTTGTGCCTCCTCACCTGTATTTCTTCTTGCCAGGGCTAACTGAAATCTGTTGGCATCTTATCAAAGTCAGCTCCTCTGAAGTCTTATATTTTTGCCTTAGAATGGGATGATTTCGTTCTATTGGACCAATTGAACCATACCATGTGATGGTCACAGGTCCTCAGGTGACCTTCTACCTGGAGATCTGTGATCCTTTCCTCATTAGTCAGTACTAGATTTAGGAAAGCCCTGTCTCTTGTGGGTAGTTGTACCAGCTGTTAGATGCCCTTCCCCTGCAGGGAATCCACTATGTGTCTAGTTCTGGTGGTTGTTCCTGCTGGTATTGACCAATCTATGTCTCGCATGTTGATGCCTCCCATTATCAGAACCTTCCCTTTAGCTGTCATGTTTTGTATATCTTCTAACAGTGATGTGTCTATGTCCTCTCCCTGGTCTGGAGGCTTGCAGACAACCCCAGTTCCTATGACTGTCCCATTTCCTGTTTCCAGGGTGATCCACCATTCTTCTGGCTCCTTATGTGTATTCCGAATTTCTGTAGCTTTGATATTTTAATTGACAAAGGGCTACTCCCCACCTTTTGCACCTTGGTATATTCTGAACAGTACGTAGCCGGGTACTACAGTCTCCCAAGTGTGGTTACTGGTGAACTATGTCTCGCTAATGGCTACTATGTCCAGTTTAGCCTCTGTCATTGTTGTCTGCAGGTCTGAGGCCTTGTTTCACAGACTGTGGGCATTTGTGTACATGATTTTCCATTGGCCAGATTTCAATGCAGTAGTTGTTGGGCATGATCTGGTGCTTCCCCTGTGCGTCGTGTAGGGAGCCGGACCTTTTTCCTTACCTGGTGATGCAAATGAACTGCACCCATGCTGAACTCTTGTTTGATTATTACCTAAGGGGGAGGGATTTTCTTCAAATTCAATGTATTGGGTGCTGCACCCCTCTCCCCATTGGCTAGTTTAAATATTCTGCAAAAATATCAAACTTCTACCCCAAATTATTGGCTCCCTCCTTAGTCAGATGCAGTCCATCAAATTTAAAGAACTTTTGATCCCATAACTGCTGTCAGTTACCTACAAATTTGTGTCCTTTTTCCTGGCACCAGCCCTTAAGCCACATGTTTAGCTCCCATATCTCTACTTCTCTGACCTTCTGTCCATCTGGCCCCCCTCTCCCAAACTGGCAGGGTCTTAGAGAAGGAAATGCCAGATGAAATGGATGATAATTTGTCTCCCAGCCTGGTCAGGCATTTCTTGGACTCCACAACTGACTTGCTGGTGAGATCGTTAGTCCCTAAGTGTACCAGGACATTGATGTTTTCTCCTGCTTCCTGCACAGTTTTAGCAATGTGGTCAGTGTCTCTCCATGCAGATGTACCTGGGAGACATCTGACCATTACCCCAGGCTGGAGGTTGATATCAACTCCCTGAATCATGGAGTCTCCTATGATCAGGAGTGTTTTGGATTTTCTTTTTGCTTTTTTTTTGTTGTTGTTTTGGTCCCTGTTTTGGGTGAGTTTTGTAGTGCTAGCTCCTGTGCAGCAGTGTCTTGCTTTGCAGTGTCCTCTACCCCTTTGTTTGATTTTGGAGATAGAGGCAGACACCTGTTTGTAGTTTGTATATGGTTTGTGAAAGTGATACGGTGGAGGGCACTGAGTGATGGGGCACCTGATTTGCCCCTCCTAACCACCTGCCAACCTCCTGGACCAACTATCCTCTGAGGTTGAGATGCTTCAATTGGTTGTTGGATGAACAGCAGGCCATTCTTATAATATATTTCCTCCTGAATATTTTATTTGAGTTTGGCAATCTCTGCCCATGCTGCCTGGAGTTGAGCCCTTATATCTCCAATGGTCCAGCATGTGGGACAGCGTCCTAAATCCTGTATAACGGCCCTTTTGAAAATTGTCCCGCAGTGCCTGCAGTTAATAATATCCATTCCTGTGGTGTTGTCGAATTTATAACCTGTTCTGAGTAATTAGGAGGAAAATTAAAGCAAAAGTTAGATTTTTTTTGTTTTTTTTTTTTGTTTCTGTTTTTGTATATCTTGTAATAACAAGTTAAATTACTTGAGCCCCCGTAAGTGAGGTCACTGTGTGGATACCCCTCTGATCCTCTCCTTCCTGATTTGCTACAGGAAATGTCACAACTGTGCTACTCTATAAAAGGAGTGAAGCATGGGGTGGTTGGGGATGGTGGTGTGTGGCTGGGCCCTTCCCCTGCCGAAAAGGAAGAACCACGGATGAAACAAACAAGGAGGTTAAGAGCAGAAACAATCAACCAACAAGAAATGTAATAGACCTGAAAGCTTACCCTAATGATAGATAAAACTGTAAACCCTGTAAGCACCACCTGTAACAATTTCACAGAAAATATACCCTGCAATAAACACTTTGCTACAGAGAAAAATAAAGCAGTAACAGAAGATATACCTTGCAGAATACAGTTTGAATCAGAGAAGATTACAGCAGTAATCTGTAAGCACAAAACATTAACAAACCTGTAGGCACACCCTGTAATAATGCAGCAGAAAGCATACCGTGCAACAGCAATTTGAATTAGAGAAGACTGCAGCAGCAAAATGTAAGCAAAAAACAGTATTAAACTTTGTGAGCACAAAAGAAAATAGTAACACACAGTAATTCTGCCTAGCAAAAAGAAGCCTTAATCATTTTCCTTGCTCTGATAATGTTGTTCCTTGCTCTGTTCTTACAAGCAAACCTAGAAGAAAAGAGCGCAGGTGAAGCTAGGTGCCTTTGCCAGCAAACCTAGTCTTTCAATTATGCACTTTTTGTATCCAAGGACCTTTTCTGTATGTATCGTACTGTTGTGTTTGCGTCTCTCTGACATGGAACCTTTGTGAAAGGTTTGCCAAGAAGATTGCCTTCATGATCTTTGGCACAAGGCAGACACTCTCTAGGCTTCCTTCCCTATCCACTTTCCACAACCTTGATGGGACTTTATTTGAGGATACATCCTCCTTCAGGTACTTAGGTATTTGGCTGGACCAACACCTAAACTTCTCAGGACATATTGACGCCATCCAGAAAAAACTGCACCCCAAGCTTAGTGCCCTGTTCAGGAACTGTAGTTGCATCCCTCCTTCAGCTAGGTATGAACTTGTTCAGAAGATGATATTGCCTATTTTTGACTACTGTGATGTAATCTATGGTGCTGACACTAAGTCCTCCCTGGCCAGGCTGGACACCCTCTTCAGTTCCTTCTGCTGCTTTGTCCTGGATGTTCTCCCTCATACCCATCACTGCGATCTTTATTGTGCCCTATCTGTCCCCTCTCTTACAAATAGGTGACTCTTCCACTTTGCTAAATTCACCTCCAAGCATTGGTTGGGTGAGCTCTCGTCCTACCTCACCTCTTCCTTTATAACACCCCCCATTCCTTTAGATCTACCAACTCCTGTACCCTGGTTATCGCTCACAGAGTCACCCAAATCAGAATGTCTTCATCTCCCAAATATTTGGAATTCCCTCCCTTATCAAATCTGGCACTCATCCTTTGCCTACTCCATCAGCTCTGCCATCAATAATTACATTGTACCTAGTTGTTCCTACCATGTCCCTCCCTAATTCCCTCTTCTGAGCCCTGGACAAATCCTACCTCTCTACCCTCACCTTCATTTACCCTGTGTACACCCACCCCCCAAATCTCTGCCCCCCCCCTTACTGGCCTCCCTTGATCTCTCACAGAATGTAAAAGACCCAGAATGCTCTCCATGGATCCCTCTCCTATCCCCTCAAGGAGCTTGTATCTCTGATCTACTCCCTTCCCCCACCATCCTAAAGTGGTCTCTCTGGGACACTGCCTTATCCTCTACTGTCTGGTCCCACCAGTCCCCTTGCAGTGTTCCTTGCATCCAGAGGTGGTCTCCAGGGACATTACTCTTGCCCTTCCCCTCACCTCACCCCTCCCTCCCCTCTTTCCCTCTTTTCTTTCACGTAAGCACTTGTTTACTTATTAACCCAGCACTTATTATTGTCCACTCTTTCTACATGTTATGCGCAACACTGTTGTAACACTATTTGTAACACCTACCTTACAACTCTATGTTAATGTTGATCATGCAAATTGAATGTTTAATGTCTCACTCCTTTTATACCCCTTCCCCCAGGTGGCACTGGAAGTCGAGTGACTTGCTGCTTAGTGTGCCTTGCTGGTGAAACATTTTGATTGATAAATAAATAAATAAATAGATAAATAAATAAAAGAGCCATCTTGGCTCAAAGGTATTACTCTGCATCTGAAACAAATATAAATAAATAAATACATTCAAAACCTGGCTCAGCTCTTAACTCGTCCTGTATAGGTCTTGTATTTATATTCTCCAAGATGTACAATGGATATTTTCCTCTTTGACATTTATGCATAAAGGTAAGCATATGTAGATTTCTTCATTCATTAAGTCTTTCCCAACCTAATTTTAAATAAAGTGTACGGTTATGTGTCCTCCGTGTGGTGTCATGGATGAAGCGGGCAAGCCTGTTGTAGCCCACATCCAGTCTTGCCAGCTCCGTCTCCGATGCCCTAGCATAGAGTGCATCTCCATAGTCTAATACTGGGATTACCATCAAGTTTACAATGCACCTACATGTCTCTCCTGACATACAGTACCTAAGATGATCCAGAATTCTGAAGTTTTATCTATATGTATTTGGGCGGGGTGAAATTTGTAGATTCAGCTTCCTCAGAAATGTAATGAAATTGCAGTTTTCACAGAATTTTGTTAATATTCACAATGGGTGAAATTATCCCAGTGCTGTGGAATTTTGCTTTGTTTGTAGAAATAATCATGCAAATGGTGGAATTTCTTTTATAAACTGTGGAAATCTTTACCATAAAACATTTCCGCAGGTCATAATGATAGCTTGCTGTAAGAAATCCACAAAAACATATTATGTGAGCATCGCAGTCATATGATAGTCTTAAATTTGGTGGGAATAAAAGGGTCAAATAATTGTTTGCTATAGAAACACCCTCTTTCTCTAGTGAGACTGCCCCTATTACTAAACATGACTCCTAGGAAATTGATACTGTATAATTTTTTAATGATTTTCTTTTAATTCTGCTGTTCATCAGACAATTCCCCCCATTCACCATTAAAGTCTTCTGAACACTCAAATATCATTCTGCAAGCAATGTGGTCAGATGAATGTCCTCTATTGTGTAGGAATGTAAGGCCCGATCCACACTGCACCATTCAGACCCTGTAATGGATAGAAGCCATTACAACCGGGGAGCGGTGCAGTGTGTCCATAGTGTCATGGTGTCCGCTACGGGACCAGCACCACCAGTCCACACTTCGGGAGCCGAGAGACCATTACCATGGCACCCGATCCCACAATGCAGTTCGCACTGCACTAGGGGACTGGTGCCACACTTCCACACTACGCCCGGTAATGTTACCCAGGCGTAACCGATTTCATATGTGGTTTCAACAACGGTTATGAAAATGCCTTCTGTAACGTTACAGGTGTAAACGCAAACCATTGCGGTAACGGTTTGGGCACTCTGTAACGTTACAGAGGGGTAGTGTGGACAGGGCCTAAGAGTCAAAGGGTGAGTTGCTATAGCAACCCTCTCTCTTTCTTCCCCCTTTCAAGTGACCGCCTCTCCTACTCTGCTGGGCAGTTTTACAGTCAGTATTGAAGAAGAAAGATCTGCAGCTCTATACAACTTACTTTTGTAAATCAAAAAGCAATATTTCAAAGAACTTCTGCATTTCTTAATTGTTCAAGTTTTTTTGTGATGTTCTGGATGATTTTTGTAGTGTTTCTCTGCAACATAATTGTTATCTTATTGATTTTAGATGTTGTGAGATAATTATTTGTTCGCTCACTGTTGGGTGACAAGAGAAAATGGACCTTGTGGGCTACAGAAAAGTTGGGACGAAAATGTGCTCATCATCAAGTAGTGGTAGTGATGGGCATGTAAGTGTTGCTGGCACCCTCTACGTTGTGTCAAATGTTCCCACAGTTTTGGGGGGGCTCGAGCAGCTAGGGCCTTTTTTGTGGGACAGTTTGTAACTCTAAACAAAAAGGCAGCAATGTCTATGTCAAGCACAAACATAACTCACACAAAGCTGTGACAGATGTGATAGCACTACTGCTGGACACCGGAGATGTTGGGTACTTATACGAATGTACATGCGAAAATATGAACTTGCCAGCAGAGAAAGGCCCTATGGCCTCTCGGTCTGCTCAATTGTGCAGCTAGCAGCCCTTATCTGCAGCTGCCCTCCCTCCCTCCCTCCTCCTCCAATGACCCTCCCTCTTGCACTATCCTAGCCCCTTTTGAAGGATCCCACTGTTCTACAGGATACCATTTCTGCTGGCAGCGTTCCACCCAGCCACCACCATCACTGCAGAAATGTGTCTTCTCATTTCCCCCTGAACCATCCCCCCTCCAGTCTTAAATCATGGCCCCCAGGGTTCCTCCCTTAATTATTTTTTTTTTTATAATTTTTATTGTTTTTTCAGTTAATCAACATCACAGAAGAATGGAGGAGTGAATGATGTGCCATTAATACACTTTCATACCTCAGAACTCTGTCTGTTACAACAAGCAGTATGACAGCTATCATAACATACAGATACATTAATGTTCAAGTACCTGGAGTAAGGAGGGGGCCCTGTTGTGATTATTAAACCTGCTGCAGAGAGTATATGGGTAATCCAGGGTCAGTGTTTGCTGGTAGCTCAGCCTAGTGACTGTCATATCCTGTCCTGTCTCCTACATGAGGCTACTCTATTCTTCGATTCTGAAAAAGGAAATAAGGGAACCACAAAGTATCTTGGCTACAACAGCATGATGCATATACACATATTGGCAAACATAAAATGGCTTAAGTAAGGCTATCTGAAGCTTATTCCAAGCTACAGTCAAGGTCATGAGTAAACAGAAGTAGAGCAAGGGAGAACTGGATGTCAGTTCAGCCTACACTTTTCCTGGGGTTATTATAAACCATATAAGGGTTCTGAAACTTTTAATACTTATCTGGGTTAACATTTAGTGAGTGGATGATCTTATCCAGGGAGGCCAAGGTCATTAGGGAGTTTAGCAGTTCTGGGACAGAGGAAATAACTGTGGTTCTCCATTTTGACAGGACAAGACTTTTGGCCTGTATCTCTATTAGAGCCAGCCACCTCTTCTCAGTGGGGGAGTATGGGGGCTGGGTTTGTGCAGAACATCTGTCATCAGTGATAACACCTATGACCAGAAGGGGGATATTAGGGGGCAGGACCATAGGATATGGACATGGTCCCCTCTGTCAGCTAAGCGTCTCCAGCACAAATCCATGGATAAGAATTTCGCTTTATGCAGCTTCTCTGGGGTCCCATACTGGGAATGTAGAATCTTATTCTGTATGAGCTGACTCCTAGGGTCAGGGTATATAGTTCAGTTATGTAAGAACTTACTGTAACAGTAGATCTTTGAGAGAGGCTCTTGCAGTAGGTACTAACAGATAGGACTAAGCTGTCAAGTGCAATGACCACATGGAAAACTTCTAGCTAGTAGAATCAGGCGGGGAACCGCACACCTAATGTCATGTGACCAATGTCAGCATGGTGCTTTATAGTGAGTGGTCCCCACACCCATCCTCCAGTTCTTCTGCCGGAGACCTAGAAAGGTGTGACAGGAGAAAGGAGTAGGGCTCCTGGAGCTAAAGGTTATGACAAGAAAGTAAAAGCAGAAGAAAACCTAGGGGGGGGAAGGTGGGAGGGAAAGCAGAACTTACTGCAAGAGCCTGTCTTGAAGATCTACTGCTATGGTAAGTTCTTACGTAACTGTACTATCTTACTTCGAGAAGATTCTTGCAGCAGGTAGCAACAGATAGGACTGAGTCCCAAGCAGTCAAAATCAGACAAGTTTGAGACACGGGAGGTAGGAACCAGTCTGCAGGAAACAGGGATCCTAGGACAAGAGTCCCTGAAGCACAGCTAGGCCAAAGCCTGCTCTGTGCCTAGAAGCAATGTCCCAAACTGTAATGTTTTGTAAAAGTATGGACCGAACTCCAAATTGCAGCTGCACAAATCTCTGCAGCAGAGACATTCTTGAAACAAGCCGTGGAGGCATCCATGCCTCTGCTTGAGTGCCTTTTGACTTCCCCTGGAAGTGGCTTGTTATACTTTTGATAACAAAAGAAAATGCAGTTTGCCAACCATTTTGACAAACCATGCTTTGAAATGGCAGCGCTCTCTGTCTTTTGGTAGCAAAGGAAACAAATAACAGATCATTTTTTTGGACTGGTTCCACCCTGTTAGTGTAGTAATGAAGAATTCTATGTACATCAAAAGTATGAAGAATTGCTTCTCCTTGATTTGTATTCTCGGCATAATAGACAGGCAACTGAATCATCTGGTTCAAGGTGGATTCAGAGACCACCTTAGGCAAAAACTTTGGATTTGTAGACAGAGCCACCCAGTCACTGCAGAAAATCAAATAAGGCTCCTTACACATCAGGACCTAAAGCCAGGAAATTCTTTGAACTGAAGTAAGAGCAACTAAAACAAGTGCTTTCCATGAGAGAAAGCAGAGATCGCAACTCACGGCTGGTTCAAATGGGGTCAGTGTAAGTTTTTCCAAAATAAAATTCAGGTCCTGGGGAGGGCCAGGGCTCCTGACTGAGGGTTTTAAGTGAAGAATTCCTTTTTAGGAATGTTTTGAATACTTCCAACTGAGCCAGAGTTTTGCCATCCACAGGAATGTGGTAGGTGGAAATGGCAGATAGGTGGACCTTCAGGGTCGAGTAACTGAGTCCAAGGTCAGATAGGTGCATCAGACAGTTCAAGACCTGTGGAACGAAGCAGGAGAAAGGTTCTGATGCTTTAGAGGTGGCCCAAATGGAAACTCTCTTCCATTTCACAGTGTGTGTTGATCTAGTGGAAGGCTTTCTTGCCTCCACCAGAACCTGTGCCACCCTAGAGGAGACTCCTAAGTGGGCGGCGCTATGTCTGCAGGTGCCACGCATGCAGATGAAGGGATTGTAGGCCTGGATGAATCAGGGTGCTTTGTTCCTGGGTCAAAAGGTCTTGACAGATGGTCAGGGGAACTGAGGAAGGTAGAGAAGTCATTAGGGAGCAGGACAGAGGTAAATGTAAAAAAAAGGCAAAGGCAGTAAGGACAGGAATGGGGCTAAAAGGGGTAAGGCCATCAAAAAGTGGAGGGGGATGAGTACCAATGCCCATAGTCTGTGTAACAAGCTCCCTGAACTAGTGGCCTTGATGGAAGAGGGTTGCCTGGATATTGTGGCAGTCACAGATACATGGTACACAGAGAACCATGACTGGGTTGTCAACATAGCAGGATACACAATCTACATGAGGGACAGGAAGGGTAAAAGAGGAGGAGGAGTAGCTCTCTATGTAAAGGAAGGGATCAAAGCAACAGAACTAAAGAGTAAACAGGGAGCAGATAAGACACTCTGGGTCACCCAGGATACAGGAAATGGCACCACAGTCCGCATGGGGGTTGTATACAGACCCCCATCTCAGTGGGAGGGAATGGACAAGGAAATGATAGAAGGCTTCCTTAGAATGGCAGAAAAAGGGGAGATATTGTTGATGGGGGACCTGAATATGCCAGATGTTAACTGGAGCACCTTTGCAGGCACATCCAAAACAGGGTCATTCTTGATGCCCTACAAGGTCATGCCTCAGACAGCTAGTATTGGAACCCACTCGGGGAGGGCAATCTTAGACTGGTACTCTCAAATGTGGATGGAGAAAGAATCTCAGATTTAGAAGTGGGTAGCTATCTGGGAACAAGCGACCACCAAACAGTGTGGTTCACGATAAACACAGTCATACAATCAAGCCATACAAAAGCAAGAGTATTGGACTTTAGGAGGGCTGACTTTGGGAAAATGAGAGAGTGCCTCAGAAAAGCACTAGCAAACAGGCAAGAAGGAGGGGTGAAGAAACAATGAGGAGTAATCAAAACAGCCATCACAGAGGCAACAACCCTTTGTGTAAAGCAAATCAACAAAACACAATGAAGGAAAAAAATGCTACGGTTCTCAAAAGAGGTGGCAGGGAAGGTTAAGGAGAAAAGGATAGCAATCAGGAAATATAAGGAAACACAGAAGGAGCAGGACAGACTACTTTGTCAGTTAAAGCAGAAAGAGGCTGGGAAGGCAGTCAGAATAGCAAAGGCCCAAACCGAGGAAAGGATAGCCAACTCTGTTAAGAAGGGGGATAAGACCTTTTATAGGTACATTAGGAAGTGAAGAAAGACCAAAGAAGGGATACTGAGGCTTAACAAAGGGGAGGGAATGTGGGTAGAGGATGACAGTGAAAAGCAGGGATACTGAATAAATATTTCTGCTCAGTATTCACAAAGGAAGAGGAGGGGGGGAGGTACCTAAACCAAACAAGAGAAACACTCTGAAGATGGGGGTCGATACCAATCCATTTACAGAAGAAAGGGTTCTGAAAGAACTAATAAAATTGAAGGTGGACAAAGCAATGGGGCCTGATGGGATTCACCCAAGAATTCTAAAAGAACTAAGGATAGAACTAGTGACACCGCTGACTACTCTCTTTAACAAATCATGGGAGGATGGGGTGATACCTGAGGACTGGAGGAGGGTGGATGTGATTCCTCTTCAAAAAAGTGGGAGCAGGACAAAGGCAGGAAACTACAGACCAGTTTGTTTGACCTCAGTGGTAGGAAAAATGATGGAATCACTTCTGAAGGAAAGAACTGTTGAGTACCTAGAGGCCAGTGGGGCACAGAACACAAGGCAGCATGGATTCACAATGGGTTGGTCGTGTCAGATGAATCTAATAGATTTCTTTGACTGGGTAACCAAAGTGGTAGACCAGGGAGGGGCTGTGGACATGGCCTACCTAGATTTTAGCGAGGCATTTGATACAGTCCCACACAAAAGATTAATACACAAGTTAGCCAGTCTTGGAGTGGGTCCCAAGGTGGTAGCCTGGATAAAAAATTGGTTAGACAACAGGACGCAAAGGGTAGTAGTAAATGGAGTCCACAGTGAAGAAAGGAGGGTTACTAGTGGGGTACTGCAGAGTTCAGTACTGGGACCAGTCCTTTTTAATGTCTTTATAAGTGACATTGCAGAAGAACCGGAATGAAAAAAAAAATGTCTCTTTGCAGATGACACAAAGATCTGCAACGGGGTTGATACACCAGATGGAGTGGAAAGGATGAGAAGGGACTTGGCAAGGTTGGAGGAATGGTCAAATGTATGGCAGCTCAGATTCAAAGCAAAGAAGTGCAAGGTAATGCACCTGGGAAACAAAAACCCAGGGGAAGAGTACACAATGGGGAGTGAGATACTGACAACAGTAAAAATGGAAAAGGACCTGGGGGTAATTATATCAGATGACCTAAAGGTAGGCAAGCAATGTGAGAAGGCAGTAAGGAAGGCTGGTGGGATACTGGGATGCAATAGGGAGAGGCATCAATAGTAGAAAACAGGAAGTTGTTATCCCTCTGTACAGACAGTTGGTGAGACCCCATCTGGAGTACTGGGTGCAGTTCTGGAGACCCCATCTCCACAAAGACATAGACAGAGTGGAGGCTGTCCAGAGGAGGGCAACCAAAATGATGCATGGTCTGCACCAGAAGACATACGAAGAAAGACTAAAGGAACTTAATATGCATACCCTTGAGGAAAGAAGGGAGATAGGGGACATGCTATAAACTTTCAAGTACCTCAAGGGAATCAACAAAGTCTAAGAGGGTAGCATCTTTCAGAAAAGGAGATGTGCAAGAACAAGGGGGCACAATTTGAAGATAGAGGGGGGACGGCTCAGAGGTAATGTGAGGAATAATTTTTTCACGGAGAGGGTTGTGGATGCATGGAACAGCCTCCTTGAGGAGGTCGTGGAGTCAAGAACAGTGGGGGAATTCAAGAATGCATGGGACAGACATAAGGCAGTCCTAGTGGGGGGGTAGAAGGAAGTAAGCTGTTGGTTAACTAGGATCTGCAGCTTATCTGTTAGGTAGGAAAATGGGCAGACTAGGTGGGCCAAGTGGTCCTTATCAGCATCAAATTCTATGTTTCTATATTTATGACAGTTGTTACAGTAGAGAGAATCAAATCTGACATGGCCAGTAGAGAGCGATCAGAATCATATTTGCTCCCTTGGCCTGCAATTTCACTAAGACTCTCTGAAGTAAGGGAAAGGGAGGGAAAGCATATAGGAATATCCCTGTCCAACACAGAGACAGTGCATCTTGCCAGAAAACACCACGCCCTGGAGCAACCGAGCAGAAAGTTGGTAGTTTTGTGTTGAATGGGGATACAAACAGATTGAGGTGTGATTGACCCCAGATTGTGAATATTTCTTCTGCCACATCTGCTTTAGTTCCCACTCCTGGGCTCTGGCTTGAATGCTTCTGAGCACATCCACCAGGATGTTTTGAACACCCGGGACATGCACTGCCATGAGGAGGGGACTGTTTTGCACTGCCCAGTAACATACTCGCATTGCTTTGTGACAGGTTACAAGTGAGTCCCTCCTTGCTTGTTGATGCACCAGACTACGCACATGTTGTCCATCTGCACCATGAGCAATCATGGTAGAATGAGGTGCTGAAACGTCTGAAGGGCATATAGCACAGCCCTCATTTCCAGAATGTTGATATGCAGTGGGAGCTCGCTTTGGGTCCAAGAACCTTGGGCGTTGTGAGACCCTAGGTGGACTCCCCATCCTAGACCAGAGGAGTCCATCTTCAGGGTCTGGGATGCTGTAATTAGCTGAAAAGGGACATCTTTTAGAAGGTTGTCCATTTTCTGCCACCACAAGAGGTTCCAAGCCATCAGATTGGAGACCACTGTACTCTTAGAGTCCATTGTGAAACTCGTACATGGCGTCTGACCAGAGGTATGGTTGGGATGGCCACAGCCATCAGACCGAAGAGGCAAAGGATCGATCCTGCAGAGATTCATCTCTGGGACGCAATCAGAAGTGCTTGACACTGGAGAGACTCTGCTTTGTCCAACGGAAGAAGGGCTCTCCTCTGGATGGTATCCAGCACCACTCCAATAAATCGGATGCATTGTACTGGGATAAGGTGGGATTTGAAGAGGTTGACCAAAGTGCCCACCTGGTGGAAAAGGTTCAGGATATGGTCCAATGCCTGGTAAGGCTGACCCTCAATGGAGCTGAAAGAAGCCAGTCTTCGAGGTATGAAATTACCTGAATGCCCTGTCTGCGTAAAGCTGCTGCAATCACTGCCCGGCATTTTGTGAACACTCTGGGTACTGACAACAAGCCAAAGGGTAGAGCTCTGAATTGAAAATGCTCTCCCTGAAAAGAAAACCTGAGAAACTGGTGGTGGGATGGGAAAACTGGAATATGCAGATATGCATCCTGCATATCCAGGGCACACACCAATGACCCTTGTGCAACAAGGGAAGAAGGCTTGGCAGAGATAACAAGCAGAAACTCTTGTATTCCACAACGAGGTTCAGACTGCTGAGGTCCAGTATGATTCTCAGTGCACAGACTTTGTGGTCTTGTAACAAGATCTCCACCTCACCGTTCCTTCCTGGTTCTGATTTCTCCACTACAGCTAGAAGGTAGGAGTACTGGAGAAAAAAATATTAAAGATACAGTAGCACAAATGCCTTACTTGTCCCAGTGAGCAGGCACTTAAGAGCTGTAGGTGTCTTTAGACAAATGTGCTTGCCTTGGGAAACCTAAAGTATAGGAATGTTGCATCCTGGTAGTGTCTCATCCCAGCTGTAATTGTGTCTCCTCATAGTTCTGTCAGTGCATGCCACTATATTCGAAGTTACACGTACAGTATTTCACCATAGCTTGCTATATCTGTGTTTCATCCCAGTTACACCAGTGTCTACTCCCTGTTACACCAGTATAATTTGCAGCAGTGTCATCTCACAGTTACTCCGTTTCTCCTCCCATTTACACCAACATCTCCACTTCCCAGTTTTGGTCCCAGGGTCCCAGTTACACCAGTTTTACTTACTAAATAAAAGAAAAAGGCAATCAGTTCCATTGAAAAATTTTCAACAGTTCACCACATTATCCTACAATATGTGACAAAATTATGTGGTTTAAGGTGAAATGTCATGACATTTTCCTTAGTTTTGTTCCACAGAAATATTTTCCGCAGTTCACCACATTATTCCACAATACATAACAAAGTTCCTCAGTTTAAGGTGGAATTTCTCAAAATTTTCCTTAGTTTTTTACAGAATTTCACAGAAGCAAATTCTGCATTTCACAAGAATTCTGCGGCTGAATTTAAATTTCACCCAGCCCTAATGGGATCATATTTAGAAGGGGAATGCAGGGCTTTTGTCAAGCCCTGCAGCTGATGAAAAGGGGATCACAAATGTACTAAAGCCCCTTGGATGCAGAATGGCACCATTTTTAGAGGGGTGGTGCATTTGCGACATATTCTCCACTTTACGGCACCTTGCACCAAAGGGTTGGTGCAAGTGCCATGATCTCAGATGCAAAGTTAGACCAGGCAGTAGACCAGGCAGTAGTTGGCCTAACTCCCTGTCTTCCACATTCTGAACTTATATTGGGCATTTGCAGCACATTTCTTTGAAAATCGCACTTACCGCAAGGTGAGATGCAAGTCGTCACTTGCATAACGCACACTGCTGCAGGTCTGGTGCACCACCGCATCTCGTTGGAAAATTAAGCCCAATATTTGTATTCCATTTTACTATGTCAACCAGCCACATCCCAAGATACTTATTAGATGTGATGTGCTGTATAGCTGCACCATTCAAGATCTGTATCTCCAGGGAAACATCAGCAATGGCCTTCTCACTTCTGTTAAAAATAACAGTCTGTCTTTTCTGAGCAATGAGAATCAATTTGTAATTACTAAAATAACAGTTGCAGTTAACCAAAAGCAGTCTGTAGTTTCTCCTGAATGTAGTCAACTGTATGATCTTCTATGCATATAATAGTGTCATCTGCATATAGCACGTGCCTGACAAGAGAATCTGTAAAACAAACTTCATTCATGTAAATATTAAACAAAAGTGGCCCCAAAACAGATCCCTGTAGGACTCCACTTTTGATTTAAGGTCTCCCAATTCAACTAGCTGTCTACAGCCTTCCATATAAGACTCAATCTGTTCAACGCTTGTCCAGTCCTTTCTAGGTCAGCCTGGACAGGAGGATATCATGGTCCAGAGTGTGAAAGACCTTAGGGAAGTCCACAAATATTGCATCAACAGACAGCTTCCTGTGCAGGCTGAGCTGCAGATCATGTATTGCTTTAATTAGTCCAGAAGTAGTACTATCAGTAGATCTGAATCTTGATCAATATCTGTTTAGATTCTCATGACTTTCCAGATATTGTAGTGTAATGCATTGTACTGGAATGCATTCTATGATATTGTAATAGAAGTACTGGTCAGCAATTTTTCACTAAGTGCTGACCCAGTTGATATTTGGTGTAATAACCAGCTGGTTATCATGGCATTCAAGCGAACTGTCCTTCAAGGTGTGTGCTCCCTCATTGGCTCTCTTTCCATGCATGAGCGGGCTTAACAGTTTTGTAAAAAATGGCGGTGCCACCTCTCGCTATCTGAGGAGCCACAACAATAAGTGTAAACTCTCCTGTTATTATTTATTTTTTCAAGTCTGTCTGGTTGATTCTACCTTCCAGATTACAAAAAAAAAAAAAAACTCTATCTGGTTGATCCTGCTCCTCGTCTGCTTCAGGAACTGACAGCAGCTTCACTGGCACCACTATAAATAACTGGTTGATCGTCCTCCTCGTCTGCTTTGGTAACTGGCTTCACTGGCACCAGTAGCATGATTGCATTACGGGAGAACAAATTCCAAGTAAAAAAGATAAGAAAAAATGAGTAAAAAGTTAAAAAAAAAAAAAAATACTCAAACTGCAAAATAAAGCGGGACAGTGAGACGAGACTCCTTCTATATATATGTGTGTGTGTGTGTGTGTGTGTGTGTGTGTGGCTGGAGAAAAATTTCTGGCCAGCAATTATAAAAATTAAAAGATGTAAAAGTGTGCATATGAGAATTTAATGTACCCCCTCAGTGTGGGATGCTTTCTTAAACCCCTTGGGTTTATGTAGCATTCCATGCCTCAGGTGTGCATTAAATTCTCATAGCACACACTTCCCCATACTTTATTCTCTATGTAATTTATTGTCTTATCTTGTACTGTATTGCATTGTTTTGTATTATACTGTAGTGTGTTGCATTGCACTTCATTGTATGATTTATTAATAATGTGGGCTGTTTTGTATTGTATTTTTCACATTGTATTGCATTGCATAATATTTTATTGTAGTGTAATGTAATGTGTTGCATTGCAATGCATTCTATGGTAGTGCATTCCATTCCATTGCTTTGTATTGTAGTGTGTCATTCTATACTTCACTATCATTTATTAATATGTACTGTATTGCATTGCATTGTACTATATTGTGTTGTATGATATTAAATGCAGTATAAATGAACTATGTTATACAATTGCCCCCCCAAAAAAATCCTGTATCCTAATTGGTTAGAGGCCACATTCAAGAGTGATGTTATCTGAGCATAAAAGCTTTATAAAGGTCAAGCATCACATAGCCGCATAACATAATGAAATCATGCCACCTCTGTTAACATGATAAAAACAACCAGTACTCCTACTGTACCAGCACTAAACAGAAAACAGTACTGCTGAATCCCCCACTGAAGTGTGAACAGCTGCTTCTTACTGCCATGAACCTGAACTACAACTTCTGTTTCTTTTAAACTGCTGCTGGGAGCAGCTTCATAATCTTTTTTTTTCTGAGTGGGCTTTAGACAGGTGTACACTCATCTTGTGGCAGTCTCCGGCCCCTCTCTCAGTTGCTGACTGTGTCATACATAATCTGCTAGACAGCAAAATTACAGAAACATCTTTTCTGGGTCACAGGGCAGGAGCGGGAGGAAGCGGATCTTCAGTACTATGGAAAACTGTATATTGGTGGGAGGGGTGATGCTGACTTACCAAACATCCTGCAACTTGGCTTGCAAATAGAAACTACAGTACCAGTCACAGCTTCTTGGGGGGATATATATATATATATATATATACTGTATATATTAAGTGGTAGGACCCAGAATAAAGAAACAGAGATGGGGTGGAGGGGGATCTAGATTTACAAACAGCTCAATGGCATGTAATTAAAAAAAGAGAGAGAGAGACAGAGATGGAGTTGGGGGGAGGGAGCGGAGCCTGATTCACTAACACCATATCAACACCTTCTACTGACCAAAACAATACATCAACACAATTTTGTCTTCTATGTATACCAACCCATAAAAATAAATTGTCTAACAATCAATTTTTAAATATATATTTTCATCCTTTTTATCACAAATGAGCCACTGTATGATGAATTAATGTATTCTAGGGTGAGTTTCATGGGTATAACATCACTTTTCAGGTGTTGGGCACACCCGAACCGAGGCTGCGTAACCAACCATTCCAGTACTGATGTTTTCCCAGAACACACCCTGTTGTGCATTATTGCTTAATTGTAATGGATCACAAGATATTGTGCTATAGGGCAATGTACTGTACTGTACTTTACTGCACTATACTGTACTGTACGATACTGACTTGAAATGCAGTGTATTGTATGGTACAAAATTGCATCATATAATATTGCAGTATAATGTCTTACATGGTATTGTGCTGTAATGCATTGCATTGCACTGCATTACATTTTACTGTATTGCATTTTATTGTATTGTATAATATTAACTGCAGTGTCATATACTGTACTGGATTGCATTGCACTGTGATCAAATGCATGATATTGTATTGCGCACGTGTATTGCACTGTCTGTAATGCATTTTATGATACTGTGTTGTACAAAAGTAAAGTCTTGTACTGGATTGCATGTTATTGTACTACACTGTAAGATATTATACTATAATATAATGTATTGTGTTGTACTGCATTTACTGGTATTGTAGTGTAATACTATATTGTACTGTTTTGCAATATACTACTCAGCAATGCATGATAATGTACTATGGTGTAATGGACTGTACAGTATTGTATTTCACTGTACTGCACTGTTTAATAATGTATCACAGTGTATAATAATTTATTGTGTATTATTACATTATAGTATATGGTTATTTCTTATTATGCATACCAATCAGTGGCTACTGTAATGCAGTTGTGCACATTCTAAAAGTTGTTGTGCATGTTCTGAACCTTGTTGTGCATGTTCCATAATTAATATTCATAATGAGCTATTCCATACCACCACCTGACTGGATAACACAGAGCTTTTCACAGAAAATGTAGAGCAAACATGGTGGTGCCACTTATCGACTGGCTTGCAGATGTGGTTTGGTCATGGACTGCTGTATTCAGCTCAGTGTGTCCAAATCATACCAACTTTCAAATTGTTCTTTCTTTTTTATTTTTTGTGTGAAGTGCAGCTGCAAATCTCTGGAGGTTCATACTTAAATGGAACCACATGGACTGGTGTGCCACCAGATGGAGCTGCTGACAGCAACCGCGAGAGGGAACACCATACAAGGTATAAACCTTGTAAAATTAAACATTCAGAAATCTAACTATTTTGTGGATCTGGAGGAACCATATACTATAATAAATAATGTATGGGGTGCCTATACACATTGCCTGTGTTTCCATCTTGGGGTTATGATACCAGCATGGATCTCTCGGGCTTCACTCTCGAGGTCCATATGCTGGTATCTTAATCCCTTGATGCAAACATAGGCTCATTGTGTATGGGCACCTATACTTTATTCCTTATGTACTGTGATGCATTTTGTTTTATTATATCGTTACCTATTTACTGTGTTGTATATTATTGTACTGCTTTATACTGTATAGTATTAATACTGCCTCTCTATAGATTGCTGGTTAAAACCCAACTGGAATACGATGCCCAATTCTGGAGTTTTGTCCTGAGGAAAATCAGAGGCAGACTGTAGATGCTGCTGTATAGAGTAACCAAAATGATTCAGTACCAACAGGGAAGACCCTATGAGGATCAGCTCAAGGCACTGACTATGTACTCACTGGAGGCCAGAATAAGAGGGGCAACATGATACAGACCTTCAAGTTCCTGAAAGGTTTAGACAAGGTAAACTGCAAGGAACTATTTAGCAGGAATGGTGGGTTGAAAACAAGGGAACATGAGCATATCAGCTGGTGGTGGTGGGAGTGGGATTAAGGAAGGATACAAGAAAGTTTTAATTTATGGAGGGAGTGGTTGAGCTGTAAAACAGCCTACTGGCAGAGGTGGTGGGCGCAAAAACCATCTGTGGGTTGGAGCATGATTGGAACAGATTAATAGGGCTAATAATTAGTCAGTGGGGTAGCAGCAAGGCCGGTAGTGAGGTGGTGAGGTGAAGGTGAAAACCCTGCTAAGATAATAGATAACAAGGTTGCCCATGACACCAGTAACATGGGTTTGGGAATTAACCTGGGCTGCTGGAGGGCCAGCTGCTGGAGGATGGCTGAGTGTCCCGTGAACACTCGCCTCCTCAGGGAAGGGAGGGTTCCTGGACTCCTGCTGTTGCACTACCCTGTGTGACCACAAGTGGTAGTGCAAGTGAGAAGACAGTATACTAGAGTGGGGAGCGTTGTTCTGACATTGTCATTTCAGCAATGCATCTGTGATGCTTGTGAGCAGGGTCGTAATAAAAAAAATTCCAAACCACGCAGGATGCCACCTGCCATTCTGCTGCAGGTCTCCCACTGCTGACTGGGCTCACTCTCCCCCACCAACACTCTAATTCTGCTTGGGGGTTTAGGGGTGTGTCACCCGGGCAGCACTTCCCATGGATTGGGTCTTCCACAGGGGAACAAGGAAGAGGTAGGTAAGTCCCAGAAAAGGTGAGTAATGGAGCTGGGCAGAGTGGCAGAGCTCAAGGGGGCAAGTGGGCATTGGGGGATAAAGCACAGTAAATAAAAACAACAAACAGATAACAAAGAGTAGGGTATGACTGGGCAGACTCCATGGACCAATGTTCTTTTCTGCCAAAATTGCCCATGTTCCTATGTTTCTACTGCACTGTACTGTTTATTTATTTATTTCATTTTTGTCAACTGGGTAGGTACACTAGACAGCATAGCTGCCTATTTTCAGGTACGGCCCAGATCTATACTTCATTATATGATATTGCATTGTAGCGTAATGTAATATGTTGTATTGCATTGACTTGCAATGAATTTTAAGATATTGGACTGTACAGCAACATCTTGATTTGTATTGTATAGCATTGCATTGCATTGCTTTGAATTGTAAGCAAGCAATAAGGCAAAAGAGGACATGCATTAGACCCTTTTCATGTATGGCCAGAGTAGTTGCAAGGCACAAGGCGACATGCTGAGTGCCTTCAGCCTCTGGCCATGCATTAGAAGTGTTAAATTCACAAATCTGGAGTGTGTTATTGCACATATATAATGGATTTTCACTATTTATATGCACTAAAACATTAAAATGAAGGAGTCGGGTGATGAGGGAGTTGAGGTAGCAACATTAGAGCAGAGCACCAATCTAACTGCCCACATTTAGCTCCTTTGTGTCTGCAAATACCTCAGCAGCTGGCATTCATTGAGTTGTTATTGTGCCTAGATGTCACTGGATGGATCTCAAGACTTAGCAATGGATTTTTCAAACTGATGCGACCACCCGAGCCATACTCATCCTCCGGGAGATGAGGAACCGGCGCTCAAACGGGAAGCCATGCTATCCCAGTGTAGTGTTTCTCCAGCCTCTCCCATGGCTTGCTCTCTGGGAGAATCATCTACTGAAGAAGTAATGCTGGATCTTCACACCATTAAAGAAGTGCTTTTTTCCCTAATTGATGACATGAAGGACCTAAAACCAGCACTCAAAGACCTTGCTAGGCAGGTTACCCATACAGAGGTCCTGATTTCATCCCTTGAAGATCACCGGCTAAAGACTGACCCCGAAGTGGTGTAGTTCAAGAGAACTGTAAGTAAACTGGAGGAGAAGCTGGATGATTTAGAGGGCCAAACCGGCGAAACAATTTCTTCCTCATAGGTCTGCCAGAGGAGAAAGAGGGGCAGAGAACAATTTCTTTCATGCAGTACTTTTGCACTAAAGTGGTAGGACCATGCCCTAATGGCCCTAATTATATAATAGAAAGGACACATACAGCATTGCATGCTAAGCCCTTTCCTGGGGAACCCCACTGCCTATTATTTTTAAACTTTTGAATTTCTTCGACAGAGATTTTATTCCCCTGGAAGTCAGGCAACTTGAGAGTGTGCAGTGGGAGGGGAAGAAACTCTGTCTCATCCGTGACCTAATACAAATGGTGCAGCAGGTGAGGTCTATTTATAGGCCCCTTACCTCAAAGTTATGGGCCACTTGTATAAAACACAGACTACTTTATCCAGTGATATTGGATGTGGTTGCTCCCTTGGGTACCACCTGGTTCGAAACAGCAGACCAAGCTGGAGCTGAATTAAGAAAATGTTCCCAGACCTTTTTAATAAGAAAGTTGGATGAGAGCTCCATGGAGAAGTGGGCAGCTTCACTCGGCTGGGGTTATCAGGCTTTTAGAGATGGCTATTTTGTTACTTAGTGGAAGGACACGATTGTACCTTTAATTTTATCTTTATATTCTAGGGAGATCCTGAGTTATGTAACTGAAGCTGTGATGTATTTTGTAACTACCCTTGGAATGTTAAATATGCTGTATGTAATGGCTCAACACTTGGTATGCTACATGGTGTAGAGCATTATATTGCACTGGTTAAAACTTTTGCCCTCAGGACTCCCAGTCACTTTCCTTTTTGTACTGGACTAGTGAGGGGTAGTGTTGGCAGTGAACTTATGTGCTTATACCAAGTCTCTGGACAATCATCAATACGATGTCAGAAGATTCTAGTATTTTCTCTCTTCTCTATGAACAGTGTAACAGTACTGGCTATTTATTAAATTGGCTATGAGGCGCCATCTACTGGTCAATCGTTCCACCTCATTTTTATGTTTGCTTGCACGCATGTGCAAGAAACATAGTGCCTTCATCAGAGATTTTGGAGGTGTGTCACCTCCTCCTCCAATTCAGGCACTGTGCTGGCAGGCGCGGCCCCTGTAAGCCAATGCATTTTGGAGCTGTCTATGACACACTCCAAATGCAGTGGCACCCCTGATTGAAAGGGGAGCTAAGCTTGGTGAGCAGCGATGAAGCTGCTCGCGCAGCTCCCAGCACCCAGGCGTGCCCCGCCACGCAGCGTATAGTCGACGGGTGCCCAATCCCCGTCCGGCTGAATCCGTCTGTCTCCTCCTCTCCTCCCAATAGTTGATGCCATGCTTGGAGCCCACCAGCGTGGCAATCCATCATGTTGCCGATGGGGTGCCCAATCTCCCGTCGGTTGAAACGCCCCCTCCCCAAAGTCCTTGTGCCACGCTGAGGAGCCCACCCCAGCGTGGCAAGCGATCCCTGCTTGTTTTTGTTTTTTGCCGACGGGTGCCCAATCCCCGCCGCTGAACGCCCCCCCAAAGTCCTTGTGCCACGCTGGGAGCCCACCCCAGTGTGGCAAGTGAATCCTGACGTCTTTTTTGTTTTAACCTGTGAAACAAAAAGCGGTCCCCCAACACGTCTCCCGAACCCCTCCCACAACCCGCACCCACCCACCACTGCGCACCCAGCCTCCCCACACCCCTCACCCCATACTTACCTCCGGACTCCGGCGCGACTATCTTCGGTGGACCGGGAACACGTCTGCACTCTTCAAAGCCGACCGCGAACTGAGGAAATGCCGGTAAGCTGTATAATGGGCTAGATAGGAGGGGTTCAACTTTATTGCATATCTAGGGCATTTTGGGAATTTTGCACCAAATTTTCAACATGGGGTTTTTGGGACCCCTTCTCATGAATGATGTCACTGTCATGGCGTTATTCAGGCTCGAAGGGTGATTTCACGCAGTGACTGCGCAGTGACTGTGAAATCACCTTCGGGACTGACTCCGCCATGACAGTGTATCATTCGTGAGAAGGGCCAAAACCTCTGTAAAATTTGGTGCCAAAATTCCAAAAAATGACTGTTTAACGAGCGTGCGTTGCACAGTTCCTACGCAGGCTCATAAGTTTGCGAAACTTCAATATTTTCACTCCAGATTTTCAACATTGCCATTTCACCACACTGTCTTATGAGTAGTACAGCTGTCATTTTTCACATCTCACCCAAAATGTGTTTCCACCCTTGTAGTGCAGAATGGCGCAGTCGGTGTGCGAAATCAATGTACAGGGCAAATTAAGAAAATCACAGTGACACTGTTCATGAGCAGAGGTCTTGAAATGGCTATGTTGAAAATTTGGTGAAAAAATTCCTAAAAATGACTGTTTTACAAGCGTCGTTGCTGAAGTTCTCGCACTCATAGGATTCTAATTTTCAATATTTCCACTCCAGATTTTCAACATTGCCATTTTTCCACACCTTCTTATGAGTAGTACAGCTGTCATTTTTCACATCTCACCCAAAACATGTTTCCGCCCATGTAACGCACAATGGCGCAGTCATTGTGCGAACTCAGTGTATGGGACACATTAAGAAAATCACAGTGTAACTGTTCATGAGCAGAGATCTTAAAATGGCAATGTTTAAAATTTGGTGACAGAATTCCTAAAAATGACTGTTTTTCGAGTGTGCGTTGCACAGTTCCCACGCACGCTCGTAGGTTTGCGAATTTTCAATATTTCCACTCCAGATATCCAACATTGCCATTTTTCCACACCTCCTTATGAGCAGTACAGCTGTCATTTTTCACATCCTGCCCAAAACGTGTTTCTGCCCATGTAGTGCACAATGGCACAGTCGGTGTGCAAACTCAATGTATGGGACACAGTAACAAAACCACAGTGACACTGTTCATGAGCAGAGGTCTTAAAATGGCTATGTTGAAAACTAGGTGAAAAAATGCCTAAAAATGACTTTTAAGAGCGTGCGTTGCACAGTTCCTATGCATGCTCGTAAGTTTGCAAATTTAATATTTTCACTCTAGATTTTCAACATGTCCATTTTATTAAACTTCCTTATGAACAGTACAGCTGCAATTTTTCATATGTCACCCAAAATGTGTTATCGCACATGTAGCGCACAATGGTGCTGTTGGTGTGCAAAAGCAATGTTTAGGACAGATTAAGAAAATCACAGTTACACTGTTCATGAGCAGAGGTCTTAAAATGGCTATGTTGAAAATTTGGTGACAAAAGTCCATAAAATGACTGTGTTACAAGTGAGCATTGTGCAGTTTCCACGCATCCTCGTTAGTTCATGACTTTGTAATATTTTCAGTCCAGATTTTCACTAGTGGCATTTTTCAACACTTCCTTATGAACAGTTCAGCTGCCATTTTTCACAACATGGCAAGTGTGTTTTCACACTTTCAGTGCAGAGATGCGTGGTCGCTGTGGGAAATCATTGTTCGGCTCAGATAAAGAAAATCACAGTGACACTGTTCATGATCGGAGGCACCAAAATGCCTGAGTTGACAATCTGCTATAAAATATCCCCAACCTACTTATATAGCAGGTGTCGTTGCACAGTTTCTATGTCTTTCGTGACTTCACCATTTTTTTAAATATTTTTACTACACATTTGCAACATAGCCATTTTTACACCTCCCCATGAAAGAGTACAGCTGTCATTTTTTACAGCCTGTTCGGAATATTTTTGCACCTGTGGTGCTAAATCCCGTAGTCACTGTGCATAAGCAGCTTCCGGCTACCAAACTGATATTCCCCCTGTTCATGAGGTGGGGTCACAAAACAAACATGTTGAAGATTTGGAGTTAAAATACCAACGAATGCCTGAGATATTAGGCTTTTCAACTAAATCGCCCACCCCTGTAGAGAATGACAGGAATCAGGGGTGTGACTTGGGATTCTTGCCTGTGATGCTCATACCATTCCACACCCTGCAGTCACTGAGAGGCATCGAGGTATGCCTTGGACTCTTCAGCCCCAAACTTCACCCCATTCCCCTATATCACACCCATCTCACCGTATTTCCTAATGAAATGGGGTGTGCATAAAGGCCAAAGACCCCAAGGAACACGTCACACTTGTCAGTCTCTGCAGAGTGGGGTGTGGTGAAATGGCGTGGCCATTATGCCTGATGACCCAAATGCACACCCCAATGCCTGTCACTCTCTGCAGGGTGGTGGTGGTGTTGGCTTCAGTTCAATACTTCACTGCCATTCCTATTATGCAGCTCTGTAACTTCTACACTACCACTGCCAATGCCAGTAAGCAAACATTCGGCATTGACAAATGCTTGTCTTTCTAGTTATGCTCAGCTGTAGTTATATAGGTAGTTAAACTGAATGTACTGTAGCTACTATTCGTGTCATGAGTGAGGTGCAAAGTCCTTAGATGATGGACAAATAATAATTTTTGTAGCTTGCAATGTAGAATTAGAATTTCCTCCTTCCCTGCATAATTCAGGCTGCCTAGTTTATTGCACATTGTCACTGGTGTATTTATAGATTGAGGGCAAGACTGTTTGGGCCTCAGATTAGCTCTTCAACAGAATTTTTTCATTCTCACTTTCTTTCTTTACTTTGTCCTCCAATTTTTAGGGCGACCCTAAAATTCAAAGGTTTTATTCTCCTCCTTCTCCTTTCTCAGTCCTTAGGGTGCTATGCTCGTAATATGATAAGTGTTGAAAAGGAGGATAGGAGTGACTTAACTGTTCATTTTTAATTTTAAAAAGGAACAATTTTTACTTTTTGGTGAGCGCATCTGCGAGTGCTTTTTTTTAATGAGCCCACAAGATAGAACTACACCTAGAGAAGACACACGCTCTTTATTTTATATTACTGATCTTGTCTATTAGTTTTATGTAGCAGCCTAGTTTACCTGGTATGGGAGTGCAGTATGGTTCAGTGGTGGTCACTATTAATTGGGTTAGGTTAAAATGTTATGGTGGGTTAAGGTGGGGAAGAGGGTGGGGGTACTATGGGGACTTTCAATTCCTCTCTGTGGGTTGGTGGTGAAGGGCTTCCTCACAGCTTGTAATGGACCAGGAAGTGCAGAGTGGTCAGATGACCAGGAAAATTGACTGGTGGATTAGCATTATTTGGGATACAAAAACAGATGTGTTGTCTGAGTATTGGGTTGGTGGCCTGGAAGGATTATTTTTAAGGATAGGGATGGGGGTGAGGTGTCTGCATGTATCGATTCCTTAGGGTAGGTGGGATCTTTAAATTCCACAATATGGAATATGTCTAATAGGATAAATATACTTACTTGGAACATAAAGGGAGGGAGAGACAACAGTAAAAAATACCTAATTTTAAAAGAAATATTGCCCCCATATAGCCCTCCTCCAAGAGATTCATTGCCCCGTATCATAGGTTAACCATCTTAAAAAACTTTGGGTAGGACAGGATGTGGGGGTGGAGAACCACCCTAGGCAAGCAGGTATCACACTCCTAGTGATGAAGGCTTTCACATTTTTGCCTCAGCAGGAAGATGGAGACCCAGATGGAAGATTATTGTTTATAAGAGGTTTGATAGGAAATTTTGAGATGGTGATTGATGTAATTTATGGGCCCTGTGTGGACTCTCCCTCTTTTTTCACAAAACGTGCTACTGCTTTGGCCTCCATAAGCCATTTGCCTTTGCTGATAGGTGGGAAATGGAGCATAGTTTATACTAATGATCTTGACAGATCATATCAGTGCAAAGCAGGTTTATCCCTGGCCCAAGGGCCCTACATGAAATAATAGATCACTATGGGTTAGTTGACCATTGGCGCCTTTTAAACCCCTCTACTGTACCAAAGAATTTACTTTTTATTCAACAGCACATGGTGTGTACTCTAGATTTAACTACTTTTTAGTCAACAAACAATTACTTCCATAGATAATAGAGTGCCAAATCCAAGCCTGGGTCTTATTGGACCACTCTCCAGTTCTGCTTATTACAGAGATTCGTCAGTTGATATTAAGACCCCTCATGTAGTCCCTGAATTCAGTATTTCTGAAAGATCCTAATTTGGCACTTAAGTTTCTGGACTTTTTGGTTAAGTACTATTCACTGTAATAAGGGCATGCTTTTGTCTGAGGACACACTCTGGGCTGCGCCTAAAGCTGTTTAGAGAGGGGAGCTTATCAGGTTGGCTACAGTGAGGAAAAGAAAACACCAGGATCAAGTGATACATTCTAAGGATGCCTCTGATAGAAGGCATCCTTAGAATGGCGGAAAAAGGAGAGATATTGATGATGGAGGACCTGAATATGCCAGACGTTAACTGGAGCACCCTGGCTACAGCCACATCAAAAAGCAGGTTTATTCTTGATGTCCTTCAGGTGGCATGCCTCAGACAGCCAGTGGTGGAACCCACTAGGGAGGGAGCAATCTTAGACCTGGAACTAACAAATCGGGATGGAGAAAGGATCTCAGATTTAGAAGTGGATAGCCATGTAGGAACAAGTGACCACAAAGCAGTGTGGCTCACGATAAACACAGCCACAGAGTCAAGCCATACAAAAGCAAGAGTGTTGGACATAAGGAGGACTGACTTTGGGAAAATGGGACGGTGCCTCAGAAAAGCTCTAGCAAACTGGCAAGAAGGAGGGGTGGAGGAACAATGGGGAAAAATCAAAACAGCCATCACAGAGGCAACAAGCCTTTGTGTGAAGCAAATCAACAAAGCAAAACAAAGGAAAAAAACACTATGGTTCTCAAAAGAGGTGGCAGGGAAGGTTAAAGAGAAAAATATATCATTCACGAAGTATAAGGAAACACAGAATGAGCAGGACAGAGAACTGTACAAGTTTATAGCAGAAGGAAGTGGGGAAGGCAGTCAGAATAACAAAAGCCTAAACTGAGGAAAAGATAGCCAACTCAGTTAAGAAGGGGGATAAAACCTTTTATAGGTACATCATTAGGGAGGGAAGAAAGATGAAGGAAGGGATAGTGAGGCTTACTAAAGGGAAGGCAGGGTGGGCAGAGGATGACAGTGAAAAAGCAGGGATACTGAATGAATACTTCTGCTCAGTATTCACAAAAGAAGAGGAGGGGGAGGTACCCAAATCAAACAATAGAAACACTCTGGATAGGGAGGTCGATACCAGTCCATTCACAGAAGGGTCCTGAAATAACTCTTAAAACTGAAGGTGGACATAGCAATGGGGCCTGACAGGATTCACCCAAGAATTCTAAAAGAACTAAGGGTAGAATGAGTGACACCACTGACTACCCTTTTTAACAAATCATGGGAGGATGGTGTAGTACCGGAGGACTGGAGGAGTGCAGACATGATTCCCCTTCACAAAAATGGGAGCAAGACAGAGGCAGAAAACTACAGACCTGTTAGTTTGACCTTAGTGGTAGGAAAAATGATGGCATCACTTCTAAAGGAAATAATTGTTGAGTTCCTAGACGCCAGTGGGGCACAGGACCCAAGGCAGCATGGATTCACAGCAGGAAGGTCAAGTCAGATGAATCTAATAGATTTCTTTGACTGGGTGACCAATGTGGTAGACCAGAGAGGGGCAGTGGACATGGCTTACCTAGACTTTAGCAAGACATTTGACAAGTCCCACACAAAAGATTAATATACAAGTTAGGCAGCCTTAGAGTGGGTCCCAAGGTGGTAGCCTGGATAAAAAATTGACTAGACAACAGGATGCAAAGGGTAGTAGTAAATGGAGTCCACAGTGAAGAAAGGAGGGTTACTAGTGGGGTACTGCAGGGTTCAGTACTGGGACTGGTCATCTTTAATGTCTTTATAAGTGACATTGCAGAGAGACTGGAAGGAAAAGCATGTCTCTTTGCAGATGACACAACTATCTGCTACAGGGTTGATACAGAAGGTGGGGTGGAGAGGATGCGAAGAGACTTGGCAAGGTTGGGGGAATGGTCAAATATATGGCAGCTTAGATTCAATGCAAAGAAGTGCAAAGTAATGCACCTGGGAAACAAAATTCCAGGGGAAGAGTACACAGTGGGGTGGTGAGATTATAACAACAACAGAAATGGATAGTGCCTGGGGGTAGTCATATCAGATGACCGTGAGGTGGGCAAGCAATGTAAGAAGGCAGTAAGGAAGGCTGGTGGGATACTGGGATGCATAGGGAGAGGTATCACCAGCAGAAAACAGGAAGTTGTTATCCCTCTGTACAGACAGTTGGTGAGACCCCATCTGGAGTTCTGCATCCAGTTCTGGAGACCCCGTCTATGCAAAGACATAGACAGGATGGAGGCTGTACAGAGAAGGGCAACTAAAATGGTGCAGGGTCTGCACCAGAAGACATACGAAGATAGATTAAAGAAGCTTAACATGTATACACTCGAGGAGAGGAGGGAGAGGGGGAACATGATATAAACTTTCAAGTACATCAAGAGAATCAACAGAGTCCAAGAGGGTAGCATCTTTCAGAAAAGGAGATGTGCAAGGACAAGGGGGCACAATTTGAAGATAGAGGGGGGATGGCTTAAAGGTAATGAGAGGAAGTATTTTTTCATGGAGAGGGTTGTGGATACATGGAGCAGCCTTCCTGAGGAGGTAGTGGACTCAAAAACAATGGGGGAATTCAAGAATGCATGGGACAGACATAAGACAATTCTAGTGGGGTGTAGGAGGAAGTAGGCTGTTGGTTAACTAGAATCTGCAGCCTATGCATTAGGTAAGGAAATGGACAGACTATGTGGGCCAAGTGGTCCTTATCTGCCATCAAATTCTATGTTTCTAAGTAACTAAGTGGCTTGCAGAAATGACAGCCTTGGTGACAACATTAGCTACTCCACGCCAGAAGAGGACAGAATAAAACTTGTTCAATTAATGGCAGACTACTCAGCCAATATGTTAGACAAAGTTAACAAAGCCGCTTTGAGGATCAAAGCAAGTTACATTGAACAGGGAGAAAGGACAGAAAAACTCCTTGACATTTGGCTGAAGCAGTAGAGGGAGGCCAGGTGGATTTCTGCCATTTGGGAGTCTACCTCTGCTACTTTGATCAGTAGCACTAAGAAGATGGCTAGAGTATTATTTACTTATTATTAGCAATTATACTCTCCTTCAGCTTTGCCTCCCACTCATATAGATGCTATGAATGATTTTTTGAATCAGGAAAATCTCCCATATTTAACCTCGGAACAAAGTGTACAGCATTAGGGTTCCTTCAAAGAGTCCAAAGTGGCACAAACTATTGATTCTCTCCTCTTAGAAAAGACGCTGGGGGCTTATGGATTTCTGGCCCTATTCTATAAGACTTACAAAGGATAGTTAACTCCATTTAATTCATGGTCTTTTGGCCCCCTTAAAGAAAAATTATTTATTTGAAGCGTGAATAGTGCTACTGCCTAAACCAGGAAACGGCCCTACACAGATGGATAGTTATAGACCCATATTTCTTTTCAACACAAATGTAAAAATTTATGCTAAGATATTAGCCACCTGTTTAGTGAAGGCATGGTGGTTCATCCTGGGCCCAGAGCAGGCAGGCTTTGTTGCTGGCTGGATGGCCAGTAACCATTGCTGCCAAGTATTTCACTTATTCTCTGCATCCAAGGACCCCAAACTTAAAGAGGTTTTGGTGTCCCTGGACATAGAAAAGCTTTCAATAGAGTGGCCTGGCCATATCTCTTTCATGTGTTAAAAAGATGTGGAATTCCATCAGAGTTTATTGGCAATATCCAGATGCTCTACCAACGATCTTTGACGATAATGCTATCTAATAATGAGCTCTCAGAGCTATTTTGATTAGCCAGTAGAATGAGACAGGGCTGTTCCCTCTCCCCCCTACTTTTCAATTTGTATAGAACTATTAGCCCATAGAATAAACCAGGCAAAGGATGTTGCAAGCCTTAAAGTAGCAGGGGTAAAATTTAAGCTGTCATCTTTTGCAGGTTACATCCTTCTCCATCTTTCCAACAAGAAGACATTGGTTCAAGCAGCTCTGAGAATAATAGAGCAATTTAGTGTGTTCTCAGAATATAAGCTGAATGCCCACAAAACTGTAGTTTTCCCACTTTCCCCCTTTTGTACTAAAGCCAGTATGTCTGAACTAGGCCTGCATTGGGAGGGTTATCCCATTACCTACTTAGGAGTGATACTCACAAATGATTACTCACAGCTGAGAACTTTAAATTTAGATCCTGCCTCAAACAGCTGAGAGAAGATTTACACTGCTGGCAACAATTGTCTATGTCGGTGTGGGGCAGGGCAAGTGAAAATAAGATAACGGTTTTGCCTATACTGTTCTACCACTTGAATATGCTTAATATCTCATTACCCAAATCCTAGTTTAGCAAAATTCATTCACTTTGTTTTTCATTCTTATGGCAGGGGGGAAACCACCAAGGAGGGCTTACAGGAAGCTATGTAGATTAAGAGAAAAGGGGAGCCTTCAGTTACCCAACTTCTGCTATTAATACTTGGTGATCCATGTTGCCAGATGTCTCTAATGGTACTGAAACGAGGTGGGGGGGGCACATGCCCAAGTTGGCTGGGTTTAGAAGAACATATAGAGATACACCATGGTTGTTTGTTGTAGTATGCCCTCCTTACGGCAACACCAACATGGTGAACTACAATCCTGTCTGCAAACTTGACACTTTGCCAACAGGTCACTGTGTTGGTGTGCCCTAGACAGGGGCACATTGTCTCCTGGTTCTGCACCCCTGCCCTGAAGTAACTCCAACTGGAGTTAGGAATCCTTAAATTGGGGGGGGTAGGGGGCAGAGCCTCCCACATAGAGGTCTTGGGGGGGCTGAAGCGCTCCATTAAAAAAAATGGACAGGGTGACTACAGGAATCATGATGACTGCAACTTGCAGTCAACATGATTCCTATCGCTGTGATGTCGATCAACATAAAGAATGTCGAACCAGCATGGTAGAGCTGTTTGTTGCCCTCGTTATTGTATACACCTCTTAAAAGCCTACCTAAAGACCTAAGAGAAACCCCCATAGGGTGGAATTTGAAAGCACTTTCTCAACTGTGTAGGGAATTGAATATAATACATATAAAAGACCTGTGTCAACCCCTATACAATAATTACTACTACTGCATATCAGGTTGTCCTCTGACTCCCACAAACAACCCATATTCTCCTTAGAACAATTGTTAGATGGTGAGAAAATCCTATAAGTGGAGGAAATTATGCACAGTTTTTCTATTAGGCCTCAGGGCTATTTTAAACTTATTCAGATACAGCATTGTGTTAAAAAAATTCCTGGGCCCAGCACCATGGTTGCATTTGGCTAGCGATCTTTTCCAAAAACTCCATGCAATAGCAATAAAGAGTAAACTTATATCCAATCTCTATATAAACATTTGTTCACTATCCTGGGGAAAGTTCCCTCCAGTGTTGTTTTATTGGAGAAATCATTTGGGAATTACACAATTGGATACCTGTTGGCAGGTAATTAGGAAGGATATTTACAGGATGATAAAACAGGATAAGTTGTGATCATTGCAGTTCAATATCTTGCATAACTTATATTATTCACTCTCACGGTTATATAAAATGGGAGGTCCACAATGGGTACTCGACAAAATATTTGTTTAATGCCCCATCAGCGAAACTGGCAGGTTGACCACATTCTGCAGTTGGCTGCCAGTTCCTACTGGCTGTCTATGTTTTCTTTGGTGGGCTTTGACCTCTGAGCCCCCCATGTGGGGGGCTGCGCCCCCTGCACCCTCCCCCACTTAAGGATTGTCAACTCTGAGTTGGACCTGATTGGGGGGGTGCAGGACCTCTGAAAGACAGCGCCAGGTTCCAGCGGGTTCCCCACAGTGGCATGGTGCTGTAGTCACTGTGGGAGACCTTGCTGGTGAAATGTCGCTGTCGGGTGGGTAACCGAAATGGAAAGGTTACAACCCCTTTGCGTGAGGTGTGTGGGCAGGAAGAAGGCACTCTGTATCACAGACATTGGTCTTGCCCTAATTTGCAATCCTTCTGGCATATAGTTAAAACATAGAAACATAGAAACATAGACTTTGACGGCAGATAAGGACCGCTAGGCCCATCTAGTCTGCCCATTTCCCTACTTACAGGATAGGCCGTAGATCCTAGTTAACCAACAGCCTATTTCTTCCTGCCCCCCCACAAGAATTGCCTTATGTCTGTCCCATGCATTCTTGAATTCTCCCACAGTTTTAGACCCCACAACTTCCTCAGGAAGGCTGTTCCATGCATCCACTACCCTCTCTGTGAAATAATACTTCCTCACATTGCCCCTGAACCGCCCTCCTTCTATCTTTAAATTGTGTCCCCTTGTTCTTGCAAGTCTCTTTTTCTGAAAGATGCTACCCTCTTGGACTTTGTTGATTCCCTTGAGGTGCCTGAAAGTTTCTATCATGTCCCCCCTCTCCTTCTTTCCTCAGGGTATACATATTAAAGCTCCTTTAGTCTCTCCTCATCACGGCTTCTCTTGCAGACCCTGCACCATTTTAGTTGCCCTCCTCTGGACTGCCTCTATCCTGTCTATCTCCTTGCGGAGATGGGGTCTCAGAACTGGACACAGTATTCAGATGTGGTCTTACCAACTGTCTGTACAGAGGATAACAACTTCCTGTTTTCTGCTGCTGATGCCTCTCCTATACATCCCAGTATACCCCAGCCCTCCCTACTGCCTTCTTACATTGCTTGCTAACCTTAAGGTCATCTGATATGATTACCCCCAGGTCCCTTTCCTGTTTTGTTGTTGTTACTACCTCCCACCCATTGTGTATTCTTCCCTGGTTCTTGTTTCCCAGGTGCATTATTTGCACTTTTGCATTGAATCCTAGCTGCCATCGTCTGACCATTCCTCCAACCTTGCCAAGTCCCTTTTCATCCTTTCCACGCCTCCTTGTGTATCAACCCTGTTTGCAGATCTTTGTGTCATCTGCAAAAGGCATGCCTCCTTCCAGTCCCTCTGCAATGTCACTGATGAAGACATTGAAAAGGACTGGACCCAATACTGAACCCTGCAGTACCCCACTAGTAACTGCCCTTTCTTCAGAGTGGACTCCATTTACAATTACCTTCTGTGTCCTGTTGTCCAGCCAATGTTTTACACAGGCTACCACCCTGGGACCCACTCCCAGGCTGGTTAATTTGACTATCAATCTTTTGTGTGAGACTGTGTCAAATGCCTTGCTGAAGTCTAGGTAGGCCATGTCCACAGCCCCTCCCTGGTCTACTACTTTGGTCACCCAGTCAAAGAAATCTATTAGTTTCGTCTGACATGACCTTCCCGCTGTGAACCCATGCTGCCTTGGATCCTGTGCTCCACTGACCTCTAGGTACTCAACTATTCTTTCCTTCAGAGTGACTCCATCACTTTCCCTACCACAGAGGTCAGACTGACAGGTCTGTAGTTTCCTGCCTCTGTCTTGGTCCCACTTTGTGAAGGGAATCACATCCGCCTTCCTCCAGTCCTCAGGTACCACACCATCCTCCATGATTTATTAAAAGAGTAGCCAGTGGTTTCACTAGTTCCTTCCTTAATTCTTTTAGAATTCTGGGGTGAATTCCATCAGGACCCATTGCTTTGTCCACCTGCAGTTTTAGGAGTTCTTGCAGAACCCTTTCTTCTGTGAAAGGACTGGGATCGACCCCCCTATCAAGAGTGCTTCTGTTAATTGGATTACGCACTTCCCCCCTCCTCTTTTGTGAATACTGAGCAGAAATATTCATTCAGTATTCCTGCTTTTTCACTGTCCCCCTCTGCCCACCCACCGTTCATTCTATTCAGCCTCACTATCCCTCCCTTTGTCTTTCTATGCTCGCTGATGTACCTATAAAAGGTTTTATCCCCCTTCTTAACTGAGTTGGCTATCTTTTCCTCAGTTTGGGCCTTTGCTATTCTGACTTCCCTCCCTGCTTCTTTCTGCCTTAACTGGTACAGCTCTCTGTCCTGCTCCTTCTGTGTTTCCTGTGTGGGACGTTTCCTCTTTTTTTGATTTAGCCACATACTTCTCCAAGGAGGTATGCCTACTATGGGATTATTCAGCCATCCATTCAGCAAAGCAATGAACTCGTATGGCTATGATTGCACTGGTTACAAAATTAATTATGCTATGGCTCTGGAGGGGAGAATGGATGCCCTCATATGTTGAATGGTACCAAGAATTTCTAACAGCTCTGAATGCTGAACTTCTTTCACTGCAATGTGGCAAAAATGTTACGACTGTTGGATGACCTTCTACTCCCTTATAAACAATAATGTGTTATAGATATCATTTAAACTGTTGTGTTGTAGAATTAGTCGTCAAATTTTGATTAACTTACCCTTCTGTTCCCTAGTTAGGTGATTCCGTTTATATATTGATGCATGCAATGCCAAGGGTGGTTTTGGGGGGGTTGGGTTTGTTACTTTTTCCTTTTGTAATAGTTATGTGATGTCTGTTTTGGTAATTATTGTTATTGGTTGTTGCAGTTGTTTTTTTTTAACGGATTTGGTCTGTTTGGTTTTTGTTTACAGAAAGTTTAATAAAGTACATTAATTGCAAAAAAGTATTAAAATGATGATGTTTAAATAATAAAAAAGTATAATATCTGACTAAATTTGACTTAACGTATTTCTCCCATCTGGTGGCTTTTTGTTTGCTTTAAGACTTTTGTTCTAAAGTGACTTCTGTAGTTGTAGTCTTACAGCGTCACTCTGTGGTTGCTGTGCCCCCACACACTTATTTTAATTGTTACATTGTTAATGACATTTCAATTTGTGAGAGTGAAAGAACTTGTGGGTGTGAGTACAGTTTAGGTTGTTAGTGCTGTACTGAGTCAAGACTTGTGTGACCACCAAAACTGGCAGTTTACTATATATCCAAGCAGGAAGTACAAATGAGGGTAACTCAGATGCACTAGGGAAGCATATAGCCAGGATGGTGAGACTAGAGAGAACAACTTGCAAGGTACAGTTAAGGAAGTGGCTGATTTATTAATTTTTATGTTTGCTTGCACGCATGTGCAAGAACTATAGTGCCATCATCTGAGTTTTCAGAGGTGTGGCAGCCCTCTTCCAATTCAGTCAGTGTGTTTGCAGGCATGACCGCAGTTCTCCAATGCCTGCTGGAGCTGTCTATGACAGCAGTCCAAAATGCAGTGGAGTACAGTTGAAAGGGGAAGCTATGCTTCAATGAGCAGCGATAAGATACCGCCTGCTCATGCAGCACCCACTACACACACACACACACACACACACACATATGCATGCCACATACCATGCCTCCCCACGCACACTGTGTAGCCAATGGGGGTGCCCAATCCCCATCGGCTGTGCTGCATCCCCAAAACAGAGTTCCATATGCCATGCTGGGTGCCCACCAGCGTGGCTACACGATATATAGCCGATGGGGGTGCCAATACTCCATCGCTCCATGCCCCACCAGCCATCCTTGGCCACGCTGGGAGCCCACCCCAGCATGGCAAACATCCCGCGTCATCATTTAAAAAAAATACAACCTGAAACTGAAAACGGTCCCTCGCTGCCTCTGCCCCACCCACGCCCACCCACTGCGCACCCCTCCTCCCCACAACCCACACCCCATACTTACCTCAGGACTCTGGCGCGACAATCTTCGGTGGACCGGGAACACGTCTGCATTCTTCGAAGCCGACCGCAAACTGAGGAAATGCCAGAAAGCTGTATAATGGGATAGATAGGGTTTTTTCAACTTTGCTGCATATCTCAGGCATTTTTTGGAATTTTTGCACCAAATTTTCAACATGGGGTTTTTGGGACCCCTTCTCATGAATGCTCTCACTGTCATGATGTTAACTGGGCCCGAAGGGTGATTTTGCAGTCACTGCATGAAATCACCTTTTGGGACTGAGTAACGAAACGACACTGCCACTGTTCATAAGGTGGGCTCTCAAAAAGCCTATGTTGAAAATTTGGTGGAAAAATTCCTAAAAATGACTGTTCTACGAGCGTGCATTGCTCAGTTCCTATGCACACTCATAAGTTTGCGAATTTTCAATATTTTCACTCCAGATTTTCAACATTGCCATTTTACCACACCTCCTTATGAGCAGTATAGCTGTCATTTTCACATCTTGCCCAAAATGTGTTTCCTCACATGTAGCACACAATGGCACAGTCGGTGTGCGAAATCAATATATGGGACAGATTAAGAAAATCACAGTGACACTGTTCATGAGCAGAGGTCTTAAAATGGCTATGTTGAAAATTTGGTGAAAAAATTCCTAAAAATGACTGTTTCACGAGCGTGCGTTGTGCAGTTCCTATGCACGCTCGTAAGTTCGCGAATTTTCAATATTTTCACTCCAGATTTTCAACATTGCCATTTTACCACACCTCCTTATGAGCAGTACAGCTGTCATTTTTCACATCTTGCCCAAAACGTGTTTCCGCTCATGTAGCGCACAATGGCACAGTGGATGTGCGAAATCAATATATGGGACAGATTAAGAAAATCACAGTGACACTGTTCATGAGCAGAGGTCTTAAAATGGCTATGTTGAAAATTTGATGAAACAATTCCTAAAAATGACTGTTTTACGAGCACGTGTTGCGCAGTTCCTATGCACACTAGTAAGTTTGTGAATTTTTTATATTTTCATTCCAGATTTTTTACATTGCCATTTTATTACACTTCCTTATGAGCAGTACAGCTGTCATTTTTCACATCTTGCCCAAAACGTGTTTCCCCCCACGTAGCGCATAATGGCACAGTCGGTGTGCAAAATCAATGTATGGGACACATTAAGAAAATCACAGTGACACTGTTCATGAGCAGAGGTCTTAAAATGGCTATGTTGAAAATTTGGTGAAAACATTCCTAAAAATGACTGTTTTATGAGCGTGCATTGCACAGTTCCTACGCATGCTCGTAAGTTTGCGAATTTTCTGTATTTTCACTGCAGATTTTCCACATTGCCATTTTATTACACTTCCTTATGAATAGTACAGCTACTATTTTTCACATGTTGCCCCAAATGTGTTTCCGCACATGTAGCGCACAATGGTGCAGTTGGTGTGTGAAAGCAATGTTTGGGACAGATTAAGAAAATCACAGTTATACTGTTCATGAGCAGAGGTCTTAAAATGGCTATGTTGAAAATTTGATGACAGAAGTCCATAAAATGACTGTGTTGCGGAGTGAGCATTGAGAAGTTTCCACGCACCCTCATAAGTTTATGACTTTGTAATATTTTCAGTCCAGATTTTCACCAGTGGCATTTTTTCACACTTCCTTATGAACAGTACAGCTGTCATTTTTCACAACATGGCCAAAATGTGTTTTCACACTTTCAGTGCAGAGATGCGTGATCACTGTGGGAAATCATTGCTTGGGACAGATAAAGAAAATCACAGTGACACTGTTCATGATCGGAGGTCCCAAAATGCCTGTGTTGACAATCTGCTGTAAAAAATCCCCAAACTAATTACATTACGGGGTGTGCGTTGCACAGTTTCTATGCACGCTCGTGACTTCACCAATTTTTTTAATATTTTTACTGCAGATTTGCAACATTGCCATTTTTTACACCTCCCCATGAACAGTACAGCTGTCATTTTTCACATCCTGTTCGGAATGTGTTTTTGCACCTGTGGTGCTAAATGCCATAGTCGCTGTGCATAAGCAGCTTTCGGCTAACAAACTGATATTGCCACTGTTCATGAGGTGGGGGTCACAAAAAAAACATGTGGAAAATTTGGAGTAAAAATACCAATGAATGCCTGAGGTGGTAGGGTTTCCAACCATAATGCCTCACCCTGTAGAGAATGACAGGCATCAGGGGTGTGACTTGGTATTCTTGCCTGTAATGCTCATACCATTCCACACCCTGAAGCCAGTGAGAGGCATCGAGGTATGCCTTGGACTCTTAGGCCCCAAAGTTCACCCCATTCTCCTATACTGCACCCATCTCACCGTATTTTCTGATGGAATGGGGTGCGCATAAGGGCCAAAGACCCCTAGGCACACCGTGACACTTGTCAGTGTCTGCTGGGTAGTGTGTGGTGAAATGGTGTGGCTGTTATGCCTGTCGACCCAAAGGCACACCCCAATGCCTGTCACTCTCTGCAGGGTGGTGGTGGGGTTGGCTTCAGTTCAATACTTCACTGCAATTTCTATTATGCAGCTCTGTAACTTCTACACTACCAATGCCAATGCCAGCAAGCAAACATTCAGCATTGACAAATGCTTGTTTTACCTACAGCATGACTTGCTGGGTCAAATGTGTGACACAGAACTTGCACGTGACCAGTAGAGAGACAAGAACACATGTTGATGGGTGGGTGGGAGCAGTGAGTAAGCAGTGGGTGAGGCTCTTTCAAATAAAAATGTAAAGAAAATTAAAAGTACAGTGGACGTTTTATTGTGGTACTAGAGAGATGGAGAGAGAGAAAGGGAGAGAGAGAGGGAGGGGGAGGGAGAGAGGGAGAGAGAGGAAGCAGATGGGCTGAGAAGGCACACAAATGGGGTTTTGGAGGGCAGTGATCTAGTGGGTAATAGCTTAGGTCAGGATTACTAGTATTTTCAGAATTTGTTAAATATGCTAATTGCTGTGAGACAGTGAGTCCACTGGCTATGTGTGTAATATCATGGAGTGAAAATACCAATGAATAATAACAAAAAAATACTGAGGAGGCAGTAAGAACTTGACAGTATCTAGTTTGTCCCGGCTGTGGGAACAAAAACAATGGCAGCTGTTTGAATTGTCAAAATTCTAACATAAGGCATGTTGATTTATTTTGTATTGCATCCTTCTTTTGGAGAACTTGCATTATCTAATGTGCAGATAAAAACCGATCAGATTGCAGCACTTTCCCTGCCCAGTTTACAATGCATGTCATGATATTGAATTGTAAAGTAAATGTCTTGTAGTGTATTGAATTATATTATAATTTGTCATGTTTTGTACAGCCAAATTCTGAATGCTAGTTTTCTCTCTAATCATCAAGTTGCTTACATTTGAGTTAGGTATTCTGCTTATAAAACATTACAGAAATAGCTGTAGGCATTGTTGATGAATCATGTCATGACCTGTGCATCTACTAAGTTGCTATATTTCTGTGTACAGTCTCTATAAGTTTATCTTTACCTTTTGCTACCCGATGACCCACTGAGATGAGGAGCTCAATACCAACGCTGTGATTTATTGGGTCATCCATCTTTATCCGTCCTGCACCCAACTCCCGTAACACCTCAGCTATGGGCATGGCAAGGATTCCCTTGACTATCCCTGCAAAGGAAGATAAAGTTTATATGACTGTAAGTTCTACATTTTCATCTTCTGATAAGCAACTCCTTTATCTAAACAGGGGTTAAGTTAGATTTATATTAATTTGTAACATTGACAAAATCAGTCACTCAACCATCATTTCCAGATATCCTTCCCCCCTCAGATGTCTTCATTTTGGGGCAGAGATGGTAATACAGATATCTTGGGTCACATATAAGGGTAATCTGTATTTTAATTACCAGAGTGGAACTCTGGGATGTCTGGGGTAACTGGGACTCTGAGTAATAAAAATCTAAAGCCTCCCCTCATCCCTCAGGTGGCTTGGGCTAGCCATGGTAACTGCCCCTCCCTAACCGCAGTTATTACTGAATCAATCTACTTAGCATCATCTCAGTGTTGCAGACCACCCTCTTCGCTACTCTTCAATTTATGGATTACCGAATTTGTCAGGCAGTCACTCCAGTCCTCAGACAGATACCTATGTGAAGTACCCAGGGTAAGAACCAATTTGGGCAAAAGGTCCTTTGCTTACTCTGCTCCTTCCCTCTGAAACTCCCTTTTGGTAGTACAACAAAACTTGTCCTCTCTTGTAGGATTTAAAAAAAGGGGTTAAGACCCTACTTCTGAGACAATGCCACGGTATGTGTCACCATTGATTGACTACCTTACTTGCTTTTCGTCCCATGTTTTGTCCAAATGAAAATGTTCCCATGTCTGGTGCAGGGACATAATACAGTTGTCCTGCTATGTCATTGTGGTAATTTCTCTATGATTCTCAATACTCTGTATGATTGAAGAACTCCTACTCCCCTGTAAGTGTTACATGTTCGGCACTTACACTGCCTGTATATTTGTGTAATAATCCATCTTGTGGAAATAATTATATGTTATGTTCTTGAACTGTCTGTATCTTTGCATGTAATTATTCCTAGGTTGCCTCTGCAAAAGGGGTATTTGGTCTTAGTGGGCCCACCCAGTTACCAAAATTCAATAAATAAATAAATAAGTAATATAATTATTTCTTAGGTGCCCAATCCCACATGCTCTGAGTGCCTTACATAACAAGAAAATAGAAATAATAACAGCAGCAGATTATACTCTGCATTTTTTACAAATGCAAGGAACAGGTAAGAATATAGTAGGGTAAGCTCTTATTAAAAAATAGCGCATTAACCCTTGTTTAAAGTTCTCAGCTGAGGAGGCCTCCCAGAGCTCTCACAGTTGCTGGTTCCAAAACAAAGAGTAGCTATAAGAAAGGTGAGATCACTGAAAACTTAAAATTTGATCTGCAGACGTTCAGGAGGCCCACCTCTGAAGAATGGAGAGGGCAGTCGGAAGCATATGCACAAGGGAGCTCTTTTAGGTGGTCAGGACTCAGATCCTACATGGCTCTGTATGTTAACAAGCCTCTCTTGAAGGAGATGTGCTACCTCACAGGCAGCAGTGCACCATCCGCAGAGCTGGAGAGATATGTTTGGAGCATGGAACACCAGTAATCGGTCAGGCCACGGTGTTCTGTACCAGCAGTAAGTGGCTCATCAAAACTTCAGATAGCCCAAGAAAAAAAGCATTACAATAGTCCAGCCTAGATGTCACAAAGGCATGCACCAGGGACTTCAGTTCAAAGGGGCTAAGAAAGGGCTTGATCTGGGCGATGTTCCTAAGATAAAAGAAACCACTACAGATCACAGAAGGCAAATGATATTCTGTTGTAAGCTTGTGATCCATAATAATACCCATATTCTTCACCCTATCACTGGTTATAAGCTAAGTAGGCCCGTTATATAAATCAGCCACCTCTCCACTCAGGCCAGTGGCCACTCAGATACCCAGGCACTCCAGTAGAGCACCTCAGTTATTTCTGGGTTCAACCTGAGCCAGCTGGAGGCCACCCAGTCACTGGTCACAAACAAGCAGTCATTTAGCATGCACACTCCAATTTCTCGCCAGGGGTAAATGACAGGTACAGCTGAGTATCATCAGCACAACAATGAAACTGCAGACTGTGCCTTCTTATCCCTTCTCCCAGCAGCAGCATGTGCACAGCAAATAACACTGGAGGTAGAATCAACTCTTGAGACACTCAGCTGGCCTGGTGGCACTAAGGTTTGAGACGCTGGATGTCATAACTTACATTACACCGGTGACCCAGGTTTAGAACCAGACTCAGCCCACCAGGGGTTGGCAGAGGGAGGAGAAGATTGAGCATCTGGAGGACTGCTATCCTCTTCTGGGGTGGGTTCTGGAGATTCCCAATATGGTGGTGGCTTCTAGTGGTGACTGGGGGCACCTCAAACCATACTGGGGCAGCCATTGGGGATGGTGGCAGTAGGTGACTGTGGGAGGGGGCAGGATCATGTCTCCTCACACTGTCACTATTGCACCACTGTGCCGTAGGGGAACAAACAAAGCAAAAACTCCTGACTACCAGTAGGCGAAGGCAGGACCAGTGGTCAGCCCCGCGTCCAGTGGGGGCTGCTCAGTCCCCGCTTTTGGTTCTCCCTCCAAGTCCCTGGTCACTCTACCTGACTGTAGATAGTGCACCAGGAGGAGTCCAGTGGTCCTGCCCCAGAGGACTCAGAGTAGGGGGGTCATGTGGCCAGGAGAGGCAGAGAGGAGAAGGGCCCAGCCTGAGAGTCAGGGAACTGGCAGCTTCAGATGGGCGGGAGTGTTATGCCGAGTGTCCATGCTGGATAGAGTCAATTAAAATAAATAAAAAACTCGAGAAATGCCACATGTCAGGGCAGTTGGTCAAGAAAGAAAATTCCACCGTAACAACCCTGTTGCACTCTACTGGAATGGAAGGACTTAAATCACCTAAGCATAAACTCACTGAGCCCCAACAAGTCCCTCAGTTGATCTATTAGAATTACATGATCTATGGTGTCAGAAGTTGGTGAGAGGTAGAGATGCAGTGAAATTTTATTTCGATGGCAAAATTCTGGCAAACTCTCAAATTTTGCCATGTAAAATATTTCATGAAACTCTATGCATTCCGCAAAATATTTTGCGCATGCAAAAAGGTAAATTTCACCTGTGAAATGTGGAATTTTGTCAGCAAAATGCAGAATTTCACCCATGAGCAACAGAATTTTTGCATTTTGCCAGCAGAATTTCACATTTCGCACCTGCAAAATAGTTTGTGAAATGTGTGAATTTTGCAAAAATTTAGTGGTGCAAAATTCTGCAGTTTCGCACAACACTAGTGAGAGGTTATGGGGAAACAAGATGGATCATTTCTCTTAATCTCTGGCCAGAAGAAGATCATTCTGCACCAAACATGTGCACCCTCTGAATCCAGACTGAAACAACTCACATATAAAGTCTCCAGGTGCATCTCCAACTGTGTCTCCAGCACTCTTTCAGTAACCTCCCCCCCCCAAAAAAGGATTAGAGATGGACATGTAATTTGCCAAGATATCCATGTCCAGAGAAGGTTTCTTGAGAAGGGCTCTTATGGTGGGCCTTTTTAAGGCCATCAGAAACACATCCTCCTCAAGTGAGCACCAAACAATCTCAGCAATATCTTGGCCAACAGACTCCCAGCAATTCAGCATAAGCTGGGCTGGTCCAGGACCCAGTGAACAGAGGATGGAATGCAGCTTCATGATCACCCGGAGAATCTCATCAGTCAACAGAGAGAGAAATTCATCACAGAAAGACCAAGTGCCTCCATCAGTCATGAAAAGTACCATGCTGGGCTGTGACAGCCCACTTGAAGAGGCCAAGGAATGGATAGAGGATACCCTGTCAAGGAAAAACAGGATGAACTCCTTGCATCTAGGGTTGCCAGTCCACTTTTGGATGAGTCAAAAAATGGATTCTAAACTCCACCCCATCCCTTTTCATGACTGATTGTGCATTGCTCCTCCTCCTCCAAAGCCATTTGTTATGTCAGCAAAAGAGAACACTTAAAACAGCAGTTCAACAAAAATGTTAACATACTGTACCTGTTAAAGTTACTTTCTTAGGTTCTTCCAATTTATTTATTTATTTATTGACATGGGTTCATCAGATAAACATACACAAATACAAGAAATCTAATTTACAGATATGATCGGGTGGGAACAAAAGTGACATACTGTATATAGCATACAATAGTGCACGTGGTATATAATGATATACCTGTATAGTAAAGAAATTGTTTACTGTTATGTGTACTTTATATATTGTTCTAGCTCTATTTCCTTTTCATGTCCACATTACTATGTCAAAGCCAGAGAAGTGACCATACTTTTTTTCTTGAGAAAAAAAAAACATTTTAAAAATGCCTATATTCTGTTAGAGATGGCAAAGTTTACTAGCAAATGAAAGTGGAAGACAACTGGATCTGTTATTGTTGCAAAAGGTAGGAGCAGGTTTTTTTTAGCCCAGTTTTGCAGCTATGCCACTTTAAGTTATAGAGTGGAAAAGATTAACTTAAGTATAGTAACTGTTAATGTTCTTAATAGCCATACTTTACACCTCCCAGGTTGACTGCGTTCACAAATAAAGGGCTATATTGACAAAAAAACTTGTTTGTTACCTGGACATGCAACTGAAACAATGAGTGATAAGACAAAATCTGTTTCAAAAGTATGAGCACGCAAAATGGCTCAAAAACATGACCAGCACTGAGCAAAACTGGATTACCGGATAGGGACCCTGAAAAAACAGACTACGAGGTAAAAACACCTGACAGATGGCAACCCTACTTGCATCACTCACATGTTAATACTCCTCCAGACTGTAGGATGGCCAGAACAGCCTGTAAGTACATAAAAGTAAAAGTAAATAAATTATGCATACCACACACTAGTACAGTAACATGACTGACTATATTAATGAGGGGTTTACATACTGCAGGTTAGGGAGGGGGAATGGGTGGGATTGCTTGGGGTTTAACTCCTGATGTCCCCCCAGTCATAGATTGGGGTTATTTTATTAGCTGAGGGTGAGTATTGACAGAAGATATTTTGGGGCCTGAAAAGTTGGACTAGTGATGGGGTATTTCATTTTTCCATAGAGGTGTTATCCTCACATGTGTATGAGGGGAGCAGTGCATCACCTTAGACTCTAGATCCCCCAAACTTGCTTATCATCTCCCTCAGCACATGCCCAGTCATTAGGTTCCCCACAAGCCCCCCCTCATGGTAGAGCTGGGAAGGGAAGGCCATCATCCCCCCAAGTACATCAAATCCAAGGCAGACTGGGCAGTGTGCTAAGTGATGGTACAGTTGCAGAAGTCATTGGGCTGGTCTTCATGAAGCTCCAAACACAATTTATCTGCTTTTTCTGGTTCTTCCATACTCCTGCTGCAGAGCGTTGGACTCATGTATTTTTGTTCACCCATTTGACTTCCCAGCAGATCCCATACATATGTTTGCTTCCCAGACCTGCTCTACCCCCAGGTCTCCACCTGGAGGCAGCCGAGGATGGGCTAAATAGCCACCCCTCCATGAGAGAGGAGCACAGTCCCTAGGATACTCAATACTTTCCCTCTACTCCCAACCCTCAGCAGCCTGAGTACATTCCTGAACTTGGGTTTATTGCATGGGAAAAGGTAGGGCGCACTAGGCGCCTCAGCCCTCTTTGCCACTGGGAGGGCTTTAGGGATGGGGAATTTAACTAAAAGGCAGAGGGTTCAATTCTCTGTCACAAAGTGGTAAGACATGTAAAGTGGAAACTGTAAGAGGAAATGTGCACTGGTGCAGTGCATAAGGTCTAAATTCTGTGGTTTTGTTAATATAAACCATTGATTAATGTTCATGTTTTACATAAACTGTGGATTAGTGTTCTGTGGTTTTGTTTATATAAACTGTGGATTAGCCTTGGTGATTTACATGAACCGTGGATTAGTGTTTTGTGGTTTTGTTTATATAAACCATGGATTAGTGTTGGTGGTTTACATAAACCATAGATTAGTGTTCTGTGGTTTTGTTTATATAAACCACGGATTAGTGTTCATGGTTTACATAATCCGTGGATGAGTGTTCTGTAGTTTTGCTTACATAAACCATGGATCAACGTTCATGATGTAAATAAACCATGGATTAGTGTTCTGTTGTTTTGTTCATGTAAAGTGTTTATTAGACCACAGCCCTCCCCACAGCCACCGAATCCCCACCCCCGCGGAGAACGGAGCACCGGGCCCCAGCAGTGTGGTCGCAAGGGCAAGCAGCACAGCCCTCCCGACAGTCACTGAATCCCCCCACGGAGAAATGGAACACCGGAGTGCCCAGCAGTGCGGTCCTGAGGGCAAGCAGCACAGCCCTCCCCACAGCCACCGAATCCCCCCCATGGAGAATGGAGCACCGGAGCGCCCAGGTAGCAACCCAGCTTCCAGCTGCCTCAGGGAGCTGCGCCACAGATTTAAACTTGGCGCCTTTTTTGCCTTCCATAGACTGCTGTGCCTTTTCGGTTGGGTCTGAGGAGCAGTGCAGATAATTACAGCAGTCTGCCTCCCATCCATACCGACAGTGGAATTTGCTTCTGAGGAACAGTACTCGTAAGGGGAATAGAGCTGCACAGGGGTTTTTTTTTCTGTAATCGGGACTGTACGTTGTTTAAACATCTTTAAACCCAGCTAGCTACTGTGACTAATTTAATACCGTGCCTGAACTCATTAACTGTTTCGGTAACCTTAAAGCCTGTAATTACTGTAAAATTTCAATCCTTACTAAACGTTTGAAACAGTATTGTTGTACTAGCTCCTCCTCCCCACCTACCTCTACTTATAGCTGCCTTTTCTTGTTCTTTGCAGCAGTGCGGTCGTGAGGGCAAGCAGCACAGCCCTCCCCACAGTCACCGAATCCCCCCGCAGAGGACGGAGCACCAGAGCGCCCAGGTAGCAACCCAGCTTCCAGCTGCCTCAGGGAGCTCTAGCCCCACCTGCGCTGTGCGCAGGCTCCCCACCGCTCCCACCACCACCCTTGGTGAGCTCCTCCTTATATAGGGTGAGACCTTGTGAGTGCCTAAACCAATCAGTCCACTTTCCCATTAGCTCCTTATATGAATCAGCCACTAGTAGCCACCGCAGTGCAGCTTTCAAATCTACTACTAAAAAAAAAAAAAAAAAAAAATGCAGTATCTCACATTAGCAATTCTTTTGCTTTGCCTAACCTTATCCTCCCTTCCACCCTCATCCTACCCTGTCCTTACTGGCTCACTGCCACTTCTCTCTTCGGCTGCAATGCCACCCCTCCACTCCTCCTCTGCACCAGTGGACCAAAATCAGCACCACCAGCATAACTAGTCCTTGGGGGCCTCTATCCTCCCTCCCTCTTTTCATGCGGAGTTACCATCCCTATATATCCCCTTCTATTCAGACCCTAAGCCTAACTCGGTAACTCCAAACCATCTGCTTCGACGCTGGACAACACCAAAGACCATGCGTCTAGCAAGGCACACCCTGGCTCTCCTTCTCCTAATAGCTGGGGACGTAGAATGTAACCTAGGTCCACCAACCACTATAGCTGGCCAATCCCCCGCTCCAGCTATGCACCTCCCTAGAGGTTTTAAAATTGTCCACCTAAACATATGCAGCATCCTAAACAAAATATCCACACTACAAACCACTGTCCTAGCCCTTCGCCCCGATATCATAGTCATTACTGAATCTTTGCTGAAGCCCCATAACCTGGATGAGGAATTCCAAATACCCGGGTTCTCCTTAATCTGCCAAGACAGGCAGGGCAGAAAGAAGGGTGTCGGCACTGCCATGTATATCTCCTCTAATCGCCAGTTTTCCAAAATCACACCTACAGTACCCATACAATCTATAGATTCCCTTCTAATTAAATTCCCCTGCCACACTCTATCCCAGTATACATAGCAGGGTCATACTGCCCACCTGACACACCTCTGGGCAGCATCCTTGAACACATTGGCAACCTGAGGTCCCTCCTGGCAGGCGGTGAACTCCATATCCTTGGAGATTTTAACCAGAACTGGCTAGGCAATATAGCCTCCAAAATGCGATGCCAAATAACATCCCTAAACCTGCACCAGCAAATAGGCGAACCCACTCGCCTAAATCACAAATCCAATAAACACACACTACTGGATTGGGCCCTTACCACCCACCCTCATCGGATAGTTAAAGCTGGCCTTTTACCTGACTCCCTTAGTGACCACCATATGATCTACATGGTGAGTAAAATCTTCCGTCCCAAGGCCCCGCCACCCCGCACGCTTTACAACAGAGTTTACAAATCCCTTGATCTGGCTGCTCTCCTAAATGACCTCAACAGCATCGATTGGTTTTTCATCCCTAGGGCCACCTCCTTGGACGAGGCCCTGAAATTTTTCTCAACCAACTTCCTAGACATCTGGGATGTCCATGCTCCTCTCAGGAGATCCAGGGTAACAGGAGCCCACTTACCATGGGTCACTCCTTACCTCATGACTCACCTACAAGCCAGACACCGAGCCTGGAAATCTTTCAAGGCCACAGGGGCTCATAAGGCTCAGCAACACTACAGGACACTGAGAAAAGCCTGCACAAGACTCATATGCCAGGCCAAATCTAATTACTTTAAAACTGCGTTCAACGACAACTTCGCTCACCCTACCCAAATCTGGAAGTCAATAAAATTCCTTCTTTCCCCATCGACCCAACCCCCCACTCCTACTCTCAACCTAGGAGGAAAAATCATCATGGATCCTAGCTTGATTGCCACTGAGTTCAATTCATATTTTTCCACCACTACAGCTTCGCTTCTCACCTCCCATCCTCATCCCCCGCCCATTGCTCCCCCTACAGGATCCTCCCCGGCCTCCTTCTCACTCTGCCCGGTCTCACCTGACCAGGTGCTAGAAATACTGCAGTTGCTAAACCCCTCCAAAGGTAAATGACCATCGGGCCTTGACTCAAAAATGCTCCTGCTCTCAGCACCTGCCATTGCCCACCCTCTATCCCTGCTCTACAACCTGTCTTTTAGACTCGGGGCAGTCCCCATAATATGAAAACAAGCCACAGTCATTCCTCTTGCTAAAGGAGGGGACCTTTCCTCCCCATCAAACTACCGTCCCATATCACTGATCCCTATCCTAGCCAAAATTCAAGAGCGCCTCATTCTATCCCAGCTCCAACACTATCTAGATACCATTTCCTTTTCACCCCCTACCAGGCGGCTTCCGAAAAAAAACACTCCACCACCCTCTTCTTTTGCCTCACCAACTCCATCCTTACGGGCATGGACAAAGGGGATATAACAGCAGCCATATTTATCGACCTGGCTAAAGCCTTCAACACAGTCTCTCATCCCCTGCTGCTGGCTAAACTCATCCAAGCTGGTCTCTCTATGAACGCAATTAACTGGTTCCATTCATATCTGGTAGGTAGGTCCCAATCGGTCTGTATTGGCTCGGCTATTTCCTCCTCACTCCCTGTCACCAGTGGAGTCCCCCAAGGGTCTGTACTTGGCCTTCTGCTGTTCTCTATCTTTCTCAACAACCTGCCTGCTGCCTGCCCGCTTTCTGCTATCCATATGTACGCAGACGATACGGTGCTGTTTGCCTCTGGCCCATCCACTAATGCAGTGACAGCCTGTCTCCAGAAGGACTTTGACTCCTTCCAACGTTGGTTCCTCTCTAATCAACTGTTCTTGAACCCAAAGAAAACCATCTCCCTCACATTCGGCTCTCGGGCCAAACTAACCCACCTTACTGCCCTTCCCACGTTCTACACTCTGGATCGCTCCCCACTAGAGGCCTGCACCTCATATAAGTATCTCGGTGTCTGGTTAGATCAGTACCTCAACTTCTCAGTGCATATAGATGATCTACACAAAAAACTGAATCCCATGCTGGGAGCTCTCTTCCGGAACAAAAACTGCATACCTCTACCAACCACGCTAGAAATAGTCCAAAAAATGATCCTCCCGATCATGGATTATGGCGATGTTGTCTACTGTACTGCCCCCCAAACTTCCTTAGCTAGGCTGGATCCCCTCTTCCACTCCTTTTGTCGGTTCGCTTTGGACCACTCTCCTAATACTCATCACTGTGACCTCTACCAGGCCTTGGACCTCCCTTCTCTACATAACCGGCGATTGCTACACTGCACCAGAACCACTGCTAAGTTCTGGTCGCAGACACTCCCCTCCTACCTGTTGTCCTCTCTAACTGCCCTCCCCCCACCGGTCTACGCACTCAGGAACATTGACTCCAGGCTCCTGCACATTCCACACAGATCCACCCGGATAGGCCAGGCTGCTTTCAGCTTCAGGTTGCCCAAATTGTGGAACTCCCTATCTCCTGATATCAGACACGCCACAACTACCCCACACTGGAATGCTCTTTTCAAAACACACTTCTCTACCAACTGCTCCTGTATCCCCCCCCAATTGAACCCCTCACAATTCCTAACTACCAGCTGCTAACACCAGTCTGGTTCTCCATTTTCGATAGTTGTGTTGCTGTCAGCTCCTAATGTTGAACTGTTTTTGATCTGTAATGTAAATGTATCTGCAATATTGCACTACGACAGTCTCTTCCTTGTTTTGTTTTGTACTAAATGTATCTATGTATGTTTTCTTTCTACACTACGTTCCCTTTGTAATCCCCTACCCCAAGGGCGCATCTGGAATTGAGCGGTACTCTGCTCAGTATGCCTTCCTGGTAAATCTCTTAAATAAATAAATAAATTAGTATTCCTGGTGTATATAAACAGTGGATTAGTGTTCTATGTTTTGGTTTGTACAGTCAGATGCCGATTATCTGGACCCCAATTTTCCAGATTAATCGCTCTTACAGACTGCCATCATGGTCCTGGTAAAATTACCCTCAGCCATATTTATTTGTTTTCCTCACGTGATATTAAGTGATTACGTTATTAAGTGGAACAAAGCAACACTCACTGCAGTGTAGAATAGAGGCAGACTGTCAAATTAATTAAGTGAAACAGTCACTGCAGTATGTGAATAGATAGCAATTGCTGAGGTAATTAGAAGAAATTTGAAGAACTACAGCTGTGTGAATGCTACTTAACTGAGGCCGTTTACTCTGACCTTTTCCCTCTGAGCACTATGTTTGTTACTGTAAGCATTTGAGCCTCTGGTCTCCCATCCAAGCTTTTCCTTTCGACTCAGCTTTGTGTGTTTCATTTCAAATGGATGACCAAAGTGTTTATATCAAAAGTAAATAAAATATCTTCACAATCAGTGACAAGATGGCAGTAATACTGAGGCTCGGTCAGGGCAAAAAGGCAATCAACCTTACCGAAGCTTAGGAGTTAGCAAACAGCAAGTGACTCACATAAAAAAAACCAGAAAGATAAATTGCTGTCCCATGCCACAAACATTGAGGATGACAGAGAACTTAAACAGCACAAAACACTAAAACCTGCTGCAGATGAAAAATTGAAAAGGATACTTACATATGGTTTGCTCAGCAGCGTAGCAAAGGCACTCTGGTGTCCAGTCCAATGCTGTAGGAGCAGGCTTTGCATTTCAGCCAGGAAATTAACATAGAAAATGTAAACCCTACTGACTTTAAGGCTTCAACAGGGTGGCTGCAATGTTTTAAGAAGAGGGATTCAGTTCGCCAACTTGAAATTCAAGGCAAGAAAATGACTACAAATGAAAGCAAAGCTCAGCTGTACCGGAAAAGCTACACAGCATTGTCCATGACAAGGGTACATGGATGAACAAATTTACAATGCAGATGTAACCGGTCTTTATTGGAGTCTTTTACCAGACAAGACACTAGCTAGGGAGCAATAAATATGAGTACAAATAGATAGGCCATTGACAGAGTACAGGCCTATAGCACATTCATAACGTAAAAAAAAATGGACAGACTGGATGGGCCTTGCGGTCCTTATCTGCCATCAGCTTCTATGTTTCTATGGAAGTTCATGGGAGCAGACTGCTGCCGGGTATAAAAAAAATTAAAGACAGTGTTACAGTTTTTGGGTGCTCTAATGCTACAGGGACACTCAAGAACAAGCCTCTGTTGATAGGCAAGTTTGAAAACCCTTGCTGTTTTAAAAATGTCAACATGAGTGCTCTTCCTATAGTTTATGAGAATTAAAGACATGCATGGGTGAGCAGTGATTTATTCAGTGTGTGGTTTCACAAGACATTCATGCCCGATGTCTGGAAACATGAGACAGGGGAAGAGCCACCCAAAAGCCCTACTTTTGGTAAACAATAGCTAAGCTCACCCAGCAAGACTTAAATCAAATGATGGCAAGATAAGAACTGAATTTTTACACCAAAAACGACATCGTTGCTGCAAGGTTTTGACCATGGCATTCTAGAGGGGTTAAAGAAACAATACAGAAAAGATTGTTCAGATGCATTTTGTCTGAAACAGACTCAGAAATCTCAGTTGTGTACACACTAAAGAAACTGACCCTGAAAGACATAGCATACGTGATTGGCGAGACCTGGGAGGAGCACACCTCTAAGAGCATTGCCAAGTCGTTCTCCTCCACATTAAAAATAGGCATTGCTGACTCAAATGACTCATGTTCAGATATGCCTGATATGCCTGTGTAGACTGCAAAAAATGACAGTGATTTTACAGAAGATATTGCTGAATTAAACAGGACGCAGTGCAGCACAGTGGTTTTAGGGTCTGGGCTGCAAACCTGGAGACCTAGGTTTGAATTCCACAGCTTCCACTTGCATACTGTGTGACCCTAAGCAAGTCACTTAACTTCCTTCTGCTCCCAGGTTGCACCTGTAAACAAGCTTTCAGCTTAATGTGTCTCTCCTTGTAAAAAAAAAAAAAAAAAATAATAATAATAATAAATACACAGGATTAGGATCTGCTCCCTTCCATAGATCTCTCCTATGTTGACATTGTGAGCTTGGTCAGTGAAGTGAGCACCGTGGATGAAGATGATTATGACTCTGATGAACACTGCGTGGAGGAGACAGATACTATGACCAACTCAGAGGCTGTGAACCACTTTTTGAAAGTGCATGTCCTGGTTAGAGACAGACAATCATGCTGATCCAATCCACCTAATGATGCTGAACTGGCTGCTTAGTTTGACTTCCCAGAATAAATACAGGGTGGCAAAGCTGATGAAACTGACAACATTTTTTAAGACGGAATAAATTGTTAGTTATTTAATTCAATGTACAGTATCTTAAAGAACTTCAAATCCACTGTCTTTTAAATACTGACACTATTTTATTAATAAAATATGCTAAAACATGATTGAGGTCTTCAAGTACCTCAAGGGAATAAATAGGGTAAACATGGAGGGGATCTTTAGACTAAAGCAGGGAGGCATCACCAGAGGGCATGGTTTGAAGTTGGAAGGTGGAAGGGTGAGGGGGAAAAGAGGAGGAGGTTTTTCACTGAGAGGGTGGTGGACCCTTGGAATGCTCTGCCTGGTGAGCTGGTTCAGAGATCCACAGTGGAGAGCTTTAACAGAGGGTGGGACAGACACAGAAAGTGGATGTATCAGATGATGGCCTGTCTCGGGGGGGTGGGGATGGATGATAGGGGTTTCTGGAGCACAAGGGATGGGAGGGTCTCGGCACCCAACTAAGGATCTAGGTTTGAGCAGACTTGCTAGACCATAAGGCCTAATCTGCTGGCAAATAGTATGTTAGTATGTTAGTATGCTTGTTTCTGTGTTAAAACTGATCATCCAGATGATCGATTATCCAAACAAAACCACAGTCGCTGAGTGTTCTGGATAACTGAGGTTTGACTTTATGAACCGTGGATTAGTGTTCATGGTTTACATAAACCGTTGATTAGTGTTCTGTGTTTTTTTTATATAAACCATGGATTAGCCTTCATGGTTTACATAAACCATGGATTAGTGTTCTGTGGTTTTGTTTATATAAACCAGGGATTAGCATTCATGGATTACTTAAACCATGGATTAGTGTTCTGTCGTTTTGTTTATATAACCTGTGCATTAGCATTTGTTGGTTACATAAACCATGGATTACTGTTCTGTGATTCTATTAATATAAACCACGGATTAGCCTTCATGGTTTACATAAACCATGGATTAGTATTCTGTGGTTTTGTTTATATAAACCATTGATTAATGTAGGTGGTTTACATAAATTGTGGATTAGTGTTCTGTTGCTTTGTTTTTATAAACTGTGGATTACCTTTTTATGGTGTACATTAACCATGGATTAATGTCCTGTGGTTTTGTTTGTATAATCCATGGATTAGTGTAATGGTTTGTGTAAACTGTGGATTAGTGTTCTGTACTTTTGTTGCGGTTTACATAAACCATGGATTAGTATTCTATGGTTTTGTTTATATAAATTGTGTATTAGTATTTTTGGTTTATATAGACAATGGATTAGTGTTCTGTGGTTTTGTTTATATAAACCAGGGATTAGCATTCATGGATTACTTAAACCATGGATTAGTGTTCTGTGGTTTTGTTTATATAACCTGTGCATTAGCATTTGTTGGTTACATAAACCATGGATTACTGTTCTGTGATTCTATTAATATAAACCACGGATTAGCCACTGTGGTTCACATAAACCATGGATTAGTGTTCTGTGGTTTTATTTATATAAATCATGGATTAGTGTTTGTGGTTTACATAAACTGTGAATTAGTGTTCTGTGGTTTTGTTTATATAAACCATGAATTAGCATTCGTGGTTTAGATAAACTGTGGATTCATGTTCTGTGGTTTTGTTTACATAAACTTTGGATTTGCCATTGTGGTTTATGTAAACCATGTATTATTGGTCTATGGTTTTGTTTATATAAACCTTGTATTAACATTTATGGTTTACAAAAAATATGGAATAGTGTTCTGTGGTTTTGTTTATATAAACCATGAATTAGTGTTCATGGTTTACATAAACCATAATATTGGTTGGTCTTCTCTAGCTGTTAGAAGGCTGATACAGTCATATATCTGGGCTTTTCAAATACTCACACAGGAGGTTCCTAGTTACATCACAGCGTTATTCAAAAAGTATGATGGCGCTAACTCCCTGAAGAAAAACAATTGTTTACTATTTGCTGCTTCAAAGGTCTCCACACAATTTGGCACAAGGGCAATAAGTTGTGTCATTCTAGCATTATGGAATATGCTACAAAAATCCCTTAAATTTACTAGCATGGTCAGCTGCTCAGTATTTATCTCAATGATCGAAAATCGATGTAAAAAACCTTGTATGTGTTATAAAGCCTTTTCCTGATATCTAATTTATCATATAAGAATTGTAAGTAAAATCAAGTTGTAATCTTCACCAGATGTTTAATAGTTGTTTCAGAGCCCTCTATTTTATCTTCTTCCAGCAGACAATATCTTATTCTGTCAAGTTATATCCTCATATTGTTCTGAATTTTATATATTCTGAACTGTACTTACAGGGTGGGATATTCTGAAATGCACCAGAGGCAGGCGCAACAGGTGCACAGCCAAGTACACTGCGCTGATGTGCACCCACTGCAATATTTACAAGCTGAGCATAATGGCAAGTTACAGTGCAAGATGGCTGAATATCACATAGATGTGCAATCGCGCAACAAGGGCTGCGCCAGGAAGCAAGTCAGCAGGTGCCATTGCGCAACCTGGGCTGTACAACGGAGCAAGTCAGGAAGTGCAAGAGCACAACATGGGCCATGCAAGGGACAGAGACACATGGGTCGTGGCATAGGGCAACTGGCACAGTGTGGAGCATGCCACAAGAGCAGGACACACTGCCACCAGGGTGCAGGGGATGACAGGAAGGAGGCAAGGCAGGCACACACCTGCAGGCCCAACCACGCACACCACAGCAGTGCATGGAGGTGGCATGGCACCAATGACCACTGGCAAGCAGCCACAGGCAACACCCACAGTATGGCATCTGACATACGCACCGGACCATAGCTGACAACACACATGCCGACCAGCACACAACATGGAAGCCTGCAGCCCTAGCAGGTGCACATGTAGCCCCAGGGCACACACACAGCCACTGGGCACAGACCACCAGACACAAACTTCTTCTTCACAAACCCACTCACCCCAGAGCCTGACACAGCCAGCTCATGCACACCATTGCAGATGGTCTCCATATGCCAGCTGCAAAGTGCATTGGCACGAGACACAGATGGCTAACAAAATAGATGTGTATTAAAATGAACAAACAACAGCAACTAAATGCAGAGGAACAGGGATAGGGAGCAGGAACAGGGAGGCCAACAATCAAGATGGTAGGCTGGTGAAGGGGATGCAGGGACAGGAGACATGGCTAGGTAGGGTACAAGGGAGGAAGGTGAGGGGACAGGGGAAGGGAGTGGTGATGTGAGGCCAATGGGCCCCATGTCTGTCTACAACCTACTGTGCCTGGTCCGTCTCCTCTGTGGCCTGCACAGGGTCTGCCTGATGATGCATGCCACCACAGGGTGGCTATGGCGACCCTCAGATCCTCTCCAGGAGCCTGGTGTTGTCATCCACCGATGGACAGTTTAGAACAAAGGGAGGGACATGGATGAGTGCACACCCATTCAGATCGTAACTCATCCACTGTGCATGCAATGGACAGCGGTGACATGTGCCCTGTAGTAGGCACACAGCCATCCGCAGTGTGCATGCCCACATGAGCCGCCATCCCAACCGTCGACAGCCATGCACAGCACTGCACACCAACACCAGCCATGCGCAGCACAGCACATCAATGGCTGCCAGGCAACAGGGCTATGTGGGGGATGGCAGTGACATGGCTCAGACCTGGATGAACCCACAGCCCAACCGCAGCAACCACACGCACATGCGAAAGGTGCAGCATGGTGCAATGGACCATGCTGACAATGCACGGCTGTAATGGCCATGTGCATGGGGGGGCTGTGGCCCACCCCAACCCCACACAACAACAAACACTGACAGAGTGCCTACCTGCATGCTGCGGCATGACTGGCACTTGACCGCCAGCACCCCCCTCATGAACAGCATCCCTCGCCTCTGCACCTCCATTGGCCTGCTGCCATCCGGCAGCAGCTCCCGCCATCCTGGCTCTGTGCCAATCCTCAGGGCCTAGTAGGAAGACAGGGAGATGCAGACATCAGCATCGGGCAGCAACCCATGCACCCCACCCCCCTCCAGCACAGTATACCCCATGTCCCTGCGTAGTGAGAATGCCATGGCACAGCACACCCATGGGACACTGCCTTGGCCAGCATCGTGCCCAGCCACTGCCCCCCCAGCAGTATGGCGTGACACCCCGCTGGTACCCCACAGAACACTGACAAGGCACAGATGTGGAAATGTGCACTCACCTGGCCATGGCATGGCACCCCTCCGGATGCGTGCCTGCAGTGACCTCAGCTGGTCTAGATCCCTCCACTGCAGGTCCACATACCTGCGGTGGCACTGCTTTCTGCTACGCTGGGCCCCAGTGGCCTCCCCTAACCCCACGGCCACCTTCTGCCACAGCTCAGTGTGAGGACAGTCCAGAGGCACCTGCCCATATAGGGTGCCAACATGAGGATCTACCAGTGTCACCAGGTTAACTAGCTCAACCTGGCTCCAATTAGGTGCCCTTGCTGAGCTCCTGTGGCATGCTGCAATCTGCACTGCCTGTCCAAAATGGCAGTCGGTAGTGCACGAGCCACAGTGCTGCATGGGTGGCACACGCCTGGCGATGTTTCCATCTCAATTGCATGGCTTTCGTTGCTGCATGATACAGCTGGGGTACCGCACATGCTGCAGGCACCCAGGGTCAGGTGGACACTCGCAGGGTCAAAGGTCAGCACACGCACTGTGCACAACAGCGATAGGCATGGAAGCATGGTGCATTTTGGGTGTAGTATGTGCCATGGTCCATCTGCCCATGGTATACGGCACCATCGGGTATACAGCGCATTAACACCAGATGCCCAATAGGCAGAGCATCGTATCGCATATGGCGACTGTGGGAAGCACCACTCGGTATGTAATGTCAGGAGCATGCATGCGGTGCCAGGCATACTGCATATCATACTGTTGCGCTATGGCTTGAGCATGCACAACTCCCATGAGCCATGAGCACTTCCGCGATATTCAGCAGGTATATGCAGATAAGCTGATCAGCATATCCGCAGTGCATCGGAGGCATTTGCACCTCATTACAGTTGTGCATTCCCTCATTTGCATGTGATGTGCTATAAAGGCACCATGGAACTGCACAGGCACCAGACAGGTATTGCATCCTTCAGAGGTAAGACGCCAGGCAGTGGGCATGTCGGAACAGTGGATTGGGGTGGGTCTCGTGTGTGGCAGCCAGCACTAACCACATTTCCTTACCCACAGGAATGAGCATATCAGAGCACGAGAAGGTTGAGGAGCAGGGTCCTGCATGGAGGTGCAGGCCTAGCTTCAGTAGGGCAGAGTGCGATGCCCTATATGATGTATACCTGGACCAGGAGTCCCTTCTGAGTGGCTCCACAGGCACTCCCGCAGCCAAGGCGGAAGCATGGGAGGGAGTGACCAGGCCAGGAACCGTTATGGGCGCCATCGTTGTCGCACAGGAGTGCAAGAAAAGGTGGGCATGGACCAAAGGTGGATAAAGGAGAAGGTGGCTGCCATCTGGCCGCACGTGCTGCCACAGGCGGTGGATGGCCTGAAGTGCCACAGCTGACACCGCAGGAGGAGCTGGTGGTGGTGACCAAGTGGCACAGTGCCATTGAGGGTGTTCCCAGTGGTGGATTCCAGATGGGGGGGCAGCCCATCACTGAATGGTAGATACAGCGGAGCATGGGGATGGGGGAGGGGTGCAAGGGGGCAGGGTGCATGGAGGCGGCACTACTGCGTATGTGTTTCCTTACAGATCCTGCGCACCTGCATGCCACTTCAGGGGTGGTGGTGCCCACCTTGGGGGCTGTCCTGGACCTGGAGGAGTGCCCATCCACCTCCACTGGTGTCCGGGGTCCAGACCACTGCCTACCCATCCCCACTGCCTGACCGAATGCCTGTGGCATGGGCACAGATAAGGCCAAGGCAGTGTTTCAGCGGGACACCAGCCATTGCATCCAGTATGCTGAGACACTGATTGGGGCAGGGTCCGGGACCGATGATGACATGACTGTTATCCTGGACAGTGGTGATGCCAAACAGGGGGAGGCACCCATACCATGCACCCGACACGGCAGCGCAGATAGTGCCCAGGTGGCGGTTGTCAACCCTCCAGCCGCACCACCCAGTGAGGCTGTGGATGACATAGTTGCAGCGTAGACTATACTGTGTGGTGGTGGTGGTGCAGGCGCCCTGGTGGTGTCACGCATACAGCGGTTTGAGGGGCAGCAGCAGGACAGTGATGGGGGTGCTCCAGGTGTATTGCCTTCCACCAGTGCACTGCAGACATTACAGGCTTCAGGTGTGTCTTGTTGTACAGTCCCCACCAGGGTGGGGACGCCATTGGGCTTCTAGCAACTCCCATGATTCAGCACAATGCTCAAGCCCACCAGGGTGCTGACCATCTGACCGATCACACCTGGCTGCTCCAGCATCTGTGGAGCTACAGATGCAGGCTGTAGCAGGGGTGCGTGCACTCCACACGGAGCTGCACCAGTCCACAGGGAGTCATGACTGGGACTATGAGCAGCTCCTGGCCGAGGCCACATGCATGCAGGAGGACATGACCGCAGGCCTGGATTGGCTCACCACTGCGGTCACAGCTGGCCTGGCACCACTACCCGCCTTGGTGAAGGGGCCATCCGCAGCAGTCACCACAGAGCGCATTCTCCACCCTTCGGTCCTGGCGTCGTGTGACCCCAGCATTGTCATCCCCGGGATCCACTGTGGGCATTCTGGGCATGCCTGAGGCAGGCCTGTTCAGGGGCCTGCCGATGCCTGCAAGGGACCAGTCTCGATCCCACAGTGACATACCTGGGGGAATGTCTGCAACACCCCCTGTGGCTGCTGCACAGCCTGCATCTGCTGGGCGGTGTCGGTGGGGCCATCTACATGTCCATGGTGGCCATGAAACTGCATGGCGGTCATGATCTGCCACCCTCCCTGTCCACTACCTGCCACAGCCCTGTATGCACATTGGTGTGGTATGTGTGTGTGTGTGTGTGTGTGTGTGTGTGTACCAGGGCCATGACGACCATGGACCACACAACACGCCTGCCTTGTGCACACCCATCTGGCCGCTGTCTACTGTGGCAAGTGCATGATGATGCCTTCACAGCACCAGCCGCCACTGTGCACTGGTGTTCAGCATCTGACACATGCCGGTTGGCGGCTTCGGGGTGTGCGTGTATGGGTGCCCATGTGACCGTGCTTGTGTGTGTGGAGGTGTGTGGGGGTATGTGGGTGGGGTCCACAGTGCCGTGAAGGGTGCTTCCATGGGGTCCTGTCCCATGTCCATCAACGCTGTCCTCCAGCCATGTCTGTTGTGGGGCCCATCTGGGCATGCCTGTATACTGTGCCCTGGTTCCTGGGATATGTGGTCATGTTCGCCTACCTGCGTGCACCATAGTGCTCTTCTGCAATGGTGTTCTGGTGCTGCTGGGCCATTCTGTGTAGCTGGGGTTCCAGTCACTGGGGGGGCTTCCCACCACCGCAAGGCCCACCATCCACGTCATCCCCACTGCTGTTTCCCTCTTCGACCTCAACAGCTATCCCATGGTCAGTGGCCATGTTGTGTAGCACACAGCAGGCCATGAATAGGCCACAGGCCTTCGAGGGGCTGTACTGTAAGGCACCGCCTGACCTGTGCAGGCAATGGAAGCTTGCCTTCAGTAGTCCAAACACAAGCTAGATGATGTTCCATGTGCTGGCATGTGCCTCGTTGAATCTCTCCTGCACTGGGGTTGATGGGTGCCAGTATGGGGTGAGCAGCCAGGGCCTGAGTGGGTATCCGCTGTCACCTGTGTGGGGACAAGATGGATTAGCATTTTGGTCTATGTGGCTGCCCCCCTGCCTACACAGATGGACCCTCCCACGCCTCAGCATGGCATCTCCCCCCACAGCCTGCCCATTCCAGCCGCATACTCACCTACTAGGTGGCCAGTGGGATGTCCCCACTCTCAAACCTGTGGCACAGTGCAGACTGGTGCCAGATGAAGGCATAGTGTGCTCCACCAGGGTGTGTGGCACAGACATTGGTTATGTGCCCTTTGGCATCACACACCACCTGGCAGTTGACACTGGGGTAACCCTTCCTGTTGATGTAGGCCACCCCCTCCAGCCCTGGTGGTGTGTGGATGCCTAAGTGGGTGCAGTCAATGGCTCCTAGCATGCCAGGCATACGTGCAACCCTATGGAACTCCTGTATGTTTGCTGTGCACGCCCACCTGTGTGCTGGGGAAGTGGATGTATTGCGCAGCATGTGCAGCAGTGCATTGAGGAATTGTGTGAGGATCCATGATGCGGCTGACTGGATTATGCCTGTGGTGTCACCTGTTGGTCTCTGGAAGGTACCCGTGGTGAGCAGGCACATCATGGCCGTGACCTTGGTCTCCACCGACAGGGCGTGGCTCCGTCTCATGGGAACCTGCATCTCATCACTGCACAGCTCACAGAGCTGCCTCAGAATCATCCGGTTCAGGTGGTACCGGCCCACAATCTTGGTGTCACTGCACTGTTCGAAGGTGGTGCAGGCATGGTACCACCTGTTCCGGGCATACTGCCGCCAGGCCCTTCCACGGCTACACCGCTCTGCCTCCTGCCTCCTCACACCCCTCATTACTGCCTCCATCTGAATATTGCGCTGAGCTATGGCCTGGCCTGTCCTGCCCCCCTGCAGTTGACTCCTGGCTACTCGGCTGTGCTGCAGCCTGACCCCCTGCACTGGGTGCACTCGTGTGTTGGGGAACCACACACACAGTCTGGGCAGCTCACACTCACAGGCACAGTTGGGTTCATACTCTCTGTCCCACAGCCCATTGCACCTCCTGCCTCTGTGTCTGTCCTGCAACCCTGCTGCTGTCCTGCCTGGCCACTGGCCCTCTCTCTGTCTCTGTCTCTGTCTCTCTCTCTCTGTGTCTCTCACCCCTGCTCCCCTGGGTGCAAGCCTCTGTTCCCTACTTGCTCCATCCTTTTATAGGCTCAGCTTTGCTCCATGCATGCCCCTGTTGCTCCGCACTTGTGCCATCGGCTTGCTGTTGAATATCGCACTGCACAGCTTATTCATGGCTACGCCCCTGCACTTCCGCGCATGCATTCATTTTGGTTGTGCATTAATATCAATGACGGCGCCGGCGCATAGTCACCCGCTGAATATCGCTTTAGGCATGTCCTATTGCACTGGTGCATCTCATTTGCACCATACGCAACCGCTATGAATATCCCACCAACTGTGTAGCTATTGTGCTATATATATATTTACGGTAGCACGGTAGTGCTACCATAGAAACATAAAAACATAGAAACATAGACTTTGACGGCAGATAAGGACCGCTTGGCCCATCTAGTCTGCCCATTTCCTCACTTCCACATGATAGGTCATGATCCTAGTTAACCAACAGCCTATTTCTTCCTACCCCCACAAGAATTGCCTTATGTCTGTCCCATGCATTCTTGAATTCTCCCACAGTTTTAGACCCCACAACCTCCTCAGGAAGGCTGTTCCATGCATCCACTACCCTCTCTGTGAAATAATACTCCTCACATTGCCCTGAACCGCCCTCCTTCTATCTTTAAATTGTGTCCCCTTGTTCTTGCAAGTCTCTTTTCTGAAAGATGCTACCCTCTTGGACTTTGTTGATTCCACTGAGGTACTTGAAAGTTTCTATCATGTCCCCTCTCCTTCTTTCCTCAAGGGTATACATATTAAGCTCCTTTAGTCTCTCCTCATACGGCTTCTCTTGCAGACCCTGCACCATTTTAGTTGCCCTCCTCTGACTGCCTCTATCCTGTCTATGTCCTTGCGGAGATGGGGTCTCCAGAACTGGACACAGTACTCCAGATGGGGTCTCACCAACTGTCTGTACAGAGGGATAACAACTTCCTGTTTTCTGCTGCTGATGCCTCTCCTATACATCCCAGTATACCCCCAGCCCTCCCTACTGCCTTCTCACATTGCTTGCTAACCTTAAGGTCATCTGATATGATTACCCCAGGTCCCTTTCCTTTTTGTTGTTGTTACTACCTCCCCACCCATTGTGTATTCTTCCCTGGGTTCTTGTTTCCAGGTGCATTATTTTGCACTTCTTTGCATTGAATCCTAGCTGCCATACTCTGACCATTCCTCCAACCTTGCCAAGTCCCTTTTCATCCTTTCCACGCCTCCTTGTGTATCAACCCTGTTGCAGATCTTTGTGTCATCTGCAAAAGGCATACTTTTCCTTCCAGTCCCTCTGCAATGTCACTGATGAAGACATTAAAAAGGACTGGACCCAATACTGAACCCTGCGGTACCCCACTAGTAACCCCCTTTCTTCAGAGTGGACTCCATTTACAATTACCTTCTGTGTCCTGTTGTCCAGCCAATGTTTTACCCAGGCTACCACCCTGGGACCCACTCCCAGGCTGGTTAATTTGACTATTAATCTTTTGTGTGGGACTGTGTCAAATGCCTTGCTAAAGTCTAGGTAGGCCATGTCCACAGCCCCTCCCTGGTCTACTACTTTGGTCACCCAGTCAAAGAAATCTATTAGATTCTGTCTGACATGACCTTCCCACTGTGAACCCATGCTGCCTTGGATCCTGTGCTCCACTGGCCTCTAGGTACTCAACTATTCTTTTCCTTCAGAAGTGACTCCATCACTTTCCTACCACAGAGGTCAGACTGACAGGTCTGTAGTTTCCTGCCTCTGTCTTGGTCCCACTTTGTGAAGGGGAATCACATCCGCTTCCTCCAGTCCTCGGTACCACACCATCCTCCCATGATTTATTAAAAGAGTAGCCAGTGGTTTCACTAGTTCCTCCCTTAATTCTTTTAGAATTCTGGGTGAATTCCATCAGGACCCATTGCTTTGTCCACCTTCAGTTTTAGGAGTTCTTGCAGAACCCTTTCTTCTGTGAAAGGACTGGATCGACCCCTATCAAGAGTGCTTCTGTTAATTGGATTAGGCACTTCCTCCTCCTCTTTGTGAATACTGAGCAGAAATATTCATTCAGTATTCCTGCTTTTCACTGTCCCCTCTGCCCACCCACCGCTCATTCTATTCAGCCTCACTATCCCTCCCTTTGTCTTTCTAGCTCGCTGATGTACCTATAAAAGGTTTTATCCCTTCTTAACTGAGTTGGCTATCTTTTCCTCAGTTTGGGCCTTTGCTATTCTGACTTCCCTCCCTGCTTCCTTCTGCCTTAACTGGTACAGCTCTCTGTCCTGCTCCTTCTGTTTCCTTATACTTCTGGAATGCTATATTTTTCTTCCTGACTTTCACAGCCACCTCTTTTGAGAACCATAGTGGCTTTTTCTTTCATTTTGATTTGTTTATTTGTTTCACACAAAAGCTTGTTGCCTCTGTGATGGCAGTTTTGATGATTCCCCATTGTTGCTCCACACCTCCTTCTAGCCTGTTTGCTAGTGCTTTTCTGAGGCACTTCCATCTTGCCAAAGTCAGCCTCCTAAAGTCCAGTACCCTCACTTTGTATGGCTTGACTCTGTAGCTGAGTTTAACGTGAACCACACTGTTTGATGGTCACTTGTCCCCAGATGGCAACCCACTTCTAGATCTGAGATCCTCTCACTGCCCCCGTTTGAGAGTACGAGGTCTAAGATTGCTCCCTCACGAGTGGGTTCCGAAACTAGCTGTCTGATGCCTGCACCTGTAGGGCATCAAGAATGGCCCTGCTCTTGGATGTGGCTGCAGCAAATGTGCTCCAGTTAACATCTGGCATATTCAGGTCTCCCATCAACAGTATCTCCCCTTTCTCTGCCATTCTAAGAATGCCTTCTATCATATCCTTGTCCATTCCTTCCCCCTGACATGGGGTTCTGTACACAACCCCTGTGCAGATTGTGGTGCCCTTTCCAGTCTCCAAGGTGACCCACAGTGCCTCCTCTCCTCCTGTTTACTCTTTTGTTCAGTTGCTTTTATCCCTTCCTTACATAGAGCTACTCCTCCCCTCTTCTCCCTGCCTGTCTCTCCTGTAGGTTATGTACCCTGGTATGTTAACATCCCAGTCATGGTTCTCTGTGTACCATGTTTCTGTGACTGCTACGATATCCAGGCATCCTCTTCCATTAAGGCCACCAGCTCAGGGAGCTTGTTGCCCAGACTACGGGCATTGGTACTCATTACCCTCCATTTCTTGATGGCCTTACCCTTTTGCCCCATCCCTGTCCTTCTTGCCTTTGTCACTTTCTCCATTTACCCCTGCCCTTCTCCCTATCGACACCTCTATGTTGGTGTTTGCCACACTTACTACCGTGATTATTTGGGGGCTAGGATTTCCTGCTCCTTTCCAGTGCCTCCCCCCTTGGCTAGTTTAAATGCTTGCCAATGAAGCATTTAAACCTATCACCTAGGATCCTGGTTCCCTCCCGGACAGATGCAGCCCATCATGCCAGTATAGGCTTGCATCACTCCAGGTGGACCCCCAGTCCCCAATGAAGCCAAATCCCTGAGCTCCACACCAGTTTTTCAACCACTGATTGAATCCCATGGTGCGGAACACCCTAGCCTCTCCTATGCCATAGATGGGCAGCACCTCCGAGAAGGTTACCAGTGCGTGCTACTTGACTAAGGCCCCTCCCCAATTCCACAAACTCTTCCTGCACTTCTCTAATCCCTTTCTTAGCTAGGTCATTTGTCCCTAGGTGGACAATGACATCCAGCTCCCTCCCCTCTGCAGCTGCTCCGGCAATCCTGAGGATTCACTCCCTGTCCCTCCAAGCCATGGTGCCAGGCAGGCACCTTACCTCCCTCTTCCCTTCCTCCCCCAGTTCTACCTTTCTAACAATGGAGTCCCCCACCAGGAGTTGTTTCCTTCCCCTGCAGGGTCCCCTGCCACCCTCCTGTGGGTCTCCTTTGTGGAGGTTCCCAGCAGGCTCTTTGGTCTCCACTGTGGGTGCCTCCATAGAGGAACCACACTTTGCCAGAATGGCATAGGAATTGTGTAGTTAGGGTTGAGTAGCACTTTTAAGGTTAGAGGGTCAAAATCTGCACCTTAATAACTTTGCCACTGTTCAATGGATTTGCCTGATTGGGCATAGTAGATCTTGGGATATGCCAAGTTTTGTACTGGTCAGATATACAGTACGGCTGTGGAATAATTAAATGACAACCAATTACACAATTACGTTTTTTTGTGATTTCTTTGCTCTAGCCTACAGGTCACACGGTTTGTGTGACCAGTCCAAAAACTTCAGGGAACATGCAGCTAGGGTCCCCGATGTGCCTTTTGAAGATTTTGTGAAAAAAATATTGAATGGTTCAAAAGTTATTCAAAAAACAAATTCCCATTATAAGTTAATGGGAAAAGTTAACACAATATTCAACACTTTCACAGATGCATTTTTTAGTGTCTCAAATGGCCCTAGTAGTGTCACAAATCCACCATTTTGTTTTCAGTTGGTGATCAGAAAAATGCTTGGCTTTTAAATTTGGGACCCTCTAGGGACACAATTCTTTTTGTGTTCACCTAGTTGGACCCTGAGGATGCTAGCCATGTCTTTATTTTGGGGTTAAACACCCCAGAAATATGTTTTTCAAATTTCTGGAAACAGTAGTGTCACAAAGTAGTGTCGCAAGCATGACACTTTTGCAAATTTTTGCGAAGTGTCGCAAATTGAGACACTACTTTTCAGGCTATGGCCAAAATGACAGGAATTATTTGCCACACTGCTGAAAACAAACAATTTGGTCCTTTGGGCTGAAATTTGAAGGGAAGGCAGCCTACATCTCTCAGATGTGCCTTTTTGGTTTTCATAAAAATATTGCATGGTTGCAAAGTTACATCTGTAATTCTGGTGTTTTTTCCCATAGACCAACATGGTGGCATTCACCGCACCTGGGCCTCAGATCTCTAAAATGATACGAGATACAGATTTTTGTTGCGAGTTACATAGCCCAGCAAAACTCAACCAGGAAAATCAAGATTTTGTGAAATTTAAATTTTTTCACGTCATGCGGTTGCTGAGATATTAGCAATAGTACTTCCAATGCTCGCTTAGTTTCTCTCGATCCCCATTACAATGCATACATTCTTTGTACACACTGTGTTTCTGTATGCACCTGTTTGCAAAAACAGGGTATGTAAGCTTCCTCACATTGTTACAGTTACTGTTTCCACTTATGTTTATGTCCCTATTTGTGTTACTTATCTCATGTATGCTACTGTAAGCAAGTACCCTTTGTGTTGCCATTCTCGCTTGTGTTTTCAAGCATTGCTACCATTTGAGCTTCCCCACTGCTTCTTGTTTGCATTTTTGTTTGCATCACCGCAAGTATTGCTATTTGCATTTCTGGCAGCCCTTTCATTTATGCTTTGTTTCTCTTCATTTTGCATCTTCCTTGTTGTTACTGTTATCAAAGAATGCAAGCATTGTGCCTGCGGTCATATTACGGTTTGTATTTCCATATGCGCTTGTGTTTTTTTTTTGCACTTCTGTTTCCTTTGCTGTTATTGTTGCTGTTAGCCATACTATTTGCATTTACATTGTGGTACTGTGCCCATGAGCATTTTTGCTTGCATTTCCATACGTGCTCTGTTCCCATTCGCTTTCTTTCCTTTTGGCGTTATCTTTTGTGTTAACTTTACCATTTGCATTTGTAATTGCAGTACTGTGCTTGTGCGCATTACGGTTTGCGTTTATGTGTGCGCTTGCATTCGCATTTCCGTTTCTGTTCCCTTTCGCACTCTTTTTGCTGTGACACTTAACATTTCCATTTAAAATACCACTGTCATCATGTTCACATTACCAGTTGCATTTTCGTATGTGCTTCAATGTCCGTTTGCATCACTGTTTGCTTCGGCGCCATTTTGCACTTCATGCTTCTATTAACATTTCCTTTACCATTTACGATTATGCTACATGTGCGCCACTGTTTGCACTCTGTTTATGCTGTTGTTCCTGTTACTATGTCACAAGACATCATGTAGTGCAGTCGCTGCATTACATTCTACTATTTCTCATCATTCTCAAAAAGAAGGAAATAGAGGCAAAATTATTTAGTTCTCATTAGCTGACGAAAAAGTGAGGCACATTGTTAGCGGTTGTTATCCCATTGGACCCCCAGCCCGCATCGGGGTGCACATTGGATCATCGGTCCCAACTTCACCCCATTCTCCTATACCCTGTTTCTTCACACATGTGATGGGGTGAAAGTTTAGTCAAGACCCCAACATGCACCCCAATGCTGGTTGGGGTGGGCTGGAGGGGTCCAAGGGGGGGCTTTCAACCTTAACACTGAATTTCTCACTTTTTGTCTCTGTGGAACAACCCTAACTAATGCATTAAATTGAGTTTTTGCCTCTAAAATATATATATATATATATATCATCCTGTTTTTTAAATTGCACAATATCCTCATATTATTCTGTATTTTGCACATTCTGAATTGTACCTAATGCAAAATCTATTGTACTATATAGCTATACATTTTTTTTTTGCCACAGCAATTATGTCAAATATAAATATCTCTCCCTTTAGCCACTTGTGAATCAGAAGCTGCTGGAAACATTCCTCCCTTTTTATTTATGTGTGTATATATATATATATATATATATATATATGTATTTTACAGCTGGTCTGTTCTTTTACAGCCAGTTTCCTTTTCTTTTTTAATTTAACCTACCAATGAGTGTGAGCTGCTGTGAAGTGTCCGGTGGTAAGTCATGGCAGCTGCCACTGAAGAAAGGAAGACTAGAGGCTGGTGCATGCTTAGAGGGTGGAAAATGGGGTGTGTGTTTGTCATTATAACCTGCTGGTTTTAATGGCAAATTAGAACTGCGTTTCCATAAGGGAAAAAACACCAGTAACCAGGGTAATTCTGTGGACCTTGTGTTCTTAGATTTTGCTAAAGCTTTCCACAAGTTACTACATCCTGAGCTTATAGCCACATTGAGAGCATTTAAACTAAAACATAATATTATAAACTGAATAGCTAGCTGGTTGGAGGGAAGGGAACAAAGAGTCATTATCAATGGAGAATTCTCCAGTTGGGTGCCCATTACTAGTAGTGTCCCACAAGGGTCTGTTCTGCATCCCTGCCTTTTTAACTTATACGTCTCTACACTTACCATTGAAAACCCCAACATATGGATGTTAAAATTTGCTGATAATTGTCACATAAGTACTGTGGTGAATAACACAAATGCCAGCTCTGCCTTTCAGCTCATTTTGGATAAAGTTTCAAGTTGGTCTTGTAGTAATCAGTTTGTCCTGAACACTGCCAAATACAAAATTATGCACTTGGGTTTACATAATCAACATTTTAAATAGAAACTGGAGACTGAAACTTTACTCGAAACCACCCAAGAAGAAGAGTTACGCATTCTTGTCACCCCTAATCTAAAATTCAGAACCCACTGTAGTACCTGAATAAATAAGGCAAATCAGAACCTAAACTGTATATTTAGATATGTAGCTAGTTGCACTAGGGAGGTATTGCTCCCTTTATATGTTGTTTTGGTCAGGCCGCACTTCGAGTACTGTGTCCAGGTGTGGTCCCCATACAATGAATAGGGCATTTTAAAAGTTGAGAGGGTGCAGCGTAAATTTACTAGGGCCATCTCAGGGATGGAGGACAGGACCTACGAGGAAAGGCTGAGACTCCTGAACATGTACGCACTCCAGTATAGAAGACTGAGAGGAGATATGTACTGTATCTTATTTATAGTGCACTAAGGGATCCCCACTTCAGTAATGGACTAGGCCTTGCAATCTCGGATTACAGAGTTAGCAATAGAAGACATAGTAAACAGTTACATTTGAGTCAATGGTATACTCAGAGAAGGAAGAACTGGTTTAGCTTCAGGTCTGTCCCAACCTGGACCTACCTCTCAGCTAAAGTGACAGATAGACCAAATATTAATTCTTTCAAATTAAATTTGGATTTAGCAATGATGGACAGAATTAAATACTGTCTTAATTAAGTTAATTTTATTTGGCAAGCATTATGGACTCACGTCTACACTAGCTTGTAAACACCTATGATACCTATGAATTATATTGTACTATATCCTCATATTATTCTGTGTTTTGTATATTTTGAATTATACGTACTGTAAAATCTATTTTGCTATATATCTATATATTTTATCCTGTTTATTATAATGTATACTGCCATACCCATGCCCTCCCTGAAAATGAACTTGCTCAATGGAGACTTTTCCTGGTAAAATAAATAAATAAAACTAAGATAAATCACGAATTAGTGTTTGTGGGTTTTTCATATACAGTAAACTGTAGATTAGTGTTCATAGGTTACATCTATCATGGGTTAGTGTTCTGTGGCTCTGCTTATATAAACTGCAGATTGGTATTCATGGTTTACATAAACTATGAATTACTGTTCTGTGGTTTCATTTATGTAAACCATAGATTAGTGTTCATGGTTCATATAAACCATGGATTAGTGTTCTATGGTTTTGTTTATATAAACTGCATATTAGTGTTCGTGGTTTACATAAACCATAGATCAGCATTCTGTGGTTTTGTTCATATAAACTGCAAATTAGTTTTCATGGTTTACCTTGGGCTAAAATTGCTGACATTGATAGGAATTACAGCAAATTAAATCCTCCTCCTAATTCATCCATCATACTACATATGGGCAGTAATGATGTAGGCAAAACCCATTAAAGGATATCTGCTATGATCTATTAAACTTAGGTAAGAAACATAAATCTAGAGGGTGTAATGCCACCATATTGGAAATTTTGCGTATTTGAAAGGCTCATCCTGAAAAAAAAAAAACCTCACCACTAACAGGATAAATAGACATTTATTTATCTGGTTCAGCAAAAAGGACACTGGGTTTGTTCATATTTGGAATAGTTTCCCACAGAAAAAGGAATTGTTCTCAGGGCATTGGTTAGATTTATACAAGATCGGTGCCAGTATTTTAGGGGTGAACTTTGAGCAATGCTTTACAGAACTTGATTTAAACAAAGCAAGAAGGGACAACAAGCTAGTTTTCCACTCTCTGTTTCTGACCACTGTAAGGAAATATCTAAGTATGTATCTAAATAGAGACATACTTTTACACTCCCTATTTCTAAACAGTGTAAGGAAAAATCTCAGCATGAACTAAATTAAAAAAAAGATGGCTAATTTTCATGCTTCCAAATGCTAGAAGCATGAATAATAAATTGGATGAATTAATAGCTTGTTTGGCAATTTCTAAAACAGACATTATAGCTATCACCAAAACCTGGTGGGACGATAAAACAGCATGGGAATTTAAATCAGATGGTTGCAATGTACAGTATATAAGTGTCATCACGTGGGCCTGTTGGATAAGCTGGAAGAAATGGGGGTGGGAAACCAGATAATCAGATGGATAGGCAATTGGCTCCAGGGCTGGACCCAGAGGGCCGTAGTTGGTGGGATAGTCTCATCCCCAAGGACGGTCATTAGTAGGGTCCCACAGGGATCAGTCCTTGGGCCCCTTCTGTTCAATGCCTACGTCTCTGACATAAGGACAGGAATCAGGAGTGAGATGAGTCTCTTTGGGATGACTCAAAACTGGGGGCGGTGGTGGATGGGAAGGAGGGGAGGGTGGCCCTACAGGGGGACCTGGAGGCTCTGGAAAGATGGTCTAGAAAGTGGAAGCTGAGGTTCAATGCAGGGAAATGCAAGGTACTCCACCTGGGTGCCAGAAACCCAGGTCAAATGTACTTCCTGGGGGGGGGATGCTACAAGTCTCGATGGCTGAGAGGGACCTGGGGGTGGTGGTGGATGTCAAGATGAACAACTCTGAGACTTGTAGGAGGGCAGCAGCCAAGGCCAACAGGATGCTGGGATGCATCACTAGGGGATCACCTCCAGAAGGAGGGAAGTGATACTCCCTCTGTATAACTGCTTGGTGAGGCCGCACTTTGAGTACTGCGTGCAGTTTTGGAGGCCACACTTAAAGAGGGACATTAACCTCCTGGAGAGGGTCCAGAGGAGGGCAACCAAAATGATTTGGGGCTTGGGGGACAGGACCTATGAGGAGAGGCTCGAAGAGCTAAATATGTACACATTGGAAGAGAGAAGGGACCGGGGGGACATGATAGAGGTCTTCAGGTACATGAAGAGGGTAAATAGGGAAGGAACAGTCAGGGTGCTTCAAAGGAAGGAGGAAGGGGCCACTAGAGGGCATGGGTGGAAGCTGGAGGGGGGAAGATTCAGGGGAGAAAGGAGGAGGTGCTACTTCACTGAGAGGGTGGTGGAGCCATGGAATGCACTGCCTAGGGGGCTGGTGGAGGCAGAGACAGTGGAGGGGTTCAAGAGGGGGTGGACCAGGTACAGGGGAAGGGTTCTGGAAGCAAAATCCAATGCAGCAAGAATATTCGGAACTGGGAAGGGAGAAGCCAGAGAAGGCAAGGGGGACAGCAAGGTCAGCACCCAGGGTGGGGGCTGACCAAATGAGCAGACACGAAAGACCGTTAGGCCTATTCTGCTGGCATTTTAGTATGTTAGTAACTGCACATCCTGTCGTGGGTTATTGCTTACTTAACATGCTCTTGAATCATAAATATAGAAAAGGAGGAGGTGTTGCACTTATTGTAAATAATAGTATTATGTCAGTTGAAGTCACCAAAATAATTAAACATATACACTGAGCACAGAAAACATTTGGGTTAAATTACCAGTCAAGTAGATCATTGATTTCAGGAGTGTGTTATCACCCACCTGACCATCCAATTGACATTTATATAGAGATGCTGTCAGAGATTAATGTAGTAAGCAAACTGATTATTTAGTTATCATGGGTGATTTTTATTTTGGAATGATAAATTGGATCAATTACACAGCTCCCGGCTCATATGGTGAAAAATTAATCACAGTCTGCAAACAATTGCAGTTATTACAGTATGTAAATGTACCAACTAGAGAGAAAAATCCTGGATTTAGTGCTCCCCACAGAATGTCTAAATGTTAACGAATGTAACAGCAACCCCCTCTTAGAAACAGTGATCACAACATGATAGTGTTCAAAGTAACCAGAGATTTTATTATGTATAATGGAACAAATCACTTACTCCTTTATAGTAGGGCTAATACCGATAGAATAAACAAGGAACTCATGGCAATTAACTGGAATAACAAACTGGATAAAGAAAATGCAGAAGAGATATGGTGCTTTATTAAAAACACTATTGTATTGTTATGCAATAAATATAAACCAATAAAACAAAAACACAAGTATAATAAACTAAAACTAAAGTTCACTAATGTAGAGGACAGGAGCAAAAGGCAAAGCCCATGGTAACTCTTATCAAATTAGTTATGATATGACTCTGAACATCCTGAAAGTAGCCATTGGTCAAGTCTACATTTAAAAACAGACTCGGAGTCACTACCACGTGTAGTTGAAGCGAGTTCCAGGAATGCACCACTTTCATTGAGAAGACATTCCCCCTCTTAATAGTATAGAACCTTGGTCTGGAGAGCTGCAGGGGGTACCCACATGTCTCCACAGTAATATATTTTTAAATCAAGCCCAATATCTGACATAAACTACTGATCTTTGATGATATCCCAGATACACAGTAAATCACCTCGAAGCCTCCTGGTTTACAAACACATTAATTTCAGAGTGTTTATTCAGTCATTATAGTTCATTTCACCCAGTCCCTTCATGAACTTAGTTATATGATGCTCTACACTCTTGATCCATAACTTATCATTCTTAAAATATGGGTTCCACAACTAAGAGCCAAAATCAAGGTGAGGTCGAAAGTAGGTGATTCTGCCACTGTATAGATCGCTGGTCAGACATCATCTGTAGTACTGCGTGCAGTACTGGAACCCATACCTAAAGGATATTAAATTACTGGAAGGGGTGCAACACAGAGCAACAAAGATGATCCAGGGTCTGGGGGGAGGTATCATATGAAAGTAGACTAAAAGAATTGAACATGTACTCACTGAAGGAGAGGAGGGATGGGGGGATATAACTGAGAGTCAAAACCTTCAAGTACAGGAGAAGAATAAACAGGGCAGGAACGGAAGGACTATTCAAGGGAAGTGTGGAGAGGGACACTCAAGATCATGTTATGAGATTAGAGGGTGGAAGGTTTAGGAAGGAATTGAGAAGGCACATTTTTACAGAGAGGCTGGTGGCGGAGTGGAACATGCTACCAGCAGAGATGGTGGCCTGTAAAACAGTTGAATGCTTCAAGAGGGGCTGGGACAGGGGAAAGGGGAGAGTCAGGGGAAGGGGATGCAGGGAAGAAGGGAGGGAGGGGCAGCTGCAGAATAGGGTTGCTTGCCACATAATTGAGCAGACTCGATAGACCAAATAGCCTTTTTCTGCTGGCAGGTTTCGTATGTTTGTAAGACACTATCTGATAAGGACAGTTTCAGACATATGCCAGGACTTCTGTGAAGTATCCGTGCTGTATATATAGCAATAAGCACGCATTTTTTACTATGATTTTTGGAAAACAAATATATTGAACTACAGCAAACACACAAACACACACATGCACATTGTACACACCATCCTCATGGCCACAACATTCAAAATAAATATTGTAATCTAATATATTATAAAACAATAAAGAAACGGTTTATGTCAATGAACACAGTGAAGTTCAGTTTACAGTAGATTTCCTAAAAATATTTCTTATCCTATATTTTGTATCCTGGATAGTGCAGGGGAGATGCTACATCTCATTGTCATTGGGATCTTCTTTTTACACATTTCTGTACTGTATTTACTCAGGATGTCCCAGATTAGATGCAATATCTTGTTTTCAGTGGGGTCATAATTTTACCATTTTTATGTTGGCTTGCGCTTTCGTGCCAGCCAACATATTGCATTACTAGCAGATTTGGAGGTGTGGTCACTGTGGGTGAATGCAGGGCACACATCAGTAGTTGCATCCCTCATTCCCCCAATAAGGCAGCATGCAGGGGCTGACACCAGCTATATGTAAAGTGGCCACCAGTTCTAAGAAAAGTGCCACTGCAAGGAAAGGCAAGCTCATCATGCAGCAGCACAATAACACACCCTCCCGACGTGCCTTTTCTGGTGAAGCAGTTCAATAAATATTGCGGCACATACTGCTGCTGCAGAGTGCCGACTTCAGGGGTGCTCAATCGGCCTGTCAGCATGCCCCAACTCACTTCATTTGCTGATGGGGGAGCCCAATCCCAGTCGGCATAATGCCCTCCCTCCCATTTAAAGTGTGCACCGAGGGGGTGCCCAATTCCCCTCGGCATTATGGGACCCCAACACTCTTTCTTTGCTGATGGGGGGCCCAATCCCCAATAGCTTCAATCCCCCTTCCCAGTTTAATTTGCAGATGGGGGAGCCCACTCCCCATTGGCATAATGTCCCCCATTTGTTGTGTGCTGAGGGGGTGCCCAATCCTCACTGGACTCTTGCCCCCTTCAGTATAGAGCAACGGGGTGCCCAATCCCCTCGGCTACAGCACCCCCCAAAATGCTCAGGTGGCATGCTGGGAGTAAACCCCAACATGCTAAATGCCCCGGTAAAAAACAACTGTCCCGCAATGTTTTTTTTTTAACCTGCAAACCAGAAAACGGTCCCTCACTGAGTCCCATGGCCGTCTCCCAACCTGCACTGACCCTCTGCACATCCTGCCTACCTACACCCCCCTCACCCCATACTTATCTCTGGAGCATGGCACAACAATCTTTGGTGGATGGGGAACACATCTGCACTCTTCAAAGCTGACCGCAAACTGAAGAAATGCTGGTAAGCTGTATAATGGCATAAATAGGGATTTTTCAACTTTGGTGCATATCTCAGCCATTTTGGAGAATTTTCACACCAAAATTTCAACATGAGGTTATCTGGACCCCTGCTCATGAATTCAGTTACTGTCATGAAGACATTCAGTCCCGAAAGGTGATTTCCCAGTCACTACGCGGAATCACCTTTCAGGACCGACTAACAAAATGACAGTGCCACTGTTCATGAGGGGGGCTCTCAAAAAGCCTGTTATGCTTGGGTTATGCCCCTATCATCCCACATACACCTCACACTGTATTCCTGGTCTATTGTGCTGTAATACTATTATTTTGCACTAACCTATAGTTATGAGCACCAATCATATAAGCATGGATGCTAGGAACTTGCTTTGTTGCTAAAATATGCTAATATTGTCATGCATGATTTATTATACCTCACTATAATACATTTATCTAGATTATGTTTGCCTTTTGCATATATTCCATATATAATCTACCTAATCACTGATAAGATGACTTAGAGGGATCATCAGTGATTATTGTATACTTATGTTCCATACAATTATATGTAGCGTGTATTTTACACTCAGACAAATATGCCTGTCAGCAGTTCTCTTTGTCTAAGCAAGCTGACACAGAGACAGAAGGCCTTTATTATGTCTAATGTTTTATACTGGCATAAGTAAGAAATGCTGCACATAGTTTTGAACTGTCAGCATTTCTTTTGTCTAAGCTATAATGCTAATGGAAGCATATTCTGTCTCATATGATACTCATTAGTAATTTTGTCTCCTAAGTCATTATCCAATAGAGAATGACTTAGGACCAATACATATTGTTTCTCACATCTGTAAATATGTTGTAATCTCTGTTGCTATGCTGTTATCTGTAGTATTTAGCTGTCTGCAACCCATTGTAGCGCGCTCGAGACACTACTGTAGCTGCTCTAGAAGGGCAGAGAGCTGGAGCGTGGGGAGAGATTGAACAAGATCTTTGAGAACCTAAGCTCTTTAATTCTGGAGATTATGTACATTCTTCAGGAATGGTGAGAAACCCATCTCCCTTGTGATTTTCTTTGTCACATGCTTGGCATGAGTAGCATAATAAACTTTATTAGTACTCCTTGCTTGTTTATTATTGTTTCTTGGCAGACTCCAAGACACAAGAGTCTATATTATTATTATTATTTTTGTTGTTTACCCTACACACCAAGAGTGTTTAGACAACATAATGGTGACCGCGAAATGGAGTCTGGATGTTTTGGCCAAGTTTCATTTTAATTTCCTCTGCAAATTAAAACACTGGGTGAGAGATCCCCAGTAAAAACAGGCAGAAAGTGTCTAATGTTTAAATTTTTCAGTCAGTTGTGTGTTCCACAGTGTAGACAAAACAATCTCTTTGCAGATATTCAACCTCTGTGTAATGAGTTGTTTTGTTTTTGATTTTTTTCCTATTCTTTCTCTGTGGGAACACAGCTATAAAGGATCCAAAACAAACAGACAGCTTTCTTGTGCATTGAAATTCTAATGGGTATTTACTCATCTAGGAGTCCATGTACGCCAAAGGCTATTTGTGTGCTTTCATGAAATTTGGTTGCAAACAAAGGTTTTTTTGATCCACAGACAGCTAGGGTTTCTTATCGTATATGACATGTCTAAATATATCAGTACTGAGTTAAGGCTGGATACCTTAGCACACCAGACTGCGTATGGTGGCAGGTGTGATTTTGCTGAGGCAGCAGCATCCATTGGTAGCCCATTAAGGGATATCATTGCCCATTATGGGAATTGAAAAATGGTACCAATGATCCTGAAGGATTATTAATTGCAACGTTGTTTAATTGTTTAGATGCTGTTCTAACTAAGATATCTGTTTTGAAAAGTGAGTATATTGCTTGCAAAATGGAAAATTCTGCCTACAAGTAGGAGATTAGTCTGAAAAGGGCTTCTCATACAGAACAAATAGCTGCACTACTGTCTGAGCTACAATCTGTCCGTCTAGAAAATTAGTCTCTCTTTAATGATAGAAGCAGCCATGACCTGCATTCCTTAAGAAATAACGGTCAAAATGCAAAACTTAGAAAAAATGTTGTTCAAATTAATGGTGTTCTGGCTAGTCACACTGATTCCTTATGTTTTGAAAACAAGGAACTTAGAGATAATAAGTCTGAAATAGTTATTGAAAAAGTTAACGAGCTGGTATTTCAACACCAGACCTTGATGGTACAGCATGATTCAGTATGTTTTAATTACAGCAGACTTGAAATGAAGGTTTTCAACATAAACTATGACACGGCTTCTATTGATAAAAAGCATGTTTTACAAGATGGGAATGTCTTGAAATCTGAAAACAAAGCACTTAATAGCATGCTAACTCCTGTACCTGAGTTAGAATGTAGGAGTAAAAAGTCAGATATGGCGTACTTGCACCATCAGCCAGAGGTATTGGCAGGGCATACTAACTTAATGCCCAAAGACCTTGCCTCTTCTGATGTTGAAGAGTTTGATTTTGAACACTCACAGTATGCTGTGGGGTGGACTAGAGCAAAGGCTAGCCACTTGTTTTTCTGTGATTCACAAAATGGAGAATTGTTAGAGTCTCAAAATGGTGGACACACATGTGATCAGGTTGCATCCCCATACCATCCCCCAGATGACCACTCATGGTCATGTGATGATGGTCATGACACAGTAACCCATGATGCCCATGAGGTAATCCAAAATGGCCGACCACCATCTCAAGGAGATTCGATCCTGCAGTCACAGGGACCTGTGATTGCTGCCATAACCAAACAAAACAAACCAGAGTTTTTTGGCATGATTAATAATGTTATCAGTAACACTAGTGTTTCTGAGGAACAGAAGATTCTCATTAAAAATGATGCTGATGTACTTTTGAATAAGGTTGATACGCAATCTGTCATGAAGTCAGCATCTGATGCTGCAGAAACAGCTGATGCTGTTAACAATGTTTGCTTTATTAGCAATGTTTATGGTATTCGAGTGTCTTTGGACATGAAAGGTTGTTTTCATTTCCTATGGAATTTAACATCAGCTATGCCCGAGAAGACTGAACGTACTGATTTTCCTATGTAGTGCATTAATACCTTAAGCTGCAGCATTAAAAACAATGTTGCTACCATCCAGCAATATTCCGGTGGGGAAACCCACTTCACATTTGATGGGGAAGGGGACATCCCTGATTCTGAAAGCCCTGTGGCTGTGATATTTTCAGCATCACAGGCCACATTGGGGGGGGGTTATAGGTTTGATTTCTGAACCTGAGCTGACAACTGTCTCAGCACTATTTTCTCCACCCCTGATGGCTACTGAACCACAATCTATAGCTGGAGAACTATGTGCAGCTTGCACAACACTTTTCTCCACTGTGCAGGCACCCCTGACAGTGCCAGCACTGCCTGCACATGATGCAGAATCCCTTCCATCAATGACACCTGGATTGTGCCATACTGTGGCTGCAATGGCATGCACTATGGGTAAGAGGGTACAAGGTATCTTAATACTGATATCATTATCTTTCCTTTTGGGATCACTGACCATGATGCAGAACCCCCTCCATCAGTGACACCTGGATCATCCCATACTGTGGCTGCAGTAGCAGGCACCCCTGATAGTGCCAGCACTGCCTGCACATGATGCAGAACCCCCTACATCAGTGACACCTGGATCATCCCATACTGTGGCTGCAGTAGCAGGCACCCCTGATAGTGCCAGCACTGCCTGCACATGATGCAGAACCCCCTCCACCAGTGACACCTGGATCATCCCATACTGTGGCTGCAGTAGCAGGCACCTCTGATAGTACCAGCACTGCCTGCACATGATACAGAACCCCCTCCATCAGTGACACCTGGATCATCCCAGACTGTGGCTGCAATAGCAGGCACCCCTGATAGTGCCAGCACTGCCTGCACATGATGCAGAACCTCCATCAGTGACACCTGGATCATCCCATACTGTGGCTGCAATAGCAGGCACCCCTGATAGTGCCAGCACTGCCTGCACATGATGCAGAACCCCCTCCATCAGTGACACCTGGATCATCCCATACTGTGGCTGCAACGGCATGCACTATGGGTAAGAGGGTACAAGGTATCCTAATACTGATATCATTATCTTTTCTTTTAGGATCACTGACCATGGCTCCAGCAATGGTTAATCCTAACACAGTTTTAGGGCATTATTTTGCAACTGCCACATCAGATACAGCAATTTCAGCAGTTTTAGCTCAAACATACAATGGACCATTGCTTATGCATCCCAGATGCTTGCTCCAGTGGAGCTGAAATACATCCTTTGTGAAAGGAATCTTTTGGCTACATACTGGGCAGTGAGATACTTTATGTACATCATTGAATATGCACCCATCGTACTGCATTCCAATCATCTGCCAACTAACTTTCTGTTGTCAGACAGAGTAAAAGATGACTCAGTATCCAATGCCAGACTTACACACTGGTCTCTCATTTTACAGGATTATGACATCACTGTCCTTCCTATCAAAACTTTATCCTTGTTGGCCAATAGCCAATAGCTTTGGTAACAGACCTGAGCACAGTAGTATTATAAGCAAGTGTTTATAGCAAACTCATCAGAACAGCTAATATTTTTCCTAGTCAAACTCTCTCTTGTTGGGAGCTGCAATGCTGAACATAGGATTTGCAAGAAAGCGAGTTGTGCTCACAACAGAGGAAGGGGAACTTTTCAGTTGTCCTTGGTTTGTAGCAGATATACTGCAGGTGGATGCTGCTTCTAACTGAAAGGTGAAATAAGGAATTTACAGTTATCAGGAAAAGACAGTCTTGTTACAATTCTTAACATTTTCAGTGCAGGAAGATTTTAAACTCTGGGCGAAACATTTGTCACAAATCCTGAAATAAGTGCAGGTACAGGTTGTGTATTTGACCCAGACAGTAAACTGTTTTCTGTGTTTATCTTTGTTTGCCTTAAAAGGCAATTCCAAACTTTCTCAGGAAATGATTACATCACAGAGACTTAATCAGCCAATAGCTTTGGAAACAGACCTGAGCACAATAGTATTATAAGCAAGTGTTTATAGCAAACTCATCAGAACAGCTAATATTTTTCCTAGTCAAACTCTATCTTGTTGGGAGCTGCAATACTGAACATAGGATTTGCAAGAAAGCGAGTTGTGCTCACAACAGAGGGAGGGGAACCTTTCAATTGTCCTTGGTTTGTAGCAGATATACTGCAGGTGGAGGCTGCTTCTAACTGAAAGGTGAAATAAGGAATTTACAATTATCAGGAAAAGACAGTCTTGTTACAATTCTTAACATTTTCAGTGCAGGAAGAGTTCAAAGCACAGCTGACTTATTTTGGGGCTGACTGCTTTCAGAGCACAAACCACCAGGCTGTTTTGGGGCTGGGGAGGTTTACCTGTGTCTGACTTGGATGTCTGGATTTTTCTCTGTTTGATTAGCAGGGGATTTTCTCTGTCAAATTGTTGTGTATAGTATCTTGCAGACAGGAAGGCACTCATCGCAGCGGTGGGTCAGAGCTCATAGCTGATTATTTTGTGAGGGCACAGTTTAGGCCCAACCCCTTCCCACCTCCCGGAAATAGTTCCTTTATACCTGGGGTTCTGACATCATTTCCTCAAGAGTGCAAGGTGCATATCAATGTCATATCCTCTCTAGCACACAGCACTGAAAATATACATACACATTGTATAATATATATATATATATATTTATATAACAAACCAATCACACACACAAGCACACACACACAAAAAACATAGTCATGTGGGGAGTAGTGCAATGTAATGGCTGTGGGCAGCAGTCTTCCGGGAGTCTTTCTGGAGGCTGAGATGCTGCCCTATTTGCAGACAACTCTGCCCTGAGGGAGGAAGTTGCCCATCTTCAGGCCACACTAGACAGCAGTAAGGAACCTTCCCCAGGCCAGACTGGATGGTAGGAAGGGACCCCCATCCAGGAAGCACCAGAGCCACCACCACTACCTCAGAGGTTGCAAAGAAAGCACAGCAGTTGGACCACAGTGGGCTCAGGGAGGGTGAGGAGGGTGGAACAGAGGCACACCCAGTCAGTTGTTCCACTCCACAATCCATACACCATTCTGGGGGAGCACAGCTCCCCTATGGATGCACCCACAGAGGAGATTAAGGAGGCTGAGGACACCTGTCACAAGGGAGGCCCACAGGAAGGAGGCAGAGGATGCCACAAGGAAAGGAAGCAGTTCCTGGTGGGGGACTCAATTATTAGGGGGATAGAACTGGGGGGAGCAGGAAAAACTGAAGTAAAGTGCCTGCCTGGTGCCATGGCTTGTAGGGACAGGAAGCGCATCCTCAGGATCACGAGAACAGCTGCACGGGAGTCTGAGTTGGATGTCATTGTCCACCTAGGGACAAATGACTTGGCTCAACATGAGATTAGAGCAGTGCAGAAGGACTTTGTAGAACTGGGGAGGGGCCTAAGACAAGTAGCACACACAGTATCCTTCTCAGAGGTGCTGCCTGTAATGGTATGAGTGAGGCAAGGGTACTTTTGCACCATGCAGTTTAATGAGTGGTTGAAAAATGGTGGAGCACAGGGGTTTGGCTTCATTGGGGACTGGGGTTCCACCTGGAGAGACACCAGCCTATACTTGCAGGATGGTCTGCATCTGTCCAGGAAGGGAACAAGTCTTTTGAGCAATCGGTTTAAATGCTTCATTGGCAAGCTTTTAAACTAGTCAAGGGAGAGGCACTGATAAGCAGCAGGAAAATCCCAGCCTCTTCCTACAAAACAGGGTACTAAATGGGAAAAAGACTGAGGTAGAAAGGTCAGTGGGGGATGCTGCAACAGAAAGTAAAGCCATCAAAAAATGGAACGCAATGAGTACCAATGCACGTAGTCTGAGTAACAAGCTTCCTGAATTAGTGGCCTTGATGGAGGAGGAACATCTGGATATCATGGCAGTCACAGAAACATGGTTCGCACAAAACCATGACTAGGACATAAACATACCAGGATACACTATCTACAGGAGAGACAGGAGGGTAAAAGAGGAGGAGGAGTAGCTCTTTACATAAGGGAAGGAATCAAAGTAACAGAACAAAAGAGAAAACAGGGAGGAGAAGAAGCACTGTGGGTAAATTTGGAGACCGCAATGGCACCACAATCCGCACAGGGTTGATACAGACCTTCTCAGGGGAGGAAATGGACAAGGAAATGATAGAAAGTATACTTAGTATGGCAAAAAAGGGAGATATTGCTGATGGGTGATCTGAATATGCCAGATGTTAACTGGAGTGCAGTTGCCAGCCACTTGAAGAGTGGGGTTATTCTAGATGCCCTACAGGGGCATGCCTTAGACAACTAGTATTGGAGCCCACTGAGAGGGAGCAATCTTAGACCTGGTTCTCTCAAATGGAGATGAAGAGAGGATCACAGATGTAGAAGTGGTAGCCATCTGGGAACTAGCGACCATCGAACAGTATGGTTCACAATAAACACAGCAATAGAGTCAAGCCATACAAAGGCAAAGGTACTGGACTTTAGGAGGGCTGACTTTGCTAAATGGGTAAGTGCCTAAGGAATGCACTAGCAAATGGGCAGGAAGGAGGGGTGGAAGAACAATGGGGAATAATAAAAACTGCCATCACAGAGGCAACAAGCCTTTGTGTGAAGCAAATAAACAAAACTAAACGATGTAAGAAACCACTATGGTTCTCAAAGGAAGTGGCAGTGAAGGTTCAAGAGAAAAAGAAAGCTTTCAGGAAGTACAAGGAATCACAGAAGGAGCAGGACAGAGAACTGTATCAGTTAAAGCAAAAGGAAGCTGGGAAGGCAGTCAGAACAGCAAAGGCCCAAACCGAGCAAAAGATAGCCAACTCAGTTAAGAAGGGGGATAAAACCTTTTATAGGTACATCAGGGAGCGAAGGAAGACCAAGGGAGGGATAGTGAGGCTTAATAAAGGGGGGGTGGGCAGAGGGAGACTGTGAAAAGGCAGAGATACTAAACAAATATTTTTGCTCAGTATTTACAAAGGAGAGGGGTACCTAGAACAAACAGTAGAAACACACTGGATACAGAAGTTGATACCAGCCTATTTACAGAAGAAAGGGTTCTGAAAGAACTCTTAAAACTGAAGGTGGACAAAGCAATGGGGCCTGATGGGATTCATCCCAGAATTCTAAAAGAACTAAGGGTAGAATTAGTGACACCACTGACTACCCTGTTTAACAAATCATGGGAGGATGGGGTGGTACCCGAGGACTGGAGGAGGGCAGATGTGATTCCCTTCACAAAGTGGGAGCAAGGCAGAAGCAGGAAACTACAGACCTGTTAGTTTAACCTCAGTGGTAGGGAAAATGATGGAATCACTTCTGAAGGAAAGAATTGTCGAGTATCTAGAGGCCAGAGGGCACAGGACCCAAGGCAGCATGGATTCACAGCGGAAGGTCATGCCAGACAAATCTGATAGCTTTGACTGAGTGACCAAAGTAGTAGATCAGGGAGGGGCTGTGGACATGGCCTACCTAGACTTTAGCAAGGCATTTGACACAGTCCCACACAAAAGATTAATATACAAGTTAGCTAGCCTGGGAGTGGGTCCCAAGATGACAGCCTCGTTAAAAATTGGCTGGAAAATAGGACACAGAGAGTAATAGTAAATGGAGTCCACTCTGATGAAAGGGGGGTTACTAGTGGGGTACCGCAGGGTTCAGTATTAGGACCAGTCCTCTTCAATGTCTTTATAAGCAACATTGCAGAGGGACTGGAAGGAAAAGTATGTCTCTTTGCAGATGACACAAAGATCTGCAACAGAGTTGATGCACAAGGTGGGGTGGAAAGGATGAAAAGGGACTTGGCAAGGTTAGAGGAATGGTCAAATGTATGGCAGCTTAGATTCAATGCTAAGAAGTGCAAGGTAATGCACCTGGGAAACAAAAACCCAGGGGGAAGAGTACACAATGGGGGGTGAGATACTAATGACAACAAAAATGGAAAGGGACCTGGGGGTAGTCATATCAGATGACCTAAAGGTGGGCAAGCAATGTGAGAGGGCAGCAATGAGGGCTGGGGGGATATTGGGATGCATAGGGAGAGGCATCACCAGTAGAAAACAGGAAGTTATTATCCCTCTGTACAGACAGCTGGTCAGACCCCATCTGGAGTACTGCGTGCAGTTCTGGAGACCCAGTCTTCGCAAAGACATAGACAGGATGGAAGCTGTCCAGAGGAGGGCAACTAAAATGGTGCAGGGTCTGCACTGGAAGACATATGAAGAGAGAGACTAAAGGAGCTTAATATGTATAGCCTCGAGGAAAGGAGGGAGAGGGGGGACATGATAGAAACATTCAAGTACCTCAAGGGAATCAACAAAGTCCAAGAGGGTAGCATCTTTCAAAAAAAGAGGTGTGCAAGAACAAGGGGGCACAATTTGAAGATAGAGGGGGGGTGGCCCAGAAGTAATTTAAGGAAGTATTTTTTCACAGAGAGGGTTGTGGATGCATGGAATGGCCTTCCGGAGGAGCTCGTGGAGTCAAAAACAGTGGTGGAATTCAAGCATGCATGGGACAGTCATAAGGCAATTCTAGGGGATGGGGGTAGGAAGAAGTAGGCTGCTGGTTAACTAGGATCTGCAGCTTATCCAGTAGGCAGGGAAATGGGCAGACTGGGTGGGCCAAGCGGTCCTTATCTGCCATCAAATTCTATGTTTCTATGTTTCTATGGCCTACAATTTGCAGGAGAGACCCATGATTGTTCATTCCAACCCTCTGACCTACCTGTCCCAGTGCCCTTTCTGACAGAACCCCAGAAAGTGTTAAAAGACACCACTGTCTGTCATGTTTTGACTGATGACTCAGCCACACATACCAATGAGGGTCAGATAGCAGGGTCTGGATTTATTTTATATTCTGGTAATGACAGAGCGTGCATGGCTAGTTATTGCATCATCGTATATGTGCGATTCACAGGCAATGTTAAAACACACCTGCCAAATAAAATGAAAATCAAGGAGGCGAGGAGTCTCCTAATTACTATAAATATTTGTGAATGGTTTAGAGTGCTGAAATGTCCTTGAGAAAGACACAGCTTGTGTTAAGAAAGGAATAACAAGATTTTTCCTTATGTAAAATTATACTAGTACTTTATGAAAGGGTTAAGTTCCGCTAGCTTCAAGAAATGCCCTTGAGATAATTACAGAAAGCACTGCAGATACTTTGTTTTTATTACAGTTTCTAATTGGGACTGTTTCTCTCTAAACTGAATTTCTTTGGCAGAAGACAATCTTCTGTTCCAGTACTCTATACTATCGCTGTGAAATACAGTGACTTGCTTGTGTACAACACAACTCTAAACAGTTTACGTACTGTACATTCATATGGTTCGAGCATGTTGTATGTATATTCTTTATGCTCTATAAGAAGGACCCTCATTAGAGGGCAGTGTATAGGTTCCTTAATAAAGGAACTGGGGAATAACTTCCAAAAATAGCTCTTATAAGAAAGTGAAAATGACATTCACCTATCCAGTGATGGCATACTCATTTGGAACATCACTGCTGTAACACTCATGAAAAGTTACGGGTGATTCCTGAACACCTGAGAGTAGATTTTATCTACTGTAGCAAGTACATGATACTCCAACTGGTGGACACCAGTGAGTCAGTAAAAACCCTAGACAGACTAAAGTCCTCTGTCTTGAGGCCACATATGAGAAATAATGTAGAACACTACATTAGTAACTGTTTGATCAGTGAACAGAACAATCCTATACCAGCTAGGAAAAATGCATTGTTACCCCAGAAGCAAAGGCCCCTGGAACAATATCCAGTTTGACTACATTGACCCTATGCCAACCACTAAGAACAACTAGTTTGCACTAGTGATCACTGACCTATTTTCCAAAAGTTTAAAGCTATTCCAAAACAGAACAACACAGTCAAAGTGACTGCAAATGTCTTGGTTAACCAGCTATTTACCAGATAGGGTTTAACCCCTAAAGGTAAGTTCTGATTACGGGGATCTGTCTATATAGCCAAAGTAATGCAGGAAATTCTGGATTTATTATGGGTAAAACAAAAGTTTTATATCCCTTACCATCCACAGTCATCAGGACAGGTGGAATGCACTAACAGGCAGATCAAAGCTATTTTATCCAGACTTATTCAGAAACCCAAAATGACTGGAATTCATTATTGCTTTTACTCCTTATGGCAATAAGAGGGACACCCTCTGCAGGTACACAGCGTACCCCATTTTAAAAATCATGACCGGACAGCCCTTGAGACTTCCAGAACATTTACTTCTGGACCTGTATACTGCTAGTGGATAAATATGTTAAATATCTCAAACAAGGCATGCAAAGAGGTACACTTGTTTGCTTCACAATATATGGGGAAGGCCAAACAACAGGCCTATCCCATTGTAAACAAATGCAGTCCAGCAGGCTACCAAGTTTGACTGCCTCACAATAACAGTCATTGATAAATGGTTATATGCCTATCAAATTAACATATTTAAAAGAGATTACATTACTTTTCCATACCCCAATGGGTGGAATAGTACTAAACTAATTATGTTTTTCTTTTTCTCTTTTCTTTTAGGTTCCAGAGAGATAGATGCTTGCTTTTATGTTTATTATTCTTTTGAAAAGTATGGGTCTTCTTACAAGCCCAAACTGCATATCATATTGCAGATAAAAACCAATGACCTAATCCTAAACAGATTGTTGAGGCAAAATACTTCACAAGCCCACATGATCTAATTGCATCCTGTGAAATTCATACTAAAGTCCTAAAAGACATGTTCATCATTCAGAAGGGTAGTGAGGCCCTATGGAATGTTATGATCATTGCTTTGGATCAATTCTAGCAGCTAGACTTGATCTGGATTTTTGCATCCAAATTTATATGGCAATAAAAGCCATTAGATCTTAAGGTTTTTAACCCTATGATGCTTCATAATTTATGACACTTAATACTGAGTGCCCAAAACAGAACCCTGGCCCAACCCTGTGGTCTAACAGCCACTTCTCAACCAGGTACCCTAGTTAATAATGTGCAGTACATGCACAACCCAGTGATTTTTAAATCTCACCCTTTAGAACTTGGAATGATTTGTTTTATGTTACACAACAAACATTTTCCACTTTTTTTTTTTTATAATAATGTGATTGGATACCCTGGCAGCATACCAGGTACCCATTAATGACTCCCTATACAGGGACTGATAGCACCACACATATACACACGTAGAGTTTTCACATCCTGATTGCCAGTGGTACATCTTATGACTGTAAACCTACCCAAACACACTAGGCATTTTTTTTTCTTTTTCTTTTTTTTTTAAACAAAACACAGATTTAGACTCAGACCTACTCGGTTCTGACATATCTATTTGAAATAGGGCTGATATAGCCATTATTCAAGCATATATGTTAAAGGTTCATGATAGTATGACATATAATATCATACCCCCATCAACCATTGCATGGTATACATGATTTTGCTCATTAAGAGTGATTCACATATACAATATTAAGGATATTGTGAAGGGGTTTGACCTGACAAATGTTCATGTTAATGAATTAATTTCTGCTCAGATTAAGGAAGCAGACAAGCATCACATAGCTAGGGAAGTCCTTTGCACTGCCTGTAGCTATTATGTTTTTACAACCCTTTGGTTATCTCTTCCGGGATCTGGAATTAGGATATATCTTTGATCTCATACATGACAGATGTATGGGTCAGTGGCATTGCCACATCTTGCACTTCTATTGCATGTGTTAAATGTTTATTTGAATCTAGCACTATTCTCTTGTCAATGGCAAGGAACCTTGGATATGTCACCACACACACCAGTATTGCTCCATGTTTCTAAACTTATTCCTGCACAATCCAGGAAGCCATGTTTGTGACTCTCACAGTGTCATTGCCACATTTTCATCCAGGAACATCCATCTCTGATCATCTGGCAACCGTCCATTCTATTGATCATCTTGATGGGAACTTTTATTGTGGAAAGGTTGAAACTACCTCCTATCCTTGTTTACCATGAGGTCTTAGGATTGTGACTGACTCTGAACACTAAGTGTCATACCTGAAAGGAACATCACCTTTTATGCAGATGTGACATCTTCCAACTTGTCTTACCAACTTGTGAATACTGGCCTAATAACTGAAATTAGGCTTCCACTTGTGAACTCTCAAAGAAACTGTATTCAGTCCAGCCAATTAAGATTCTACAATCAAGCTCATTGTTATGCATACCATGAAGCTAGTCTGGGGTAGGGACAATCCCCTAACTCAGCAAGAAGGCTCTTCTTCATTTGATCTACAATCAAGAAATCCATTTTCTTCAATGCTTGTTTTCCAAGCCTGGCTGGCACCTCATACAGACTGAGAACTGAGTACTGTTATAAACTTTTACACTTTGTACAGCCTTGTGATCATCTTTAACTGAACGCTGTTGCTATTCCATTGTAAAACTCAATGTGCAATCTAATGCACCCCCTGCTGAGGTCTATGAAAATACTGCTGCATCCTGAACATTTGGATCAACTTTTGGAAAATCTGAATGCTTCAAATTTGAACTATGAATCTTCATCTAATACTTGAAGGAACCCTGAATTTATCCCTGGAACTGTTCGTAGTTTACGCCTTGTGGACTTTGACATTTTGTGTCCTGTTCAGCTTACCAACTGAAAAATGCCATCCTTCAAGGTGGTATATTCTGCTGATGTGGAACATTGTGTGGTGACCAACTATACATTCTTCTGATATGGACTAAAAGTTATGCAACGTGAACTTTTCTAACTTCTGTTTTTACTCCCTAAACAGGTAATAGGTTATATGGTAATCACACTTGTTCCCATCCCGGAACCAGATCTCATTAAGTCAAGTCCTAACTATCTTGATGCTCTATTTCGATTTTTACTTATTTTTAATATCTATACAGGCAACTTAAGTTTGTCTCTTCAATTTCTTCCCATTAGGGCAGATACACGCTTGATACATATCAGTATTTACTGATTGTTTTGATATTGGAAAACCCCAATGTGAAGTTTTTTTCCAAATGTTTATAATAATACAAGGTTTACTAACATTTTTCCTTATAATTACATTTTGTTGTTTAAGGAAAATCCTGAAACACCACCGTGACAAGTTAATTTCCTCGATCAGGCTTAACACCACCATGACAAGTTAATTTCCTCTATCAGGCTTGTGCCTTGGGCCTGTAGATGAATGGTATCTAACCTCTATCTTTTTGTTGTGTTGCCACTTTTGCAACTAGGGCAACAAAAAGGGGATTGTTACACTTGAGTTATGCCCCCTATCATCGAACATACACCTCACATACACCTCACACTGTATTCCTGGTCTATTGTACTGTAATATTGCTATTTTGCACTAACCTATAGTTATGAGCACCAATCATATAAGCATGGGTGCTAGGAACTTGCTTTGCTGCTAAGATATGCTAATATTGTCATGCATGATTTATTATACCTCACTGTAATACATTTATCTAGATTATGTTTGTCTTTTACATATATTCCATATATAATCTATCTAATCACTGATAAGATGAGGGATCATCAGTGATTATTGTATACTTATGTTCTCATACAATTATACGTAGTGTGTATTTTACACTCAGGCAAATACGCCTGTCAGCAGTTCTCTTTGTCTAAGCAAGCTGACACAGAGACAGAAGGCCTTTATTATGTCTAATGTTTTATACTGGTGTAAGTAAGAAATGCCACATGTAGTTTTGAACTGTTAGCATTTCTTTTGTCTAAGCTATAATGCTAAGCATATTCTGTCTCATATGATGCTCATTAGTAATTCTGTCTCCTAAGTCATTAACCAATACAGAATGACTGAGGACCAATACATATTGTTTCTCATATCTGTAACTATGTTGTAATCTCTGTTGCTATGCTGTTATCTGTAGTATTTAGCTGTCTGGAACCCCATTGTAGCACGCTTGAGACACTACTGTAGCTGCTCTAGAGGACAGAGAGCTGGAGCGCAGGGAGAGATAGAACAAGATCTTAGAGAACCTAAGATCTACAATTCTGGAGATTATGTACATTCTTCAGGAATGGTAAGAAACCCATCTCCCTTGTGATTTTCTTTGTCAAATGCTTGGTGTAAGTAGCATAATAAACTTTATTAGTACTCCTTGCTTGTTTACGAATGTTTCTTGGCAGACTTCAAGACACAAGAATCTGTATTATTATTATTATTTTTATTGTTTACCCTACACATCAAGAGTGTTTAGACAACAAGCCTATGTTGTAAATTTGGTGAAAGAAATCAAAAAAATGTCTGTTTTACGAGCGTGCATTATGCAGTTTCCATGCACGCTCACAACTTCGTGAATTTGTAATATTTTCACTCCAGATTTTCAAAATTGGCATTTTTCCACACCTCCTTATGAATAGTACAGGTGACATTTTATTTATCCTTGCCGAAATGTGTTTTCTCATGTCCAGCGCAGAATAGCGCAGTCGCTGTGTGAAATCAGTTTTTGGGACAGTTTGAGAAAATGACAGTGACACTGTTCATGAGCAGAGGTCCTAAAATGCCTATGTTGAAAATTTGGTCATGAAAGTCCGTAGAATGACTGTGTTACAAGCGTGCATTGTGCAGTTTCCACGCACCCTTGTAACTTTGAAAATTTGCAATATTTTCATGCCAGATTTTCAACACTGCCATTTTTTCACACCTCCTTGTGAACAGTACAGCTGTCATTTTTCACATCCTGCCCAAAATGTGTTTTCACACCTGTGGCGCACAATGACGTGGCCGCTGTGAGAAATCAACTTTTGGGACAGATTAACAAAATCACAGTGCCACTGTCCATGAGGGGAGGTCCCAAAATGCCTACGTTGAAAACGTGGTTAAAAAAATCCCCAAAATAATTGGGTAACGGATGTGTGTTGCGCAGTTTCTATGCATGCTCTTAATTTTACCAATTTTTCATGTTTTCACTCCAGATATTCAACATTGCCATTTTTTTACACCTCATCATGAACAATATAATTGTCATTTTTCACATCCTGCCCAAAATGTGTTTTCGTCCCTATGTCACCAAATGGCATAGCTGCTGTGCAAAACCACCTTTCAGCTAACAAACTGACAGTGCTGCTCTTCATGAGGTGGGGTCACAAAAAGCCTATGTTGAAAATCTGGAGTGAAAATACCAACAAACACCTACAGTGTTAGGGTTTCCAACTGTAACATCTCACCCTGTTGAGACTGACAGGCATCAAGGGTGTGACTTGGGATCTTTGGCTGTAATGCTCAAGCCATTCCACCCCACCCCCACCCTGCAGCCAGTGACAGGCATAGAGGTGTGCCTTGGAGTATTCAGTCCTAAAGTTCACCCCATTCTCGTGAGGGAAGGAGCACACTGCCCTCCCCCACAACCTACACGGAGCAGCAGACAAGGTACGAATTGAGAAGCAGGCCACTCGCTTGCCTGGAACAGCTGTGTGTTTGAGTTGGCACCTTTTTTCAAAATACTTTCCATCTTTTGTGTCGCCAGACGAGTACTGATAGTTTTTGCACTACAGATCTGAGTGGCCAAATGCCATGTTTCTCGCCTGTTTTACAGTGCAGCTTAAAAGACAGGACTAATAGAAGCGCTTTTGTTCATCTGAAACCGAATGCCTTAATTTGTTCTTGGTGCTTTTTAAACTGAATTTTCCTGTTGCTATACTGTTTAAACACTGCCCTGATAGGCTATGTAATTACCACCATTCTGCAGCCAGTATGCTTTGCTTTGAATAGAAGTGCACCTTGAAGAGATTAGGTAAATTAATTTAAGTAATCTCAATTATTGTGAATTTAGTTGGGCATTTTGTTTTATCTTAATAATACCAATGTCTGCAGCTGGAATGCTGTGTTAAGGTGCCATTAGAGACTGGGCTAAATCTAACCTGCATAGAGTAATCCACTGAGTACCTGAGGGTTGTTTCTACCCGTCCATAGCCTTATGTTAAAGCAAGTCCCCAGTCCAAGTTCATTGCTGCACGCTGCCAATTAGTCTGTGACCCCTTTTAATATATGAGTTGGAACAGAACAAAAGCTTTTCTCAAACTTAGGACACAATCTCTAACCATAGTTTCAGTCGGAGCAAATCGGGGCCATTTTTGTAACACTAAGCTGGAACACAAAACCTTCCCCAAATAGTGTAACAGCAGATTTCTCCCAAAGTAAGTCACAATCTGCAATCTCTGACCTTAGCTGCAGTTGGGGTTTATCAGGGCCATCTTGATTAGGCTGGAATTCCATCTCCCTCTGTGCAGTGCTGTCACAACCCCTTCCCCCTGTTTCAGCCACACCTCAATTGTTTATTTCAGCTCCTTTTCCTCTGTCTGCACAGGGCTGCAGATTATTTTTGGCTCCCCTGAGGGACGCCCATGGGTCACAAGGGCAGGAGCACAAAGCCCTCCCTCACAACCTACATGGAGCAGCAGACAAGGTACAAACTGAGGAGCAGGTCACTTGCTTGCCTGGAACAGTTGTGTGTTTGACCCTGCCACCCCCACCACCACCCTTGATCGGCATTGTGCTTTATAGCAACGATCACGTGGCTGACAGAACCAGTCAGTCAACTTTCTCACCTACAGGTATTTTTCTTTTGCCACTAGTGGCCGCTAAACTCCTAAACCCAGGGCTGTTTAGCTAAGTTTTCTCAGCTGATATCCAGCTCATCTAGCAGGCTCTCACTGCCTCTGGAGTCAATGGGGAACCAGGGCCACCTTACCCCCTCATCCAACCACACAGATAGCCACCGCTCAGCGCCCCCGAAACTCAGTTTCACGATGGTATACAAGGGTGCTGTCAACTGTCTCCTGCACACCATGAACTGCCAACTAAACCTAAACTGCACTAACCTGCCCCTGACCTGGCTGCTACTGGCCACTCACAGACTTGGAGGATGAATTCTTGGGAGGACGAATCCTGTTTCTGATACTGCTACTATGCTTACATGGGTTATCTATCTCTGTTCCAGTCAGCTATCACCATGGAGAATATACCTCACAACATAACAACTTTACTTTCTCCTACCTAATTGCAGAAACACAACCTGTGCATGCCCACACCACCCTTATCTTTCAGAAGGGTTGTAGCTACAACTCATTTCACATGCTCAGAAAACACAAAATGATGCAATTGGTTCATCTCCCATTCAACACTATTAAATTGTGGTGTCTCCTACTCCTCGTTGTCCAGGTGTCAGGGGACGTGGAACTTAACCCTGGCCCCTCTGTCCACTACTCTCCCACTGACCTATCGGCTGTCTCAGGAAAAGGACTTCTCATTGCCGAGATGAATATTAGGAGCATTACCAGGCACTTTGCTGATCTTGAGGCATGGATGAAAGTGTACAATCCTGACCTACTCTGCCTATCTGAAACATGTCTCAAGCCTCACATTCCGGACTCCTTATGTTCCTTGCTCAATTACTCCTTGATACGGAGAGATAGGCCTCCCCAAAACGTGGAGGAGGGGTTGCTCTTCTCTATAAAAATCATATTGATGTTATGGTCTGCCCACCCACCAGCTCCCCCTCAGTTTGTGAGTCCCCACCCACAACCATTGCCCTTGGTGCAAAAAAAATCCACATTATCTGTGACTACAATCTGCACACTGGAGGTACCACAGGTCTTCAGGATTTACTTGATCAAATTGTCATGAATGCCAAACAAAATAAGGTCATAATCTTAGGTGATCTAAACCTAAACTGGCTGGGAACAACTCACAGCACACTGCTGATGCTAATGCAAAGCTATAACCTGCACCAGATCTTAACTGAACCCACTAGAACAACCCCTTATCTAACTACCTCCACCCTCATAGACTGGGTACTTGTGAACCGCCTTGACCATGTGCAAACTGCAGGCATTTTGGCAGATGCTATCACAGGCCATTCCCCTACTTTCTGTGTATGGAGCCCAGAGACTGCTCCCCCACCCTCTCCGTGCTACATCACAATTACTAATTTTGCCAAACTGGATGTGGAAGCTTTCATCTATGATGTACCATGTATCAACTAGCCTGACATCTATCACTCCTATGATGTTGCAATAGCCCTTGACATCTTCATTGATAAATTCACAGCAGTCCAGAATAAACATACCCCCAAGGTCACCAGAAGGGTCAGGGGTACACAAACTAGATGGCTATACAAGGACCTGCTGGCTAACCTGTGCACATGGGACAAACAGTGGAAGAAGTACAAAGTGTCCAGGCTACCGGAGGACTACAATATCTACAGGACCTCTTGGAGCACCTGTAAAAAAACAAATCAGAACAGCAAAGAACATCTACTGCAAGGAACTGCTCACAAACTCTGCTGGTGACCCTAGAAAATTCTGGACACACATCATGACCTTTCTTGGGGCTGCCCAATCATCGACCCCAGGAGATATGATCCTAAATGATGTGCATTGCAATGACTCAAACACTATAGTGAATGCCTTTAACAGAATATTCACGGACCTGTCTCAGTACACTTCATCCTTCGTTTTACCTCCTACAGCATCTCAGCCTTACTGCACATCCCAGAGATCTGCATCTGGTGCTGACCACTGCTAACTAACTACTACCCCTCCTTTCTACTTTAAAGCTATGTCTAGGTCCGAAGTCCAAAATCTATTGCAAAACATATCCAACAACACTAGCCCTGGATCAGATTCACTAGAGTTATGACTCTTGAAGCTAGCGGCACCATTGATTGCCTCGCCATTGGCCAAGATTTTCACTCTGTCTCTCTCTCTTGGCATTGTCCCAGATCTTTGGAAGATTGCCTGAGTTATGCTTACCCTTGAAAAAGGAGACCCAAAGGATATCAACAACTACAGGCCTATAGCCATCCTCTCTGTGTTAAGCAAGCTACTGGAGAAGCTTGTTGCAACCCAAACCATTGACTATCTCACAAAGAACAACCTTCTCTCAGACACTCAGCATGGTTTCAGTATAGGACACAGCACCTCAACCGCTCTTCTTAAATTATCTACCGATGTACTCCACAACATGGACAAAGGCTTACTCACAGGAGCAGTATTTATTAAACTTACCAAGATTTTAGATCTTGTTGATCATCCCCTGCTTCTCTTAACCCTACATAGACTCAACTTCTCATCCTCAGTAATTGACTGGTTTAACAACTACCTATCAAACAGATTACAGCTTGTTAAATTCAACTCCGCTCTCTCGGATGTGACCAACACTGACATTGGAGTACCCCAGGGCTCCATCCTGGGAACCCATCTTTTCTCACTGTACATCAGCAACATAGATAATGCCATACTCTCCTTCTCAGCTATACCATACATTGATGATCTAGTCCTCTACTCCAGCGCTGACAAAGTCAACATCATTAACAATTTCAGGAATGTGCAAACATGGCTGAATGCTAATAAGCTCATCCTCAACACTAAAAAGACCCAAGCACTGCCCCCAAACTCAGGGTCTGTAAGGAACCACTCCTAGTCCATGAGTCTGGGGGGGTCTCTCATAGACTGTGTCACATCCTTCAAATACCTGGAGTCCAGCTTGATAAATCCCTTGACTTCAGTCTGCACATCCAGTCAACCTGTAAAGCAACAAATGCCAAACTTGGAATCGCCTACAAGACTAGTCACCTGTTAATACAATCAGCTAAATTGGCAATTGCCAAGGGTATTCTGCTTCCTGCGCTGACATATGGTGTCTCCACTTTTGCTAAGGCCCATAAGACTGCTCTCCATAAATGGGATGTCACGTATAACAACACATGTCGGTATGCCTCCTCTTCCCATTGCCTCAAGCACCACTGCACACTGTATAGCGACCTAGGCTGTCTCTCCCCACCTGCCTACTGATTATACTTCCTAGGTACCCTCACAGACTCAGTAATCTGAAATCAAACCCCCTCCTCCCTTGCACGTCTACTTGTACCATTGACACCTGCCAACGGACTACACTTGGCCAACAAATTTCTACTTACTGTACCTAGGTGTCTTACCTCAAAAGGCTCTGTAGCATTTCACTGCACCACCCTAGCCACCTGGAACTCCCTCCCTCCTGCCCTGAGGCAGGCCAACTTCCACCCAATCTTCAAAAAAGAACTGTATCACAACCTATCCCAGGATCCTTGCGCATGCTTTGATCCCACTTAATGCCTCACAGCTCACCACCCTATTTCTCCCCTTCTCCCATGACACCACTGCACTTGCAAACAAGCTATGCTATAAAAATGTCTTTATAGCTGCCACTTAGCCCAGTTTCAGTTACTACTGTCATGTACTAATGTCACTTTTTGTCATCACTGCCTAGCTATATGTATTATCTCAAATACTGTCTGACTTGATCTGTATCTAACCTACCTGTATTGTATGCTATGTATTGTGTAATCTCATTTTATGTATGTACTCTCCCAGGTCATGCCTTAAAATAGTCAACTTTGGCTAGCGCACCTAACCCAGATAACAAAAACTAAATAAATACTGCACCCATCTCAGCGTATTTACCTATGGAATGGGATAAGTATAAGGCCAGAGACCCCAAAGCACAACACAACATTTGTCAGTGTCTACAGGGTAGGGTGAGGTAAAATGGCATGAGCGTTATAGCTGATGACCCAAAGGCACACCCCAATGCCTGTCAGTCTCTGCAGGGTGGGGGTGGGGTTGGCGTCAGTTCAATACTTCACTGCCATTCCTATTATGCATCTCTAACTCCTGCACTACCAGTGCCAATGCCAGTGAGACGACATTCAGCATTGACAAATGCTTGTTATAATGTATTTATTCAGGGTGGCCTAGTCCAGTTGTAAAATATTGTTTTCAGTGTTAAACCAAAGTAGAATCTTGTGCAGCTGTGCTCAAGAACCCTTTTCCTTATGAAGGGGAGAAAGGTTAAGGCAATAAAGTAACAGGGTAGTAAAGATTCTGAACAGTGTTCCTCACAAAAGAATTTTACCAGCACCCAAAAAAGTTACACCACTCATTTTTTGTTGGTTGTAACCTTTAATTTTATTTTTAGCCAGCAGTAAAAACAGCAGCTTCAGCTTTAAGCTCCAATAAAAGAGCCCCTTAATTGACACACAATGTCCCAGTTCTTTTATATAGACTTTATATCAGTTTGCATATAGCACTTTTTGTCACAAGTTGAAAGGCAGCTATACTGCTTTAGTTCGAGAACCTATTGTGTTTTCACCCAGCTCAGTAATGGGGAGTGGCAGTTTACATATAAGAACATACGAAACTGCCAGCAGAAAAAGGCCATTTGGTCTATTGAGTCTGCTCAATTTGCAGCTAGCATCCCTACTCTGCAACTGCCCTCCCACCCTACCCCCATGACCCTTACTTTTGCCCTATCCCAGCCTCTCTTGAAGCATCTCACTATTTTAAAGGCCACCACCTCTGCTGGTAGTGCATGCCACTCAGCTACCACCCTTTCCATAAAGTGATGCCTCCTCATTTCCCTCTTAAACCTTCCACCTTCCAATCTCATGTCATGATCCTGAGTGTCTCTCCACACCCTCTCCTTGAAAAGTCTGCCGGTGCATGTCCTGTTTATTCCTCTCATGCACTTAAAGGTCTCACTCATATACCCCCTGTCCCTCCTCTTCTCCAGAGAGTACATGTTCAACTCCCTCAGTCTAACCTCATATGGTAACTCCCCCAGCCCCTGGATCATCTTTGTTGCTCTGTGTTGCATCCCTTCCCGGAATCTTGTCTCCCTCTTTAGGTAAGGGCACCTAAACTGAACATAGTACTCCAGGTGGGGTCTGCCCAGTGATCTGTATAATAGCAGAATCAACTCCCTCCTCCTAGAGGTTATATTCCTTGCAGTACAACCCAGCATCTTGTTTGGCCACTGCTGCTGCTTTCCTACACTGTGCTGAGTTGTTCATTGCTCCTGTAATGAGCACCCCCAGATATTTCTCCGCCTCAGTTACAGCTATCTGCACCCCCCAGATACTAGCTCCTCTTTGGATTCTTTGCTCCAAAATCCAGCACCTTGCATTTTTTGGCATTGAAACCAACTCGTGAGGCATCAGACCATGTCTCCAGCCTTGTTAGATTTTACTGCAATCCCTGCCTCCCCCCTTGGTCATCCACCACTGCTCCCATTTTGGTGTTGTCCGCAAATAGACTGATCTTGCTATTTATGCTTAACGAGATATCTGCAATAAATCCCCCAAATTACACAGGCCCCAGCACTGACCCTTGTGGGACCCCACTCCTCACTGCCCTTGGGGATAAACATAGAAACATAGACTTTGATGGCAGATAAGGACAGCTTGGCCCACCCAGTCTGCCCATCTCCCTACCTATTGGATAAGCTGCAAATTCTAGTTAATCAACAGCCTACTTTCTCCCACCCCCACTATAATTACCTTATGTCTGTCACATGCATGTTTGAATTCTCCCACTGTTTTAGATCCCACAACCTCCCCAGAAAGGAGATTCCATGCGTCCACCACTCTCCATGAAAAAGAATTTCCTCACATTGCCCCTGAGCCATCCCCCTTCTATCTTTAAATTGTGCCCCCTTGTTCTTGCACATCTCTTTTTCTGAAAGTTGCTACCCTCCTGGACTTTGCGGATTCTCTTGAGGTACTTGAAAGTTTCTATCTTGTCACCCCGTCCCTCCTTTCATCAAGGGTATACATGTTAAGCTCTCTCAGTCTCTCTTCATATGGTTTCTGATGCAGACCCTGCACCATTTTAGTTGCCCTCCTCTGGACTGCCTCTATCCTGTGTATGTCCTTGTGGAGATGGGGTCTCCAAAACTGCACACAGAACTCTAGATGGGGTGTCACCAACAGTCTGTGCAGAGGGATAACCACTTCCCTTCTTCTACTTGTGATGCCCCTCCCTATGCATCCCAATATCCCCCCCCCCGGCTCTCCTTACTGATCTCTCACATTGCTTGTCCACCTTTAGTCATCTGATATGACAACCCCCAGGTCCCTTTCCATTTTGTTGTTGTTAGTACCTCCCCCATTCTGTAATCTTCCCTGGGTTTTGTTTCCCAGGTGCATTACTTTGCGCTTCTTTGTATTGAATCTAAGTTGCCACATGTCTGACCATTCCTCCAACCTTGCCAAGTCCCTTCTCATCCTTTCTACCCCCCCTTGTGTATCAACTCTGTTACATATCTTTGTGTGATCTGCAAAGAGGCATACCTTTCCTTCAAGACCCTCTGCAATGTCACCTATAAAGACGTTAAAGGGAACTTGACCCAGTACTGAACCCTGAAGTACTCCACTAGTAACCCCCCTTTCTTCAGAATGTGTTCCATTCACTATTACCTTCTGTGTCCTGTTGTGCAGCCAGTTTGCTACCCAGGCTACCACCCTGGACCCACTCCCAGGCTGGCTACTTGATTATTAATCTTTTGTGTGGGACTGCATCAAATGCCTTGCTAAAGTCTAGGTAGGCCATATCCACAGCCCCTCCCTGGTCTATTACTTTGGTTACCCAGTCAAAGAAATTGACTAGATTCATCTGACATGACCTTCCTGCTGTGAATCCATGCTGCCATGGGTCCTGTATCCCTCTGGCCTCTAGAGGTTAGAGGAATGAAGTATGAATGAGCTTGATACATCCAGCAGACCAGACCTGAGTTTGATTCTTACAACCTCCACCTGCATACTGTGTGACTCTGAGCAAGTCACTTAACCGCCCAGTGCTCTCAGGTCACCACTGAAAACAGGCGCTTGTGCCTAGTGGGCCTTACCCAGTTACCAAAGACTGAAAAATAAAATAAAAACATTATCTATTTCAGAAGTGATTCCATAATTTTCACTACCACTGAGGTCAAACTAACAGGTCTGTAGTTTCCTGCTTCTGCCTTGCTCCCACTTTTGTGATGGGGAATCACATCTGCTCTCCTCCAGTCCTCAGGTACCACTCCGTCCTCCCATGATTTTTTTAAAATGGTGGTCAGTGAGCTCACTAGGTCCCCCTTTAGTTCTTTAGATTTCTGGGGTGAATCCCGTCAGGCCTCATTGTTTTGTCCACCTTGAGTTTTAGGAGTTCTTTCAGGACTCTTTCTTCTGTAACTGGACAGGTGTCAACCCCTCTACCCAGAGTGCGTCTATTGTTTGGTTTAGCTAACTCCTTCTCCTCTTCTTTTGTGAATACTGAGCAAAAGTATTCATTCAGTATCTCTGCCTTTTTACTGTCTCCCTCTGCTAGGGTTACAAACTGTCCTGATTTTCACAGAACAGTCCTGATTTTGGCAGCTGTGTCCTGCAAAAACACATGAAAAATACTACATGTCCTGATTTTATAGTAGCAAAAATATTTGCTAATTTTCCACTAAATGTTGCAGAAAACTATCATACCTTAACTAAAATACCTTAAAATCATAAAAAACAATAGAAGTAATTAAGAAACTACAAGACCTAGGCTTAATGCAGATTATACAGAGAAAACAAATCTGTTGCATTGATCGAGGTTACGTACTGTCCTGCAAAAAAATCATGTTTCAGTAAGAGATGTTCCACTTTGGGCTTCTTAACAGTTGGCAACTCTACCCTCTGCCCACCTCCCCTCTCCTTTATTAATCTTCACTGTTCCGCCCTCAACCTTTCTATGCTCCCTAATGTACCTATAAAAGGTTTTATCCCCCTTCTTAACTGAGTTGGACATCTTTTCCTCAGTTTGGGTCTTTGCCATTCTGACTGCCTTCCCCACTTCTTTCTGTTTTAACTGATGCAGTACCCTGTCATGCTCCTTCTGTGATTCCTAATACTTTTTTAATGTTGCCTTTTTCGCCCTAACCTTCCCTGGCACCTCTTTTGAGAACCATAATGTTTTTTTACTCTGAGTTGTTTTCATTATTTGTTTCACACAAAGGCTTGTTGCCTCCATGATGGCAGTTTTGATAGTTCTCCTCCCACCACCATCCTCTGCTGCCACCCCTGCAACCAGTTCTCCACCCATCCCACCAATGTTGCCCCCACCTTCCATGCGGCACTGAGTCAAATGCCTTACTAAAGTCCAGTTATAGAACATCCACTTCATGCCCTTTGTCCATTTTCCTACTCACCCAGTCATAGTAGTCCACTAGGCTGGTCTGGATAAAGCCATGCTGTTGACTGTCCTGCACCCCATTGACTTCCACTAGGGTCACCAGCTCTCCTTCAGGATTGTTTCCATCAATTTCCCCACAATGGACGTGAGATTCACTGGTCCATAGTTCCCTGGTTCATCTTTGGGACCACTGCTACAGAGCTGAACCACATGAGCCATCCTCCAATCCTGAGATGTACACACTCCGAGTCCAGAGAGGCATTAACTTGGCCTACTAATGTGCCTGCCTAGACCTCTGCAAACTCTTTCAGTACCCTGGGGTGTATGCCATCTGGTCCTGGTGCGTTGTCCACCCATAGTGCCCTTAACCCCTCTAGCACTCTACCTTCTGTGATTTCTCCATCCATCACCCCCTCCCCCTCTGATCCTATCCTCCCCCAACCTTGGGTATTGCTCCCCCTTTCTCTTTAGTAAAAACTGAGCAGAAGTAGTCGTTAAGTGTTTCTGCCTTTTCACCCTCTTTTTCCACCCATTCCCTCTCCTTTTTAATCCTGACTATTTGGTCCGCACAATCTCTTTTCTTCCTGGTGCACCTGAAGAAGTCTTTTTCCCCGCCTTAATTCCCTTTTCCAGCCTGCGCTCCCTTGTTGCCTTTGCTGCCTTTACTTCCCTGTTCACCTCCTTTGCTTTCTTCAGGTACTCCTCCCTGTCCCCCCCCAATTCTCTTGTATCTCCTATAAGCGACTCATTTCCTCCTCACCCTGTCTATGACCCTTGCTCATCCAGCTAGGTTTCTTCACCCTAGCTTTTTTTACTTTGGGTCTTGCTGCAAGAATTTGTTACCTCCACTAACCCTAGCTTAATGAGTTTCCACCTCTGATTAGTGTCCATATTAGGCTGAATTCTGTCCAGAACCCTTGCACCACTTCACCCATCTTTTTGAAGTCAGCCTTTTTAAAGTCTAGCATCTTTGTGCCACATGCCCACCTCTCTCTTCCCAGCTGCAACTGGAACCATACTGTCTGGTGGTCACTCCCTGCCAGTGGTTCCTCAACCCTCAGATCCCTCACCCACTCCCCGTTAGACAGTATGAGATCAAGGGTATTCCCTAGTTGGTTTGCTGACCAACTGCATCAGAAAGTTATCCTAGAAGGCATCTAGCATTATCTGTCCCCTTCTAAAAGGTGTCCCCCACTCCACTCCCGGCAGGCTGAAGTCACCTACTATCTCCACCCCACCCTTTCCACAGTTCCTCCAGATCTGTTCTGCCAGTACCCTATCTGTCTCTTCTGATTAGGAGGGCGGACTGTACACCACCCCCTATTGTAGTATCCTATTGTTGGATCTTGGATTTGCATCCTTAGAACCTCTGTATTGCCTTCCTCCTCCTCTTCCTGGACACACTTTAGTCTCTCCCTCATGTAGAGTGCTACCCCCTCCTTTCCCCTTAACTCTATCCTTTCGGAATAGACTATAATCTAGAACCGCCAGGTCCCAGTCATGGTTTTGGGTCATACTGCATCAGTACAGGATGTAGGTTTTAGTATTTCAAATCAGTAGTTTCATTTTAAGCAAAGTATTTTAGCCTGAAAGTTTAAACTTTTGAGTTTAATCCCCACTTGTTAAACTTTTTCTTTTTCCTTATATTTACATATACTGTGCTACCATTCTTGTATAATTGCACACCTTTTTTAAGTTCTCAATGCAAATAGATGCAATGAGTTTGTTACTGAAGTAAGGTTATGGCCCCATCATCAGAGCTCCAAAAGGAGGTTTCACTTAAACAAGGTGCAAAGGGAGCAGCACATTGATAGCCACTGGGCTGCCAAAGACAGGGGTCACTATGTATAGGGCGCATGTCGTATGCTGTCCAACTCTTGTGATGTACCATAGTTCATATGTCTTTGTTCTGTGGGGGCTCTACCCCATACCCCCATTCGGGGGCTGTGCCCCCAGACCCCCACTAAAGATTCTCAACTCAAGGGGGATCTAACTCAGGGAGTGCACAAGTCCGGGTTCGCCATAATGCCGTACGCTATTAAGCGTACGATATTATGGCCCACTACGGCTGCCAAATACCCAGGAGTTGGTATCCATTGAAGTACTCAAATGCTTGTGCGCATAGAAACTGGCTGCAGAAAAAGTAAAGGTTGAGGAGGAGCACAGCAACAGCGACTTGTTGGAGGACAGGTACCAAAGAAAAAGTGCCCAACCCAGCAATGGCAGCAGGTATCATGGATGTAGGCAATTGAGCCATGAAAAAATCAGGTAACATTTTTTCTGACTCAAAGCTCACTTCAGTAACAAACTCATTACATCTATGTGCACTGAGAACTTAAAAAGGTGTGCAATTATAGAACAATGGTAGCACAGTATGGGTGCACCCCAGGGTATTAAAGGAGCTCAGGAAAGAAATGGCTGAGTCTCTGGCTAACCTATTCAACTGGTCCCTGGAAATGGGGGAGGATCCTGTGGACCAGAGTAGGGCAAATGTGGTCCCCATCCACAGTGGAGGTGAAAAAGAGGAAGTAAACAACTGCAGACTGGTGTACTTGACATCAGTGGTGGGGAAGCTTATGGAAAAACTACAAGACCATCGGCAACATGGGTTCACGGAGGGTAGACTGTGTCAAATGAACTTGATTGAGTTCCTTGATTGGGTCACAGGGGTAGTGAATTGGGGGCGGTGGACATTGCTTACATTAACGTTAGCAAAGCATTCAACTCCATGCCGTATAGGAAGCTACTGAACAGAATGAGATGCTTAGGGCTGAATCTGGTATTAGTTAGGTGGGTGTGGAACTGGCTTAGAGACAGAAGGCAAAGGGTAGTTGTTAGTGGGGTGCCCTCAATGGAGGGCTCAGTCACTAGTGGAGTGCCTCAGGATTTGGTACTTGGGCCGCTCCTGTTTAACATCTTTATAGGAGACATAGTGGAAGGACTAGAGGGGAAGGTATGTCTGTTTGCAGATGATACGAAGATCTGCAGCAGGGTGGATACTGAGGAAGGGGTTGGAAACATGTGCAGGGACCTGGATAAACTGGAGCAATGGTCAAGAGAGTGGCAATTATCATTCAACACAAATAAGTGTAAAATCATGCATGTGGGGAGGATAACCCAAGGGGCAGAATACAGGATGGATGGCAGGTCCTGGAGGCAGCTGAGGTAGAAAGGAACCTGGGCATAATAATTTCACAAGACCTGAAGGTGGCAAAAAGTGTGAGAGGACAGTGTCAACATCCAGTAGAATGCTGGGATGTATTGGCAGGGGGTTCACTAGTAGAAAGTGGGAGGTCATAATGCCTCTTTACAAGCAATTGGTGAGACTACACCTGGAGTATGGAGTCCTGTTCTGGAGGCTGCACCTCAGGAAGGATATGGAGAGGTTGGAGAGGGTCCAAAGTCTGCCAGGTCATAATGTCGCACACTAAATAGTGTGTGACATTATGGCTAAACCTGTACAGTGCTGTAAATGAGAGCAAAGGGTGCAATACTGCATATACTAATGTACATAGTGTTGCACCATTCACACAATCCCAGCAGAGGATAAGACCTCTGCTGGGATGAGGTTCTGCTGAGCAGCTGCTGAGGCTCAATGGACTAAGCTACTGCAGCGAATAACCAGGTGTTGCATCTGGGACTGGGTTTGATTCCTGGTCCCAGACAATTTTTTTTTTTACCATTTATGTGCTTCCCGACATAACCCCCCCCCCGAGTTGAGAATGTTTATTTGAGGGGCTTGGGGGGTGCCACCCCCCTGCAAAAAAATGAGTTATGCCACGTGACAGAAATTGCTTTGTATTGGCAGTGCAATTTTACCACGCAGCATAATGTCATGTGACATGACCCCGTGCCGGTCCAAAGAAGGACAACTAAAATTATGGGGGAGGGGTTTTAACCAGTTGTTATATGAAAACAAGCTGAGGGACCTTAACATGTACTCCCTGAAACAAAGGAGAGAGAGAGAGGGGACATGACTGAAACCTTTAGATACCTCAGGGGCATAAATAGGGTACCTATGAGAGACCTTTTCCAGCTGAAGGGACACAGATTGGGGGGGTTCAGAGGTAACACTAAGAAATTCTATTTCACAGAGAGGGTGGTGGACAGCTGGAACAGACTCCTGGGGGAGGCAGTGGAGGCTAAGACAAAGGGGGGCTTTAAAACAGCATGGGATAGGCACAATGGAATTATTAGGAGGCTTAGTGTAGAAGGCAAGCTCCCTAAGAGATGACTTTTAGGTTGGGAATTTTGGGCAGACTGGGTGGCTTGGTGGTCCTTTTCTACCAACACATTCTATAATTCTATGTTTCTATCAGAGAGAAAAAGAATATAAAAAAGGAATTGTCAAACTGAAACAGGGGGAGAGCCCTCTAGAGGACAGGAGGGTGGTTGGAATAACTGCAATGTATATAGAAACATAGAAACATAGAATTTGACCGCAGATAAGGACCACTTGGCCCACCTAGTCTGCCCATTTCCCTACCTAATGGATAAGCTGCAGATCCTAGTTAACCAACAGCCTATTTCTTCCTACCCTCACTAGAATTGCCTTATGTCTGTCCCATGCATTCTTGAATTCTTCCACTGTTTTTGACTACACAACCTCCTCAGGAAGGCTGTTCCAAGCATCCACAACCCTCTCTGTGAAAACATACTTCCTCACATTACCTCTGAGCTGTCCCCCCTCAATCTTGAAATTATGCTGACAAGTTAAAGCCAACTTTCCAAAAGGTATACCCCATTGCCTGGGACTGAGTGGTTTTCAATATTATTTGTTGAACTATGAAATATGTTATGTTCAGCAGAGCAATTATTCTATTTTCTCCTGCAGATGGATTTAAATGTCATTAATCTGGTGGACGTTTGGAGGGATGGATGCTGAAATTCACTGGAGCCCAGAGACGGAGGAGAATGGGAAGCAAGAGGCCTCTGTAAGGCATTCATGTCTGAAAGACCCTTGGTGGAAGAGTGGCCTGGATTTGTGATGTTTGATTTTATGGTCACTTGGTCTGAAACAGGGGAGACAGTTTTGACTTTGGCAACAGTAACAGCTGTGATTTTATTTATTTATTTATTTATTAAATTTTGGTGACCGGGTCGGCCCACTGAGCCCCGAAGGTCCCTTTTTCAGGGGCAACCTGGGATAACAATACAAGTTATAAGAATGAACAAGGACATAAGGAACATTTGAGGCATTGTGAGTTACATCATGAGGTGGTTACAGTAAAGAAAAATAGTGGCTACAGGCATGGTTACAGGCACGGTAAAAGAAAAGCAGTGGATGCAGGCATGGGTACAGGCATGGTTATCATCATGACATGTAAGCAATTGGTAGTACTTTGCATATAGTTTATTCAGGGGTTACACGTGGCCTCTGGCAAGAAGTTTGTATAAGGCAGGTAGTAGGAAGGTTAAGCTAGGAGATGGGAGTTGGAGAGGAGGGGAGTACCTTAGGAGCTTTAAGTGCCATGACAGTGACATGCACTTGAGGTCAACAGATGGGACTTAAGCCTGGTGCGGAAGTTCATGAGTGAGGAGGAGGCCTGGACCTGGGGAGGGAGCTCTGCGTAAATGCAGTACTAACTGAAAAAGAGCTGCCATGAGGTGTTTCCACACTTAAGAGACACTGTTTATATAATTTATATTGTTAATATTGTTGGCGTTATGTGAGGTTATATACATGAGACAATTAGAATTCATCCGTCTTTTTGAATGGGCCAGCATTCTAGGACTGCTTCTTATTGCTCTCGAAAAATATTGTGGTAAGATTTATGGGCCTGAATGTCCTCAGTGAGGGACTAACATATTGTGCACTGGAGTGTGGCAAGTAGAAGAGACAACTAAACTAACATTTTTAGAAAAGGGATAAGTTTGCAATAGATTATTTAAATTTAAACTCTTGAAACGTGTTGACTTGCTTTTCTGATGCTTGGGGAAAATTGCTGGATCTTCAAAATCATTTTACTATTACTAAAACTTAAAAAACAACTGAAATCATTAAAAACTGCTTTACATTTGAACACTAAAACTGTTTAGAGCATGAACATTGTCCCCTGAATCCCCCCCAGGAATGACGGACACCATGCCAATTTGAAAGTTGGTTGCTCTTTGGCAAAGTTTATTTATGGCACAAAGGACTAGATATTTACCCGCCATATACTTTGAATTTACAATTCAATTATCATCCACAATTCATCCCAAAATTTTCTGGCTCCAGCCTCTATCCTTTTTCTGGTTCTTTCTTCCATCTTGCTTTCAGGGCCTGGACACTGTGAATCCAGCCCCCTCCTCCACACCAGAACCAGGCCATACCAGTTCCTTGGGCTTTCACCTTCCAGGCCTGGAAACTTCTGAATCCGGCACCTGGATGTATCACCCTCCCTGCTTTACCAGCATGTCTGGGTTCTTTGTCCAAAGCCCGTGTATCTTACCCCCTCCCCTTTTCTCCCCCCCACTCCCCGTTTCCCTTATTTCGCCCTCCCCTTGGGCATACATACCCCTCCCTGTCAGGGGTCTCTGCCCTAGCCCCCTGACCCAGTGCTGCCTCCCCACAGCAACCAATCATTCCTGGCCCCATGCCCAGGGCCCCTGGGGCTTGACCTGTCCATCGCTTTGTCTCTTTGTGCCAACCAGCCCCCCATCACCTTCCTTAATAAGGGTGGTTGGGTGGGAAAAAATTCCCAGCAAAAGAGGCTGCCCTGCCTGAGCCATGGCCTGTTATACCCCCATGGCCTGTGGGCAGGACCCCCTTGGGCTCCGTCCCCCAGGTAAATCCTATGGCTTTGGCCAGCCCTTGTCATATTACCCTTTCCTGCCTGGTGATGTCATCAGGTCCCTCCCCTCCTAAGCCTCTGTTCCCTCATCCCTCCCCCCTCCCCATCTATCCTAAGGAATTTATTTTCTTGGTAGGATCACTGGACAACTTGGCCTGCCTTTTAATGGCAAGCCCCATTGTCCACTGAATTTCCCCCAGAAGTGATGGACACCACACCAATCTGAAAGTTGGTTGCTTGTTGGCAAAGTTTATTTATGGCACAAAAGACTATATATTTACATGCCATATACTTTGAATTTGCAATTCAATTATCATCCACAATTCATCCCAAAATTTTCTGGCTCCAGCCTCTATCCTTTTTCTGGTTCTTTCTTCCATCTTGCTTTCAGGGCCTGGACACTGTGAATCCAGCCCCCTCCTCCACACCAGAACCAGGCCATACCAGTTCCCTGGGCTTTCACCTTCCAGGCCTGGAAACTTCTGAATCCGGCACCTGGATGTATCACCCTCCCTGCTTTACCAGCATGTCTGGGTTCTTTGTCCAAAGCCTGTGTATCTTACCCCCTCCCCTTTCTCCCCACCCGCTTCCTTATTTCGCCCCCTTGGGCACATATTCTCCCTGTCAGGGTCTCTGCCCTAGCCCCTGACCCAGCTGCCTCCCCACAGCAACCAATCATTCCTGGCCCCATGCCCAGGGCCCCTGGGGCTTGACCTGTCCATCGCTTTGTCTCTTTGTGCCAACCAGCCCCCCATCACCTTCCTTAATAAGGGTGGTTGGGTGGGAAAAAATTCCCCCAGCAAAAGAGGCTGCCCTGCCTGAGCCATAGCCTGTTATACCCCCATGGCCTGTGGGCAGGACCCCCTTGGGCTCCGTCCCCCAGGTAAATCCTATGGCTTTGGCCAGCCCTTGTCATATTACCCTTTCCTGCCTGGTGATGTCATCAGGTCCCTCCCCTCCTAAGCCTCTGTTCCCTCATCCCTCCCCCCTCCCCATCTATCCTAAGGAATTTATTTTCTTGGTAGGATCACTGGACAACCTGGCCTGCCTTTTAATGGCAAGCCCCATTGTCCACTGAATTTCCCCCAGAAGTGATGGACACCACACCAATCTGAAAGTTGGTTGCTTGTTGGCAAAGTTTATTTATGGCACAAAAGACTATATATTTACATGCCATATACTTTGAATTTGCAATTCAATTATCATCCACAATTCATCCTAAAATTTTCTGGTACTGGCCTCTGTCCTTCTTCTGGTCCTTTCTTCCATCTTGCTTTCAGGGCCTGGGACACTGTGAATCTGGCTACCTTCTCCACTCCAGAACCAGGCCATACCAGTTCCCCAGGCTTTCGCCCTCCAGGCCTGGAAACTTATGAATCAGGTGCCTGGATGTATCCCTCTCCGTGCTTTACCAGCATGTCTGGGTTCTTTGCCCCAGCCCATGTATCCTACCCCCCTCCCCCCTTCTCCTCCCCCACTCCCCTCTTTCCCTTATTTCCTCTGCCCCTCCTCCAGCTTGCAACTGATGAAGGGGTTCCCCTCTTGAGGGCTAGTATCTCAGCCCTTTTCTGGCCATCTGGGTCACTAGTTCCCTTATAGGTTGCAGGAACAGGCACATCCCAAACTCCTACAGGTGGACTCCATCTGACCTGAATACTGCGGGTTGGTTGAAGGAGATGTCCTTGTGCTGCAGGTGAACCTCTCCATCTCTATTACCACCCTGGCCACCCTCCTGTTGAGGCGCTTCCTTACCTTCTCGATCAGCCTTATGTCCTGTACCCCCCTCCATACCCTATGTGAGATGATATCCGACCACCCAGTCATCACCCTCGGCCACCACCCCTTGCGCTTCTCTAAGTCTCCCATGATCATCTGACCCAATACCCCCCATGGCAGGCTCCCTAAGTCATTTCCCCCCAGGTGCACCACAATGCAGTCCGAGGTGCCCAATTGCAATTTCAACTCCTCCATCAGAGACATGAGCTAAACCCACTTAATTCCCCTAATACCCTCCCATAACACTCTTGTATGTTCAGTGTTGTATCTTAGCTCTGCTCCTTTTGAGGTGGCCACTGCAAACCTCTTGGCCCAGTATACAAAGGAATTCCCCACTATCCAGATCTTTCTCCTGGAACCTGCCGTGGAAACAAAATAAACAGTGTGAGTTGCTGTTATTCTGTCACGTACCTCTTATAGCTTCTGGATCTCCAGCACCCCACATTTTGCACCTCCTCCACTGCAGCCCCTCTCTCTGCTGCCTCTGTGGCTGCCTCGATCCTGAATGAATAAGGGGCAAATTTGCTGGGATCCTCCCCCAAGAATACCATCGCCCTCCTGATGACCGCCCCCACTTGGGAACCCGTGACCGGGGAGCCGTCCCCATGCCTGAACAGCATCCCCCCGCCTGTCCCCGAACCGCCGTGTACTTCTCCAGTGCCCTCACAGCGCAGCTGGCTGACTGTGGTTTCCGCGCTATTGCTATTTGTGTCTCCCTCCCCCCTTGGTCCGTTTTGGACCTGGTCAGGATGATGACCACCTGGTCCAGTCCCCACAGGATATTTTCATGAGGCCACTACTTCCCCCACCCTTAATGCCCCTGCTGCCATTACTGCAAACACGGCCCAAAATAGTACCCCTTCCTAGGCTGACATGCATACCTTCCGGGTGGCTTCCAAGACTTTTATGAACAATTCCTCCCTTATTGGTTGCCTTCTGTCCAACCTAAGTCCTTGCCCCCTCACCACCTGGCCATCATTCGTTTTATGACCCTGCTGGCCCCTACGTCAGGCCAGCCCTTGTCTTGGCACACTCAGCTGATCTCAGCTAGATGCATGACAATTGTGGCACGGGCTAGCCCTTCCTTCCAGAGCTCCACCACGAACCTCCTTACCTGCTAGTCCCAGGCCAGTTCCAACTTGTCCCACCCATGTTTCCCTCAGAAACACTGAAACTTAGCCCACCCTGCTTCATAGGTGCTCAGTGTATTCTCCATCCAAGCACTCCGATACAGTGTCCAGGCTGTGGTCCTCCAACCTCCCATAACCAGTCCGGGACCCTGGTCCTGTGTGGCGCCGCTTGTGGCTTCAGCTCCTGAAACCTGTTGAGCTGTAAAAGGGACAGACTGTCAGCTACCTTGTTCTTCAAACCTTTGATGTGCTGTGCTTTGAAAGACAAGTTCAGCTGCAGGCCCAGTAACATCATATGTCTGAGGAGTCTGCTCACTGTCTCTGTTTTTCCCCCTGCCTATTGATTACCTCTACTGCCCCTCTATTATCGTACCAGAACAAGATCCATTTTCCCTTCATCCTCTCACCCCATACTTCCAGCGCCACCCTTATTGGGAAAATTTCCAGGAAAGTGATGTCCTGCAGCATCCCCCCTTCCGCCCATGCTGGCTGCCAACGTTCTGACATCCATTCCCCTCAAAAGTATGGCCCCATCCCCAGGGCGCCTGAGACATCTGTGAACAGCTTCATTGTCAGTGTTCCTCTCCCCTTCATCTTGTCAGAATGCAACCCAATTAAAATGGTCAAGACACTCTTCCCACATCCCAAAATCCTCTCTCAACCCTTTGGATACATCTACCAAATGATGTGGATGTTTTGCTTTTCCTGTGGCTCTCCCCAGTCTCCTTGTGAAAGCTCTTCCTGGGCTGATGGCCTTGCAGGCAAAATTAACATGCACCAGCAGTTGCTGTATCTGTACCAGCAGCACCCTCCTCCACCCCAGTACTTGGGGCAATAGTCCTTTGAGCCATGCTACCTTGTTCCCGGGCAGCTGAAAGCAACCCTCCTCGGTGTCCACTTCTATCCGCAAAAACTCCAATTTCCGTGATGGCTCCTCCATTTTCCTCTGTGCCAGGGGAATACCTATCCACTGGCACATGCTCTCGAAGTCCCTCAACATCGTCTGTGCCTCTTCTCTTGTTCTCCCAATAAGCAGGAAGTCATCCAGGTAGTGAATCAATCAATCAATCAATCAAAATCTTTATTTATTCAGGCGAACATCATTGAGCATAGCTCATTTACAAGATGGACCTGAGTGGTCATAACAAAAAGGTTACAGATTGTATACAAAAACATGATATTGAATAAGCACAAATACAACCATTTATGAGTGAGATAGATGTACAAATATTTACATATATACAAGGCAAAGGACAGTAAATCTAAAACCTAATAAAGGAGAGAAACAAACAGTCTAGTAGGGATAAGGCTTGGATAATGGTACATGGGTGGGCATATATGTATGAGGTTTGATGGGGAAAGGACCAGAGGAATGATAGAAGAATAGGGAGGAGCGTTAAAAGAGGGGGTGGAGAAGAGAGGTGGGTGGGAGGGGTGGGAGGACTAGGCCTTGTGGAAGCAATTGCACGAATCTGGGATTAGGCTGGTATACAGCTTTTTGAAGGATGTAAGAGGAATCAGTGTATCCATTTTCAATGACTTTTGGATAGAATTCCAGATAAGTGCCAGGGAATAACTGATTGCAGCTCTTCCATACCAGGTGCAGGTGATAGGAATCTTCAGCAGGATCAGTTTGTTGATCCTCAAGGTGTAGGGCCTGGATGTGATCCGGTTGAAGCAGTCTGAGATGTATGAAGGGAGTTTGTTTGTCAGAGCTTTGTAGATCCAGATAGCAGCATTTTTTTTTCTTCTATGTTGCAGGGATGTCCAACTGACTGCATTGTAGAGAGAGCAATGATGGGTGCTAGAGGAAAGGTCAGTAATGAATCTAATAGCTCTATGATACAGGGTGTCTAATTTGTTTAGATGGGAGAGGAGCAATGACCATAGAGGAAGTCAGCATAATCAATGAGGGACAGGAATGATGCTAGGATTAATCTTTGTTTGGAATCTTTGGTCAGGTAGTGTTTGATCCTATAGAATAGACCAAGTCTTTGTCTTAGCTTTTCAGGAGCTCTTCAACGTGGGTAGTATAGTTAGTTTATTGTCTATCCATACTCCTAGGTATTTGAATTTGTCAACATATTCCAGATTTTCACCAAGGATGGTAGAGAGTTGTGGGAGAGTGAATGATGGGATAGTGGAAGAACAGTTCTTGGTGGCAAAGAACATAGCTTTGGTTTTCTTGGCATTTAGTACTAATTTCTTTTCTAATAGGTTGTGCTGAAGGAGGGAGAATTCAGACTGTAGGAGCTCACAGGCTTTTGATGGTGAGGGATTGCTCACATATAGTACTGTGTCATCTGCAAAAGGTGGATATTAGAAAGTGAGGATTGGAATCAATATTGTTGATGTAAATGGCAAAAGGATGGGACCCAGGATGGAGCCTTGCTGTACACCTCTTAGGAGTGGTTTAGAGGTAGATAGATCACCTTCATTTTTTACCAGTTGTAATCTTCTGGAGAGATAGCATCTGAACCATTTAAGAGAGAGTGAGTCAAGGCCTATGGAGTTCAGAGAGGAGATTAGAAGATCATGATCCACAGTGTCAAAGGCTTTGCTTAGATCCAGAAACACAGCACAGGTATTATTCTTTTTGTCTAGGGCAGTCTGCCAGTCATTTGTGACTTTTGCTAGTGCAGAGATGGTGCTATGCATAGATCTAAACCCAGATTGAGCTGGATTTAGGAGATTGTTGGTATCAAGGTAGGCAGTTAACTGAGTTTACCAGCTTCTCAAGCATCTTGGATAGTACTGGTAAGATGGAGATGGGCCTATAATTATTGAGGTCCATGGGATCACCTGCCTTAAGTAATGGAAACACTTGAGCTGTTTTCCATATTGAGGGGATAGAACCAGTGGCAAGTGATAGATTGAAGAGGTGTGAGGGGGCGGTTAAGGCATGCAGAGCTACTTTAGAAAGTAGGGGTCCAGGGAGTCTGCACCTGCACGTTTGGTGGTATCTAGCTGGAGTAGAAGGTCTTCTACTTCTTTGAAGAATATTGGTTTGAATGAGAATGTGGACACAACCTTTTGACCCTCAGTAGATTGTAGGTTTAGAGATGATCTTAATAGGTTTGCAGGAGAGGAGTCGAAAGCCAGGCCAGCTGTAGTGAAATGATCGTTAAAGGCATTCAAGATATTTTGCTTGTCGGTGATTTCAGTACTATTTAATTGAATTTTGGGTGGTAAGACAGGGGAAGAAGTTTGACCTAGGATGCCCTTTATGGTACCCCAGAACCTGGAAGGGTTGTTACAGGAGGCATCTAGTGCAGCTGTGTAGAAGGCTGCCTTGGCTTTTCTTACTTGTTTTGTGCAGGAGTTTCTGGCTTTTCTGAATTGAAGCCAGTCATTTGGGTCCTTTGTCTTTCTTGCCCTTTTCCAGAGTTTGTCTCTGGCAAGCATGGATTTAAGGTCTGGCAGAGAACCAGCGACAGGATTTGAGTTTGGTTCTGACACTGGTGAGGGGTGCATGTGAATTGAGGGCACTTGTGATTATATCATTTAAGATTTGAAGAGCTGTCTCTATTGAGGCTGTGGATAGAATTCTTGCCAACGTGTGGTGTGGCACAGATCATGGAGATATCCTGAAATATTAAAGTTCTTTTTGACCTTCGTGGGAGGAATTTTGCAGGATTGGGTGGCTTGATTGTTGATCTAATGGCAGCTATGGGACAGTGGTCACTTATGTCACTGAATAGTACTCCTGCATAGGGATAATGATGAGGTTTATTTACCAATATAATATCCAGGAGTGTGCTGTTGAGAATATTCTTTGGGTTGATCCTTGTTGGTTCTTTGATTAATTGAGTGAATGACCCTCCTGTGCCCATATCTGGCCCTAAAAACCCACTATATTCAGGTGCTGAATGTCTCAAATGTGGAGCAGGCCACAGAACACCCCATGGGCATGGATTTATCAAAATATATATGCCCTTGAAATTGAAAACCCAGCAGGTCCCAATCTGCTGGCCTGATCGGTAAGAGCCAGAATGCAAACTAAATGTCTGTTTTCACCAGCCATGCCCCTCCAACTGCCTTGATTAGCGCTATGGCCTGCTCCAATGAGGCATATGTCACCGCCCTAAGGTGATCTGGGATGCTGTCATTCACCGAGGAGCCTTCTGGATAAGATAGATGGTGAATTAAATGGAATCCCCCACGTCTTATTGGGCACCACCTCAATGGGGAAATCTGGAAATGCATGCATGGGAGGGCCCTCCAAAGGGCCTTTGACCTGGCCTGCTGTGATTTTCTTTTCTTTCTTGTCCCCCACAATCCTTTCCTTCCCTTGCATTGACCCAAGGTTCTTGGCCCATGAACTTTCCTGCCCCCCTTGAAAACCCAGTGGAATACCTGTCCGGAAACCTTCCCAAAACAGTTTAGCTGCTCCTTTGTTCAGGTATCCTTTGGTCCACTCTTCCACCATTGCTAAGGAAATGAGCGTACATGCCAGCATGTACCCCCACCATCTGCACCTCTGTGTCCCTTTACCACCAACCTCGGCAGTGCTGTGCTGCCCCCTATGGAGCCTCCCCAGCCCCTGTTCTGCATCCCCCAGGGCCCCTGAAAGGGCTGCTCATAAGAGTGCCCACCATTCTGCCCCCCTCTGTGCTCCTGTTGGCAGTTGGATGCCGGATGCGACCCACCACGCTTTAAGCAGACATGTTGGAACTTACAGTTGCCCCATGTGCATGTGGCCTTGTTGTACCCCCAACATGCCCTTGCCCCTGGGGCCAGATTGTGCTTTCTCGTTTGGTCTCCCCCTGTCCCCCCGCTTCCCCGGAGAGGGCTCTGACCCACAATTTGGAGTGGGTGCAATCCCATCTAAGGTCCCCTTTGGCTGCCATTCATTTCCAGAAGGCCTTGTCATACTTAAGCCAACCAAAACCCACTTTTACCTTGTATGCTTCCCGAATGATGGACATGTATGTCAATAATGGGATTGCGAGTTCTGGCTGCTTCTCCAGTAGCAGCGCACTGTATATTATGAACCCACCCTGCCAATTCTCTATGGTCTTCCCCTTATATTTTGCTTCTTCCGCCTTATGTCCCACCACCGCCAGGGCCACTGCCATTTCTGATTTTCCCACTGAATCCTTCTGTTCATACTTCATGGCTGTGTCCTCGTCCACAAGCCCGAAGATGTTGATATACTCCCCTTTCAAGATGTTCTCCTTGATTGAGGCTGGCACGTGATCCCCGATCAAACAGCCTGGGGACCCTTCGTACAACTTCTTGTTCACCGTTGCCCCATCCCCCTTCTTTCCTGGCTCTGCCCCTTTTCCCTTCAAAGCCTGTACTGCCTGCTCCATCTTCTCAAGTCCAGCGTCCCCCATACTGCCCAGCAGCCCCTCAAGATATTCCTTCAAGCCTTTTTCATCTGTAAGGTCCCCATCATCCTTACCCCATCCAGATTCTTGTCATCCAGCTCCGGAGCAGGAAGGGGCACTGGTATCATTGCCTTGTGTGGGACTTCCTGCCTGGGTCTCTTGCCCCATCTGCCCCTGCCCGGGTGCTCCTCCCACTCCTTGCACTTTCTCTGCACCTCTTCTTCCTCCTATCTCCTCTTCACTGCTGCCAATAGCTCCATCATCTACCCCATCAGAACTGATGCCTCCTGCAGCATCCTTTCGCTGATCAGCTGAGCTTGTTTTGGTGCCATGTCTATGCTTCCATCCTTGCAGCCTGTGGGGCAAAGTGACATATTCAGATCTGTCCTATCAGCTCTATCCCCTTTGAAACCAGGTTGTATGGGCTGGCGCACTGCCTGGCCCCTTGGCCCAGTGAGCCATCCCCGAGCTCTGCTCCGGGCCTTGTCTCCCCTTGTCCGTTGCCCCAGTGGCGTACAAGCCACTGCTGTCTCGCTCCCCTGTATCTCGCTAATGCACCTTAATATTATATATATATATATATATATATATATATTTTTTTTTATAACCCTTCCCCCAGCCCTGGTGTTCCCCTGTGACAGCCCTTCTTATTATCCCACCTCAAACCCTGAGGGTTGTGAGTTGTAGCAGCCCATTTCTCCACCAGTTTGTTGGGCCTCCTCTGATGCGTGTCTCGTACTGTATTATCAAGGCCCCACACCTAAGCTTGTCTTCCTCTGTCCTGAGCATTGTGCATCTACCTCAACCATTCTGCCTGAGCCCCCTCTTCACTGGCCCGCGTTGTCGCCATTGTCAATGCCATTAAATCCCCTAAGCCTCTGCCTCTACAGCCATGTAGCCCTTCTTAGCCAACTTCTTCAGCCTCAGCCTGCCCAGCTGTAAACCCCCCTCCCTCCTGGACTGCCCCCCGACCTGTTGTGAGGTTCCTTTAGCTTTGCCCTGCACCCCCATGCTGCAAGCACCAGCTTGTTTCTTAATTTAGATGGGGCTTGGTCTTCCCCTCTCTCCCCCACCTCCAGCAGGGTTCCACTCACACTGGTACCTAGTGGGGGATCCGGGCTCTGTTCAGGCCTCCGGGCTTGTATCCCCTCCTCCTGAAACTGCCTCGTTTGGCTAGCTGCCAGGCCTGCCACTGGCCTTTGCCTGCTAGAACCCCCCCGTAGCCAAGGCCCAATCAGGAACCCCCCCCGCCCACTAGGCTGTGATGAACCATGTGGTCTCCTGGCCTCCGTCATCCCCCTTTTTGTGTAAACCGCACCCTCAAAGTGGCGTCTCTCTCCTGTGCTTCACGGGAACCACCGGTGTCTTCTCCTTCTGTGAGAAGCATCTGTAGTGGGGCTCACCCCTAAATTCCCAGCAAAAGAGGCCATCCTTCCTAAGCCATGGCCTGTTATACCCCCCATGGCCAGTGGGCAGGACCCCCCTTGGGCTCTGCCCCCTAGCCAATCCCTATGGCTGTGGCCAGCCCTTGTCATATTACCCTTTCCTGCCTGGTGATGTCATCAGGCCCCTCACCTCCTAAGCCTCTGATCCCTCATCCCTCCCCCTCCTCCTCCTCTCATATCCTAAGGAATTTATATTCCTGGTGGGATCACTGGACAACCTGGCCTGCCTTTTAATGGCAAGCCCCATTATCAGAATGTCATGGAAGAGCAGTATCCCTTGATACTTTCTGTTAGATCCCAAGTATTTAATTGAATGGTGTCAGTATTCTAGGTTTGTTATAGCATGCTTTGTTAACAAAGTGGTGAGCTTACAGAACTTGGCCATTGAACTATATTGAACTGAAATATTTCAATTGCTTAGTTAAGGTTTTGTTTAACAGCATATTTATAAACTAATTTGGAGCATCATAATAACTACTGAGCTCTCAATATGCACTTTAAAAAGAGTTTTACATCTGGACTCCTTCACACAAGGAGTAGTAGTGCTGATTTTGTTTTAAAATTGAATAGTTTCAAGTGACTTCTCCTTGAGAGAAAGAGTGTGAATGGGGGAGAGCTGTTAATTTGAAGTTCTGTATTAACAAGCATTTGTCAATGCTAATGTTCGTCATTTGGAATTGATGTTGGTACGCACAGATTGGTAGGACTATAGTTCCCAGCAGAAAGATCAAGTTATGCCACAAAGTTCACATTCCTGTTACATTACAGTGAAGTGCATACCTGTTTCCTCAATTCATGATCTGGCTTTGAAGAGTGACGATGTGGCTGTGATTCAAAGAAAATGACGGCACTGGAGCCCCACCATGGGTTGGGTTGGGGATGGGACTTTCTGGTTAGAAACTCTAATGCCTGGGCATTTGTTGGTATTTGCACCATAAATTTTCAGCATGGTCTTTTATGACCCCCACCTCATGAAAGCATTTGGGACCTCTGCTCATAAACAGTGGCACTGTGATTTTGTTAATCTGTCCCGATCGTTGGTTTCTCACAGCAACCACGCCATTCTGCACCAGATATGCAAAAACACAGTTCAGTCAGGATGTGAAAATTACAGCTGTACCACTCATAGGGAGTTGTGAAGAGAAGGCAGTGTTAAACATCCTAAGTGAAAATATTAAACATTCTTGAATGTACGAGCATATGTGAAAACTGCATAACGCACGCTCGTAACAGTCATTTAGTGGAATAATTTCAACAAAATTTCAACATAGGCATTTTGTGACCTCTACTCATGAACACTGTCTCTGTGATTTTCTTACTCTGTCCTGAATGTTGATTTTCCACAGCAACCATGCCATTGTGTGAAAATACTTCTCGGGCTGGATGTGAACAATGACAGCTGTACAGTTCATAAGGAGGTGTGTAAAAATATTACAGATCCTCAACATTACAAGTGTGCATGGAAACTGCACAGTGCAAGCTCATAAAATAGTCATTTTATGAACTTTTGTCACCAAATTTTCAACACAGGTACTTCGAGACCTCTGCTCATGAACAGCGTCTCTGTAATTTTCTTAATCTGTCCCAACACTGATTTCCCACAGTAACCGCGCTATTCTGCACCAGAAGTGCAAAAACACATTTTGGCCAGGATGTGAAAAATCACAGCTATACGGTTCATAAGGAGGTGTAAAAAAATGCCAATGTTGAAAATCTGAAGTGAAAATATTACAAATCCATGAAGTTACTTGTGTGCGTGGAAACTGCACAATGCACGCTCGTAACGCAGTCACTTTATGGACTTTTGTTGCCAGATTCTCAGCATAGGTATCTTGAGACCTCTGCTCATGAACAGTGTCACAGTGAGTTTTGTAATCTGTCCCAAACACTTATTTCCCACAGCGACCGTGATATTCTGAGCAGGAAGTGCAAAAACACATTTTGGCCAGGATGTGAAAAATGACAGCTGTACTTTTCATAAGGAGGTGTAAAAAAATGCCAGTGTTGAAAATGTGGAGTGAAAATATTACAAATTGATGAGGTTACGAGCATGCATGGAAACTGCACAATGCAGGCTCATAAAATAGTCATTTTTTTGAATTTTGTCACCACATTTTCAACATAGGCTTTTTGGGAGCCCACCTCATGAACAATGACACTGTTGTTTCATTAACTGTTCCCAAAAGGTGATTCCACGCAGTGACTGTGAAATCACCTTTTGGGACAGATTAACCAGATGACAGTGACTGAATTCATGAGGAGGGGTCCCAAGAACCCTATGTTGAAAATGTGGTGCCAAAATTCCCCAAAATGGCCGAGATATGCACCAAAGTTGAAAAAACCCTGTTTATGCCATTATACAGCTTACTGGCATTTCTTCAGTTCGTGGTGGGCTTTGAAGAGTGCAGACGTGTTCCTGGTCCACTGAAGATCGTCACACCATGCACCGGAGGTAAATATGGGGTGAGGGGTGGGGAGGTGGGTGCATAGAGGGTGGGCACGGATTGGGGGATGGACCACCAGAATCAACGAGGGACCATTTTCTAGTTTGCAGGTTTAATTTTTTTTAAAAAACCTTGAGAGAAGGTTTTCTTTTTTACAGGGACATTTGTCATGCTGGAGTGGACTCCCAGCATGCCACCTGAGTGTTTGGGGGGGCTGTAGCCAATGGAGAATTGGGCACCCCCAATGGCACATACCGAGTACTGGGGGGGACAAGGCGAGGGGGATTGGGCACCCCTCTTGGCACTCAAGAAGTTGGGGGGCATTATGCCAATGGGGAGTGGGCTCACCTGTTGGCAAAATGAACTGGAAAGGGGCATGCTGACAGGGGGATTGGGCACCCCCATCAGCACATATAAGTACTGGAGGGCGCAAGAGCAGAGGGGAATTGGGCGCCACCTAGGCACACAACAAATTTACGAAGGGGGACATTATGCCGACAGGGAGTGGGCTCCCCCATCAGCAAAATGAACTGGAAGGGGGCATGCTAACAGAGGGAATTGGGCACCCCATTCATTTTTTTTTTTAACTCTACAGGGGAAGGCCTGAGCTCAGCGCGTTCGCACTGCTGTAAGCTACTACAGTGTAAACGCGCAACCAGGAATGCAACGCAGGAATGCAACTACAAAGGACCGAGCTGTGCCACTATTGGTGTGGCTCCAGTCCTTTGAAAAGTTGTCCTGCTCAGCCCGAACAGCTGAACTTGAATCACCGCCAGCCTGCTGACTGATTTGCCAGCTGCTAACCTGCCCCTATAAATGGAGCTCTCCATTGGGCACACCCCCTGTAAAGCATCTTATAGCAATGAGTTTGTCTGTGCCTGTGAGCCATGACAAACTCAAAAAGGATCCTATGATACCTAGGGCATATTATTATTACAATAATGGTGAATGAGTATGTAGCTATTAACAGAAGCCTACAGGTAACTCTTTTAGTGCTTTCATGTTAAAAAAATTACTGTGCTTCAGTTTAACGATATCACTTGGTAATTGATTTTGATTTAACCCCTTGAATCATTGCCCCTTTCCTGTCTGGGACTAGTTTTTCTTGTCTAGAGAGGTTCAGTAAATTTGCCTGGAAAAAGAGAAAGGTAAGCTCTAAAGGGTACCAGGTCAATATAGCACTGCCAAAACAGTGCATGAATAACCACGTGGTATGAAGCATGGAAATATTTTGAGCGACAAGGGTATAATATAAGTACTAAGCTACCACTACCCCTGTCACTCACTATGGACTGCAGGAAAGGCTGAAGAAGCCTCAGGTGCCATGCTTGGTTGAGCCGCTCCCATGGTGGAGTGGCTAAGGCATAGGCACCTGAAGCAGTGAGGACCTGGAGATCACGGTTTGATTCACTGTCTTCCGATATTTTTTTTGTTTTGTTTTGTATGCTGCCAAATACTAAGTTTACCTATATAGTGAACCATGTGACCTCTGGGCATGTCTTCCCAAAGGAAAGTCATGTAGTAAACTGAGTTGCCATCATACTTCCAAACTGTGCACCAAGGGGCCTTATTCAGAACACAGAACATGGTGTCAGAAGCAAAGTCAGCCTCCAGCTGTAAATCCAAAGGCCTGCATGCAATTGGTTGTTTGGGAGCCCATCAGTGCCTACAAGAGCATGGTGTGCAGAGTTTTATTCTTTTGTAATCCCCCCCCCATCTCCACTGGTTGAACCAAGCACTGGTAATGTGACAAGCACAAGAGTCAGTAAACAAGCCCAAAACAGCCAGTCAGAGCTGCCAAAATTGTTTGCTATCAAGACTGCACAGGAAGTTAGAAAGTAACGCTGGAGCAACAATGAGACATGCTACAAGTGAAAGAGACAACTAGTGTGGTAAATCTGCCTCAATTTCTACTCCCTTCCAGACAATCCTGTGCCAGGGCAGGCATGGTGCAGCCTGACAAGATAATAAAATACTTCTCACAGCCACAGAGGGATAGAAACACGGACCAGCACTGTGGTGGGCCGAACACAACACAGTAAAGCAAAACACTGCAATAGGACAACAAAAAAGCCAAACCTGATGTATTCTAGCAAGTCAAGACTGGGCCCACTAAACGTGAACATTGCATTTTCTGTGTAACTTTACTGGGAAAAAATACTATGACTGATTTTATTGGCAACATGTGGTGAGCTATACTATTCTACCTCCAAAAAGTATAGTATTATGAGGCACTGACTTGAAGCTGTACTTTGAGCTTTGATCAAGAGACTGCTGGCTAAGGGGTTAGTATGTAGCGGGTAGGCATTAGGGTTGACAACCTCAAGGAACACCCCACCACTGATTTGCCAAGACTCTGGAGACCTAATTTTCTTTCATTTCACTACTTTGTGCACTTTGCGTTCTTCAATTCTAATGTCTCATTAATAGTTTTTTTGTAAAGAATATACAATGTATTCATTACAAAAAAACGACATTATTGCACCGGTTAGGGTTCATCTAAAAGTGACAAATATATATACAGTGTGTGTCTATACATATATATATATTATAGGGGTGCGGTCATGCCCCTATACTTGAGGTTGAGCAGGGCACTTTAATGTTAATCTTCAATTGTTGTGTTTTAATAACTTTGCAACCTTTCAACAGATTTGCACGACATTTGGAATGTGTGGGCTGGTATGGTAAATCTCTTGATTTACCAAGCTGTGTTTCAGTCAGACTTACGGTTTCTGCACAGCAAAATGCTAAAAAACACTTTTTTCACCAGTTTTGACACATTTTTTGCCCATGGTGCTGCAACCACACCATGTGGTCTTTTGTCTGAAATATGGAACGTAGAAAGAGGTTGGGTCAAGGAACAATCCAGCATTGGTTTGGTAAAAAAATAATTCGGCTCCAAAGTTATTACATTTTTAGTTTTCAGGTTCCAAGCATGCTCAGTTCACTCCAAGATTTATATGGTTATTTTTCAGACAAAGATTGGGCTCACAGTCAAGGATTTTGTAGCTCGGGGACCAGGATCCTGGTCCACCAGAAAATTCCTTGTCTGCGAGCCACCATCTTGTTTTTCAGTTTTTCCCCAAAACAAAATATTGTAGCTTTCTCCAGGGGTGACATTTGGGCCAAATGAGGCATGGGTTTTGTTCAGGGTGACCCCCTCTACAAAGCCATGCCTTTTGTTTGGATCATTTTAGTCAAAACATTGCTTTTTAAAATTTAAAAATTCTTTGACCGTGACTTGCTAACAATCCAAGTCCACGAGCTGTCAAAATCCTAGTTTGCTACTCGAGCTCGCGGTCAAGGATTGTGCTACCTCAGAGACTAGGATTTTAAAAAACTTTACTATTGCATTGCTAATGAATGGTTTGGTCCTTTTACTTGAGATTTTCAGGGTATTGAGGAGATGCCCTACAGGTGTGAATGATTCTTCTTAGGTTTTGGGGAATTAAGCAATTCCAAAAAATATGCCATCACAGAGTTGAGATTTTCCCCATAGGATAACATTGTGGTCCCCATGGTGCTTTTTGATGCCATTGTCTTGTAAATGATGCGAGACATGTATTCTGTTGATTTATGCTGCAAGCAGTGCTCATTGTCATGATTACAATGACATTTTACTTTTTTTCTAACTGCTACGGTTCCCGAGATATTGGCAAATTAGTGTTACAAGGGTTCCTTGCCCTACTGAGATGCTGTATGGCTCTGTAGCTATGTGTAAGTGGGATCACAGGGCCCAGAGGGTCCATGCTCCCACAGATGCATATTGTTAGACAGACATAGGCAACGTGGTGGGAGCACGGGGCCCACCAACACATTATTTACTAGTTAAATTACACTTTTTCAAAAAGTAAGGAAATTCATGGCAAAAATCTGCATCAGTTAGGGTTAAAACAACACAATTGAGGAAATTAAACTTTAGTGTTGAGCCCCTAACCCCCCCACACCCCAAATCCTCCACAGAATGACAGACACCTGGGTGTGACATGGGGTCGTGAGACCCGACTCTCACCACATTCTCCTTTACTGTAGCATGTCAACCTGCATACACATGGAATGGGGTGAGATTTGGGCTATATGACCCCATGGCATACCCCAGAATTTGTCAGTCTGTGGAGGATGGGGGTGTGGGTTGTTAACCCTAACATTTAATTTCCTCACTTTTGTTGCTTTAACCCTAACTGATGCACTAAATGCAGTTTTTTTGCCACAAATTTCCTTACTGTTTGAAAAAAGTGTAATATAACTAGTAAATAACATATGTTGGTGGGAGCATGGGGAGCGCCTATAGTTGATTGTATATGGGCAAAAAAGTATTTTGGGAATTTTTAGCCATAACCCAATAAATCTTGTCACTTTGGTTTCAATCTTGCTATGTCTACAGTCCAAGAGGAGCTATACCCTTGTTACATTTTTGATGATGACTGGCATTTAATTGTGGATTTGACATCATGTTAAAGTTAAGAAGTAAGGTTGGAGTATTGTGTGTACCCCCGGCATTGTTGTGGGGCTATTTATGTGTTACTCTTGTACTACTCATTAACACCTTTTTTTATATAAAGATTGTCCCTTAATGCCAAAGACGGATGGAGTTACGGCTTCTTAAGGTTTAATGTTCTCCTATGGAAATTTTAATTTTTTAATTTTTGTGTTTTTATATGACCCCTGATGTTTTGGGGGTGGGGGTGATGTGTTACTCGTATAGTACTCATGGATACCTTTTTTATATATAGATTATCCCTTAACTCCGAATATTGATGGAGTTACGGCTCGCTAAATTTGCAGTGTTATCCAATGGGAATTTTTCATTTCTTAATTTTAATGTTTGTTATGTGTCTATTTTCAGTTGGTATTTCTTAGGGGGTTACTCAGGTAGTACTCATTTGTCATACTTATTACCTTTGTCATCATATATAGCTTTTCCCTTAACTGAAAAGATTGAAAGATTGCCAGAGTTACTGTTTGTGAAAGTTGCAATGTTATCTTATGGGAATTTTCATTTTTTATCTTTTTGACATGACCCCTGAATTTTTGGGAGGTTATTATGTGTCACTTTTGTAATACTCATTGAGATCTTTCTTTTGAGAATGTTAAAGTTGAAATGTGCAGAAAACGAGAAGTCTTACTTCTTCTTTCATATGATCTAATCCTCTTTCATGAGATTTTCATGATCTCACAAAACAAGATTGGTTCATATGAAAGAAGAATGTTAAAAAAAAGTCCAACTCCTTCTTTTGTATGAACCAATTGTCTTTCTTGAGATTTTGATTATCTCACAAAAGAGGATTAGTTCATGCAAAATAAGAATGTGAAAAAAAATAACTCCAAGTTCTTGTTTCATAAGAAACCAATCCTCTTTCATGAGATTTTGATTAACTTACAAAACGTGAAAGAAGAATGTTAAAAAACACCAAGTCCAACTTCTTTCATATGAAGCAATCCTGTTTCATGAGATTTTCATGGTCTCACAAAAGAGAACTGATTCCTATGGAAGAAGAATATGAAAAAATGAAAGTGGGTGGAGATTACTGCATATGTTACACTGGTACTAGTCATTGAGACATTTGCTTTAATATATAGATTGTACCTTATCCAAACAGTGACAGAACTATGTCTTGCTAAACTTGCAATGTTATTGTATGGGCACTTTCAAGGTAATTTTGTGATGCTCTGTGCAACCCTGTATATTTGTGGGTGACTATTAAGTGTTAGTCTTGTAGAGCTCATTCAGACCTTTATGGAGCTTTTTAAAGTTCCAGTATTATTCTATGGGAATTTTAATTTTAAAATGTTTCTGTTTTTTCATATGGCCTGTGAATTGTTTTGGAGGGTATACTTGCAGTACAAAGTGAGACCTTTCTTTTGATATAAAGATTGTTCCTTAACTCCAAATATTGATAGAGTTATGGCTTGTTAAAGTTCAAATGTGGGGGAAAAAAATAAAGTCCAAGTTTTCTTTCATATGAACCAAGCCCTTTCTACTATTAAAATGTCACAACGACACTCCAAACCATCTGGGCACTAGGTGATGCCAAAACAAACAGCCACTCCCCCAGTTTTTTCACTTTTTTCACTATATGGATCTATGTAAGAATCTGCACATCTGACCAAAATGAAACTTGGCACATCAAGAGACCTTACCTCTCAGACTGCACATGCAAAATGTCATGCAAATTCATTGAAGGAGGTGAAGCTTTTAAAGTGCAATGTTAGGGGTTTAACATTAAACAGCCTACTCAGCCATAAATATTTAGTTGCACTCCTGAGCCACTATACTACATAGATATATATATTTATAAAATGGGTAGGAAAAATATGTGAAAATCGAGGTCCCTGATTGGATAAAATACAACACATGACCACGTATTATTCCACAATGACCACATGCCTCCCTCTACAACCGCACGCCTGCATTACTTTCCACCCCTCAAACCCATCTCACCAGCAGCCCAGATAAGAAAATCACTACACCTGCATACACCGACTGCCACACACACACTTGGCATACACAAACTGCCACAACCATAACCAAGTAAATCTATATAGCTGTCCCACACTGCAAACAATTATCTTGTAGATACTACCACAATTTTAATAGATTTAAAGTGATTTAAAAAAAAACTGATACGGTTGATCCTGCCATTTTTACACTATTTCAGCAATAATGACTTTCACTTTTTGTCTTGCAGTGTAGCTTGACCGAGTAGCATTCATTGTAGTAGGTCTGTTTCAATGTAACTAATCATTAATTGAATGCAGCAGGGTAATATACTGTAGTTACAGGTTTGTTGCATGCAACCACATTGCAATTGCAGTGCATATACAGTGTAGTTAGACTATAATTGCAGTGTAGTTAAGTGATATTTAAAGTGTAACCAAAACAAAATGCTGGCAAAGCATTATAATGAGCAAGGTTTTATACAAAAGAATGTAAAAGTGTTACTTTTGTTTAAAAAAAATCTGCTGAGTTTAGAGTGAGGAGAGCAAGCAAGTCGCTGGTTTCAGAAGAGTAGACGCAAGCTGAGCAAGTGTTGCTGTAGTAACAGTTACTCAGGCTTGTGTCTACTTTGTGAAACCATTGACTCAGTTGCTTTCCTTGTTCTACAATTGGTGTTTTTTTTTAAGCAAAAGTAAATGAAGTCACTTAAAACCTTGACTAGGAAACATTATTTATTGCCTGTCCTTCAGATACACAAACTGCATTTGATCAGACAGCAGACAAACTGTTACCTGTCCTGAATTACAGATGCATAGACAAAACCACCACCAGAGAATGTGTAATCAACACCACATGAGAGGCTGTACGGTCACCATGAGGATACATACACCTCCCAGCTGTGTTGCGAGGCATGATTCTTCCCCTTGTGTCTTCAACCACCCAAGAAGTCTATTTATCCCTACATAAAGGTACACCATGGAGAATGCAACAGCTCTTGTAAAGTGGATTTTAGACAATGATTAAAAAAAATAGGGGCATGGCTTAGCAGCAGACCAGGAAAGGCACTCCTTTCTAGAGATCCTGAGGAAATAACGTATAATCCGCTTAAACTAACACTTTCACTGCTTATATTGATACCTTCATGTTGAGGAGTGCAGTCGGTTACCATTCACCCAGAATGGGCAAATCCAGGAATGCAGCTCCAGCAAATGACTGCTTTAAACCAAAAACATCTCAGCCATGAGACATGAGACAGCAGATCTCAGCCTCAGGAGGATGCCTCGAGTGGGAGTGGTGCTGGCCCAGATGGGGTGGACCTATCTACAGTGAATACAACAGTGAATACGACTCTTGCACAGCTTGTGAAGACAGTCCAAGACATTGACAAAAAGTTGGATGACATCACCCCTCGAGTGGCCACTTTAAGAACCAGAGCTGACAGTCTAGAACAGAGCACCCAGTGGGCTGAAAGCTCAGCTTTAAAATCTGTGGACACAATAGCAAAATTGTTAAAAGAAAATGCCATGATGCACCAGCATCTTGACAATGGGGAAAATATGACCAGGGAATGCAACATATGGATGATCAGACTCCCTGAGCAGTCCGAAGGAGAAGAGCATTTTAGGATTTATCTACTCCACGTTTCTGCAGATTTTGGAGATTTTCAGAGGAAGAACCAGCCCTGGTGCTGGAAAAAGTCTACAGAATCACCCCTCGTAGGGCTGTGACAAGCGAGGTAGGACCACAGACTTGCCTTATTGTTTGTAGTGGTGTGGGAGTATGGGACAGAATCCTTGCCACCGCTAAACATAATTGGCCACTAAAATTGGTGACAGAGACATTTCTCATTTCCTGGATCTCTCCTACTTAACCAGATAATGTCGGAAGGCCTTTGACAAGATTTGTGCCTCCTTCTGAGTCCACAGGATCCAGCATCAGCTTCTCATCCCAGCTAAACTGAAAGTTGGATGGCAAGGACATACCTATCTTTTTAATGATCCACCCAATGTCACTAAACTGGTGCAGTGTGTATCAAAATTGAAGTGGCCGTGGAAGAGCCGGACTCATCGCAGGGAGAAGATGTAGGTACTACTTGAATTAATGGCAAGGTGACTAATGTTTCATTTTGGCCCTAGGCTGTCTTGCAGCTTGACATTGATCAGGCAGCTGTTGCTCAGTTTTGTTACTTGCCTCATCTTGTGTCTTGTACCTTTATAAATCTGTCAGTTGGACACTGACTTTTTTTGTCTTTCCCTTTCAACTTACAACTGATCCAAAACACCTGTTGGACTTCTTTATCATATCTGCAAATAACATGCTGTAATATGTAATTGATGCTTAACACATGTTTTAATCCTTATTAGCAGAGTTACCTGGTTTAATCTTTATTAGAAGTGTTAATGTTCTGCTGTTTGGTTAGAAAATCTGAGCAATGAGATGGAGTAATGGTGCTCACTGCACAGCTCAATACGAGTATAGTTTCCCACGAGGCAAACAAGCTAGCTCTACTGTTTGCCAGTAACACTATATCAATTGTTAATTAAAAGCAAATTTGGTGTACAGGGACTCACTTAAACTTGGGGGAAAAATTGGCAAAGTTGTTGGGTTATGGGTGGTCCAGGGGTTTGGCACTATGTGGGACAGATGTTAATAGATAACAGCTTAATCCACTTTTGTTCCATAAGGTGTTAGTCTGCTGAATATTTTTTTATCTCATGTAAGTAAAAACTGCATTTTTGGATGGTTTACCCTCAGGTTATGAGTTCTCATTTTGTTTCTTTATACTGTATGTGGGATAAATGTCAGCTTAAAGCCACAATGTGAATAAGGGTATCACTTTAAAATAATCCTTTTATTTTATCCCTGTAATGTTCTGTGCTGTGATTGCTGTTGATTTTTTCCAAATTTTAAGACTTTTACTATATATCCCCTATGCTGTATCTCAACAGGAGGTGTCTTTATTTTCCTTTGTAAGAGGACATTGCTGTAATCAATTAATGTATTCTCCTGGGTATTGCTTTTCTTGTATGTTTTGTGATAAACTTATAAATAAAGAGTTAAAAAAAACGGCCAGGTCATGGGAAGGCTAGGTGTGTAGTTGTACTTAGGTCATGGGGAGTATAGTGTGCAATTGTACTTAGGTCATGGGGAGTCTAGGTGTGCAATTACACATAGTCATGGGGAGTCAAGGTGTGTAATTGTATTCAGGTTGTGAGGGGTTGATGTGGGTAGTTCTGTTTTAGATCTTTAGGAGTTTAGATGTGCAGTTGCCCACTTAGATCATTGGGAATCTAATTGTGGAATCATACTTAGGTTATGGTATACAACTAGGTGTGCAATTGTATTTTAGCAAAGGGAAGTTCAAATGTGCAGCTATACTGAGGTCATGAGGAGGTCTAGATGTGCAACTGTATTTACTGTATGTTCTGGGAGTCGAGGTGTGTAGTTGTACTTAGGTCATGGGGAACCTAGGTGTGCAACTGTACTTTGGCCAAGGGGTGTCCAAGTGTGCAGTTGTACTTAAGTCATAGGAGTCTTGTTGTGTAGTTGTACTTAGGTCATGAGACATCTAAGCTTATAATTGCAATTACATCATGGGTGTCAAGGCGTGAAGCTGTAAATAGGTAATTGGGAGTCTGGGTGTACAACTGTACTTAGGTAATGGGAAGTCTATCTGTGCATTTGAACTAAATTCTTGTGGAGTCTAGATGTGCAGTTGTACATAGGTCACGGGGGTCTAGGTGTGAAGTTATATTTAGGTCATTTGAAGTCTAGGTGTGCAATTATACTCATGTCATGAGACGTCTTTGTGTGCAATTGTACTAAGGTCATGTGGAGTTTAGGTGTGCATTCGTAAATAGGTCATTGGGAGTCTAGGTGTAAAGTTGTACTTAAGCCATGGAGATTCTAGATGTGGAATTGTACTAAAGTCATGTGGAGTTTAAGTGTACAGTTATAAATAGGTCATTGGGGGTCTAGGTGCTTAGGTCATGGAAAGTCTAGGTGTGCAGCCGTACTTAGATCATGGAAAGTCTAGGTGTGCATATGTATTTAGTCTATGTGGAGACTAGGTGTGCAATTGCACTTAGGTCATGGAAAGCCTAGGTGTGCAGTTGTACTTTGGTCATGGAAAGTCTAGTTGTGCAGTTGTATTTAGGTCATGAAAAGTCGAGGGTCCTGATTCTCAAAGTGGGCTAAAATCAGTGTAAGTTGCAACAAATAGCAGTTTGTGCTGAAGCCCGGTGCATCAGGGACCCTGTTCCTGATTCTCTCTCAGGCAGGTCCCAATGGCAAAGTCCCATGGTTTGCGACAACTGAGGCCAGGTGCCGAACAGATGGTGCCCCAACAGTGATTGCTGCAAGCCACTGGGAAACCTTTTGCCTTCTCTAGACCATGGTAGCAACCCACCCCAATCTCTGATAGTGCCAGTTCTGGTAAAAATTAAGATTTCCCACCCACCACTCTCTTTACCAGTACTGGTGGCAATCAAGATTTCCCATGCACCCCTCCCTGATCCCCAATGCTGTCAGTAAGTAAAATATTAGTAATAACCTTTGCCCCCCCGATCCCCGATGGTGCCAGTAATTATAATATCATTACTAACCCTTGCAACCCCTCCCAATCCCTGATGTTATGGGTAATTAAAGTATTGTTACTTTCCCTAGCCCACCTCCCAATCCCCGATGGTGCAGGTAATTAAAATATTGTTCATTTCCCTTGCCCCCTCCTGATCCCCAATGATGCTGGAACTAGTGTGTAATATGTCCCATTCTCTTGTGGTCTAGTGGCCTCCAACCCCACCTAAGGTTGAGGTACCCCACCCAGCTCCCACCACCCAACACAGAGCGGGACTGGCAAAGCCCTCCACATCTTCGTGACTGGCCTTGACTGAATAATCATGGCACCGAGCGTATACTGTAAAGTGTACATGCACATTGCATATCAATGAGCATGTACTCATTACAGTATATGCTCATTGCAGAGATCCTTCAATTGGGGTCAATGGCAGAGGTGTGCAGAGGGCTGTGCAAGTTCTGGCTCTGTTTCGGGTTGGGGTAGCTGGGTTGTGCACACTACCAACTAGGGTGGGGGGCCACCAGGGCCACCAGGGCATGGGATATATGACACACTGGTTCCAGCACCATCAGAGTTTGGGGGGGCACAGGAAATTAACAATAGTCTAATTACCTAAACTATCATGAATTGGGAGGTGGGCAAGGGAAATTAACAATAGTTTAATTACCTGCACCATCAGGGAGGGGGGAAGACAAAGGCTAGTAGCACTATTATATTTATTGCCACCTTCAGGGATCAGGAGGGGGCATGGGATATTACCAATATGTTACTTACTGGCACCATTGGGGATCAGGAGGGGACAATGGATGTTCTCAATAGATCACTTTCTGGCACCATTGGGAATTGGGAAGGGGGTCCGCTAGAGCAGCAGGTACATATGTCTTGTATGTGGGCATTTTGGTGGTGTGTGTGGGGGGGTGGCACATCACCACACTTACACACCTATATAGAATATTGTTCTAAGTACCCTTAGACCATCCCTGGCTGGCCAAAAGGTACTTTGAAATTTGTCCTCTGGGTGTGTTTCCAGAATCCCATTTTAGGGGATGTGGCAGCTTCTGTCTGCAACATGCTCCCTTTCACCATACCACAGCCACATTTGTGGTGCAGGTGTGGTATAATTCTTGTTTGGGGCAGGCAACCTGCTGTTGACGCAGGCTGCCTTTGAGAATCAATCTCGGCACATCCTTTGGTGCAAGAGGCATTTTGCACCATTCATTTTCGCACAAGCCCCTTGTGCCATGCTAGGAGCTGTGAGAATCAGGCCATAGGTGTGCATTCATGTTTAGGGTATGGGGAGTCTAGGTTTGCAGTTGTACTTAGGTCGTGGAAAGTCTAGGTGTGTAGTTGTACTTTGGTCATGGAAAGTCTTGGTGTACTTTTGTACTTAGGTCATGGAAAGTCCAGGTGTGCATTTGTATTTAGGCTATGGGGAGTCTAGGTGTGCAGTTGTACTTTGGTCATGGAAAGTCTAGGTATTCATTTGTACTTAGGCCATGGGGAGTCTAGTCGTGCAGTTGTATTTTGGCTATGAGGAATCAAGGTGTGCAGTTGTACTTAGGTCATGGAAAGTCTAGGTGTGCATTTGTACTTAGGACATTTAAAGTCTATGTGTGCAGTTGTACTTAGGTCATTGAAAGTCTAGGTGTGCATTTGTACTTAGGTCATGGAAAGTCTAGATGTGCATTTTTACTTAGGTCATGGAATGTGTAAGTGTGCATTTATACTTAGACTATGGGCAGTCTAGTTGTGCAGTTGTATTTAGGTCATGGAAAGTCTAGGTGTGCAGTTGTACTTACAGTAGTTCATGAAAAGTCTGCGTATGCATTTGTACTTAGACCATGGAAGGTTAGGTGTGCATTTGTTCTTAGGCCATTGAAAGTTAGGTATGCATTTGTACTTAGGCCATTGAAAGTTAGGTGTGCATTTGTACTTAGGCCATTGAAAGATAGGTGTGCATTTGCACTTAGGTCATTGAAAGTTAGGTGTCCATTTGTACTTAGGCCATTGAAAGATAGGTATGCATTTGTACTTAGGCCATGAAAAGTTAGGTATGCATTTGTACTTAGGCCATTAAAAGTTAGATGTGCATTTGTACTTAGGTCATAGGAAGTTAGGTGTGCATTTGTACTTAGGCCATTGAAAGAAAGGTGTGCATTTGTACTTAGGCCATGGAAAGTTAGGTATGCATTTGTACTTAGGCCATTGAAGGATAGTTGTGCATTTGTACTTAGGCCATTAAAAGTTAGATGTGCATGTGTACTTAGGTCATGGGAAGTTAGGTGTGCATTTGTACTTACGCCATTGAAAGACAGGTGTGCATTTGTACTTAGGCCATGGAAAGCCTAGGTGTGCAGTTGTACTTAGGTCATGAAAAGTCTAGGTATGCATTTGTACTTGGGTCATTGAAAGTTAGGTGTGCATTTTGTACTGTGGCCATGGAAAGTCTAGGTGTGCAGTTGTACTTAGGTCATGGAATGTCTAGGCGTGCATTTGTATTTAGGCTTGGGGAGTGTAGGTGTGAAGCATTACTTAGGCCATGGGGAATCTAGGTGTGATGTTTTACTTAGGTCATGGAAAGTCTAGGTGTTCAGTTGTACTTAGGTCATGGAAAGTCAAGATGTGCATTTGTACTTAGGTCATTGAAAGTCTAGGCATGCATTTGTATTTAGACTATGGGGAGTCTAGGTGTGCAGTTGTACACAGATCATAATGAATTTACATGTGCAATTGTACTTAGGTCATCTAAGACCCAATATTCTAAAGTTTGCGCAACGGGCAAAATGTTTGTTCCCCATTTGCCTAGGGTTTGTGCCAGTGCACAATACTCAAGGGGGCCTTTTGCATGTGCTAACATGGTTAACGCATGCCCAAAAAATAAGATTTGTGGTGGGCAAAGGGAGGTGTCGGGACAGGAATAACAGCACAGTGCAATATTCAGCACATCTGTGCAGCTCAAAGGGGTTATCGAAGGCCACTTTGTGGAGTGAAAATACTGCCAGTCAAATACCCAACTCATGTCAGACAACCCTGACGACCATCAGAGCAATGGCAGCAAACAATCAAGGAGGCAGTGGGGTAGCACACCTGCTCCTTGATGAATGGTGACATCACCCACCTTCTGAACCCTGGCCACATTGAAATAAAGTATGTCCGTGGTATTCAGTGTCCCATCCACACTCTGATCGTCATCCCCAAATGTGTAAATGTGGTCCTTAGTGCCTAAATGCTTAAGCAAAAAATAAGAGAAGCAAAATCAGATTGCTTCCTGTCTAATTCTGAGTCAGAGAAAACTAATCATCCAAGAGAATTTTGGAAGATGGTTAAAAAATTACGGGGTAATTAATCAACCAAGTTGCCCAGTTCCCTTTTGGTGGATGGAACCCCACAAGTTACTTCGGATGAAGTAGCAGACATGTTTAATGAAATGTATGTTAACATGTGAACATTCCTGGCTGATGTCCTGCCATCCTCCTGATAGACAGAGAGTAATTCAATGGGTCCAATGAAAACAGGCCAACAACTCCTGCTGCTCTAGTTTTTCTTTTATACCCATTTATGTAAGTCAGGTCTTAGAAGAATTACTGAAATTAGACACAAGAAAGGTTCAAGGTGAGGATGGCAATCCGTCCTACTTTTTAAAGCTGGCTACCCCAGTGAGCTCCCCTTACTTAACCATCATCTTTAATCTTTCCTTGCAAACTGGGGATTTTCCCCAAGCCTGGAAAAGGGCAAACCTAATTCCCATCTATAAAAGTGGCCAGAAAAACATCAAGAGTAATTATAGACCTAAATCATTACTTTCTGTTGTCTCAAACATTTTTGAAAAACTATTAGTTCATCAGCTAAATCAGTATCTAGTGGATCACAAATTGTACAATACCTGTCAGTGAGGATTTAAAGCACTCCGCAGCACCTCTACTGCACTAGTAAAAGATGTGTCGGACATACAGGTAGCCATGAACAGGGGTCTCATGGTTGGGGCCATATTTATAGATTTATCAAAAGCTTCTAACGCTCTGAAACATGATGTCTTGATTAACAAGTTGCAATCTATATGCGTCAGCCATGGGACTCTGAAATGGTTCCATGGCTACCTATCTGAAAGACAGCAATGAGTAACGTTGACCAATACTTTTAGTTCTGGTTATTTAACAATAAAACAGGGGTTCCCAAGGGATTGATCATGGGGCCTTTATTATTTAACCTGAATACAGATGGTGTCTGACACCTATTAGGGGGTGTCCAGCATCATTTGAATGCAGGCAATACTATTCTTTACATTGAGGGTTGTTCCATTAATCAAATACAGGAGACACTCCAGAGTGATTTTAATAGGTTACAAGGTTATGTTTGTGAACATGGCCTGGTGTTAAATTCTATAAAATACCACTTAATGTTATTTTTGGTAATAAACCAGAAGCTATTCAACAAGTTCAGAAAATAAATACCCTAGATAATAGAGCACTTGACATAGTTGATTCCTACAAATATCTGGGAGTCTGGGTTGACTCCCAATGTAAATGGAATACTCACATAGATTATTTAATTGGTAAATTAAATAGAAGGTTGGGGTGTTTATATAAATACAGACGGTATATATCCCACAGGATACAAGATTAAAAATAGTCTACAGTTATTCCTCAGTTTGATTATGGAGACATCTTGTTTGGGGGGACATCTGGGCTATTGTATCATAGATTGGATGTGATCTATAGCAGACTTGCTTGGTATATACTAGATGCTCCGTGGAACATCCATTACTGTTTTCTTTATAGAGCTCTAAATTGGACAAGTTTATCCGAATGTCAAAATATTCATATTATTCGTTGGGTTTTCAGATGTTATCTCAATAAAGTACCTATTTATCTGTTAGATGTAGTAAAACTTAAAAATGCAAAGAGAGACTTATGTTCACCTGAACTGATTGAATGCGATGTGCCTGTTATGAAAACAGTGAAAGGAGACTCAAATTTTACTCACCTAGCTCCTAAGTTATGGATTTATCACACCACCTATGGCTACAGAGAAACGTCCTACACTAGAACTCTATAAAGATCTGGTTGATGAAAAATGCTGCTCTACCCATAGGTTTTCTGCAATCAATCTATTTATACTTCTTTTAAATCTGTACCTGGCTTTAATATGCACTGACTGTAAACTTTGTATAATGTTTTATTATGTGTAATTTGTTTTGTTATTTTATGCTTATGGGACCCCATTGTAAATGAGCCTCGTCTCAACTGTGCAGTCCTTTTCTGAACATCAGAATAAACGTTTATTACTACTACTACTACTGGTCCCTCCAACTGATTAGTGGCCTGGTAACTGTAGAAATTGTCCCTGGTGACTAATGGTCCTCCCACCTACTGATCCCCATCCGGTGAAAGCCAAACACTGTCCCTGGTGTCTAGTGGTATCCTAACCCTCTGATTGCCATCCCTGAAAATAGAAAATATTTTTCTGATTTTTATCCATCCCCTCAACTTCTGATCAGCATCTCATATAATTGTAAATAGTTCTCTGGTGTCCAGTGGTCCCTCCACAGTCCCAGATCCTGTGGAAATGATCATATTCCCTGGTGTCCAGAGGTTCTCCCTGGCTCCTGATCCCTGACCCTGTACAAAGAATCATATACCCTGGCACCCAGGGTCCCATCCAGGTCCATAATCCTGATCCCCAGCCCTGTGAAAATAATGATAGTCCCTGGGGTCTAGTGGCCCCCACACTGTGGGCAGGGACAAATACACCCTGCCAACCACCTTACCTGAAGTGATGGTACCACAGATACCATACAGTGCCCAGCATAGCCCTCCTCACACCTCATTGGCCAGCCACTGTACAGAATGTCAGGGAGCACATGTCCTATATATTGACATGGCCGCACATCCTCTGTACTGTACTGGGAATGAGTTACCTGTGGATTATACAAGGAGCATTCTCCTTGTGCAGTAAACAGGCTGCGCACTCCATCTACAGTAGAGAGAGGATACATGACCAGTATAATACATAGAATGCACACTATCTGACATTCCACACGGTAACCAGTTAAGGAGGTGTGAGCAGTATGAGCAGGGCCATGTCAGTCACCACACCGTATCCATGGCACACTGGTACAGGGATGAGGATCTGTGGGGGGGGGATGGCACTAGACACCAGGAAATATGATTATTACAACAGGGGGGATCAGAAATGGGGAGACTACTAGACATCAGGGACTATATTTTGGGGGGGATGGTGAACGGTGACCAGAAAGGGACCCCTGGTTGGCAGAAACCTATTTACAAATATACAGGTTGGTGATCGGAGGGTGGGGTAACCGCTGGACACTAGGAACATCTTTTAGCATATATGGGATGGCAATCAGAGGGTGGGAGGACCACTGGACACCAGGAAAACACTTTCTACTTTATGGAACAGTGATTGGTTGGTGGGTGCAATGCTGGACACCAGGGAAATATTTTTAACTTTACAGGATGGCATTCAGAGAGTAGAGTGACCACTAGGCACCAGGGTCATATTTTATTTTTATGGGGATGGGTGCTTGGAGTGGGGGCGGGGCCAGTTCCAGGGACACAAACCTGCCACTGCTTTCCATGCAGAACAGTCCATAATGGCCATGCAAATGCCCCTTTGCAGCTTGCATGCCCAATGGAGTCATTTGTATGGGGCTGTCTGAATGTCATGTTGTGAGCTACTGGCACAATTGGGTCTGATGTCACTGTTCCCTGCACTGGGTGGGATCCTTGTTGAGCAGCACTGCTCAGCTTAGTGCTGCACTGACATGCCTCTATATTCAGTTGGATAGTGTCAGTGTGCTATCCAACTAAATACAGCATCCTCAGGGTAATAGGTAATGGGCAAGAAAAGCACAAAACTTTGTTCTCTGTTTTGCCCAGTTTTGAATATCAGGACCCTTTAGTCTATTTGTGCAGTTGTACTTAGGTCATGGGGAATCTAAGTGTGCAATGTTACTTAGGCCAAGGGAAGACTAAGTGTGCTATTGTACTATGGTCATAGGAAGTCTAGGTGTGCAATTGCATTTTGGTCATGGAAAGTCCATGTGTACAGTTTTATTTAAACCAAGGGAGTCTTGGCGAACATTTGTACTTAGGTTATCAGGAGCCTAGTGTGCAATTTTTCTCAGTCAGTGGGGAGTCTCGGTGTGCAATTGTTCTTGCTGTAGGTTAATTGGATTCTAATGTGCAATTTTTCTCAGTTAATGGGGAGTCTCAGTGTGCAATTGTTCTTACTGTAGGTTAATTGGATTCTACTGTGCAATTTTTCTCAGTTAATGAGGAGTCAAGATGTAAAATTGTTCTTAGGTCGTGTGGAGTCTAGGGGCTTGATTTTCAAAAGGCAAACTATGACATAAGGTGCCTGCACCAAACAGGGATGAAGCAAGTGGCACCTTGCGTTATAGTTTGTGGCATTCCCAATTTTCAAATGTTAGCTGCAGTGAAATTGGGATGTGATGTGGCAAAGCCCCCTGCACCACCCATGTGGCAAAAGTTCCCATGCTCCAAGTCACCAGAGTGGTTGTGCCACAGTGAGGCTGCATCATCCCCTTATTTGCTATTCTAAAAGCCCTGCCATGGTCACAACTGGGAGAAGTCTTTAGACCAGCTAGAAAGTGGTCTAAGGGCCATGGATTGCTGCCTGTCATGGTTGTGATTGGTGGGGTTGCAAGGAGAGGACCAGGTGGCAAAAGAAGCATAGGGGAAGACCATGGGAGCAACTGAGGCATGGCGGCAATGTGCGAGAAATGTGGTGGCACCCTATGGGCATGCCCCATGCTATTATAGGCAACTAATCAGCCCGGGTATTGGGGCTGGCAAAAAGGTACTGGGACCCGGCATCAGAAGGATACATCCCTGGCACCTGCCCCATAGGTGCCACTGAACCTAACACCATTGGTGGGCAGCATGGTTTCAGGTTGCAGGGTGTACGTGGTGGCTGGAAACAGTCCCTGGGCACTGTGATAGACCCCTGGTACCAGGCCCCTCATGTGGAGGCAGGCTGCTGCCCACTGACAGTGTTGAGGTCAGTGGCACCTATGGAGCAGATGCCCGGGCTATATCCTTCTGAGGGTGGGTCCTGGTACCTTTCTGCCAGCCTTCCCATTCCCCAGCAGATCAGCTGTCTGTAGTAGCACGAGGCACCCATGCAGGATGCCACCTCATCCCCCACATGTTGCCACTGTACTCTTATTGTCCCCAAGGTCTCTCTCCATGCTTCTTCTGACCTCCAGTCCCCTCCTGGCAGGTGCTCCCCCTACCTTCATGGCCCCTTGAGTGCTGCGCTGGGTGGGCGATTGACAGATCCTTCCATCAAAGCCTGCAGGTGCACCACTACTTTGGCACAACACTGCAGATGCACGTATCTTGGGTCTTGGACTCAAGGACACACATTTTTTTTAAATATGGTGCAGTGTCCTTGATGCACCCTGATATTGCTGCAGCTCTAGTTAACTACAGGCTGTCAATCCATGGGTGTGTACACTACACAGTACGTGCTCAGGGACACTTCAGTCCATGGCAAGCCATGGAGGTGGGAGGAAGGCTGTGCAGATCACTGGCTCTATTTCATGGAGGGGGGAACAGGGTGGCGGGCTCTACCTATTGGGGTGGGGGTCCACTACATCACTAGGGAATGGGTGTTATGTTATAATTATATATGGGCAAAATCAGGGATCAGGTAGGGGGCCCACTAGACTACCAGGGAAGGGGTGTTTACTTATTTATATCTATGGGCAACATCGGAGGTCAGAGAATGGGGTCCATTAGACCACCAGGAAAGGGATGTTTATTTATATATTTACAGGTGACATCAGGGGGTCAGGAGGGGGGTCCAGCAGACCTCCAGGGAAGGGATTTAATAAACTGCACCAGACTTTCCCTGCCTGCAAGGAACGGCAAAGCCGCAAATTTTCACCCATCCGCCCATCCCCCTATCCGAGCATTATTTTTATAGCCCACTAGCCCTGCCCACAGCCTTCCATTGGTCTGGCCCATACTGAACAGGCATTTCTTTTTTTTCTCCTGCCTTTAGTGAAAGAAATACATCTCTTGCATTCTAGATACACTCCATCTTTCCCCTCCTCTAAGTAAAGATCCAATTAATTAAACATGGCATTGAGGCGTGTTACTGCTAGGACTATACCCAACTGCTTTCATCGAATACTGACTACCAAGATCTTGCTGCAGTAGCACCTTTTGCATAAAATTTGAGGGCTTAAGAGATACTGGTTGGCAGTTCCCGTGGTGGTTTACCTCACTTTGTGTAAAACAAACATGGGTAGTATCATCTGGCTTTGCCTACTAGCTAACATCCTTCTGCTACGTAATATAAATGAACTCCCTGACAGACCCGATTTCATTATAGAGACATGTCCTGCGCCACCGGTCCCCACACATAATAAATATATGTATTTAATATGCTGCCCTTGTCTGCCCCTGATTCACTCGAAGTATGTTGTTACTACCAACAGTGGTACAGCAATCTACTCTGCTAAGACTGTCCCCAAACCTCAGGCACCCAAACAATGCACAGGCTGTTACTACCCTGCTTGGATCCTAAGCTACGTATCTATAGGGCAAAGCAAGAGGTCGACTCGATCCCTGGATCCATGCGTTTTAGCCTGTAGCAAATGCAGAAAGACCCGTGCTTTTAAAAATCTCCTTGTCTATCTAAGAAGAATTCTCCTTCTACTACTGTGCTCAGGAGACATCGAAATTACTCCTGGCCCCACAAGGTTGCTCTCATCACCGTCCGAAATTACCACTCTGAAAGGAATCAGTTTCCTGCATGCCAATATCTGCAGCCTTCTAAAGAAGTTGGAATCTGTCCAGGCCTGGATTATTCACACCACTCCAGATATTTTTGTGATCTCTGAATCCTGGCTTCGGGCATCCACGCCGGACAGCGAGGTCAATATCCCAAATTATCTACTCTTCAGAGCAAACAGGAAGACTGGGGGGGTAGCCATTTATGTTAAAAACAAATTCACAGTATCTGTATTAGATGCTACCTCCGTTGCTGGAGGATTTGAATGCCTGTCCCTCAGAGTTGAAGCATCTCACTCGGTGGCTTTCCGCATAATTGGCTGCTATAGACCTCCTGCAGCAGGACCACAGCTCTTGACTCACCTGTCATCACAAATGGACGCAACACCCATGGAGACAATCCTATCAGGTGACCTAAACTATGACTGGCTAACTAACGGATCTCTACCCCTAAAACGATTCTGTGACTCACATGGGTTCACCCAACTTATAACTGAACCAACTCGCATAAAATCCAATGAGAAGCACCCTCTTGGATGTGCTTCTTGTCAACAAACCTCAATACTTTTCACATGCCGGTATCCTACCAGCTGATGATAGTGACCACTGCATAATAGCTGGCATCAGAACCATCACCAAACCACTATCCACATCAAAGTTCTCTACCAAAAGATCCAAACGGAACTTCGACCCCATGGCTTACTTCAATGATCTAAAAAACTCCTTGCTCTGGCAGAATTTCTACCTAGCTAAATCAGTGAGTGAGGCCTATGATGTTTTGCACGAAATCATAGCCAGTGCCCTTAATACCCATGCTCCTTTGATCAAAGCTTGAATAAAAACCAGGACCTGCCGTTGGTTTTCACCAGACCTGAAGAAAGTCTTACTCAAAAGAGACCAGCTATGGAAAAAGGCCCGAAAATCACATGCTGATGTTGACTGGTGTCTCTTTAGGTCAGCTAGGAATGTCTGCTACAAAATGATCAGAGAACTAAGGCCATTTATTACCAAAATGAATTGTTCTCTGCATCCACCAACCCTACCAAATTCTGGTCCACTATAAAGGAACTGTCTGGACACTCACCAGGCAGTGTGCTACCATCCAAAATTACGATTGACAATGTCACTGTCACCGACAGATCTGAAATTCTCCAAGCTTTCAATAACCATTTTGCCACAGCAGGCATGGCATTCGATAATGCACCAGTAAGCAGTCTTCGTCCGTTGCTCAAAGCCCAGCCACCCGAACCAAATAACAATAGTATGACTTTCTCCTTTTCCTCAATCAACATAAAAGAAGTTGAAGACCTGCTGCTACAGCTAGACACCAGGAAAAGCACAGGAGCCGACTCATTCGACCCATACTTTCTGAAAATAGCTTACCACATACTTGCCGCACCTATTTTGCACTTATTCAACCTGTCCCTAACCCAAGGCTCTCTCCCCACGGAATGGAAAACTGCTCATGTTATTCCTCTTTTTAAAGCAGGGGACTCAAGTGACTTGAACAACTATAGGCCAACCTCCCTACTACCTATACTTTCGAAAATGCTGGAAAAAATTGTGGATACACAGTTGAGATCATTCCTAGACAACTCTGCATTGCTTCACCCCATGCAGTCCGGATTTAGAGCTAAGCACAGCACTACTACGGCACTGGCCAAAGTCACTAATGACTGGCAACGGGACCTCGACAAGAAAAAATTTGTTTGTGCAGTGTTTCTAGATCTCAGCAAGGCATTCGATACCATCGACCACTGCCTACTTCTCTCCACTCTAAATACTATAGGTTTGGACTCAATCTCACTGGATTGGCTCCAGGACTACCTCACTGATAGGCAGCAACAAATCAAGGCTGAAGAAGAACTTTCTCCACTCAAACCAATAAAAAGAGGAGTTCCTCAGGGATCCATATTGGGCCCCCTACTGTTCACTATCTACATTAACAACCTGGACTTGGGAATCAAGAAAGCCAGTATCCACTTGTTTGCTGATGATACAGTGCTCTACCTAAGTCGTGACTCTCCTGGAGCCGCATGCTCAGAACTTCAAGCCGAATTCAATACTCTGCAGAACCAGCTCATCAACAAAAAGTTATTGCTAAATGCAAAAAAAACCAAGGCCATGCTGTTTTCACCATCCAGCTCTGGGGCCAAATCCGCACCAGCTGGTACAGTCCCTCCTATAACAACCCTACTAGGTGAAAAGCTTGAGTTCGTAACTAAATTCAAATACCTGGGTATATGGCTGGATAACAAACTCTCCTTTATGGAGCACACAGAAGAATTGATGAAAAAGCTAAGGCAGAGGTTTGGCCTCTTTTACAGAATTAAACATCTCCTGACAGCAGCCGCAAAAAGACAGCTTGTTCATTCTACATTCCTTTCATTAATCGATTACGCTGACATCATCTATGGCCAATGCTCTGTTTCACACCTTGCAAAACTGGATGTACTGTATCATAGAGCATAAAGATTCATAACTGGCCTCCCATCCTCCACACCACTGCTCGTTATATGCTGCAGTAGGGTGGCCTTCTCACAATACAGGCGGCATAGAAATGCAGCTCTCTGGATACTTGAGCACTCACCAACAAACTCCCTGACTACATTGTTGCCTGCCTCCCATTGTGTCCGCCAAGCAGCTATGCCATAAGAAGCCACTCACTAACTTCCCTAAAAATTCCCAGGATCAGTAACCGCTTTGGTAGGGCAGCTATAAGCCATGCTCTGCCCACACTCTGGAAAAGGATACAAGGTTCACTGAAACTTAGCTCTCCTGTCAGTATTGCCATGTTTAGGACCCTTTATGACAAAACATTTGTCGAAATCTGTAAATGTTTCCATAGTACCTAGCAGTCCTGATGGTGGTTCACGCTCTAGCCTCACCATATGCAGCTACGAACCTAACCCCTCTCCTCCCTACATAAATCTGTTCAGCAGTCAGCTGCCATGCTGGCCATTGGAACCATGGGCATTTTTCTTTTTCCTCTCTCTAATCCCTTATGCCACTCAAATAATTGAGACAGTTTTCATCATGGGCTCTTCTGAAGCCTTGGTCACCACCCATGCACTGAACCAATTTCTGGGGGCTGTAATGTTATTAATTTGTACCTTCCTGTAGAGCCATGGATAAATGTGCAACTCTAAACTCTATGTCTTTGAAGATTGTAAATACCACAATAATGTCATGTGATCCCATGTGAATACTTGGAATGTATTTATTGCACCTACCACCTGTTTGTAAGTTTGTGTTTTTTTTTACATGGTATACTGCACCTTTAATCTATGTGTGTATAATTGTCATTTGACAACAGCAGGTCCACCTTGTAAATGAGCTTGCTCAACGGTGATCACCTGGATAAATAAAGATTTGATTTGATTTGATTTGAATATTAGTTGTAAGGACGGGTGACATCAGGGAGGGAGGACCATAGCACATTGCCAGCCTGCTGCAAGATGCTCAACTCTACCAGAGGGATTATTTATAAGTACCCTTAGACCAGCCCTGGCTGGTCTAATAGTTAGAATTTCTCCATCTGGGAGAGTCTGAGAATCCCACCTTCGGGGATGTGGCAGCTTACATCAATGCCATGCCCCCAGTGCCATGCCACAGCCTATTTTGTGGCACACAGGTGGTGCAAGCCCTACTTGGGGCTGGCAGCCTGCAGTTGATGCAGGCTGCCTTAGAGAATTGCTCCCAGCACATTGTTTCATGCAAGGGGCAATTTGCACCATGCATTGTGGCACAAGCCTCTTGTGCTGCACTGGGAGCTTTGAGAATTGGGCCTTAGATGTGCAACTGCACCTAGTTTGTGGTCAGTCTAGGTGTGCAACTGTAATTAGGTCATGAGGAGACTAGGTGTGCAATTGTACTGAAGTCATAAGAAGTCTTGATCAGCAATTGTACTTAGATCATTGGGAGTCTAGTGTGAAATTGTATATAGGTCATGGGGAGCCTAGTTGTACAGTTGTACTTAGGCCAAAGGGAGTCCAGGTGTGCAATTGTACTTTGGTCATGGGGCACTGCAGGTGTGCAGTTTTATCTAGATTAACAGTGTCTTGGTGTGCAACTGTACTTTGGTCATGTGGACCAAACTGTGCAATTGTGCTAGATCTTGGGGAGCCAATGTCTGCAATTGTACTTAGGTCATTTGGAGTCTGGTGAGCAACTCTCCTGGTGGTCTAGGTGTGCAGTTGTACTTAGGTCATGGGAAGTCTTGGTATGCAATTGTACTCACTCATGAGGAGCCTAGGTGTGCAGCTGGACTTGAGTCATATGGAGTCTAGGTGCGCAGTTATACATAGGTCATGGGGGTCTAGTTGTGCAATTTGTACTTAGGTCAGGGAGAATATAGGTGTGCATTGTACTTAAGCTAAAGGGATTTTAGGTGTGCAATTGTACTGTGGTCATGGGGAGTGTAGGTGTGGAATTGCAATTTGGTCATGGTGAGTCTAGATGTGCAATTTTGTTTAGGCTAAGAGAATCTTGGTGTGCAACTGTACTTAAGTCCTGGGGATCAAATTGTGCAGTTGTACTTAGATATTTGGGAGTGTAGGTATGCAATTGTATTTAGGTCCTGTGGAATCTAGGTGTGCAAATATACTTAGGTCATGGGGTATATGTGTGCAATTTGACTTTGGTCATGAAGGTCTTGGTGTGCGGTTGTAGTTTGGCTATGGAGTTCTGCTATGCAATTTTACTTGGTCATTAAGAGCCTAGGTGTGCAGTTTGACATAGATCTTGTGGAGTCTAGGTATGCAGTGGTACTTAGGACATGGGGGTCTAGGTGTGAAGTTGTACTTGGGTCAGGTGGAGTCACTGTGTTTAATTGCTGTCAATCATGAAGAAGCTAGGTATGCAATTGTACTTACAGTAGGTTATGGGGAGTCTTGATGTACTTTTGTGCTAGACTAATTACACACCGTGTAAATCCTATTGCTCAATCAACTTGATTCTTTTTCCCCAACCTATTTTATAGTAAGCTATTGCTTGACTTTCAGTCACACACTTACACAGTAACATAGTAATTTAACATCAAAAGACACTCTTGGTCAATCATGTCTACCTCTTGGCTTCATACGCAGGTATTAATAGTTAATTTGTGTAAGTATGTACTTATTTAAAGGGGTTTACCCACTGTTACCACTGATTACCTTAGTAAGAAGAAATATGCCCAAGCTTGACTTACTCCCTGTATCCACTGATTCCCTTGGTAAGAAGAAATATACCCAGCTTGACTCTACTGTCTTGATGTTCACTGCCTCTGCTGGTTGGTTGCTCCATAGCCCACTAGGTAATCTGCTTCCTAATGTTATTCCTTAAGGTAACACCTTTCAGCTTTAATTTTTTTTTTTCACATGTCCTGCAGAAGCACACATGATCTACATCTCTGTTTTGTTATGCCTGGGTCCCACACCCCTTGCACCCTCATGCACATGCCAGTTACAGATGTTTCATTATTGCTGTGATATTGCTGTATTAAACTAACATGTAGTAATAGGTACCCACCATACAAGTATGAGTACTAGGGATCTTGCTTGCTAATTGTATACACTATACAGTATACATTCATTTTATAGTGTCATTTCCTTATTTTCTGATATATGCAATATCATATATATTCATTTTGCTTATAGTTTCATTATGTCTGCTGTGCCTGTGTTTTACTGCTGTGCATTTGCTTATATGAGGCATATGCGCTTTAACTAACACTACTCTACACTAACTTGTTTTTTTTCTCTTTTAGATATTTCCTGAAGAAGACCTAAGGTCGAAACGTAGATTTTTAACTCTATTTTCTATTTTCAGCGTGCATTTAATATAACCATTTTGTTTTGCTTTTAGACCACATGCTGACGCAGCGCCTTGTCTTTGTTTTTTTACAATTTATATGCGCTTTAAGCCTGCTGTCATAAGCATATCCTTTTTACCAAAGTATTCTTTTGTAGTGCCCCAGGGAAATTGGGAGCGCCAAAGAAAATAAGAGATCCTAAGAGATATGAGGGGTCAGACAGTTATGGGGACACTGGCAGCTTAAAGCTGAACCCTTGACTTCTGAAACACAGAACAGGCTAAACTCCAGCAGACAATCCTTGAAGTCTAAATTCAGGGTTTTAAAAGGAAAACCATTTTTTTTCTTTCCTCCCTCCCCTTTCCCCCTGCTCAAGACCGACACCCAGCCAGCCAAACCAGTTGGGCAACATTCCTGTCCTCAGTGGAGAAGGAGGCCAGGTTGAGCCCTCTCAGCCAATCCCTGTGGCTAGGGTAGATTGAAATCTGGAGATTTTTTTGTTTAAGACACTGACCCAGCTTCAGGAGGCTGACCTCTGGATGAAGGAGCCAATCCCCTGGCAGGTAGCCAGGACCACCCCAGCCTAGAGGAGGCTCTTCACAGACTGGAGAGAGTGAGAGAAAGAAAGTTTGACAAGGGAGGGTGAAGGACAGCAAGGCAGTGGATGTCAGCTTCCCTGTTAGGAGGTTGAAGCGAATCCCCTGGGTCCCTTTGATGTAACTCCCTCCAGAAGATCCCCAGTAGCAGCCTTGGTCATTTTTTTGCAGAAGTCTGCCCTCTAGTCGGGTTCCCCAGTGTGTTGAGTCAGTTCATTTGGCCAGTGAACCTTCCATGCAGCAGTCTCCAGGAGAAGAAGCCTTATCACTCCTTCCTGGTTGTGCATTCCCCAGAGGACAGAAATCTTGGTTGAACTCTATGGGTAAGTAGGCTGTTGGTCAGCATTTCCTTTAATAATTAGTCCTAGCTAGACCTGCTTCAGCCCGGGGAAGGATTGTTTGTTTAGCAATTGTATTGTTGCACTATGTAATTATTGTTTAAAATTGTTAAATTGCTTCTATTGTACCCCCCCCCGGGTGGGGGAAGCTGCAACCTTGTCCAATTGTATAGAGACAAAGGGAGAGACAGAAATGACAACCAAAAATGCAGAAGCTAGAAGGGTTCAAACCAAACCATTGTTAGACCAAGATTAAAGGTGTTTGTGAACTCCTCTCTTGAAAGAATCTCTGCTAGTTTAACTTAATGCTAGGCAGTCTGTGGTCTGTATAGAGAGACTTGGGCACTCCCTCTTAGTCAAGAATCAAAGAAGTGCTAGGTAAAGCCAGGTCAAAGTATTATTGGTGAGAATGTACATTTCCTGCTGAATTTCTAATTGTTTAGCTGTCCCAGAGGGAAGTGAAGTGTTCAAATAGTCACTATATGGCGTTATTTCAGTGTTACAGTAGGCAGTGTACACTTCCTGCACACTTCATTTCATAATGCAGTTCATCAGTGTTTAATCAGTGCATCTTCAGGTCTCTTTTGGTGTACATGCGGTGCTGATACAGTGTGTGCGAATTATGTTAATTAGCACTGTAATCACACTACAAAAGTACTGCAATTAGCAGTGTTTTCAACACTGCCTGAAGCAGTGTTGCATTGCTTTTTCAGTGTGTGCGAATTATGTTAATTACACTGAAATAACACTACAAAAGTACTGCGCTTAGTATTTTCAACACTGACTGAAGCAGTGTTGCATTGCTTTTTCAGTGTGTGCGAATTATGTTAATTAGCACTGCATCAATACCTGTAGTGCACTTCATTGTGCAGTGTGATTTTGGTAGCACTCCTGTCAGCAGTGTTGTAGTTCTGTTTCAGTGTATTAGGCTGCACTAAAGATGGCGTTGTATAAAATTCAACAAAAACAAAACAGTATCTGCAAGTATCTGCAACCTAGCAGAGGAAGCTTGGTTTAAGGGTTCTTGAGTGAGAAAGTCGTCTGTGAATTCCAAAGAAGATGGAGATCTTGTGGGCTATGTCTATAGGAGGTATTAAAGTCTGCTACCCCATGTTTGACTCAAAGTCACAAGGAAGGGGTGGACATTTAGGTAAAGGAATGACCAACAATCGTTCTGGTTTGCAGAAAATGGTATGGGAGCCTCCCTGATATACAGGTCCTCACCAGTATTTCCAGGTTTATCTTCAAAAGGAGAAGAGAGCCTCTTCGGACTGGGAGCACATGCACGCAGTGTGGAAAATTATTTTCGGTATCAAAGGGCTGTTCGAGTGAAGTGTGTGTATGTATATGTGTTTGTGTGTGTGTGTGTGTGTGTGTGTGTGTGTGTGTGTATCTCTCTCTCTCATATAAATATATATATATATATATATATATATATCTATAATGGGATTATCAATCGCATTGGACAAGCACCATTAGGTGACTGTGCGTATATCGAAGTGCAACCACAAACCTGCACTTTTACTCCCCTCCAAAACAATTTTGCCATTTTATAAGATAGATAACCCACTGTGTGGTGTGTGGAAGTGCAGTGATATACACACGGCTTGGGTGGTTGATGCGTGCAACAACACACACCAAGGTGTGCATATATCAGAGCGTGACCGCACACCCTACAATGTGGATTATTACACACACACACACACACACACACACAGTACTTGTTGCAAAACAAAAACACTACATTAATGCAGGCATTAGAATGCAAAGCACACAAAGCAAGAAAATGAAAAGCAGGGTTTGAGCCTCATGAGTCTTGGTAAATTGATTGTGTGGTGTTCCCTGGAGTTTCCAACCTTGATGCCCATCCCATACCCCCCACCAGCCCATAGTCTCCTTTCTAAAGCACAAGGTACAGCTCCAACCCAGTGCCTCCCATAGCAGCCATTAGTACCTGTAAAACAAGAACAGCAATGGGCTCACAAAGGATCTGCAGCTCGTTATGAACTATTATATGACAAACAATGTAGGGTAAACAAAAAAATAATACTTATCTGATACATATGGTCAGTGTTCTCCTACTCCAAGTCAATGTCCTGTGAGACCTGTAGATATAAAAGGGGAAATGGTTCAGAATGAAAAATAAAAATACTGATCAACTGGGTCAGTTGGGAAGGCTCTGTAGAGGTTAAAATAAAAAAAAAGTGGGTTGGGGGGAGATACCAGACCTGTACCACACCATCAACTTGGCTTTTAGAATGGACTCGGTCACTCAGGGGATGTCATGGTTGGGGGAGGGAGGAGGGGGACTCCTTGCCTGTGCCCCTAGAACTGATCTTTTTTGGGGATAGGTCATCATGTTGCTCCACACATCAACCAACACAGGGTAGGATAAAGACACCAAGGAACAGATATTCAAGGCACAATGAATGCTTCCCTGGTGGTGTAGTGGATCCCCCCTCCCTTTTCCCAATCTGCCTGCAGAATACACAGGAACACAGGTATGTGATGGCAGAAAGGGACCACAAGCCCACCTAGTCTGCCCAGTTCACCTAAATATTCACTAGGCCTTTTCTGTAGTCCCCCCCATGCCAGTTGCCCTCTGTGCTTATCCCATGCCCTCGTGAACCCTTCCACCATTTCTCTCAGCAGCCCATTCCAGTTGTCCACCACCCTCCCAGTGAAGAAGTACTTCCTAATCCTTCCTCTAAGTCTCTCCCCAATCGATTTGGAATTTCCAACTACCATCCATTGCAGTATAGCACACCACAGCAGGCCAACTGTGACCATCTCCAGGCAGATATACGCAGACACAACCAGCCCCAGAACTCCCTGCAGCTGGCAACAGGCAATAGAAGTTCCAATAACCTGCAGTGCACATTTGAGCCTACACAATCTCTTATCAGATGTTTTCCACTTCTGCTCTTCTCCAGAGGATAAGTCAGTCTGTGACAGAACTTAGCTCAGGGAGTTCAGTTGGGCCAGTAAACCAAAGCTGAGAGCCTATATAGACTCTTAACATGCACTGTAGGACAATCTCCCACTGCAAAGGACTGCAGGATCTGCTGCAAATGAAGCTGTCAGTGCAGAATCCAGCAAAGCCAGTCATCATAATCCACTACACTACAGCACACAGCAGGCAAACCAGAATGTTTCCACATGCAAAGTGCACATTGGCACCAGACCCACACTTGTGTGGGACCCTTGACACAAGCCAGCCAGTGGGTATTGTGGTAAGGAGGGACAAAACCTTTTACATGCAGGTACATCAGGGAGAAAAGGAAGGCAAGGGGAGATATTGAGTGTCTGAAAAGGGTGGATGGAGGGAGGGTAAAAGATGACCGCCAGAAAGCAGAAATACTGAACAAATACTTCTGTTCAGTTTTTACAAAGGAAGGGGCAGGAAATGGGCCAGCATTAATAAGGATGGAGAGATCATAGAAAAGAACACAGCTCCCTTTGCAAAAGAAAGGATCCTCATGGAACTGGCAGCAATAAGGCTATGGGCCAGATAGATGCACCCCTAGACACTGAGGGAGCTAAGGGAGGTGTTAGTAGGGCCTCCGACTACCCTGTTCAACCTATCTTTGTAAACTGGTGACATGCCCAGGAATTGGAGAAGGGCTGATGTGGTCCCACTATACAAAAGTGTTAACAAGGAGGATGCAGGAACTACATACTGGTCAGCCTGACCACAACAGTGGGAAAAGTAATGGAAATACTGCTGAAGGAAAGAATAGTGGAGCACCTGGTTGTCAATGGTGTATAGGGGAAGGGGGGAAGGGAACATTGTTTAACCAGGAGTAGCACACTAATCTGAAGCTTGTTTCCAGATGCAACCTGGAGCACGAAGAAGTTAAGTAACTTGCTCAGAATCACACAGTATGCACTTAGACAACTGCTGGATTCAAACCCAGGTCTCCAGATCTGTAGCTCAGAGCCTTTACCCAATGTGCTATACTGCCTCCAGGACCCAAGGCAGTTTGGTTTTATGGGAGACAGGTTGTGCCCGACAAACTTAACTGAGTTTTTTGACTGGGTAACAAGGAAGGTGGATGGAGGATGATGTGACCTACCCAGATTTCAGCAATGCCTTTGACACTTTGCCACATAGAAGGCTGGTAAATGAGCTGGAAGGCTTAGGGGTGGAGCAGAAAACAACAAGGTGGGTGAAGAACTGGTTCAAAGACTAAAACCAGAGGTTGGTGGTAAGGCAAATGGGGTGCATTCCAGGGTGGCAGTGGTGTGCCCCAGGGGTTGGTGCTGGGACCCTTCCTTTTTATATTCGCTTGCACACATGTGCAAGGAATGTCTTGGGAGAATGGGACACTTTGGAGGTGTGCCCCTCTCCTGCAATCCCCTGCTCCATTGAGCAGGCGTAGCAGTCCTGCACCAATTGGACATGGTGCTATGTATGACAGCGGTGGTCTTCACTTCAAAGAAAACCACTGCTGTCATACACATCACCGTGTCACGCCGCCCTCCCAAATCTTTGCTGCCACGCTGGTAGCCCACCCCAGCATGGCCAACATCCCGCTATTCAGTCGGCCAGGGGTGCCCAAACCCTGTCGGGCTCCACGCCCCTCAGCCATCCTTCTGCCATGCTGGGAGCCCACCCCAGCGTGGCAAATGTCCAACATCGTCTTTTTTTTTTTTAAACCTGGAAATCGAAAACGGTCCCACGGCGCTTCTCCCAGGCCCCCCTCCCACAACCCGCAGCCATCCACTGTGCACGCCCCTCCCCACACCCCCCTCACCCCATACTTACCTCCGGAGCGCGCCGATGATCTTCAGTGGACTGGGAACACGTCTGCACTCTTCAAAGCCGACCGCGAACTGAGGAAATGCCAGTAAGCTGTATAATGGGCTAGATAGGGGGTTTTCAACTTTATTGCATATCTCAGACATTTTTTGGAATTTTTGCACCAAATTTTCAACATAGGGTTTTTGAACTATTTGCCTTTTATAACCCCTTCTCATGAACGATCTCACTGTCATGGTGTTATTTGGGCCCGAAGGGTGATTTTGAAGTCACTGCGCAGTCACTGCGTGAAATCACCCTTCAGGCCCAAATAATGCCATGACAGTGACATCATTCATGAGAAGGGGTCCCAAAAACCCCATGTTGAAAATTTGGTGCAAAAATTCCAAAAAATGACTGTTTTACAAGCATGCGTTTCGCAGTTCCTACGCCACGCCAGGTTTGCAAATTTTCAATATTTCCACTTTCAGATTTTCAACATTGCCATTTTACACACCTTCTTATGAGTAGTACAGCTGTCATTTTCACATCTCACCCAAAAGCGTGTTTCCGCCCATGTAGCGCACAAATGGTGCAGTCAGTGTCTTGAAATCAATGTATGGGACACATTAAGAAAATCACAGTGACACTGTTCATGAGCAGAGGTCTTAAAATGGCTATGTTGAAAAATTAAGTGAAAAAATTCTAAAAATGACTGTTTCACGAGTGTGCGTTACGAAAGTTCTATACTGGCATACGTAAGTTCATGTAATTTCAATATCTTCACTCCAGATTTTCAACATTGCCATTTTACCACACCTCCTTATGAGCAGTACAGCTGTCATTTTTTCACATCCTGCCCAAAATGTGTTTCTGCCCATGTAGCGCTCAATGGTGCAGTCGGAGTGCAAAATCAATGTATGGGACACATTAAGAAAATCACAGTGACACTGTTCATGAGCAGAGGTCTTAAAATGGCTATGTTGAAAATTTGGTGAAAAAATTCCTAAAAATGACTGTTTTACAAGCGTGCGTTGCACAGTTCCCACGCACGCTCGTAAGTTCGCAAATTTTCAATATCTGCACTCCAATGACTTCCACATACCTAGACAGCATATAGAAGCAAGCAACATTTGGCATTGAAAAATGCTTGTACTTCTCTGTCACTGATTTTTTAAGCCATGTCCAAGTGCCAAATACCACTGCAAATACCTGCAAGTGAACGTTCGGCATTTACAAATGCTTGTTTAATATCTATAGTAATGATTAGCCCAGTTCCAATCAGGGGAGGAGAGCTGTTCTTTCCAGACCGGGGCTTGTCGCTGGAAGTGGTCTGGGAAGGCATTCTGGGGCTACATCGGCAGTGGGAGAAGATGGGATCACATTGGTGATCAACAAGGAAGCTCTTGCTGGCGGGAGACAGGCAATGCATACAGAGTCCACATCAGCCACAACTTTGCAAGCCGGCAACTCAGGAAGGAGCGGCCAATCAGTGAATAGGGTGTGAACCTTTGACTGTGTGACTGGGCTATAAAAGGCAAATAGTTCAGTCGCAATCGGAGGAGAGCTGTTCTTTGTTCCACACTACCTACCCTGGCCCCGACCTCTATTAAATGGTTGGAGAGGGCAAAGCCTTGAAGGAGGGGAAGGACAAGTCTAGATTAGGCAAACTGGAACACTAGGAAGCTGGATTGTTATTGATTGGGGAAAAAGGGTCCTGTACACTGTGCTGCTTGGGCAACACTGATTACTACCAGGAAGGGGCATAATGAAGCAGACTGTATAAATGACTGTGTATGCCAACTACATCTGTGGGAGTAGGCAAACTGTGTGTGAATCGATTACTGCTAGGGTCTCTGAGCTGGCTAGTGTTGTGATGGGCTAATTTTGCTTGTGAACCATCTACTGCTAGGGCTAGAAAACTGGCTACTGTCAAGAAAGAGGGAAAATTGCTGTAATCTGAGGGGGCAAACTGCTTGGGTTTTAGTGCAACACTGACTGAATTATTTCTGTTAGAGGGACGCATTGCTCACCTAAAATGAGGGTAGACTGGGGGTGGCCAAAGCGGACACCTTCAGTAGAGTGATTGGGTGTACAGGGTGCGGGGGCAATAATATTAAATTGGGCAAGGAGGTTCAGAGGGTGCCCAGTGTTTTCAGTTGGCAGGTCTTGGGGAAGAAGTAGAGGGGATCAGAAGGCAGCTGGAAGGTGGGAGGGTTGGGGAGGAAAGGTGAGGAAAGGACCTCATGAGAGTACATGAGGCCAATATGGCATAACCCAGGAAACAGGTAGACAAGGATCATATGGTTACTCATGAAGGGTGGGGCACGAAACAAGCAATGTACGGAAATCACTTCATAGGGAGGTGGCTGACCAGAAGGAGGGAGAACAGGAGAGAGCAGGTCGGGGGCTAGCATCACACTTACTAATCTATTCGCCTTGCTGTATACGGGAGATGAGGTGGAGAGGCTGGCGGGAGGAGGGGAGCAGGCAGACAGAGAGGGTTTGGTCAGTAAGCTGGGGGAGATGGGGCAAGAGAGAGAGCCAGATCCACAGAAGGGAGAGACATTAGCCTAGGTGGGAGGGAGGGAGGTGGGGAGGAAGGGGAGTGCAGAGTGAAGGCAGGGTGGGAGGAGGGAGGACTAGGGTTGGGCAAGCATCCAGGTTAGGGAAGTCAACCAAGGATAAGGAATACTCTAGATAGGCCAGCTCAGGGAGAGAGAAATCAGATGAGGTGGAGAGGAGGCGGGAGACGGGGTGGTGGGAGAAACACAGCAGATGGGGTGAAGGATGCAGAACTTGGAGGGGGGAGGCAAGGAGGGAAGCAGTAGAAGGGAGCCTGGGTGGGGGATCTGAGGATACCAGTCCAGAATGAGTCCACAGAGATCTGGGTGGGGGGCAATCTGTGCCACCCAGGAGGTTGGGGGGGCAAGGAGCAAGCTGGGAGCAACAGGTAGAAGAATGAGCATGGTAGGGCAAGCACAAGCTTGTGATCCACAGGCTGAGGGGGACAAGAGAAGTAAGCTGGGGGTTGATGACAGAAGAAGAGCCTGGATGGAATCTAACAGGCCAGTAAAGTGGGGGGGTGGAGAAGGTGATCCTGCTGGGTGACTCCATGACCTGGGGCATCCAGTGGGAGGAGGCGGAGGAGGGGAAAAAGCAGCCCAGTCAAGGCTAAATGTATCCCAGGCCTAGCCGTACACAAGGCCAAATTCCAGCTATACTCGATAGCATTGGAATGTGAGTAATCCCCAGATGAAACATCTGGGAACTAATGATTTAGAGGGGAACAGTGAACTAGAAATCCGGGCTAGATTCCGAGAACTGGAAAGGATTTACCACTCTATAGAAGCGTAATCTCCTTCTTTGAGATTCTGCCAGTACCTAGGGTGTCCATGGAGACCAAACATAAACTTAAGAGGTGTGAACCAGTGGCTCAGGGACTAGCGCAGGGCAGAAGGGTATGGGCTGGTGAGGGACTGGGGGATACATGGGAGGACAAGGGGTTATATGCCAGGGATAGGTTACACCTCAACTTGGAGGGGAGGGAGATCTTGAAACTAAATCTTGCTGAATTCAGTCGAGAGGTGGAGTTTAAACTTGTAAAGGGGGAGGTAAAGTAAAAGAGTGGCTCCAGGAGGGCTGCTCGAGGGTCCAGGTCCAGGGCATGAAAAGAAGGCAGGTAATTGCGATCTAAATCCATTCAGAGCTGTGCAAGAGAGGGCATCTAGGGACTGCTCAGGGACGAGATGACCGGAGGAGGGAGGGGGTCAGGATGGAGGACAGCCCTGATCAATGCTAGGAGCATGGGCAACAAAATGCCCAAGCTCCAGGTGATGCTGGTTGAGGGATCAGTCCATGCGGCAGCAATTACTGAGACATGGGCCACTCAGAATAATGACTGGGACCTAAATTTGGTGGGCTACAAAATATTCAGGAAGGATAGAGGAGAGGGAAGAGGAGGGGGTGTAGCGCTGATAGTCAAAAATGACATAGCGGTTAGTGGAGTGGAGGAAGCTGTAGGAGGAGGTGGAGGAGATCTGGGTAACCCTACAAAAGAGGGGAGGTAAAATATTGAAAATAGGGGTGGTGTACAGAACCCCCAATGATGAAGAGGCCCTGGAGGACAAACTAGTTGAGAACATCAAGGGACACTGTGACCCCGTGGAAAGGAATGATGGTGATCATGGGTGACCTTAATATGCTGGGGACAGACTGGGACACTATGGCATCCTCTGTGGCCAGGGAACAGAGACTGATGGATGTGTTCCAGGATGCCTTCCTGGTCCAGCAGGTGGGGGAACCTACTAGGGAGGAGCAGATACTGGATTGTGTCCTAACAGACAATGACCAGATAAAGGGCCTGGAGGTGTGGTGGTGATCACACTACAGTCTGGTTTCTGCTGTATCTGGGGGGGAGGATAACCATTCTAATACAGTAGTAGTGGACTTCAGGGGAACAGACTTCATGGGCATGGGCAGGATTCTACAGGGGAGCTTGGACAAGATTAGGCCGGACATGGATGCTGGCAGCTTGTGGGAGGCCATTAAGAAGGGGGTGCAGGAGACTACTAACTCCTGTACAAAGGTAAGGCGTAAGCATGGTAGAGCCAACAAGCTGTGTTGGTGGACCAGGGAGGTGCAGGAGGCAGCGAGGGATAAAAAGGCTGCCTATGCATGTTTTAAGTGCTCTAGAGGGGATAGGGAGAGGGATATGAGTTGATGGCTGGAAGGGTCACCACAGTGGTGAGGGGAGCCAAGGTGAGGAGGGAGCAAAACCTTGCTAGGAATATCTGAAGGGGGGGAAGGGATTCTATAGATACACAAGGGAGAAAAGGGAGGGCACGGATCAGCATGATTAGGACTGAGGAAGGAAGGACTCAGGAGGCAGGGGAAATCAGGCAGAGGTGCTAAATGAGTACTTTGCCTTGATGTTTATGGTGGGAGGCAGGGGATCCCTCCAGCCCAATGGGAAGGAAGGGGAGCCAGCAGAGTTGAGAGGTCAGATGGAGTCGAGAGGACTGAAAGAAGTTGGGGTACAGGCAGGGCCAAGTCTAGAAGGGATGGGTGGTTAAATGAGGGGGTGGGCTGGGAGGGAGGGAGAAACCACAGTGGAAAGGGAGAAGGAGGCCCTTCGGACACTAAAAACTGATAAGGCACCGGGGCCAGATTGGTTGCATCCGAGGGTTATGAAGGATGAGCCGATGAGCTAGCAGCACCACTGGCAGCACTCTAACACCTCTCTGCTGACAGGATGGGTGCTCCAAGACTGGAGGGTGGCTCATGTGGTGCCTATCCACTAATGGGGGGTCTAGAGAGGAGATGTGGAATTACAGGCTTGTCAGCCTAACGTCTGTGGCGGCCTAAGTAATGGAGGGCATTATCAAGGATAGGCTCAGGAGGCAGCTGGAAAGGTTGGGGCAACTGGATGACAAACATTATGGTTTCATCCCGTGGAGATCGTGTTAGACCAACCCCATAGATTTTTATGACTGGGACCATGGACCGGCATAGACTAGGGGACGTCCTATACCTGGATTTCAGTAAGGCATTTGATTCGGTACCCCAAAATGGGCTGCTATTAAAGCTGGGGGTGGAAGGACAGTTGCTCAGATTGGGGGGGTGGGGGTGAGAGGACAGTTGCTCAGATGGGTAGAAAATTGGCTAACAGGGAAAATACAGAGGGTAGTAGTGGGTAGTCTCCTCCTCCTCCTCCATGAAGGTTACCAGTGGGGTCCCCCAAGGTTCTGTACTGGGTCCACTCCTGTTCAATGCCTATGTCTTCGATATGGGGAGGGTGGTTAAGAGTAGGATGAGTCTCTTTGCAGATTACTTAAAACTGGGAGCATTGGCGGATGGAGGGACCTGGATACCCTGGAGGGGTGGTCAAGGAGGTGGGGACTGAGGTTTAATGCAGGGAAATGTTGGGTGCTGCATCTGAGGGTCAGAAACCTGGGCCATGTACACACCCGGGGGTGTCATACTGCAAGCCACAACGAGTGAGTGAGATCTAGGGGTGGTGGTAGACGTCAAAATGAACAACACTAAAAATTGCAGAAGAACTGTGGCCAAAGCAAACCGGATACTGCATAGCCAGGGGGATTATGTCCAGGAAGAGGGAGGTGATCCTCCCTCTGTATAATGCCTTGGTCAGACCACATCTCGAGTACTGCATGCAGTTCTGGAGACCTCACCTCAAGGATGACGCAACACTGCTGGAGAGTGTCCAGAGGAGGGCAACCAGGATGCTTCAGAACATGGGAGGAAGGCCCTATGAGGAAAGGCTGGAAGAGCTTGGGCTGTACTCGCTGGAGAAGAGGAGAGGAGAGATGGGGGGGACATGATAGGGGTCTTCAAATATATAAAAGGAATAAACTGGAGCAGTGCCAAAGAGATGTTCAGACTAAAGAAGGTGGGAAACAATGAGTGGAAGCTAGAGGAGGGAAATTACAGGGGGGGATGCAGGAGACCTTACTTCATTGAGAGGGTGGTGGAGCCCTGGAATGCACTGTCCAGGAGTCTGGTGGAGGAGGGCACAGTGGAGGGCTTGGAAGAGGGAGTGGGACAGGTTCAAGGGTAAACTGAAGAAGAGGATGACCCTCTCTGGGGCTGGGTGGGAAAGAAAGAACCCATTAGGAGACTGGTTACCGAGTAGACACAATAGACCATCCGGCCTATTCTGTTGGCGTTCAGTATGCTAGATATAGCAGAGGAACTGCAGGGGAAGGTGTGCCTATTTGTAGATGATTCGAAGATCTGCAATAGGGTAGACACCCTGGTAGGGGAGATGGAGGCAGTGAGGGAGGGCCTAAAGATTCTGGAGAGGTGGTCGGAAACTTGGCAGCTGAAATTTAATGCCAAAAAGTGCACAGTAATGCACATGGGTGTAATAACCTGCAAACCATTTACACTCGGGGGGGGGGAGGTAAGGAAACTCAGCAGGACAGAGATCTGGGGATTATAATTTCAGATAACCTGAAGGTTGAGAACCAGTGCAGCACAGTGGTGGGCAAAGTGAATAGAATACTGTGTGCATACAGAGGGGTATAAAACAGAAAAGGGGAGGTGCTGATGCACCTTTATAAATCCATGGTGAGGCCTCATCTTGAGTATGGGGTTTAGTTCTGGAGGCCTCACCTACACAAGGATATAAGACAGCATTGAAAGGGCTCAGACAAGGGCAACCAAGATGGTGCACGCTAAGCATAGGCAGCCCTATGAGGAGAGATGGAGGGAATCTGATCTGTACCCACTGGAGTCTAGTAATCTTATTTGCAAGGAAAATAAGTGTTAGAACTAGGGATCATAAACTAAGATTAGAAGAAGGAAGGTTTAGGGGCAATGTGAGGGGGTATTACATCACTGAGAAGGTAGTGGAGTCCAGGAACTGACTACCAGAAGAGGTGGTGTGCGCAAAAATGGTGAAAAGATTCAAGGGGGCATGGGACAGACACCAGGAGCTGACCAGTGGGCAGAGTGGAGTGTATCTTGACAAAGATGATGATTGGGGGTGGGGGTAAGGGGCAGACTCGACTGGCCAAAATGGCCCTTTTCTGTCACCAGATTTCTACAATTCTAAGGCAGTTAAGTAATTATGACTTACCTGTTCCATCACAGTAGGGGAGTCCAGAGTTGGGGTGTCCTTGGTTTGGGGTATTCTGGTAGGACCTGAAAGGGAAGAACAGAGCAGGTTGAAGGGACACAAAGGTTCGGAGGTGCTAGAGGAGAGATTAGAGTGTTAGAATTAAACAAAGATACTTATCTGATTGGTATGTTTGGCCAGACCTGTAGAAATAAAGGGAAAAATAGATCAGTATGGGGAAGTTATAGTAGCAAGAGTAGAGAAATACAAAAATGGTATATAGCACAGGAGTAAAGGAAGACAAGTTTCAGAGGAAAAGACAAACTAGGCCAAAGTGAGGAAACTAGAGATGGAATAAAAAATGCAGACAGGTAAGAACAGAGAATAAAGTGGTATTAAGGACTCAGCAAAACCCCCCTTAGCACCCTAGGTGACCTGCAGGTAGCCAATAAATTTAAGAAGTAGTCCAGATGGGCAGGTGGAAATACATTTGGGCTAGTGGCCCCTATATTATTTAAAAAAGGGGACACTGGTGGTTCAGGAGTCTTGAGTTGTCCCAGGAGGCCAGTGGTTTGAAAGGTGTAGCTCTAGTGATATAATGGGTCACTCCCTCATAGACAGTGGCAATTTTTTTTTTATATTATCTTCCCCTGGAACCTAATGTGGGGGGGGGGTGATGTCCTTGGGCCCAGACTGTATGTAGCAGGCAGGAGGCTGTTCAGAAAACTGCTGACCAGAAATGCTGCGGCTGTTGATAGGTAGACAGTTTAGTGCTACTCAACTACACTGACATTAATGGCAGGCACTTTCAACTGCCAATCTAGAGGAGGGCAACTAAAATAGTGAAGAGTCTGCACCAGAAGCCACACAAAGAGAGACGAGCTGAATGTGTATGCCCTTGAGGAAAAGGGCCGGGGAGACAGGACATAAAATTTCAAGCACCTCAAGGGAATCAACAAAGTCCAAAAGAGTAGCATCTTTCAGAAAAAGAGATGTGCAAGAACAAGGGGCCAAATTTGAAGATAGAGGAGATGGCTCAGGGGCAACATGAGGAAGTATTTTTTCACAGAGGGGGTAGTGAACACATGGAATGGCCTTCCTAAGGAGGTTGTAGGGTCAAAAATAGTGGGGGACTTCAAGAATACATGGGACAGACATGAACCAATTCTATTGGTGGGTAGGAGGAAGTCAGCTGTTGGATAACTAGGATCTGCAGCTTATCCACTAGGTAGGGAAATGGGCCGACTGAGTGGGCCAAGCAGTCCTTATCTGCCATCAAGGTCTATCTGTCTATGATTCAGCCCACAGAACTCAGGCTGTAAGCTGCTCCATGTGTGTGGGAATGAAGATGGGATATTTTTGGGAGGGGGAAGAGACTAGAGCAAATATGTCTCCCTCTACCCATCAGCCACAAAGTGGCATGTGAAGAGCCCCCACGGGAAGAGAGTCTGGAGGGTGGGCAGCCAGCAGTAGGTGGCAGGAACCTTTAGCTAAGCCGCATGGTGGCAGACTGTAGGTGCCCTGAGGGCCTGGTAGAAAGGGACTGGGAGAGCAAATACACAAGATAGGGACCACAAAGGAAAATCCACAGTGCAGCTGAAGGGCAATGACTGAACTTGATTTAAAAGTAGCTGTGGGTGGGAGGCAAACAGGGGAATCAGTGGGCTCCCTGACGGGACCATGAAAGCAGCAAGCACTGCATACAATAGAGTCGCACAGCAGCTAATGTCAAAGTACCAGGGGCTAACAAAAGGATTTGGGGGAGGAAAAAAACAACATAAGGTCCAGGACAGCTCACAATTAAAAACACAGAGCACTAAAGAGAAAGAACCCTGATGGGTTATAAATATTAAGTAAATTTATGCAATAGGAGTGGACATAAATGGAGTGTGATAAATCCATTTTATCCGAGCATGTACGTGTATACATGCAGTATCTTACATTAGATAATGGGTAAATTCAAACTCGCTTCCTGATTGGCTGAAAGAGCCTGGCACCCGGGCCGTTATTTCTTAACAACGGCCCACTCAGAAAAAGTGCCAGCTCGATCATTTGCAACAGAAACTTGCCAGCTGCCATTGTATTCTCCAGTGACTGAGACGGCAGTCGCAACCCGAACTGCACCATACTACTTAAGTAAAATGCCAGCGACAGCCCGATACCGCCTTCTAAACTCACTGAATTCCTCCTCAGCACCGGAAAAAAAAAAAAACAGTGATTTTTAACTGCTTACATTGCCAGCTCGCTCGACCTCTCGTAAGGTAAACATACCAGTCTTCCATGTTCTGTTTCCCTTCACTGTTGCGCTCCCTGTGAAACCTCTGCTCAGTTTTAAACCAATCTACAGACTCGTGCCAACTTGTAACCCATATCAAATGAAAGCTAAAGTACGTGTTAAAAAAAAAAACTGACCACAGTACATGTCTTCTGTTCTCAGACAACTGTTTTCAATCAGGGTCAGTCTGTGAGAGAAACACAAAGCAGGAGGGCACGCTAATTCTAAACAGCATAAAAAAATATGCAGCAGCGACCTCCTGTGGTGATTCCAGCACTTCACACTGTAGGAACTATTTTACAACAAACATTACTTCTACTTAGTTCTTAATTATTTTTTTATATATAAAACTTTTTCTTATATATTCTTCCCAAAAATACTATCTCTAACCCATTATCTAAGTGTAATAATACCCTCCAGTGTGGGTGTTATGGGATATATCGGACCTTCAAGGGGCTATAAGGCCCTCCGCCTGCAGCGTCGGGCCTCATTACGCCCCGGGCGGTCCATTATATCCCAATAACGCCCACCCTGTTGGGTATTATTACTTACTTTACACATATATTTATTATGGTCATCCTTGATTAATGTGCATGTTGGACTGTGTCACACATCCCCATCCCTCACCCCCGTTGTTTGACACTGTTTACTGGTATCTTGCTTTTAGTTTTGTTTCTTCCAGGTTGACCGTCCCTCAGCCACACCGCCTGCCATTTAGTCCTACTTCTCCCCGTTCTTCCAACTATCATACAGGGATCATTTGTTTCTGTTTAGCAGTTTTAGTTTTGCTTTTCTACCAAACCTTTTTCAACTGGCTGCTCCAAGCTGTCGCACTCCTCTGCATTCTGTTGCCATGTCCTCGCCACACCTCTCGATATAAAAACCAGAATTTTTTTTTTTTACACTGCTTCCTCAAAAACTGATAAGCCTTCACTCTTACTCTTCCACTCTGGTTTCCCCACCTCGCTACAACTGCCACCAGAGCTCCCCCAGCACATAGAAACTGTCAGATTTTTTTCCTTAAACTGCTTGCTCGCAAACCCCACTGCTGATGAGCTCTCACTCTAGGTCACACTTCTGCTGAGGTGGTTTCAACAATGGATATGAAACCGGTTACGCCTCAGTAACATTACTGGGCATAGTGTGGACGCGTGTCACTGGTCCCCTAGTGCAGCACGAGCTGCATTATGGGATCGGGTGCCATGGTAATGGTCACCCAGCTCCCGAAGTGTGGAGCAATGGTGCTGGTCCTGAAATGGACACCGCGGCAGTGTGGACACACTGTACCACTCCACGGTTGTAATGGTTTCTATCTGTTATGGGGTCTGAGAGGTGCAGTCTGGATGGGGCCTTAGTTGGATCTCACTAATAAGGGATTACTTGCAACACCACCACCTCCCTCCTCCTGCTGAAGATACCCTTCCCTTTGCAGCCCCAGCATCCTTCTAGCCCTACCCACTGCTTTGTCACGCAGCCCAGCAACTTTAAAGAGACTTACCAAGGTAAGGTAACTGAGTCAGCCCCTGCACCATATCCATCGGTGCCTTGCTACCAGAGGACCCCAATGAAGTTAATATGTCCCCAAATTTTAAGCCGTTAAAAAGTTCTGTCCTTCGTAAAAATATACAAACCAGGTCCCAAGAACTTCCCAGTTGCTTGCTGCCACCCCGGCTCTGCTCCCACTCTCTAGCAGGATGATGAGATGCCAGTGAGGAGTCTGGGGGGTGCTCGACTTTATCTGTAATGGGTGCAGCTTTCTTTGATTTTAATGATGCAGTGACCACCTGGCAATGAAACATGGGCATCAGTCAAGTAACAAGGCCCTTGTTAGTTGAACAGTGCCCACATTTTATTGCCAGGTAGCCACTATATAGTTTAAAAATCAATAGAAATGCTGCCGCCCATTACATATAATGGAGTGAGCCCCCATGCCCTTACTGGCATCTCGTCATCCTGCTAGTGAGCATGGGGGTGGAGCTTATGCAGCAGAAAAAACAAAACAGGAAGTCCTTGGGACCCAGTTTGTATATTTTTATGAGGGACAGAACTTTTTAATGGCTTATAAATTTAGGGACATATTAACCTCCTTGGGGTCTTCTGGCGGCAAGGCACCGATGGGTATGGTGCAGGGCAGTATCTTGGCAAGTCTCTTTAAGATCATAATAACTCCAAGGTCCCCCCCACTTAGTGATCATCAGTACCAACCCTATAAAGCACTTTGTCATTGAACCCCAACTGCCCCAATCTTGACCACTTTTTGAGTTTCTCCAAGAGGCATGTGCATGCTCTCTGTTCCCTTCTTAGTGCCCACCCTACATATTTTGGTATTGTCTGCAAAAAGGCATTCCCTTCTTTGCCAGTTTTTCTGCAATGTCACTTATGAAGACACTGAAGAGGATCTGCGCCAGTACTGAGCTGAGCTGCTCACTGTCTCGTCACTGTAATAACTGCCATTAACCATCACCCTCTGACACCTTAACCCCCACCCCCAACTACTACTCCATTTTACAACCTGCATTTATGGTCGCCTCCCCGTTCTGTTTAGCTACCACAACACCATCACTCTGGCATCTGCCAGGACTTGTTCCACCACAGAATGAATCCAGTATGTGGAGCAGCTGCCTAGGTAGTCAGGATATGTTTACATGTTCTTCTGTTCCCTAGGACATAAGCGGCAAGGGTGCACAAACACATGCACAGACATGTGTGGCACAGCACCAGTCAAGGTCTTCCCGCCCATGGGCTGTTCCCACCTACACTGCCACTTGTGGTCACTCAGTTGGCAGTACTACAGCTGAGCTGGCTGTCCTCCTTCCCCCAGAAGAGAGCCTCTTGTATAACAGTTGATTCTCCTCCTCTCCCAAGAGAGCCCCTGACACGAACTCATTCCTCAACTAAGTTCACCTCCGCCTCAGGTCATAGTGCTACTGTTAAGCTGAAGGGCACACATGTTAACCAGTTTCTAATTAATTTTACCACTTTGAATCCCTCCTAAGCTGATCAATCTCTTTAGCCTCACCCCCCCAAAATAGTCAACCACCCTCCTCTCTACTAGATCTCCCTTCCAGGCACCAGACTATCCTCCATGCAGCTGGACAACCCCTTCTAGCTCCAGCCTTTCACATAATGAACACTGGAGCTAGAGCACCACACAGGCTCTGGGTCAGCCACTTACCCAGCCAGCCACCCTCCCTACATCTGGACCAGCCTCCAACTACATTCTATACAACCTCAATGTAGCTGGAGCACCACCCCAGACCTCCACTCTAAACAGACCACCTATCTGAAGCTGTCCCTCCAAGCCCATGGACCAGCAGTCCCCCATGTAACCACTCAACCTACAGCTAGATCCACCAGAAGCCCCATACCAGCCTCACCATCGAACCACCCACCCTGCAGCTAGACCTCACTTCCAACCTTGAACTAGTCCCACCACCACCACCAGCTACCCTCCCTGCTGCTGCCTCACTCTTTCATGCCCTGGACTAGCCTCCCCCAGCAGACAATCCTCCCTGCAGCTAGACCCCTGGGTTCATTCCCACCCACAGACCAGCCTCCTTCCCCTCTGCAGGTTGAGTAACCTCCCCAGAGCTGGACACCCTTTCCAAAAGCTGGACACACCCACCATCCAGAGCAGAACCTCCCTACACCTAGACCCCCCCAATCACCCTTCCTCAACCATGGACCCCATACTTCTCAACGTAGTGTTTAAAAAAAAAGTATGTGACACTAACATATTGCATTTGCAGTGTCAGTGGCTCAGCAGGTAACACACTCGCCTCCAAGGTTGAGAGATCAGAAGACAGTGGGTTCTATTCCCATACCAGACACTTATGTTAATATCCCAATACTGATGCTGTAGTGCAGCATGAGGGGGAATGGCTGCACTCCTGAGGCACTGTCTTTCAGATGAGACATTAAACCGAAGGTCCCATCTGCCTGTTCTGGTGGTAGTTCAGGTGGATGTTAAAGATCCCATGGCACTTCTTGAAAAAAGCAGGGACATTTTCTCCAGTGCCCTGGCCATATTCCACTCCCCCCCAATTCACTAAAAATACCACCAACAGCTTAATCTGGTTCAAGGTCAGTTGGCTTTCATCTGTATTCCTCTCCCTCTGGGTCGTGCCTGAAAATAGGCAAGAATCTGTCTAGTGCACTTAGCCGGTCAACAAAAATGAAATAAAATAAACAAAAACTATAAATTAATGCAGTCTTCAGCAAAAGAAGAAAAAAATACACTGATCCCCAGATTACAAAATGGATTAACACATGCAACTGTTAAAGACAAATATTAAACGCAAAAAAAACAGTTCCTCCACAAACACACTCAAATAGCTGCAGTAAATAATTCTTCCTTTAGGGTAACTCCAGATTTTCTCAAATTAAAAAAGTTGTAATCTTTTTCTCTATGCATTCTGAATTTGCTCAGTTATACAATCTTCCTGCTGTTCATTCTCCTGCCCCACCACCACCAACACTACTTTAAAGTAACTAAATCAGCAAGAATTCCACAAATAACAAGTAATCTGGAGGCACAATGCATCCTAAACAGTTTGGGGGGGGGGTGTTGATTGAAAATAAAATGTGTATTTCAAAGTTTAGCCAAGAGTTCAGAGAAGAGAAAATGTTTTCAAGACAAAACATTGAAAGTGAAACTTGCATAGCATTTCATTTTGAAAAAAAAAAAAAAAAAAACATCTGAGTGATAATTCCTTTAGTGTATTTAACATTTTAGGGAGTTAAAAAGATGTACTTTTTAAACATAAGGTCTTACCTTAACATGTAAATCTTAGCTGTAAGAAACCTCAGTTGTTCAAAAATGGAGATCACAGAGCACTCATGCAGTTTCATCACACTGGACACAGACAGGAAGAGAGCTGGGAAATGTAGGACTCTGACTGAGTAGACTTATGGGAGATGAAGGTTAGAATAGACTTTTAAAGGGACACTGCAAACTTTTTTTGCACCTTATTATTTCCAGGTAAAAAATCCACATTTTATTATTGCTTACCTTCTGTAAAATTCATTGGTCTTGCTGGTTGTTTTATCTGTCTCCTTGCTTAGTAGAACTGAAATGCACGGTAATGTACCCAGCCTTGATTGGCTAATTTAAATCCTAAAACTACTCTGCTGACTGTAATCTTCATTTATGATTCAGTTGTATTAAAAAAATACTTTTAAGAGCATTGCAGATCTATTTCTAATCCTCATTTAGCAATAACTTACTCTTGAACAACTAGTTTGCTGAAATACTTCTTAGAATTTAGTATTCTTAGCAGTTGTATTTTTGAATGATGATTAACGATTATTAAAAATGACTAAAATTAGTCTTTGAAGGCAAATTAATGAATGCTTTAATACTAAATTTAGTATTTGACTTCAGTGAGGGTTCCCAAGTACAGCCATTTGGGCCTGCACCTCCCATGATCACTCACATCTTGAACACCCCCTGCCCAGATGACCACCCAGCTGGACAACAATATCAACATCCCAATAGACCTCTCCCAAGTTGTGTACCTTGCCTGCAGCTAGTCCACCCTACAAGCCCCAAACCAGCCTCTCCCCATCAACTATCACCCACCCTGTAGCTGGCTACTCCAGGCCATCCTTCCTACCCTCAGACATGATCCCTCTGCAGATGGAACCCTCCAGACCTGCCTCCCCACCTCAGTAGACCACCTTCCTGCAGCTGGACCAACCTCCCAGTCTCACCAAACAAAGCACCCTCCTTAGAGCTGGACCAGCACCCTCTAGATAACAACTCTTTCTGCAGCTGGACCCACCCAGACTACCCATCTTGCCCAGACACCAGTTGCCCATCCCACCATTGACCACTCTGTTTGCACATAGAAAACCCTGCCCTGCTAGGTACCCTTTTATAATCCCAATGTTTATTAGTCTGACATACTGCATCCCACACACAACAACCCAACATTCCCAGCAGCCCAACACACAGTGGCCTGACCTAGGACAGCACCTGACACACTGTCAGGCCAGAGGAGGTTGGGATGCTGTGCGGCTGTTGAGTGGATTTTCCACAAACACATGAAGCACCCGATCCCAACCTATACCACCCATCCCAGGACCTGAGACACTACTGAACAGCATGAACAATGTGAAAACACCCACCCCCTATGTGGTGCACCCTCGGAGGACACACTGACCTGATCACGGACCCCCTGGTAAGGATGACTGTCTCACCATCCGTGAGACAGAGATGAAACAAATAGCCATGCATGCTCCAGTGTGTTGACCAGCCATCCCAGGCAGCATGGTGGATTGTCCTTGCATCCCTGCATGCATGATTATGTCAGCTGACAGCCAGCCAGCTGGGCATGCATGAAGGAATTGGAATACCATGCCTGTTGGTCGGTGCATGCATGCCACTGCAGGCACACAGCAGAGCGGCACAGCGAGAGCATGGATAGCTGCACCAGGAAATGGTCCACAGCAACACCACATGTGGATGCCAGAACACAGAGCAGCATGCCATCACACCAACTGTGCAATGTGTGCATGTGGCCGTGTCATGCTAGCCCACTATGGGCCTGCAGTAACCACACAGAAAAAAGTCTGGAGGTGTTTGGGGGGGCGGTACCACAGAAGCCCACTGTGGCATGAAGGCTGCCAGGTGTGTTGTGGGGCATTCCACAAGGGCCTATTGTGGGAATGCTGTTACCACACAGTTGCACAGCTGGAAGGATTGGTGGGCACTCACACAGCTTCAGACCTGTGCGACATGCGACACACAGTGCAGATGTGGCAGTGTGCAGTGAGCTGCTTGGCGATACCCAGCAGTGTTGTGATGAGACATCACCACCAGGTTGGGGTGCATGTTAAATATGGGGGTGAAACTTTATTCAACAGTAGGGAGCCACAGTGGCAACCTGGTGGCTGTGCATGATGTGTACTGTGAGTGTACAACTGTCAGGTGCCAAGTCACTATGGAAACCCTACAGGGTGGTGTTGGATGCCATTCCACAGAAGAACTTCAGCAGCTTGCCCTTGTCCTTGGCTGCTAGTACCATCCTTATCCACTCCTCATAGTTCTTCTTGGGTGGTGTCCATGGCAGTCCACAACAAATGCCTTCCCTGGTGACATAGGTCCATTGCTGTTCCCTGTGGAGTTCTGCTAGCATTGTCATGACCCCTACATGCACCTTCCCAAGCAGGGCATGGAGATGGCAGTGCCAGGTCTCGACATTGCTTTGGGACCATGGCATTCTTCGCTCATTGAGATCTGCAACCAACCACAGCTGAGTAGGAACATGGGGTCATATCTCATGGGCACCTTGGTCACCCTACTGTACAGCCATATCCTGCCTAGCACATGTGTCTGCTCAAAACAATAGAAGAGTGTGGTGGCATTGAACGGAATGGTTGACTTCAGGAGGCTGAATGCTGCTGGAATGTCCTGTGCCAGGAGATGGGTGAGGGCCACGAGTTCATGGATCTTCAGGCTGAAGTCTGGGTCACTTCTGTATTGTGGCGCAAGGCCAAAGCTCTAGACCTTCCACCACACAATCTGCCCAAAGTGGAACAGGTGTCCCTTATTTATGGTTTGTGGAAATTCCATCTTACAGGCATTGATCACAGCCTGCTCAAAGTCAGTGATGCTCGTAGGTGGTTTGAGGGTGCAGGACTGTATACTGGCATATTTATTCAGCTCCTGGAACAAGGTGCAGTAACACTGCAGGCTCTTTGTCATCATCAGTGTATACACCAGTAACATAATGAGGTTGTTAGGGGCCCATCCCCATGGGTGCATGGATGGTGTACAATGAGTGAACAGGTGTGGCACAGTCTTGAACGTACCATCCATCATCCAGAAGGGTGCCTGTGCTAGGTCCCTGATGTTGTCCTCTGTGGTGAGTAGAAGGACCTGGTGGGTGGTGCTGCCAGTGATCCTGCTGTACCATGGCCATCCAGTCACCGTCTGTAGCTGCTTGGGGATAGTAAGGTCAGCCAGTGTCACTGGTTCTGGTTAGAGTTCCTTGCGGCAGGTCCTGTTCACAATCTGCAGCAGGCCCTCTTGCTTGGCAACTGTTGCCACAGCTCAGTGGTCATTGCAGTTGCTTCACTCTGCAGTAGCTATGCAGGGCTAGCCACAGTGCTGTGTGCCTTCTACTTGATGCCTGCCAACACCTGTGCTGGTAGAGCATCTGTCACCTCCCAGAGCATGACTGTGCTCATTCTTTTTCTTTAGGTGGTGCTGGCCATCCTGGAGCAGTGTGATGGCCTGGCCGAGGCAGGACTTGGACTTGTGGTGCTGGCAGCACCATTACACTGTCTCATGCCATCCCGGTGGTGCTAAGGGTTGAGGCGCTGGATGCCATACCTTGTGTCACGCCAGTGACCCGGGTTCAGGATTGAGCCTGGGCCATCGGGGGTTGGCAGGGGAGGACTGGGATCGAACATCCACAGACTGCTTTCTCAGTCCTGGGGTGGGCTGGAGAATTTCACTGTGCTTTAGCAGCCCCCTGGGGATGCTCAGGGGCACTACTAGTGTCAGTGACACTAGATGGGGAGCACGGCAGATGATGGTACATTGCTCCTGGACATCATTGCACGTCCGTGCTACTGGGGCCAATCAAAGGAAAATGTCTGGGCATGACCTTTCAGCTTGATGGCTGCGCTCTGAGCTACCCGGAGAACTTTGGTGGAGTCCTGTTGAGGAGGGTCTGGGGCTGTCCTGGCTGGTAGAGGCAGAGTGGGAGCTCTCCAGCAAGATGGCATGATGGTTGTCCCTGATCCTCCTGGGTGCAGTTTGAGCTACCCAGCTCTTCAGGTGGGTGGAGCTGGTTGCTGGATGCCCCAAGCCGGATTGTGTGCCGCAGGAGGTGAAAAATATGATATGTTAAAAAAACAGTACACTGTCTCATTGCAGGTCCATTCATGGACCAGGAGGAAGCCATTCACATTTAGCTTGGACTTTCTCTTCCTGGATGGTACCACCTCACAGATTGTTCATGTTGTTGGGGTTGCAGTTGAGCACCCTGGCCCCTCCATGGCTTCCATGCTGTCCTCCATTGTGCCAGATGACTGTGCAACATGATCGGCTTTGGTTCCAGCTCAGGCATGCAGGTGTGATTGCACTTCGTTTGCACATCACACTCCATGGGTCACACCTGTGGCAGTTGCTACTTGTCTGTGAGTGGTTTGTACCAGTACTGTAGTGACACTGTCTGCCCACAGTCCCAGTGCTTCAAGGCTGTGCTGTGCACCATGGTCACATTCAAGTTCTGTGTCCACAGTGTCCTGTGCCCCATCAGCTACTGTGCTGCAGTGGGGCTATGCTACATGGTACACTTCCCTGCTGTCCAGCATGCAGGGATGCAGGGGTCCCTGTGTGTTGTGCACTCTGCCTACAGGTCAGTGTCCACCTACCTAAGCTGGCCTTTGCACCCCCCAGCACTGGCTTCTGTAGTTCCCATGCATGCCTTCATGAGTCCATGTCTGTCCGCTGCCCCCATACATCATTTTCTGATGCCTACCTGTTCCCTATGTTCTCTTCAGCTGTAGTTCCCTGATCTGAGACTTCTCCGGTAAATGATCTATTGTAGCCCTCACTGTTCTCTTTCCTATGGGGCTTGCATTTTCTGCCCCTCTGCCAGTTTGTTTGTCAGAGTTTCAGTTCACCTGCTTTGTTTACTAACCACTCTCCCTGCATCTGAAATGGGCCATACCCAGCCAACCACTCTCCCTGCAGCTGAACCACCCTTTTGGCCCCTAGAGAAACCTTCCCCAAGGAAAGCACTGTCCATGGACCATTTCACAGTTACAAGGAGGGAGGAAGAGGCCCCCAGCTGAGTAGGAAGCAACTGCTGGTGGGGGACTTCATTAGGGGATAGACTTGCAAGCTGGGTGGGGTAAAGAAGAGGGAGGTGAAATACCTGAGAGGTACTTTGGCTTGGAGGGATGAGAGCAGATATAGTGGATCATTAGGCAGCAGGAGATGAGAGGGAGCTAGATGTCATTGTCCACCTGGGGACAAATGACCTAGCAAGGGATGGGGTAGGGGTAGTGAAGGGAAATTTCAGGGATAGGGGGAGGGTCCTCAAGCATGCATGGTGGTTTTTGCCAAAGGGTTGCCTATATACATCTTGGGAGAAGATAGGACTCTCCACACGGCTTTCAACAGTTGGTTAAAGGCATGGTGCAGGGTGGGGCTCAGTACTAGGAGTGGGCCTCTTCAGCGTCTTCATAAGTGAAATTGCAGAAGAACTGAATGGGAAGGTATGTCTTTTTGCAGATGCCACCAATACCTGTTATAGGGTTGACAGTCAGGAGGGTGTGGAGAAAGGGTTTACCCATGCTGGTGTGACAGCCATGTTGCTGATGCCGATTACAGCACAGGCCACATTACAGCACCAGGCAAAATGTATCCTGGGAGTTACACCACCAAAGAGCCATCCTGGGAAACAGTTTCCATTGGGCCCCTTCCCCTGATTATCCCAAAGGTCCAGGTTCTTAATTTACCTGTTCTCCAGTCCTACCCCATCCTACAATCACCCCACAGGTATACAGTAGATTGTTACTATCCCTGATGTTCAGTGGTTCCCATTTATTTATTTATTCATTCATTTGTTTACCGAGTAGGTGCACTGGTCTGAGAACCATTTTCAGGCATGACCTGGGCCATTGAGGATGGCACAGGAATAAAAGCAAGTACAAAGAAGGCTGGGACAAGGCATACAATAGACAATAATAAAAATATACAGGATATTTATATGAAGATAAATATAAACTTGCAGCGCAATGAATAAATAACATTTATGACAATAGCAGGCATAGTAGTAGCCAAGTTGTAATACAAATTAGGCATGATCTGAGATGAGTAAAGGAAAAAGTGCATCATGGCAGTGTAGGTATGGACCAAGAAGGAAAAGGAGGGAAGGGAAGTAGAGGCATGATAATAAGTTGGGAGGGCAGGAGCAAGTAGTGGAGGACAGAAGGTGAGATCCAAGGAGGCAGTGGAAGAGTCCTGGAGAGTCAGTGGTGCTAAGTGGAGTGGGCAGGTTGTTCCAAAGAAAAGGGGCTTCAGATGAGAATGCACATTTACCCATACGGTGGAGACTAGGAGGCCCTCAAGCATGGGGCCAGCAGTGAGGCAGAGCTCTAGAACAAACACTTTTGGCCAAAGAAGGTGGGATTGCGGAGAGGTAGCTCAGTTTTGGATGGCCTTATTGACTGTGCTGGCCAGGAGATAGGTCTGTTGGGCTGATGGGGGAAGCCAGCTCAGGGTCTGATAGAGTGAGCAGTGGTGTGTTGAGTGAAAGTCCTTGCCCTCTGTATATCCAAAGTCCCCACCATGACCCAGTTAGTTCTTACAGCAAATACTATTTCCTGGTGCCCAGCCTTACTATATATTTGACACCCTTCCACATTTGGCACAGACCATCCTCTCAGCTCCTTGATCAGGCACAAAATGGATGATAGTTCACAATCATGTGCTAACTGTACACAGCTGTTTATACAATAGGCACATGAGAGCAAAAATGGCATTCTGTCCTCACTTGGTCACAGAGGTTAGCAGAGTGTCTGTGCCAATTGCCACTGTGGGAAGAGTGCGTAAACATATGGTGGGGGCCATGAATGGTGCAAGTGGTGGGACTGGGTGGGCAGGTAGTGATTGGCAGTTTCCAATGTATGGAATGGACAGCAGCACCACTGAACACCAAGGGAAGCGTGATATTACTGATGGTGGGAGCTCAAAGGGGCTGTGGTAGGAGGCAGAGGTGATACTACCTGGTTTAGGGAGGCAACATCCTTTAGAGCCATTTACCAACTGGTCAGAGACTCACTAATTATGTTATTCAAGATATCATTTTGTGATCCTACCCTGTTTTGGGGGTGCAAAGTGTTGTTTGAGAGTCACTTACCCATTTAGCGACCGCAAATGCTCTTTGAATGTTCTGGTCTATGTGAACAATAACAGTCCATTACCAGTAAGATAAAGACAAGTGAACAAATACAAATATGGAATTGAGAGCTGTTCTCCACGAGGTTGATAATGTAATTTATCTTAACAATGCGTTAGAGTACTGAGTATGATGAGATTAATACTGGTACGACTGTGCTACCACATGAGTCTAGGGTTGCTGTGAGAGGTACCAAATACTGAAATGTCAAAATAGCGCAGTACCATTGTGCTATCAGTGTACCGAGTATTTGTGGGAGCCGACAAAAATCTCAAAATTTCATGATACCATTGTATTACCAGTGTATGTGTGAGAGACAGAGAAAATGGTAAAAAATGCCATAGGGATACTATTCTGCCAGTGCACTACCAATGCACAGAGGAAAATCTATATATCACCTACCACTGTGATACCAGAGTACCACTGGGTAGCACTATTGTGGATTTTTCAGCTGACCACAGTATTGCCATTGCTATACCACTATAATGCCACTGTAACAAATTCAGTAAGGGTAACCAGACTGCTGAGACAATGCAGTGCTAAAGAAGTGTGATAAAAATTAAAAAGTGTTTCCAGTACTACTGCAGTGTGCATCAAAAATTTGTGAAGGAAATACAGTGCTAAAGAAGTGTGCATGAAAATGTAAAAATTATTTGCAGTGCTGTTACAGTCTGCATCAAAAAATAATTAAGATTGAGCAGTACTACTGCAGTGTGCAGCAAAAATTAGTGAAGGAAATACAGTACTAAAGAAGTGTGCATGAAAATCTAATAATTATTTGCAGTGCTCTTACAGTGTGCATCAAAACATAAGAAAGATTGAGCAGAGATACAACAGTGTAGCAGAAAGTCAGTGCAGTGTATTAAAAGTGCACTGATGAAAAGCAGTGCTTTGTCAGTCTGGACTGAAATAACACTGAAATAAGACTGAAGATGGAAGTGTACAACTCCACTTCCCTCTGGGGTAAGAAGCTAATTACTAAAAGCCTGGCACAGCCTTATTGCATGCTTTGCTCAGAGTTCTAGGGTAACTGAAGCCCAAGTAATGGGAAAAACTTAGTCCTTTGTCCATGTAGTAGAAGGGCGTGGCAGCCCATAGCTGGGACAGAGACACTAGGTACCCTGGCCTCCATATTCAGAAGGGGGGTGGGTCATCAAACTGTCTCAATGCCCATGAAGCAAACTGTATTTTCTTTATATGCCCACAATTTCCTGTTGCTTGCCTACCCCTCAACTGTTTCTGATTTTCAGGGATGTTCCCAAATTTTGCCTCAGATACTTCTTCCATCCCTCCTAAGTCTGGCATTTCTGGCACTAAAGAGTCGGGATTGGGATCACAGAATAATGCTAGCCATTGATGTTGCAGTCTCATTCTCATTAAGAAAATGCTATTCACACTAAGAAACATGTGGTATACAGCTTCTGGGACTAATATTATTGTTTTATCTGATGTGTTCCTGATTTGGGTCGTCACTGCTTGCTGTGTCTGAACTGCTGTATTCAATCAAACTGTTTTAAATTGTTGAACTGCTTGCTATGACTGAACTGCTATATTCAATTGAGGAGTTTAAATGACTGCACTGCCTTATTTTCTCAATTGTCCTGTGTGACTGCACTGCCCTGAGGAATTGATTACTGCACTTGCCTACTGCTACTCCCTCAGAAGATATTTGGGGCCACCCCATCCCAAATGACAGGGCTTTCGGTCATGAAAGGGGGGGGACTGCCTTTCAGGTTTCTAGTTTTGTTCTGTTCCAGGCTCCTGCACACACCATACACCTCCCACCTCACACCTTATCCAGAAGTCCTCCGGTGTCTCTTCTTCAACCCAGGAAAGGTCCCAGGAAGCCCGGTATCACCTGCACCCACTTCCAACAACCTCCAACAACTCCAAATGTTCACCATGACCCCCCAGGTTCGAGTTGCAGGTCGTAAGAGGTAGTCAGCTGGTAACTAGGGCCCACCAAAGTGAATCAGATTAGGGGCCACCCCAGCTCTAGCTTGAGGGACTTAAGTTGTCCGCCGAACTCGGAATCACGTTGCCCATTCTCCCGAATAGACATTGTCCTATGGTGGCAACAGTACCGGTGGCCTATACCAAGGCCTTGCTGAGGATTGCCAGGCTCTGTGCCCGCTTCCCTGAGGTGGCATAAGTACTGGTGGCCCACACAAGAGGCCATACCAAGGGTCGCCACACTCTTGATTGTACTGCACATAGGTGGCTCATGTTCCAGTGATGCATCAAGAGGTCACACCGGAAGACTGTTGGACTCTGAAGCTGCAGCAGTGAGGTGGTAAGGGTTCCGGGGATCTGCCCAGGGGTTGTCCAGTGGATCATCGCACCCAGAATCCTTTCCTCGACTGGAGATCACCTGCCTGAGGTCACCGCAGCCAACATCCCCAGAGGAGGTTCTCTTCCCCTACAACCTGGTGTCAACACCCATCCTCGACCAGGCACTGCCCTATCGACGTTGCCTCAGCGATGCCAGGAGTCACCTTCTTCCCAGGGCCAGGAGGCCTACAGTGTTTTATTGGTTTTTGATTCACTATGGGACGCCCCATTTTATGGCCTGTGTAGGAAGCGCTTCCTTAGGTTCACCCCTCAGCAGTCGGCCAACAAGAATACTAGAAGCCCAACCGTGGTGCATCGGATCACAACACCTTTAAGACTTGAACAACCTGGACTTTTTTAGGACATTAGTGGGGCCAGTTTATGGTCCCGGTAACCTTATTCGTTTTTCCTTATGTGTATAGTGTTAGTGAATGCTAAGTCTTTTCTGTGTGCTCCAACTGTGGCTTATAAACCTTGCATCTTGGCTCTAGAGTACGTCTTCAGCCTCTCCTTCCAGATTTATCTGGCATCTCCCTAAACTCTAGGGATATGAACCATCACAGCTTGTGCACTACACTTTTCCACATGTTTTATTTTTATTCATTTCATTTTTGTTTATTAGGTCAGTGCACTAGACAAATTCTTGCCTATTTTCAGGCACAGCTTGGGGAAGGGGGGTACAGATGAATGCCAACTGACCTTGAACCAGATTAAGCTATTGGTGGTATTTTTAGTGAACGGGGGAAATTTGGCAAGGGCACCAGGGAAATTCCCCTGCTCACCACTGAAGGAATTGCTGGCCTTCTTCCAAGATGGCCACTTTGGTGGAAACTGGAGAAGATGAAGGTGTTGCTAAGGCAGGGGGGCAGACCTCCCCCTCTGCCTCTGGATTGCAAGAGGCTGCTGTAGAGTTAAATGAATCATGAAGCACTGCTGAAGATATGGAAATGGGAGAACAGGATATTCTTAATGACATGGAGGAAGGAAAAATAAATCAGATACCTTCAGAAGCAGTGCATGTTGAATCGCTGAATTCAGAGGCTTCAAACAATGAATCAGATTCACAGGAGGAGATGGAAGACTCACAGCCTCTGACTGGTGAGGACAAGGCAGAATCTAAAAAATTGCAGCAAATCCTGGACGCAGAGGAGCGTAAATTTCTTTTTTGCAAAATGCAGTTACAACAGAGAAGTCAGCAGCTCCATTCTGACAGCATAGCTGGGGCTGTCATCAATCCCCAGCTGAGCGTCAACATCAGAGCATCGCAGCTGCCATCTGAGGCTTCTGAACAACAGCACGCAACGCTGCTACCTCGACGAAAGGAGCTGCTCAAGATGCGTGTAAACCTGTGAGTACCAACTCTTCTAATATTGAAGTTGGGGTCCAAACAAAGCAGAGCACAATTACAACCTCCCACCCAAATGCACCAAAATGGTCTGTAAAGCAGGCCCTGCAAGGTGCAAGATGGGAAAGAAATGAAACAAATGGTCAGTGGACTTCAGATGCCTCCCCGATATGCATGCCAGTAGAAACAGACTTTCCACAACTAAACCCTGCACAGAAGGGAAATGGGGAACAAACTGAGAGTAGTAAATCTCCTGTACAAGACCCACTAGAAATACTGGAAGATTTACATTTAACAAAGAATCCGATACTGCATCTTCCTAAAGGATCCTGAGAAGGAATGAAATAGTGAACCAATGATACCTGCAGGCTCACCTGCAGCACCTCTAAATTTAAGGAATGAAGTTCCGAGGAGACCTTTCGCTTTCCTCTTTAAAAGTCCAATATTGCCGGCTAAATGCCACAATGCTGTGAAACTATCGTATGTTGGAGGCATATCTGACCCACCAGACCGGCTTTTTTTAGTAAGAACATTGCTGAAGGACTCTCTAAAATTTTTTCACATGAAATCTATGCCCTGATCCATGTGTCAGGGGAAACAACATTTGATATTCGTTTTAAAACTACTCAGGGTCTGTAAAGATTCTGGACAAAATACAATACTCTAAAAAGGAAAGCTTTATGGGCACCATTCCTGGCAATCCTCTAATGAAACCTGCATACAAGATATCAGCAATACTATTTCGGAATGAAGGGGTGCAGAAAGCTGATGTGAAATATTGGCTAAAATTATGCTGCACTATGCTGGAAGGGCCAAAAGCAATCCTGGATTTCCGAGAACATATGGACTGGGGGTTTGAGGGTGAAAGTTTTGTTAAAAACAAACATTACAGAGATTGTACATCTACCAAATTCTTTTTTTAGGATGAGATAGAGGGGGTTTATTTTACTCTGGGCAACTAAATGCCTGCTATAGATGTGGGGATACAATACATCTTAGCAGTGTATGCAACAAGGTTAAATGTACAGTGCGTTGGGAATTAGGACATGTTGGACTTTCATGTTTAAATGATTGCAAATGCAACATTTGTGAAGAACAAGGTCACACTTTCAAATTGTGTTTGGGCAGCACACAATAAGGCTGACAATAGTGGAACAGATCAATTTCTGATAATTACTCAGGCACAAAAGGCTAAAGTAAGAAATAGGCCTCCCCAGAGCCCATCCCCTCCCCAAATGCTGACTCGACTTCTCTCCCCTCCACAGGTTCCTACACCACAAGTGGCTGATTACCCAATAATTCCACAGGCTATACCCTCTCCCTTATCTCATACCCCCTCAGAGACCAGCACACCGCAGCTTAGAGACAAGCCCCCACCCACAAGACCTACACGCAGTACCCTGAGACAGTGTGCAGGAGTGAGACAAGCATCTGAACCTCCGCCATCGAAAATGACTAAGATTACAGACATTGCAACAAAAAATAGACATGAGATTCTTATAGATCATCTGGAAGAATCAGAGGAGGATATATTCTTCTATAGCCTCCTTGCATATAGAAGGCACAACAGACTCAGAACTAAAGCGGGGGGGGGGCAGCTGGGCAGCAGAAACAGAAAACCAGAGTAAAAATGAAAAGAAAAATAATTCAGGGAAAAATAAATAATAAGTAAATCTTATGGCGATGAAGTATTATGTTTCTTATTGTGGCTTACAATGTGTGAAATGCTTTCCTTTTATACTTTGAATATCAGTAGCATTAAGAGAACTGAAAGAAGGCGTACTGTATTTTCATTCTTGAAGGACTGTGCATTTGGTATTTTTTTCCTGCAGAAAATTAGTTTATATACAACTTATGAAATATGACAGGCCCAAAGAGATTGATTCTATGGTCCATCATTTTGGTCTATTGGACAAGAGGCCTGTACAGGGTTGGAATATTGATACCATTACCAGAATTGTGATTTCTTAAATTTTATGATATAGCCCTAGGCAGAGCATTAATTCTAGATGTGGTAGTGCAACAAAACCCTATAGATTAATAAACCAATATGCCCCACAGTCAAAAACAGCTCGAACTGAATTGTTAAAATTAATACAGCCTTATCTGCATACATTCAGCCATATCATTTATTCTGTGGATTTTAACTGTGGCTTGAGTCTTCAAGATAAAGGTTCAGAATGTAAAACCCCCAAATTATTTTGGGATTCCCATGTACTTTACCAAATCATACATACGGCATGGCTGAAGGATGGGTGTTTTGAGAGAACACGACAGCACTCCCGCAATTTTCAAAAAGGAAATATAGCCACAAGAATTGATTTTGTCTTTATATCCCAGAACCTTCCCACACAAAATGCTAATACTTGTTCTATAGAATTTTCAGACCACAAAATGGTATTAATAAAGATAGGGACTGCCTCCTCATTTATGAAAGGACCAGGGCTATGGAAATTCAATACTTCCCTATTACAGGAAGATCATTTCATGACCTCTTTACAACAATATCTCCTAGCCAGAAAAGCAGTAGCGATTTGTTATACAGATATAGTGCAGTGGTGAGAAGATGCAAAACAGGACCTACAGCAGTTTTTAAAACTATATAGCATACAGGGAAATTGCCACAAATATTTAAAATATTTACGAGAGGCAACAACTACCAAATGTAATGACTCAAGCAAGTAATACAAATCAAGAGGCAGTATAGCACAGTGGATTAAGGCTATAAACTGCAAATCTGGTGACATCCAGCAGACGAGACCTGGATTTGAATCCCAGAGCTTCTACTTGCATACTGTGTGACCCTCAGCAAGTCACTTAACTTCCCCTGTGCTCCCAGGACTCTCCTGTAAAAAAGCTTTCAGCTTATTGTGCTACTCCAGGTTAAACAACTAAAAAAAAAAAGACCATAGACAACACATTTTGTAAGTGCAATTCAATATGCGACAGTTCCATGAACAAAAATCTAAACAACTATACCACCAATATAAGTTTGGCACACAAGGTGAGGCAGATGCAGTCTGCCCCTCTGAACAAAACTATCATAGGGTGGGGCAAAAAGAAATGACAAGAATATTAGGACCGATGGGTACTGTATGTACTGCAAAGGGAGACATACAATATTACAAGTAGTCTGTGACTACTCTCGACAGTTAATCTCAGAAATCCAGACAGATAAATCCAAATTTTCAGAATGTTTTTCAAGAATTAGTCTTCCAAGATTCCTTCAAATGTTAGGTTCACAATGAGTGGAGAAATCACCCCACAAGAAATAACAGACACAAAACTTTGAAATCAAATAAAACACCAGGACCAGATGGTCTTTCAAGTGAATTCTATAAAATATTAGGTGAGCAATTCTCTATAGAATTAGCACAAGTATATAACTCCCTTCTTTCAATTGGTGAAATCCCCCTAGAATTTAATAAAGGAACATTAATTTATCTACATAAAAAAGGGGACAAAGCAGTGTTACAGAATTGGAGGCATATTTGCATGGTAAATACTGACTTTAAAATACTTACCAAAATCCTACTAAAAGGTTATTACCACTAGAAGAATTGATAATATCAGGACCCCAATCCTGCTCAATTCCAAACCGAAGACTGGCAGACCATTTAATTCTGCTACAAGAAATAATGGAGCAGGGTATAAAGGGGTCTACCACAGGTTATGTGATTTCCCTAGACCAACAGAAAGCCTTTGACTCTTAACCACGACTTCCTGTGAGCAGTATTGTACCAGTGTAGAGTTCCAGATAGTATGGCACAATGGATACAATCACTTTATAAAACTGAGACAGTAGTTCCAATTAGTAGTAAGCAGTAAAAAGTGTATTTTTATATAGGTAGCAGTTTCAAAACATTGTTGGGGTGGGGACCTTTTTTCAAGATGGACCTATATCAATTTAAATATAAAAAATACAAGCATATTCCATAGATTACACACTAATACAGCATACTTCGTACTATCAACAGTTATTCCATTCTTAATATCAGTTCTTTCTTCACTACATTCCTACAATTATAAGTGGCTGGAAAGGCCCTATGATATCCATTAAAAGGGGAGTTAGGTAAGGCTGTCCCCTCAGCCCCCTTCTCTATGTATTTTTTATCGACCCACTTTTGTGTAGAATAAATAATTCAGAAATCATTCATCCAATTGCAGATGGACAAAATAATGCACCTTACTCAGTAATTGCTTATGCAGATGGCTTGAGCCTCTTGGTGGTTAATGAAGAAGCTGTAAGACAATACTTAACCAATAAGGCACTCCAGGGTGTGTGTTATTGTGTAATAACATCACTCCTGGGGTGGGTTGAAGCTCGAGGCGAAGCTGAGTGCTTCCACTACCCCAGGAATGATGTTATTACACAATAATACACACCCTGGAGTGCCTTATTGCTATTATACAATGGCTCAATGTCAAAATAAAAAAAAAAAAATTAAAATGTTTTTAGTAAATTTTTAGTGAGTTTCTTAGACAAGAGGAAAAAAAAGGATCTATGATTACAGCCAGCAAAGCTAATGCTAATCAGTGACAGTGATTTTATACTGTAATATCATCACTGTCTCAGGCACACACTGACCAATCAGAATCCAGGATTCTTTCTTGCCATTGTATAATAGAGTTTAAGTTTGAATTTAGAATTTGGGTCACTGTCAGGTGCAACTCTTAACTACAGTAAATGAATAGGTTACCCAATTGGAATTGCAAAATGAGGCACTGAACAGATAAAGCAAATCAAGACACAAGATAAACCAATTACAATACTAGGTATTAAATATGGAACCGCAGAAATGGGTATTTTAAACTGGGAAGAAACACTTGCAATAGGACGTCAGAAGGTAACCCTATGGAACAAATGGAAATTTGGGGGAAAAAAGAGATTGTTTTTGATTAAAACTTTCCTGATCCCAGTATTCTTATATATATATTAGCTCAGTGTTTCCCATACCTAGAAAATTAGAAACTTCAATATTTAGTATTTTTGTCCAGGCACTATGGGGGGGCCGATTGAACCCCTTAAAAAGAAATATAACTTATCTCCCAGTAAAAGATGGCTGCATATAGAGGGTTAATCCAATATTGTTTTTTTTAATAGTATCTTCATTATTATGAACCTGAGACCTTTATTGATCAATAAACAAATTGGTAGGGCACCCTGGATCTACAATACCTGTAGACACTGGTTCCACCTCTGGGAATCACAGTCTCCTGTTGACCGAAGAACCACTACGGGAGCTCCAATATATATTAAAGACACATTCTGGAGATTAAAACAATGGAAAATTACCTCACAGATGGTGCTCACTTTATCCCACAAAGCCTTATATCAGAAATTACTGATTGAAGTTTGTGAGGTAAGGAGACCTTTTGAAAAATGTCCAGATGTCTACTTGAAATCTTTAGAGTTTATTACAGAATAAGCGAATTCCAGCCCATATGTGGGATATACATTGGCTTTCATGTCGAGAACAACTGATTATCAATGCCAATCAAAAACACAAACAACTGCAAGAAACTTTATGTAGTCGCCCTAACTGTATTGATACGATTGAAACTATGACTCACCTTTTTGTTGATTGTTCTTTTATTAAAGATTTTTGTACATACTTGACACAGATTTGGAATGAACCCTTATTTCAAACCACCACATACCATAATTTAATATATGGTCATTTTTCACAACAATGGTATAAATGGAATATGAATACCCTATGCCTTCTGCTCACAGTTATAAAAAGGGAATATATGGATGGGTAGATGTCTATTCACTCTGCAACAAAAAGAAAGTAGCCATATAGACCTTGCTAATAAAATAATGAAAGATATGGGGAAAATCTATCAACTGGAAAGTAAAACTTTACTGAGAAATGAATTGCTCTAACTATTGAAAAGTTTACCATGGATCACAAATTCTGAGACAGCTGTAACTTTAACTGTGATGTTGACATTGTATTTTTTTCTTTTTCTTCCTTTTTCTTTTTTTGTATAAAGATGTCTATGGATTGCTCATGTGTTTCTGTATGGTTACAGAATGTGCTGAGATTTGAGATGTATACCAATTTTTGTTTTGAATAAAACTTTCCCCTACTTTTTCCAAAAAGTTCCATGGGATCTTTTACATCCACCTGAACTACCACCAGAACAGGCAGATGGGAACTCAGTTTAAAGTCTCATCCAAAAGATGGCACCTCAGGAGTGCAGCACTCCCCTCATGCTGCACTACAGTGTCATTATTGGGATATTAACCCAAGTGTCTGGTGTGGGGATAGATCCCACAGCCTTCTGATCTCCCAGCCTCAAAGGCAAGTGTGCTAATGTACCTGCTGAGCCACTGACATTGACATGTATTTCAGTATACACTGCATTTCCTTTTGTCTTTAGTTCATAGCTGACACTGCTTTTACACTGCTATGACTTTGTAGCTGCTAAGACATTGTTGGCCTTTTTTGTTCTAACTAACGTTACATTTTCTGTATAATGTAATGACTGTTCTTACCTTCTGCTGGACTTGCATTTTCTTCCTAAGTATTCAGCATTGTGGTGGTACCACCTATGTCAGTCAATGGAACTTGTTGCACATTTCTCCTGCTTATCTTACCATAAGAATCATAGCTCTGCATAATATCACTGAGGATTTGCTATACCTAGGTATTGGGAAAACCTGTTTCTCCCAGCGTTTGCATTATACAGGTTGTAAGTTTGTGTTTTTGTAATGAATTTGTTTATTACGTGATTTGCCACTGTCTGTCATGCCCTCCAATTGTTTATCTCTAACAAGAACCTGGTGGGGGATTCTTTTCCACTTACAGCTTTCTTGTCAATATCTTCCAGAATGCAGAAGACTGAGATCCTATCTATCCTCTGCCTCCTTTTCTGTAGGGTTAACATGTATACTTCTAGCCTTCATGACAGCAGCAGTGCACCACTTGTCATGCTCTTTCTCCCTGTCTATAACAACCTCCAATGCGCTTGTCTTCTCTCCTGCAAGACGAGCAGCTCCACACATGTAGACGCTTCATCTGTTTTCCCTCCCTAAGTGTTGCACCTTGCTGTTGGTTACACTGAACCTAAGATTCAAGAAGTATTTTCATCCTATCAGTTTGGTCAATCCCTCTTAAAGACTGCCTCCGTCCTCAGTGACAAACAGTAAAGGATGTGGAGGATGAGAACTGAATGGAATGGGGAGATAGATTAGCCCTGGCCCCTGTAGGAGGGATATATTTTTTTATTTTATGACTACCACAGCAGTATTCAGATCTGAGTCCTGAAAATCCTGTCATGTGTGGTCTTTGTGAACTAATATTCTTTACTCATGCAGCCCTATTATTTAAGGTTAGACACTTTACTCCACAAAGGCTCATGCCTAATATTTTCAATATGATACTCATGCATGACTTTAAACTGTAGGGTACAACTTGTATTCAGTACTGTTCTCTTCCAAGTGATGACATACCTTCCTGGTCTGTCTTTAGCTCCTCCTGATACTTAGAATGCTTAAAGACCTTGAAGTAATCTTGTGCTTGACACAAGGACTGTGATATGCCTGGTTCCACTCCTTGGGCTTCCAACATGGCCTGGAACTTCCCTAAAGCTGATCCATTATCCAAAACTTTTCCAATGGTCTTTATTCCATTTTCAAGATTCTCAGCTTTCCCACATATCCAGAGCAGAACACCTCCTGAGGAAAAAAACTCAACTCTTATTAAAATATTTCATAACTTTGTAAGTCTTGTGCTATAAAGCACCCTTCCTCTCTCAGGACAACGCCATCTCTTTAAGTCATTTTGCCCACTTGCCCTCAACTGTCCCCATAGTATCCATCACTGTTCCCTGTACACTGACCTCTCTCTCTCTGCCTTTCCTGGAAAACATGTCTCTTGCTCACTGTGCCACCTTTCTCTCTAAATAATGGTTTGGCTCTTATCCCTGCTATCTCGCCTCCCTCTTCTCTAAGCTGTGATTTGGCACATTTCCCTGCTACTTCCTCCCTACTCTCTAAGTTCTGTTCTGTTCTGGCTCCTTTCCCTGCTGTCTCTCATCCCTCTGTAAAATCTGGTCTGGATCCTTTCCCTGCTACCTCTCTTCCCACCTCTCTAAATTTTGGTCTGGATCCTTTCCCTGCATTATCACTTCCCTCCTTTCTAAATTTTGGTTTGGCTCCTTTTCCTGTCATCTCTCCTCCCTCCTCTCTAAATTAAGGTTTGGTGTGACTATTTTCCCTGCTATCTCTTCCTCCCCACTCTAAATTTTGGTTTGGTTTGGCTGTCTCTCCTGCTATATATTCTCCCTTATATTTAAATTCTGGTTTATTTCTCTCTCCTGCTACCTGTCCTTCATCTCAAATTTCTGGTCTGAATCTCTCCCTTACTACCTTCCCCCTTCTCTCTAAATTCTGGTTTGTCTCTCTCCTGCTATCTCTTCTACCTTCTCTCTAAATTCTCATTTCATTATTTGACTCTCTCCTGCTATCTCTCCTCCCTTCTCCCTAAATTCAATTTTGGCTCCTTTCCCAGCTAACCATCCTTATTTCCCTGTAAATTCTTCATTGTCTCTTGCTCCTATTACCCCCTCACCTAAATTCTGGATTGAATTTTCCCAGCTGCTTGTCCTCCATTCTCTTTAAATTCTAGTCTGTCTCTCTCTCTCGCCAGCTACTTGTCTTCCAATATCTCTAAATTCTGGTACCTCTTCTCATTTCACTCTAAATTCTGGCTTGGTTTTTACCATGGATATCTGTCTTCCCTTCTCTCTTTAAATTCTGGTTTGGCCCTCTCACTTGCCACCTCTCCTTCCTCCTCCTTAACTCTGTTTTGATTATCTTCCCTGCAACCTCTCTTTCCTTCTCTCTGGATTCAAGATTGGCTCTTATCGCAACTATCTCTCCTCCATTCCCAAAATTCAAGTTTTGTTCTGTCCCCTGCTCTCTCTCTCTCCTCTCTTCTCTCTTCTCAAAATTCTGATTTAACCCTGTTCCATGCTACATCCCCACTCTGCTTTCTAGATTTGGGTTTGGTTCCCTACCCTGCTTCCTTTTATCCCCCTCCTCTCTTCTTCCCTTTCTTTTTTCAACTCACTCCTTCCTATTGACTGCTGATCCTGCAAAGACCAGGCAACTTCCTCTTCTTGCTCCTGTTTCTCAGGAATATATTCCCCTTCACCCTTCACCCCTTTTTCTCCTCTTCCATTCTATCAAATACAGTGTCACCTTTCATGATGAAGAACTCCATAATAAAGATGTCAAACTTTCCTGCATTACAAATTGGAGAAATGGCTTTTCGATGATATTATGTGTCAGCAGAACCCTGCAAAATATCACTGGCATAAAATGTGATATACTGTATGCTCTTGATCCTGATAGATGGCACTGCACATTCTTTGCCACCTCTCTGGAAAGAAAGAAAGAAAGAAAGAAAGAAAGAAAGAAAGAAAGAAAGAAAGAAAGAAAGAAAGAAAGAAAGAAAACAAGTTTGGCTTGTAGTAATCCATTCCCTAACCATTTCCAATTTGGGAATTAAGCCACTAACATTAATGTGGGCAACAGATATACCATGACTGGCAGCCAAATGAAAGGTTTCAAATACCAGGGTCTTTAAACCAGGGTTAGGGCTAACATCTTCATGTTGTAATAGCACATGTTCATGGGACAGAGTTTTTGTCTTCTATTTGGTTAGTGCACACCCCCCAAATACCAACTAATAAGGAAAGATTCTAGGTTTGCAGCTCCAAATACTGAATACTTAATTATTTAATTCAATTACAGACTGTTGGTTGAGAGGGGCTGACAGAGCTGAAGCTCATTTCAATTGGTGACCGGGGGGGGGGGAGTTACAAAGGAAAGGGCAAACAGCAAGAAACAAACTCTGGTCAGAGCTGATAGGGCTGCAGGTGAATAATTTGGAGTAAACATATTGAATTGTCATCAAAGTTAGGAGCCTGCAGTTGCAAAATGTAGGGTAGGCTCATAAATGTGTTATTTTGTAATATTTTTACACTAAATGTTCAACATATCTTTGTTATAATAAGATACAAATTAAGGTACAGGAGGAAAATATTTTTCAGGAAAGAAAGCACTCAGGAACAAGGGGACCTGATATGAAGCTGGGGGGGGGCAATTTCAGGAGAGAAATGAGGAAGTACTTCTTCAATGAGAGAGTGGTGGATTCCGGGAACAACATTTAATTGGAGGTGGTTTGAGCAAAAACAGTGGTAGTGTTCCAGAATGCATGGGATAGGTGCAAGGGAATCTCTGTGAAAAGGAGGAGGGAGAACTGACCGGAGTTCTTGAAGTGCTTCTATGTTTCCAGTTCCAAAGGGGGGGGCATGATACATGGTGCAGGGCCAGAGCTCAGGGAAGTAGGGTAGCCAGATCTCAAGTACAGAAGCAAAGAATCCAAAAATCCTGATCACTCACAAAGAAAACTAGTAGCCACACATGGCATAATGCTGAAAATTCTTTAATGGCAGTAATATAATAATACTGTAATAATAATAATAATATATTTATTTCTCAAGAGCCCCTTTCAAATTATCAAGGCTCTTTACAAAAAAAATGGACATAAGAATAATAAGAACAATAAATACAGTATAAAACAAAACAATAATTGACAGGGTTCTGTTCAGTAATACCATTAAAAGCCTGGGACCATAGAAAGGTTTTAAGCCTCCCACTGTCATGCACTGCCAAAGCCGAGGGGGTAGAGAATTCCAGAGGGTAGGGGCGATGTACATAAAAGCATGGGCCCCAGAAGATTTCAAAAACACCCTCTGGATCTCTAGCAACCCCTTGTCATCTGAACGGAGCTGTCATTCCAGGCGATAGGTAACCAGAAGCTCTTTCAAGTAGTCAGGGCCAATATCATAAATCACGTTAAGTATAAATATAATCCAATACAAGCAAGAAAGCTGACAAATGCAGTAAATGCTAGATGTAAAGGTATGGCTACAGGTAAAAAAGCCTTTATGGCTGTAAGAAGCCCAAGCACTTTGACTCTCAATGAGTCTTCTGCAGGGGCTGTGGCTAGTTAATCTTTTTAAAAAAGATTTCAGATCCCATTGTTTGTTAAAATCAGCAGGTCTAATGCTTTGTAATTCATAAATCCATGTTGATTTTTTCTACAGAAGTTTCTTGCTTCGTCCCCCATAAAGGACTCACTCTCAATGTCTATGAGCTTTAATTCTCTAGAATTTGAATTATGGCAATCAAACAAATGACTACCAAGTGGAGTGTCAAGTCTCCTATTAATAATGCCCATAGTCTGGGTAACAAGCTTCCTGAATTAGTGGCCTTGATGGAGGAGGAACATCTGGATATCATGGCAGTCACAGAAACATGGTACACACAAAACCATGACTGGGACATAAACATACCAGGATACACTATCTACAGGAGGGACAGGGAGGGTAAAAGAGGAGGAGGAGTAGCTCTTTACATAAGGGAAGGAATAAAAGCAACAGAACAAAAGGGTAAACAGGGAGGAGGAGAAGAAGCACTGTGGGTAAATTTGGAGACAGGCAATGGCACCACAAATCGCACAGGGTTGTATACAGACCCCCTTCTCAGGGGGAGGAAATGGACAAGGAAATGATAGAAAGTATACTTAGAATGGCAGAAAAAGGAGATATTGCTGATGGGTGATCTGAATATGCCAGATGTTAACTGGAGTACAGTTGCAGCTGCCACTTGAAAAGTGGAGTTATTCTAGATGCCCTAAGAGGCATGCCTTAGACAACTAGTATTGGAGCCCACTCGAGAGGAGCAATATTAGACTTGATTCTCTCAAATGGAGATGGAGAGAGGATCACAGAGATGTAAGTGGGTAGCCATCTGGGAACTACGACCATCGAGCGGTATGGTTCACAATAAACACAGCAATAGAGTTAAGCCATACAAAGACAAAAGTACTGGACTTTAGGAGGGCTGACTTTGCTAAAATGGGTGAGTGCCTAAGGAATGTACTAGCAAATGGGCAGGAAGGAGGGTGGAAGAACAATGGGGAATAATAAAACTGCCATCACAGAGGTAACAAGCCTTGTGTGAAGCAAATAAACAAAACAAAATGATTAAGAAACCACTATGGTTCTCAAAGGAAGTAGCGAAGGTTCAAAGAGAAAAAGCATTCAGGAAGTACAAGGAATCGCAGAAAGGAGCAAGACAGGGAACTGTATCAGTTAAAAGCAAAGGAGGCTGGGAAGGCAGTGAGAACAGCAAAGGCCCAAGCCGAGGAAAAGATAGCCAACTCAGTTAAGAGGGGATAAAACCTTTATAGGTACATCAGGGAGCGAAGGAAGACCAAGGAGGGATAGTGAGGCTTAATAAAGGGGAGGGAGGGTGGGCAGAGGAGACTGTGAAAAGGCAGAGATACTAAACAAATATTTTTGCTCAGTATTTACAAATGAAGAGGAGGTACATAAAACAAACAGTAGAAACACTCTGGATGCAGAAGTTGATACCAGCCCATTTACAGAAGAAAGGGTTCTGAAAGAACTCTTAAAACTGAAGGTGGACAAGCAATGGGGCCTGATGGGATTCATCCCAGAATTCTAAAAAGAACTAAGGGTAGAACTAGTGACACCACTGACTACCCTTTTAACAAATCATGGGAGGATGGGGTGGTACCCGAGGACTGGAGGAGGGCAGATGTGATTCCCTTCACAAAAGTGGGAGCAAGGCAGAAGCAGGAAACTACAGACCTGTTAGTTTAACCTGATAGGAAAATTATGGAATCACTTCTGAAGGAAAGAATTGTCGAGTATCTAGAGGCCAGAGGGCACAGGACCCTAGGCAGCATGGATTCACAGCGGGAAGGTCATGTGAGACGAATCTGATAGATTTATTTGACTGGGTGACCAAAGTAGTAGATCAGGGAGGGGCTGTGGACATGGCCTACCTAGACTTTAGCAAGGCATTTGACACAGTCCCACACAAAGATTAATATACAAGTTAGCTAGCCTGGGAGTGGTTCCCAAGATGACAGCCTGGGTAAAGAATTGGCTGGAGAATAGGACACAAACAGTAATAGTAAATGGAGTCCACTCAGAGGAAAAGAAGGTTACTAGTGGGGTACCGCAGGGTTCAGTATTAGGACCGGTCCTCTTCAATGTCTTTATAAGCGACATTGCAGAAGGACTGGAAGGAAAAGTATGTCTCTTTGCAGATACACAAAGATCTGCAACAGAGTTGATGCACAGGGTGGGGTAGAAAGGATGAGAAGGGACTTGGCAAGGTTAGAGGAATGGTCAAATGTATGGCAGCTTAGATTCAATGCTAAGAAGTGCAAGGTAATGCACCTGGGAAACAAAAACCCAGGGAAGAGTACACAATGGGGGTGAGATACTAACAACAACAAAATGGAAAGGGACCTGGGGTAGTCATATCAGATGATCTAAAGGTGGGCAAGCAATGTGAGAGGCAGCAAGGAGGGCTGGGAGATCCTGGGATGCATAGGAGAGGCATCACCAGTAGAAAACAGGAAGTTATTATCCCTCTGTACAGACAGCTAGTGAGACCCCATCTGGAGTACTGTGAGCAGTTCTGGAGACCCAATCTCCTCAAAGACATAGACAGGATGGAAGCTGTCCAGAGGAGGGCAACTAAAATGGTGCAGGGTCTGCACTGGAAGACATTTGAAGAGAGACGAAAGGAGCTCAATATGTATAGCCTTGAGGAAAGGAGGGAGAGGGGGGACATACTAGAAAAGTTCAAATACCTCAAGGGAATCAACAAAGTCCAAGAGGGTAGCATCTTTCAAAAAAAGAGGTGTGCAAGAACAAGAGGGCACGATTTGAAGATGGGGGGGCGGCTCAGAGGTAATTTAAGGAAGTATTTTTTCACAGAGAGGGTTGTGGATGCATGGAACAGCCTTCTGGAGGAGGTTGTGGAGTCAAAATCCATGGTGGAATTCAAGCATGCATGGGACAGTCATAAGGCAATTCTAGGGGGTGGGGGTAGGAAGAAGTAGGCTACTGGTTAACTAGGATCTGCAGCTTATCCAGTAAGTAGGGAAATGGGCAGACTGGGTGGGCCAAGCGGTACTTATCTGCCATCAAATTCTATATTTCTATGTTAATACCCCTCAATGGTCTTGTGTGCTAGTTTTCAAGCTGGGCACTGTTCTCCGCACATATATCTTATTGCAGTTACACCATAGAACATATGTGAAGAAGTCAGTACTGCAATTAATAAGTTTGCGTCTCCAGCTTTAATCCAACTTTAATTCAGGAGGTGTACAAACTCATTATCAGGCTGTGCATATATGCACACATTATATGTAGCATTTGAAGAAACATTTTGGTTTGTAAGATAACCATTGGTTATTAATAATATCTGCCTGATTTGTCTCAAATCTGCTGTGGACTAACTTTTTTTATTTATTTTATTTTATTTTATTTAAACAGCAGTTTGGAAAACCTTTGAGCCATAGGCTCATTTACAAAGGTACCTTGTCACAGTAAGACAAACCAAAATACACAGTATAGCATTACAGCACATAGGTATAACAGTAAATTAAGACATAGATACAAACAAGCTGGTACAGGTAGGATGGATGCAAACAATACCAGGTTATGTTGTCCTTAGCAGCTTAGTAATAAGCTTTGTCATAAGTGTCGATGTACGGCTTTGACTAGCGGCAGTTACAGCATCGGGTGTTAATAAGGTGGTTACGTAAGGAAGTTTTGAAGCACGATATAGTTGGAGCTTCGGAGATGGAGGGGCAGTGTGTTGAAGCAGGAGGGGCCCTAAAGCTGGAAGCTCTTTGGCCATGAGAGGTCCTAGCTCTAGGGATAACAAGAGAGATTTTCCAGAGGTCCAGTATGAACTAGTGGGACAGGCGGTATGGTGGTGGTCAATCCTGGTGGAGAAAGCCCAGGAGGGTCTTTTGTAAGGGTACAGGTAAGATATTTGAGGCTCAATCGAGATCAAGTACCAGCACTTTGGCATACAGTAGACAGGTGTGTGTCATCCTAGGTGCTCCAGTAATTAACCTGCAGGCCTTATTCAGAGTAGTGTAGATTTTATGGAGTGCGGTCTGATCAGCAGCACCATACACCGAAGTCCATAGTCCACTAGGGATAGGATAGAGGAGGTGACTGAGTCAAGAGCCTCCGGGGAGGCAGTGTTTATACCGATGTAAGTTGCCCAATCAGATATTAGTGGCAGTGGCTAGGGCAGCGATGTGTCCATGGAAGGAGAGGGAGGGGTCAAAATGGATCCCTAGGTATTTATAGGAGCAAACTTGTTCGAGTGGAAATGAGGACCAAGAGTGAATGAGGAGTTTCAAGTTGCAGGACTTGTTTTGGGGATGAGAGAAGAACATGGTTTTGGTTTTTTTAAGATTTATCACCAATCTATGTTCCTTGAACCAGCCCTCGGCTTCAGTGAAGGACTTCTGCAGCGAGTCCTGGAGGGCAATAGGGTTACGACTTGAGGCAAAGATGACTGCATCATCAGCGTACAATAGAATGTTCCCCAAGCAAGAGCGTGGAAGTGTGTTAAGGTAAAGGGAGAACTTGTCTCTCAGACTGCTTGCTCTACTTAAATTAATGCATGGGGTATCACCCACTGCTGAAGTCACATCATTGACTATGTCACCAAGCAGGATACAGCAGTTACAATAAATTATATTATCAAGTTTACCTGCCAAATGATTTAATTTACTGACAAAAGTAACTGGACCACGTTCATGAGTTTAATTTTTCTAGTGGATTTTCATTGTTCTTATTTCAGTAAATCAGCTTTATCTCTAACCTTTCTCAGTAATGTTTTGTTATAACCCCAATGAGAAATTTCATCTCCAGTACATTAACCAGTCAATCATGTGGTTCAGATGAACTACATTTTCTTTTTAATCTTTTCTTTATTACTTTTTCTCCCCTTGTCTCCTATGGGCCATGTTAGTAGAGAGTCCCAACCCCGTCCTCCCGATGTCCACCGTCAGCACTGACCATCTTCCCCCAGGGCTTGTCCCTGCAGGCAGAATCAGTGTGAGATCCCCAGGCCCCCATTGAAGATCGGATCCAGTTCCAGTCAGTGCCTGGCTTGTTGGGGAGTGGGACCAGTGAGCCCCTCCATCATCAAACCACCGGATATATGTTTCCCCTTTTTTTTCTCTTGGAAGAAAGGGTATGGAATGACACTAGCTGGGGTGTCACACATGCTCCTATGTGTGGCACACTGGGCATCTTCCCCACCTCCACCCACCTTGTAGAGCATCAGTGTGCCATCTTCCATCCTCCCCTATGGGTCAGGCAAGCACCAATTACTGGTCCCCCCCTCCCCAGAGGAGGAGAGCTGTCCATGAGATGCTCGATCTTCCTCCTCCCTGGCCAACCCAGGCAACCTGCTCGCACTGTGAACATGGGTCGCTGGTGTGGCAGGAGGTAAGTCATGATGCCTCAGCCCACTATGCTACCAGTCCAGGAACTATTTTCTTTTTAATTTTAAAAATTGAATATAAGGGATATCATTTTTAAAAGGCACCGAATGTGTACTGTCTGCTCTCAGTACTGCATTTGTAGCAGTGTTTTTCTGAATCTCTGAGTTTCAACTATTTCTTGTTTGCCATGTTTCTCTCATGTCTCCTGTCAGTAGAAATATCACTTCTGAAAATAGGAGTATTACAAGCAGCTGCCTTGGAAATACTTGTGCCTTGAATTATGACACAAATCGGTGCTGCTGTGGTATTCACTAAAATTCGTAACAATATTCAGAGTTATAGCAAGCTAGTCATGGTCTGTTCGATATACTGGGTAAAGGCCAAGACTAGATATTATTATGGACCCCACCCTATTTACCCCTCCCCACGTCTGCACCTTTTAAAATACTCAACTTATCAGCATCTTGTTTAGATCTCAGGTTTGCTTCTTTTTTTTATTTCCATAGTATTCAGCATAATGGGCCTATAAATACATCTATACATACTGCAGTAGAAAGGGCTTTAATTGCCACTGAACTGCATTGTTTTCTGCAGCGTGCTGCAGCATTTTATGATATACCTCAGTATTACTGTATTGCTTCCTAGCTGGTGCTGCTATGCAATTTAATTCGTCCAAGCTGATGACCTTAATGAAATCAGCCTCTCATCATACCAGAGCCCCCACCCTGTTTTTTTTGCTTTTGATGCGGGGCTGACTGTGTTGGCCTGGGAGGGGTTTTGCAGGCTTTTGCAAGCAACTGGGTGGCCAAATATGTCATCAGTAGTATATGATGTCATCACATTCTGTGTAATGGCATGGCATGCCAAGTGATGCAGTGATGCCTGTGTGTCATTTGTTCACTAGGCATGGAAGGGGTGGGGACCTCAATTAAAAAGAAGGCAGTGAGGATGACCTGGAAGCACATGTAGTATCACCCACGGCTGATGGTGACCTTGTGTAACTGAATAGCCTTGATACAGCATGTAAGTGTCTTTTAGAATCTTTAGAGCTTTGAGTGCAGCAGTCTTACAGATGTGATGCTGATACAGGCTAATGAGGTTATTTGATTTTTACTTTAGGGAAAGTGTACTAGCAACACTGAACCACCAATATTAAAGATGTCGTACAATGACAAATTAATACTGGTGTGCTAGTTGCTAACCGAATCATTTATATTACTATGAATAGTTATATTAGAACATGACTAATTTGGGGACAATTATTTTACTGTTTTAACAAACATAACAGGCACAGCTTATTGAGTGAGAGGAAATAGAACATCTACAGTACATACATGTATTAAGAAGTGAAAGGTAAGAAACCTTCACCTTTTTTTGTGGGGGGGGGCTCTGATCCTTACAAGAGCTCAACCCAGCCCTGTCTACTGTCCCCCCATGCCCAGACTTACCCCCCTGAATGGGGCCGCAGCATGGGTGCCCCCCAAGAGACACTCTTGGCAAGCTCCTGCTTACCTCCTGGGCTGGAGCCATGGGAGCATGACCTCCCCAGTGGACATTGGTGGCAGTGGAGATGGTGGCAGAGCTGGGTGGGTGTCATGCCCAGGGGCCAGCTGTCTTTCTAAATGCTGCATCCCTGGGGCAGGGACATGCAATGATGTCCAGCACCCACCTCGCCCCCTAAGGTGATGGTGCCTGCTGAAGTGGTATCCCTAGCCTCTGCCAGGTGTCTGTAAAGCCTCAGACACTCTTCCACCTCCCCCTGGAGAAGGAGAGCAGTCCTTGGGATGTTCGATCCTTGTCCCCACAGCTGTCCCTATGACTCCTGAGTCCATCACCAAACACGGGACATCAGCACCACAAGCAGACACCTTGCAATTGTGCCAAAGGATGGGCCAGCAAAGAAAATCTCTATTAAACAAACATAAGGACATGAGAATGGAAGTGAGTTCTGAGAGTACATATTGTTTACTGTAAGAATTTAAGTAGTTCAAAAAGAATCAGAATAAATATGACAGTGCAATAAACAAAAGCATGTATTGTGCCCCTTGTAGGATCATACAGGATTGTGGTTTGTATTGATTAGCAACCAAGAAAATATGTGAAACAACAGCTATAAGGTATAATCTCTTATTTATTCATATTATATAGTTAAAACAATAGATTATCACACAGAATAGTAGGCTGTTTTCTGAAAGAATTAACATTTTTACTTAAGGCTGCAATCTCATACAAACATATGAACATATGAAGAAGCCAACAGAATTAGGCTTTTTGGTCTATCTAGTCTGCTCATTGCCCAGGGTTCTAAGCTCAGGCTGGTGTTCCTACTCCTCCCTTACCTTTCCACTACCTTCCTCCCCTCCTTCCATTACATTTATCTTCCCCCATAGCTATCCCAGCCTCTCTTGAAGCTGCCTGCTATCCTCAATGAGATCACCTCTTCTGGCAGTGCATTCCATTTTCTCACCACCCTTTCTGTGAAGAAGTGTCTTCTTATCTCTCTCTTAAACACCCACTCCACAACTTTAGGCTGTGTCTCTTTGGGGTGTTGCTGCAGCTTAGCCTGAAGATACCCTCCCCGTTCATCTTATTAATCTCCTTCAAGTACTTGAAGGTCTCAATCATATCTTACCTCTCCCTTCTGTCCTCCAGGGAGTAGATATTTAGGACCCTCAGTATCTCCTCGCATGATTTACCCTGCTGCCCCACAATCATCTTCATAGCCCTGGCTAGACGCATCTTTTATCTGAAGGGGAAATATTAAACTGTTATTCTTGTCATAATGATGGAAACTTTGTTTCACAGAAGGGGCATCTGCAAAGAAACACCTAATTTTCCAGTTTAGATACTAAGGTGCCTCATCTTTAAAATTATTAGGAAATTAGTTTAACTATCTTAAGGCAGATAGTACAGGTGTAATGTTTCAAAAATCGTGGAGTCAGCAGCATGACCTTCCTTGCTTCCTTCGTTTCCCTCTTATAGTAAAGCAGCTGGTAAAGGTATAATTTTTCATAAAATGTGAGATTAATAGCACGCACATGTGTATATATGGGCAACAGTAAGTGGGTTTCAGTTAACAGGTGGAACTGGCTAGCAGTGAAGCATCTTCTGTGCTGTAATTCTCCTGATCTTGAACTTGAGGAGGAAAAGGATACTGCAAGACATGGGCCCTCATCTTATTTTCCTCTGTTTGTTGCAAATCTGTTTTGCAAGGTATGTGCTTCATTCTGGACCATTATCTGTAGCTGACTGTTTGGAGTTTATGAAAAATGTGTGTGTGTGTGTGGGGGGGGTAAATATACAGGCCTGTATTTTCAAAGATTTGCTAAAGACGCAGCAGCAAGTTGCATCACTTTTGTATCACAGATCACAGCTGTGTCTGCATCAGAAGGGTGCACTACCATCAGACGATGGATGCACCACAGTCTGCTGCCCCTGCATTTGCATATTCTGTAGATTAGTGATGCAAAAAGTGACACAGACATGATGTAGCAATGATGCATCCCACAAATATATTGCAAATATGCTACAGTTATGATTCAAGTATAAGTGTTGCTTTGATGCAGCTGTGAAAATATGGTGCAATTATACGCTGCATCTGCATGATGCAAATTTAGGTGACTTGACACAACACCATAATTTTTTTTTACTTTTGAAAATACCACCTGCTGTGTTCTACAGTGTCTTTAAAGTTCTGCCAAATATAATTAACATTGAAAATAATCACCACTCCTACTGAATATAGGAAAATAAGTAACAACAATGGCAGTAAAACTCCAAAAATACCAACTAGATTTTACTTTTGTCTTTACAAGTGATACAAGAATTTTAAAATGATTCAGGTTCATGGGATCTGGTGTTGAATCTTTGTAAGCTAAAGCTAACCAGGACCATTTCTATTCTTTTAGATGTAGGAACTATTTAAAAATGAAGCATTTTATGCTCTAGGATAAAATGAATACAGAAATTGCATACTTCTGCTTCTCTACAGTATGAGAAGTTTTAGCAGTGAATCTAGCACCAAGTCAATGTTTGGAATGGCTCTCTTTTTTTAAAACTTTTATGTATAACTTTTTACTTATATATAAATGCATAGTATTGAGACAGAGCAACCATAGATCATATTACAAGTACAAATGACAACAGCACCAAACTTCTCCAACCTTCTAAACTGAAATTAGATAGTTATTAATCCCCCCTGACACACACACACACTTGACATCAAAGATGTAAGAAAGCTGGGAATGTCTGTATGGTGAGTAACGTCACACTAAAGCAGCCCAGCCCACCCCTCACCCCCACTGATATAGTCATCTAAGCATGAAAGAAAGTCAGGAATCTTAGTAATGTGAGTCAGTGTAATATCAAACTACACCCCCCACCCCCATCCCACATAACAAAAAAGAGTACCTATGAGAAGACTGCACTGACACAGCGGAGAGTTTCACAGACTGTATAGGGAACTGTGATGCAACTGTTGTTAGGAAGGTAAGAATGCAGAGTCCCCTTTTTCTGAGAGCAATAGATCTGCAGAGCTCCACCCACTGCCACCCTAAAAAGTGCCATTCAAATGCAATGACTCAACAGTAAGAATAAAACTATTTATACAGCATTATTATCAAAATGTCAAGGCAGATAAGGAGCAGTTGAAAAATATTATCACTGCCTTTAACAGAATTTAAAAATAAGGTGGTTGTGACAGGTACATACAGATGGAAACATTTGCTGCACAGATGAGCTAAAGTCAGAGGCCCAGGGATGAAAGAAAGAAAAATGGATGGAACAATGTTTCAATAGCAAGGAGGGCATGAAGAGGAGAGGGACTTGAAGCAGGAGCAGATGAGGATGTAGCTATGACAGCGGAGGGCTTTGAAGGACAGGAACTTAGAAGTAGAGCAGAGCACAGGAGATCATGTAATTCTGTCAGAAGGGAGGGAGGTAGGAAGTCAATCAGACTCCCTAGCTGATGTTTCTGAAATGGGGCAAAATGAAGGATCTAGAGTCAGAGGAGCAAAAAGGTGAGATAGCGGGAGTTGAGAAAAGGGGAAAAGAGGAAGGAGAGGGAACAAAGTTGAGTGTAAAACAATAATGTTGAGAAGAAAGTGGGAAAGGAGTTGTGGATCCATAAAAGTGGAGGGAGGGACTGAAATACAGAGCACAGCATTTCATGTGAGGAGAACAAGTGAGTCTGAAGTGGCTAAATGAACTAAAGTGAGGTTCGTTTTGGAGGCTGTACTGTATACTACATCTGCATAGGCAAACATTGAAAGGATGGTCATCTTCAGGATGATCTCTCAATAGACCAGAAGTTGGAAGCAGGAAATTTTTATGTAACCCCCCAACAAATGGGGGTTCCCGAAAAGTCTTCCTCGAGCTTGATTAAATGCTCACTGCCAGGCTGGTGTCCTGCATTTTAGCAGTTTAAATGTGATTGTCAGAGAGTGCCTGTATAGCCTCTGTGCACTGTCTCTTTAAGAGCTGCCTGGATTGTAGTCATAAGTAATCTGAGAGGGAGCTCTGTTGAAAGATGTAACTATTTGCTGAAAATCATTTAGAGTGATAATGTAATTTGTCTAACCTGACTTCTTTACAGCAAGGACTGTTTCATCTCCACTATATTGGTCCTGGACTGCCAAACTGGACCAATCATTTCTGGTGGGATCTAAAATGGAGCCAGACTACAGGAGCTGTCTGGAGTCAGAATCTGTAGGGATTGTAGTTTTGGGCATTTGGTGCCTTTTTACACCTGAAGGGGGAGCTCCTGTTGTGACTGACAGATGAATCAGCCAACCAAACATTTTGGATCTTGGGAAAATTCCCAGGCTTGCTGCAGTTTGAATCAGATCTAAGTTGGGAGCTGAAGAAGCAAGAGCTCAATACAGTCTATGTGGAAAGGCCTGAGTTTTTGGCCTGCATACCTGCCTGCTGTCCCTGAGAGGGAGAGAAGAGAATTATTTTGGACTAATTCCAAGTTTGTGAGAATGAAGTCAGCCATTGATTTTTTTACCAGGCTCATACCTGAAGAAAACCAAAGATTTTGCTGAATGTGATCGGCCTTTCAAGATTTCCAGCTGCTTTTGAATCCTCGGTTTGTGCAAAGACTTTGCGATCGTGACCAGAGAGCGGTTTGCCTGGTACAGTAGAATTTCCTTACATGTAAATGTGCTGTGTATTGAAAGTGGGTCATGATTTGGTTCCCCACTCAGTGAACTGTGTTCTGCTTGCTGGAAGCTGTGTCCAACCCAAAACGGACTGTATCCAAATTTGTCTCCATTTAGCCAGGGCCTTGCCACACTGGCCCAGCCAGACTACCCACTGCACAGAGAAAGCCATCGATGAGAGATCTGCCTGGGGATCAGCCCTCTGCTCCACGCTTGAACAGGAACGATGCCTCTGTGATTCGTGTGGACCCTGCTTCTCCTGACACTCCAGATTAACCACCTGCTGTCTCAATTTTCATCCAGCCTGTGTCCATTCTTAGGTATCGTGAGTAATCATCAGGGTAGCTCCCTGCAACAACAGCCTAATCTAAAAGTGTGTCATCTGACTGTCTTGTTGTTTTCTTTTCACGAACTGAGCCCTCTGGCTCCGGATTACAAATAGTGTGTGTTGTGCATGTTGTTTTCTCCTATCACAGGGCCCCAACCACCTGCAATGTTCCTGGCTATCCCACTGTTCTCCATCTGGGTACCCAAAGTGAGTGGCTGTTTATGGACCCTGAAGTGGATGCATAATGGTTTGAATGATAGAGTCTTTAAGCAAATTAACCTGATTATGCCCCTCCCTTGTTGAAGTCCCTTAAATAAATCAGATCTAACTCTTTTTTGCATTTACCCTGACTGTGGTTCCAGTTTGTGCAAGAGTACTGTACTGCTGTTATTAGCTGTGTATAACCTTGTTTTACAGGGGTTCCCCAGGGCTGAGCCAGAGGAAAGCCCTGGTGGTAAGTGAAAACAGTGTGGGTACTTGCATGTTGTATCAGCAGTATTGTGAAAGTGATTATTGTGTATTGTTCTGGCCGCTAGTAAGGAAAGAGGGGGGTTACAGTGTCCTGGAGGGCTGTGCCCAGGTTAGCTTGATCACTACCAACCCTGATCTCCGGGTCGAGGCACCTGTTTCAGAACTCAGGCCCCTTAACCTGCTACTAGCTCAGCAGGCAGGGGTAGTAGCCCTTACGTTAGCACCTCTTAGGGGTTACATTTATATTTATGGTGCCAACCATGGGATGAAGATTTATGCAAGTGACATCAATGTGAATGGAGAAATCATGACTTCAACCTGACCACATGGAAGGTATTTGAAGTGGGGGACTTCAAAGAAACAAGCCATGAAAATACTTGAAGGCAGGAGTTATAGAGAGCCTTGTAAATCACATTTTGCTGCTAAAAGTCATGGAGACTATTAAGCTGGCATTGAGCTAGAACTGGTTATAGCAGAACTGTCCCCGGATATTCTCAAAGTCAGTCTGCAAAGTAGATTCCAGATATGAGATCCAGGCTCTTGTAGCACAAAGTACAGTTTAGTCAACATATGTGTTGATTTGCACAGAGACAGAGACTGCAGGAAGTCATTGAGAAAGATAGTCAATGGGATCTGGGCCAGGACTAATAGGGTGACAGGAAGGTGGAAGAGGACTCTGTCTACTTGACTCTGACTAGTACCTGTCAAACAGGTAGGGGTGGAATCAGCTGACTTAAAGGAGAAATAGATCCATATCCATGAGTGAGTTTGTCAAGTTAAGGAAGATGGGAAACAGCTGTTGAAGAACTTTACAAGGTGGTACAAATTGCTGTGGTGAATAGTGTCACAACCCCACTCAGCAGGTCAGGCCCTCTGCTCCCACAGTGCCAACCTCCAGGCACATTATTGTGAACAGGAACAGAACAGGGTAACCCTCCTCATCTATTTTGTGGGTTTGAATCACCTTTGGTCTCAAGTTCTGGAGGGATTCAAACTGTGAACCTCTTGCTAGCATACCCAATGTATAGGCTCAGATAATTCTGCTCTTTGTGGAAATGTCAGATATCTTTTGTCAAGGGAACCTAACCAGGTATACAAAATGAACCTTTAAAAACTCTATGAAAGTCCTCAGATAAACTCTTACCTTTTCCCGGTTTGGTATTACCATTAAACTATGCACAGTGTCAGCTTTAACCGTATATGCTTCACTTGTCAAATAAAAAATTTCAAAGGCACACCAAGCAGTCTCTTTAAAATAGAGGTTTACTTTAAAATAGATAAAAATGTAAAATGCAAATACAGAACAGTATATCACAACGCATACAATCACTTAAAAGAACAAGGTTTAAAAAGTGCAAATTCCTACCACCAGACAATTAGACTTATATATCTAATGTATATCTTCTAACAGTGCTAGAGTAAGTGTTTCTTCTTCAGAGTCCAAACATGTATATCTCTCTAAAGGTCAGCCACAGCATAATTCAAAAACTGTCTTGAACCTGCCTTCTCCATGATGTCACCCAGCTCCTCCTCTGTTTTTAAAAAAATATACAACCAGGATGTCTCATCATTCAGAAGGTAAATTGAATAAGGTGACATCAGCAAAAACTAATCTCCCCATATGACCCTTTGATCTATTGTGTCTTTCTGCCCTTCACAGACATCAAAGAACATTATGACTTAGCACCAAAGTGACATAACCTGTTTTCTTCCTCTAAACGTCATAAAAGTTTATGATCTCTATCCTGCCAGCTGGCAAGCTACAATTAAGTCATATAAATAGGAGATCCTTAATTTATGTCTCTTCTAGTCTTTAATTATCTCCTGGCTTTAGGTTAACATCCTGCATCGGAAACCCTGGGGGGGGGGGGTCATCCCAGGAATACAGCATTTCTGAAGAGACACACCCAATAACACATTATTATTTTACAAAAAGCATAGAGTAATCAGATCCAGCTGTCCAAGTGTCACAAATAGCCCTACTGTATCCCATTCAGATTAAAGTTAGTAAGCCATAAGAGAAATGAGACAGTGAAATGGATTCTCCTGAAAACCTCAAAGGGGCATAGGAAGAAGGAGAAGTCAAGGAAGGATAGTTGGGAGAGGATCATATTTTCTTGCACACTGGCAAAAGAAGGGACAGGAGGGGAGAAATGGAGCAGTATTTGCCTGGCATAGAATGTTCACCCCCTTTATGAAAGGGAGGACTTTGGAATGCTTCCAAGCCACAGGAACATTCCCAAGATGGTAGGAAAGGTTTAGCAGGCAGGAAATTATGCCAGCAAGAGCAGGAGCAGACAAGCAGAGGATTTTAGTGCTGAGGCCAACAGGGCTGTTACAGTTGGAGGGATTAAAGGAGTACAGAGTACATAGTGTGACAGCTGGAGCAATGTGACAGAAGGAGAATGGGGAATAGGGAAGAAGATAAAGGGAGGTATAGAAGAGAAAGGACATTGGAAAGGGTTTAGGAAGGAGAAGCTAAGGGAAGAGAACAGGGAGTCAGGGGTGGAGATCAAGAAATTATCATAGTAATGTTTCTTCTTGAGGCATCCCTCACTTTGTTTACACTTTATGCAGTCATCTTGGCCGAGAGTGATGCCCCAGGGATAGAACCTATGCAAATTTTATAGTTTGGAATGTATGTTCAAACTCTGTATCCAGGCTCCACTCTGGATGGAAATTATTCAGGTCTGTTTTCAAGACAGAGTGGAACAGCAGCTAGCAAAACTAGCTAAAAGTTTACCAAAACATTTAGAAATAATTTTCATCGAATTTTAAATAAAGCACCAAGAAGTTGAATGCAGACTTAGAAACCTAGAAACATAGAGACTTGATTAAATTTGTCATGTAAACCATAACAACAAACTTACAGTTGTAGGAACTGCAGCAGTAATGCTCAAGCAACCTCAATGAAAAATAAAACTGATTCTTGTGTGAACCTATTTCAGGTTCTGCTAGAGGAGGCAGAGTTAGGCAGTGTACAGTGCTGCTCATAGAAAAGTTTCCCGCTACCGTGGTATTACCGCACATGTGGTAAAAAAATACCACAGTAAAAAAACAATGATAGTCAATGGGATTTTTTACCACGGTAGCGGTATTTTTCGCTACAACATGTGCGGTAATATCGCAGTAGTGGGAAACTTTTCTATGAGCAGCACTGTAAATGCAGTGAGGGATCCCATAAGAAGAAACAACATCACCATGGTGAGTATTTTTTTCTTCTAACCCTTGGAATCCCTTACTTAAAAGTTTACACTTTATGCAGACTCAGTAGCAGTACCTAGGGAGGCTGAGTCCAGAACCTAGTTAGGAAAAATGTTCTTCAAAACAGCAGCTCCAAAACTGGCATCCCTTCTGCACTGTATGTCCAAACAGTAGTGTTTTGTGAAGGTGTGTAGTTTTCCAGTTAGCTGCTTTGCAAATGTCTAACAATGGGATGCCCCTTGAGGATGCCGCAGAGGCAGAGGCAGAGGTACCCCTTGTGGAGTGTGCTCTTAAGCCTCTTGGTAGCCTTTTTCCAGCTTTTTCATAGCAGAACTGAATGCAAGAGACTATCCAGTGAGAGACAGATCTCTTTGTAGATGGTTTGCCTTTGCCAGCCTCACCATAGGTAACAAAAAGCTGAGTGCTGATCTAGGACCTAACATCTTTTGTCTGGTCCATGTAGACAGTCAGGACTCATTTTAGGTCTAGGTTATGCAACTTTTCCTCACATGGACTGGAATGCTCTGGACAGAGTACAGGGAAGGCCACTGACAAATTCAGGTGGAATTCAGACATCACCATAGCAATGGATTTTCTGTTGCTTCAAAGAACTACTTTATCCCAGTGGGGATTTATTTAATTTGGCTCTGTGCAGAAGGCTTGCAAATCACTCATCCTCCTAGCAGAGGTCACTGCAACCAGGAAAATGGTTTTCCATGTGACATACTTCTGGCCAACAGTTTCCATAGGCTCACATGGAGCCTCCATAAACTGGGCAAAGCATATTTTCAGGTTCTAGGGTGGGACAGGGTCCCTCATTGTTGGGTACAACTCGCTTAGCCCTTTAACAATCCTTTTGAAAATAGATTGTGAGGCCAAAGACTTTTCCTTGTCAGCTGATATGTATGCTGATTTAGCTTCTAAATGCACCTTTAAAGTTAAAGGCTGTAGGCCTAATGACTGCAGGTGCAATAGGTATGGCAGAATTATAGCCAAACCTGCTTCTGTTGGGCTTATCTTTCTGGGGGCACATCAGTAAGAAAATCTTTTCATTAAGAGGAATAAGCTTTCCTGGTAGTGGGTTTCCTTGCAACCTTAAGCACCTTCAGGACTTCTTCCTGGAGATCTAATCCAAATAATTCTAACTCTTCAAGAACCATGCCCTCAGCTGTAGTAGCCTGGGGTTCAGGAATGTTATTCTTCTCTGGGACAAAGTAAAACAGATTGTGACTGAGTGGTAGGCTGATTGGATTCTTGTCAAACAGTACTGGGAGCAATGAGTACCAGGCCTGTCTGGTCCAGACTGGAACTCTTGAGATCCTTGTTGCAGGTTCCCTTCTGAGTTTCTGGAATACTTTCTGAATGAGTGGGAATGATGGAAAGGCATACAGAAACACACATGTCCAGTCCAGTACCAGGGCATCCTCTGGGATGTTTCCTTTGGCTGGTGGTCTACAAAAAATCTGTTGGAGCAGATAGTTCTCCCATGATGCAAATGGATCTATACTGGGAGTACCACCTTCTGAACACTACGGCCAGAACCAGCTAGTTTAAGGCCCATTTGTGATTTGCCTGGCTGATTCTGCTTAGGGAATCTGCCAGGGCATTGTCCTTGCCTGGCAGAAGCACTGCAAATGTTGTTTGCTTCTAAGGAATATGGCAGGTCCAATATTTATATTGCCTCTGTACAAAGTTTTAAGGATCTAGTTCCTCCTTGCTTGTTTATGTAGTACAGTATTGTTGTGTTGTCTGTCCTGATTTGGTCAGTCTGACCCTGTAGTTGGGAGGAGAAAGACTGCATTGCTAGCAGTAGTGCTTTGAGCTCCAGAAGGTTTATGTGCTCTAGTGAGTCCTGTGGGCTCGACATGCCACTCAACATGTGGTCCTGCAGGTGGGCACCCCACCACAGGAGTGAGGCATCTGCAATAAGAATACTTGTTGGTGATTGCTGAAGGAGGGGAATGCCCTTTCTGAGGTTGTTTTCTTCTTTACACCACTCTAATGATTTCACTAGTGTTTTTGTCACTGGCACTAGCTTTGAAATTGGAGTTCACCTTTAGGACCAGTTGTCCCTTCGGTGGTACTGAGTGTCACAAATCCACTCCGGGGGTCAGGCCCTCTGTTCCCACAGTGTCCCACCTTGAAGTGTGATTTGTGATCAGGGGACAAACAGGGACAGCCTCCTGTTTGCATCGAGTCCAAGAAAACTATCAGTCTAGATTCCTGGGGTCAATTATGAACCCCTTTTCACTAGCACACCCAGGTAACAGGTCCAAATGTCACACTCTCTTTGGGGAAAGCAGCACAATACTTGACCCAGCAGGCATACAACCAACCTGGATCACAACACCCTGCCAACTCAGTTGAGATTCAGGTATTGTTTTACCTTGCTGGATCTTTACACAGATCCTTGTTAGTGTGGCTGCATATGGTGACACACTAAGCAATTTAACAGTTATGTCAGAATTATCAATACTGTTCCACCATTCACACTCAAAATGAGAAAATGTCTCAGCAGGTTTTAAGGAAAAATAAAGTTTACTAAAATTAAAAAAGTAAATAAATACAGTACATAAAACAGACATATATACATTAAGATTGCAATCAGAGAAAAAAATGGAAACTTTCAAATTAAAGCACCTTGCAACTGATTAGCTAATTATACCTTAGAGTTCAGCTGGCAAAGGTTCACACTTGAATTACCAGTCTTGGCAGAAGTGGTCTCTTTTGAGTCCAGGAGCAAAAAATTGTCTTAGAAGTCCAGAACAATGAGTGTCGGTCCTTTCAGCCTGCTTGACAATATCAGAGAGGCCAGAATGCCCCATCCATCCTGTGAGGTCACAGCTCTGGGCTGCTAGAGTGAGGTCAAACTCAGTTCTACATCTTAATTTGTAATATGAAATTGCATAAGCAAAACAGGCCAGATTACTACTTGCTTGGAATCTGCAAATACAGCAATATTTTTAATTATAACAAAACTGGCTATCTTCATCAGAGTATGGTTTTATGGCCAGTTATAATATCCCTTTGATCTTTTAGAGAAACATCCTGAAAACATTTCTCATATTAGGGTGAATTTTCACAGAGGTCTATCAGAAACGGCTTCCTTCTTGGTACGCCGTAAAATGTAATATTTTATGAATGGCTGCCTAGGTTCAAAGCAGTGGCTTGTTATAACCTGTTTTTTATAACAGTCACAGGAATTGTAGCAGATACAGTAAGTGTTAAATTTTCTACAAGCCAGCTGTGCCGTTTAGGTCAGCAAGTGTGCAGAACATTTTTTCTTTCTTAAAAAAAAGTCCCATGATGCCTTGTGCTGACTGCCATGTTTCACAAGCAGAAATTCAAAAACACATATATTTATGGCAAAAATATAACACACATAATAACCGGCAGATGGATATTGCCACACTGGGTATCTGTCATTTGGAACCAGGCCAATGGAACTAAAGCTGTGGATGTAGCCATATGTCTGTGCAGATTGAGCGATTTTTGCTTTCTCAGAAGCAGCATCATGGACTACTCCATGATGATCAGAATGGTCATACAGGTATTCCTCTCTCTACCTGTCCACCTGATATATTTTTTTCAGTTTTCTTATCTATGGCTGCAAATGAGATGGGTGCAGGCATGATTTTTGATACGGCCTTCTTAAGTAGCTTATGTAGGGAAGTAGCATTCTTCATGGTGGAACTACTCCCAACATGTCCATAAAATCAGCATCCTCTTCATTCTCTTCTGTCTCTAGTGGTGGGGGGGGGTTGAGTTAATTAGCCATTTGTCTAGCAAAAGGGGAAATGATGACTAATCCTCCTTATGCCTTGAAGGAGGTTTGAAACCTTGCTCTGGTGCATTCTCTAACTCCATGGGGTCACCTTCCTCCATTTGTACATAATATTCTTCTTCCTCCTCCTCCACAGTTAGATAGATTTGAGCCTGAGCCTGGAGAGGGGTTGGGGGTGGCTGGTATCATTAAAATTTTCCATGGCCAGGACTACCTTGAAAAATTGCCACATTTTTGACTTGTCCTCTGATGAGGACAGTTTATCTCTGCCATCTGCTTGCTCCTTTTGCCATGCAGGAGAAGTGGCAGTGACATTATTTTCTTTCAGTTTCATTCTACCTGGGGTTGACTGACAGACAGTAACTATAGGACACACCAGAGAACAGGTGCTGCTGGAGGCTATCCATGACAGCTACCTAGTACAAGGGGTAATGGAACCTACTAGAGAGGGGAACACACTGGATTTAGTGCTAACAAATGGTGATCAAGTCCAGGATGTGGTAGTACTGGACCCTCTAGCAGGAAACGATCACTGCTCAGTCTGGTTCCTTCTCAACACAGGAAGGGAGTTGGCTAAGACCAGAACAAGAGTGTTAGACTTCAGGAAGGCAGATTTTGCCAGAATAGGCAGCATCCTATAGGGGTATTTAGCTAAAATTAACCCAGTGATGGATGCTGAACAGAAGTGGGCAATCATTAGGAAGGGGCTGAATGAGACAACAAACACATGTGCCAAATCTCAGAGTAAGCAGTCCAGGTCCAAAAAACCTAGCTGGTTCAGCAAGGAAGTGGCATGGAAGGTGAGGGAAAAAAGATTGTCCTTTATTAAGTTCAAAAAATTGGGGCATGAGGAGGATAGAGAGGTGTTCACAAAGACATCTAGGGAGGTGACCAGGACAGTCAGGGCAGCAAAGGCAGCAATCAAGTTGAAGTTGGCTCAGGGAATCAGAGAGAGGGGGGAAAGGGGTTCTTTAAATATATAAGGGAGAAGAGGAGTTGTAGAGATGACATTGTTAGAATCAAGTGGATGGGGGATGGACAGAACAAGGGGAAGAACAGGCAGAGGCACTCAATGAGTACATCTGCTTGGTGTTCACAATAGAACAGCATGGATCAATACCGGAGGGGAAAGAGACCAAAGGTGAAGGAGGGGCAGAGATAACAGATGGGATCACCAAGAAGATAGAGTTCTGAAGGGCCATAAAGCTTTGCAAGTGGACAAGGCAGCAGGACTAGACAGTGTACACCCAAGAGTCCTGAAGGAACTTGTGGAAGTGTTGACAGGCCCTCTGATGGACCTCTTCAACACCTCCTTTGAGATGGGGAAGGTACCCAGGGACTGTAGAATGGCTCACGTGGTGCACCTTCACAAGAGTGGACCCAAGGACCAACCAGGCAACTACGGACTGGTATGCTTGACTTCCATAATGGGGAAGTTGATGGAGACCATTCTAAAAGAGAGGTTGATAAACTTTCTCAATAGTAATGGTCTATAGGATGAGAGACAGCATGGGTTTGTCTTGGGGAGATTGTGCCAAACTAACCTTACCAACTTCTTCAACTGGATCACTAGGACAGTTGTTGAAGGTCACGCTGGGGATGTCCTCTACCTGGACTTCAGCAAGGCTTTTGACTTGGTACCCCACGGGAGATTAATGAGCAAGCTGAGGGACATGGGGGTAGGGGAGAAACTGGTGGGGTGGGTTGAGAGTTGGTTGCAGGGCAGACTACAGAGCATTGTTGTAAGGGTGGACGACATCCAAACCAAGGCCAGTAACAAGTGGGGTACTGCAGGGTTCAGTGCTGGGCCCTATTTTGTTCAATATCTTCATTGGAGACATTGCAGGAGGGGGTCAAGAGTAAGATCTGCCTGTTTGCAGATGACACTAAGATTTGTTCAAAAGTGGACCATGAGAAAGGGAGGCAGGCACTCAGGGAGGATCTAGTGAAACTTGAACACTGTTCTAGAGAGTGGCAGTTGGGGTTTAATGCTATGAAGTGCAAGGACATACATCAGAGCCAGAAATCCCAGGACCAGATACTGGCTGGGGGGAGTGCAAGTAACAGCTTCAGAGGAGGAAAGGGACCTTTGGGTAATAGTCACAGGGGGTATGAAGGTATCAGCACATTGTAGAATGGCAGCAGTAAGGGCACATATGATGCTGGGGGGTGCATTGCCAGAGGAATCAGCTCTAGAAAGGAGGAGGAGGTCATCCTGTCCTTGTAAAGATCACTGGCGAAGCCACACTTTGAGTACTGTATGCAGTACTGGTGCCCATACCTCAAAAAGGATGTGGAATTACTGGAGGGGGTGCAGTTCAGGGCTATGAAAATGATCATGGGACTGGGAGAGTTGAGTATGAGGAAAGATTGAGGGAGCTAAACATGTATTTGCTGGAAGAGAGAAGGGAAAGAGAGGACACGATAGAGACCTTTAAGTACTTGAAAGGCATAAACAAAGTCAGAGATGAAGTATTGTTCCGCTGAAAGGGGGGGAAGGGTCACTAGGGGGCACAATCAGAATTTGGAAGGGGGAAGGTTCAGGAGGGAGATGGGGGGCACTACTTTTCGGAGAGAGTGGTGGTGAGATGGAACGCACTGCCGGAGGAGTTAATCAAACTGAGGACATTGGATAGCTTTAAGCAGGGTTGGGAAAGAGTCATGGGCAGAATTAATACAGACAAGAACACAAAGGGGGGGGAAGACCAAGAAAGAAGAGGAAGGGAGGCATTGGCTGAAGCTAGGGCAGCTGTAGTAATATGAAACTAAGAGCTGCACAATCAGGCAGACTTGAAAGACCTGTCGGCCTTTTTCTGCCAGCAATTTCATATGTTCGTATTTTGGCAAACATTGTTTCCAGTGTTACTCTAAAGCTTTTATTTTATTTATTATATTTATTTTTGCCATCACTGAATTCATGGCTCCATCTTTCGGACACACTGATATCTGAACCATCTTTGCAAGCCTTTTTGATGGCATTGCAGCTTTATCTTTTCTCATGTCACCTTCTACATTGTTTGCTACTAAACATGATGAGATGGACCCTTCTTATGTGTGCTTTCCATCATAACTGGAAACATCCTCAGTGAGCCGTTTTATTATTTTTAGGTGACGTCGAGGCAAACTGAGAAGACATGCTTCATTTTAAAATTTTTACCTTTTTAAATCAAGTTTGGGAGCAAAAAATATGTCAGGACTTGTAATTTATAAAGTTGTGTTGTGGACCTAAACACTTTAAACAAAGCTCGTGAGAGTCTGCAGTTGCCAGGAACTGGAAACAATTTGTTCAATTTTGATCATGCTATGTGATAACAGTGAGCATAACATAACAAGGCCGAAAAGGGCAAATGGAAAATAGCGCAGCTGCATAGGGTGACTGGCACATCACAGCAATAGTCAAAACAGTGACAACAGTGCCACAGTGGCTTTCTTTGGGGGCTTTGACCCCCCGCACCCCCTTTGTGGAGAACATTGTCCCCCTCCCCCATACTAAAAACAAGTCTGGGGTGGACTCAACTCGGGGTGGGGTAAAAAGCCATAGGTTGCCCTTTCGGTAATTGCTTTGTTGTGCCAGTCACCGTATGAGGCTGTACTGTTTTTCTTCACCCTTTTTGTCCTCGTCATCTTTGTAATTGCCATCTTCACAGGACATCATTTTTTGATGGTCCACAAGGTCTCTATGACATACCAATTTGAGAGAACCTTAAAGTAATATGAAAAGATTCCCCAAAATGATGCAGTACAAGAGACTTGTAGTGAACAATGGCTCTTGTACTGAAGAAACTGAACTGTGCCAAAGGTCAAATTACAGTTCCTGTAACAGGAATTAATTAATTAATTAAGGTGAAGGGCACTGCCGGCTTATAGGCACAGTGGTAGCCCTACCGCTTGCTACACCGTTGACCCTTGATTCAGGAATGGACCAGGGAGATGGAGGGCTAGCTGGGAAGAGAAGGCTTGAGCATCCAGGGGACAGGGGTTGAGGTTCAGCACTTGACTGGCCTCTGGTGGATGCCAGAGACACAGCAAGCGTCTGGTTGTTCAGAGGGGTTGGGAGCATGATGGACATTGGCGGTTATATCTTGATGTCTGGTCATATGTCACACCCCCAGAACAAGGGGAAAAATGGCTCTCAGAGCACAGGGAAGACAGAGCACTGGTGTAACACTCACAACTCCCACCTTTCCGTCCTGCCGTTGGGTGCCCGGCAAGAAAAGAACTATCTCAGGATGAAGGGTCCCACCCCGTACATGCCTGGGGGTATAGCTATGGCTCCATGGGGGTTCACCAAGAGGATCAGGTAGGTAAGGAGAAGTGGGGCTGACACCATTTGCAACTCCCAAGGAAGAGAGGCCCCGAGAAGTGGGAGGGGGAGGAGGAGGAAAAATAGAAAGTAAAAAAAATAGGTGAAAGAGCACAGATAGAAAAAGAAAGTGGACACACTCTGCTCTCTGTAAATTGGATAGTGGAAAGGAAGAAATTGGCCCCCCAGTACTGGTAGTGCAGTGTGGCAAAAAATGACTAGGCAGCAAGAAAAAAGCCTCACGCTTACCACCAGACCTTATATTATAAGAACCAAACCCATTCCATGCTATAGGAGTTAAAAGCCAAAATTTTATAAATATCCAGGATAAAAAACAGGTACAAAAGAACATTTATGCAACAGGTGTCAAGATAAAAAACTGACACATAACTTCAGTTATTTGAGTCACTGTGTGGATAAATGGGTGGTGATGTAATCACTATGTGGATAACGAGAGTTATCCACATGATTACATCACCACCATTATCCACACAGTAACTGCATCACTAACCACCACCACCTGTGCTTCCTGCTCAGCAGCACTGCCTCCCAGTTTCACTTTCACCTTCTCACAGTGCTGTTTACAAGCAAAGCTATCATAGTCCCAAAGACTCACAAAATGCTCACCCTAACCAAATCCCCCCCCAAAACCAGAACCACATTTTAAATGAAAACACTCCACAAAATAAAGCTATTTTCCCTCTTTCTCAGCACAGCAATCCTGCAAACCAAACACAGCAACCAGGCACAGAGAAAAAAACATGGACAGAAACTTAAGAAAAAAATATATAACAAAACTGAACTCAAAAAATCCTATTGCATAAATTAAATATGCATGGGGTGCCTGTGGGATAACCAAGTTACTCGAGGTCACAGGCTACTGTACAAATAACTTGGTTATCCCACAGGCGCCCCATGCATATTCCTTATATGTACCCCCCCCTTGCTAAAAAAAGCTAACTCTCCCCAACGGCATTGTATACCCCAGCGGGTACTTTTTCAAGGGTAACTAACTCAATAATCCACTTAAAATAACCAAAAAAGAATGTGGTTTAGTAGCTAAATAGACAAAAAATAGAAACAGTAGCCAAGTAGGATATTCTCTAGTTCCTGATAATCAAAAGGGAATCAGAGAAACCGTAATTTACAGTAAACCATAGCTAAATGTGGAATAATCAAAAAACTGACTAAAATGCACTTTTTAAAATAAACTACAAAATTAAAAAACATGACTGGAGAACCATCCATTACTGAACTTCAGCTTGGGGCAGCTGCTCTCTTCAGACAGTGAAACAGATATGAACACCAGCTAGAGTGGAGTGCAGATGCAGAGTTTGAACCTACATTCCAAATTCTAGAATTTGCGTAGGTTCTATCTCTGGGGCATTATTTGATCTGAGCCAAGATGACTGCATAAAGTGTAAACCTTTAAAGTGACAGATTCCTGGGGTTAGAAGAGCAGAGTGTGTTGTAGAAGGCGTGGAATAAATGACAGACGCCAGACGGTAATATTTCCAGTGCTGAAGTGTAACATAAACAAACTGGTGAGGACCAAGGGCTATGTGAAAGAACAATCATCTTTGCTTGTTTCATTTTCTGTACATCATCCACTACCTCTTTTCATATTTCTCTGGTAACCTATAGGGCCTCTGGTGAATTGGTTGATTTTGTGTCAGTTTAATCTCATTCACCACCCCTAATGCCTTCCCTGGTGTTTTGATAAATGTTTCTTTAAACAACTCCAAGAGTTGATCAACCTCTTGTCTTTGATCAGGCTTTAATTCCAGATTAATCTAAATGTCATTCTCCCCTTGTTGTGTCTCTAATCTATCATAAACCGCCTCTATCTCTGATAGGCCTTGTTCAGGTTGAATGTAGAGGGATGGGTTTGGCTTATCTATCCATTTCCTTAACAGATTTGCATGGTATACCCTTTTTACTGATCTTCATCCAGGCATTTCAATATCATAATTCACAATACCAGTCTGTCGAAGTACCACATAAGGCTCTTGCCATCTCATTAGAATCTTATTTTCTGTACTAGGCAACTACAGTAACACTTTTTCCCCGGGTTCAAGATGTTTGTACTTCAATCCTTTATCGTACATTTTGTTTTGACCCTGCTGTTTCTGGCCAACATTCACATGAGCCAGAGTTACATATTACACAAGTCTTTCCCGTAAGTCAGTCACGTACTTCACAATGTCTGTCAATCCCACACCTTTGCCTTCCTGTCTTTCCAGTAAGCCAGTCACGTACTTCACAATGTCTGTCAATCCCACACCTTTGCCTTCCTGTCTTTCCCGTAAGCCAGTCACGTACTTCACAATGTCTGTCAATCCCACACCTTTGCCTTCCTGTCTTTCCCGTAAGCCAGTCACGTACTTCACAATGTCTATCAATCCCACCTTTGCCTTCCTGTCTTTCCGTAAATGATCCGTACTTCTAATGTCTGTCAATCCACACCTTTGCCTTCCTGTCTTTCCGTAAGCCAGTCACGTACTTCACAATGTCTGTCAATCCCACACCTTTGCCTTCCTGTCTTTCCCGTAAGTCAGTCACGTACTTCACAATGTCTGTCAATCCCACACCTTTGCCTTCCTGTCTTTCCTGTAAGCCAGTCACGTACTTCACAATGTCTGTCAATCCCACACCTTTGCCTTCCTGTCTTTCCTGTAAGTCAGTCACGTACTTCACAATGTCTGTCAATCCCACACCTTTGCCTTCCTCCCAGTGTTCTTTAATTACATCTAATTGTCTCCTAGGTTTGCCACCATATAGTATGGAAAAGGGGGAAAAAACAGTTGTTGCTCGGGTTACTTCCTTGTAGACGAACAAGAGGTAAGGGAGAAATCTGCCCCAGTCTCGACTTTCCTCTTGTACATACTTTTGCAACATTTTCTTAAGTGTTTTATCTACTAACTCATCATTCTGGTACGGGAAGGTACATTACTGCAGAGACATCCAACAGATGGTACAATTCTTGCAACATCACAGATGTAAAATTACTTCCTCTGTCAGTTAGAATCAACTGTGGTATTCCCATTCAACTGAAGATTTTAGCTCATTCTTCAGCTATTCTAGGGGCAGTAACCATTCTCATTGGTATGGCTTCAGGGTACCGGGTGGCATAGTCGCACACAACCAGCATGAATTGATTTCCTTTAGAGCTCTTTGCTACAGGCCCCACCACATCCATAGCTACTCTTTCAGAAGGAGTTTTTACATAAGGGATGGGTGCAGGGGTATTTGATCTTTCTTCCCTCCTTGAGACACCAGTTGGCATTTTGCACAAAGTCTACAATATGCTGCAACCTCTTGATGAATCCCGGGCCAACAAAACCTGGATAGTATCTGTTGTAATGTTCTATCCCTCCCCTCATGGCCAGCCATAGGTATATCATGGACCAATCGTATTACCTGCTCCCTATACTGTTTAGGTACCATTAACTGCTCCATCTCACAGTTTGTAACTGTATCAACAGTTATTCTATACAGTATATTATGCATTAATATAAAATAAGAATGTCCATTCTTTTCTTCTTGATTTATTTGTGCAAACAGAGATCTTAAAGTCTCATCTGCCAACTTTTCCAGTCTGATGTCACCTTTTAACAACCCTGGTGCTAATTCCACATTCTTTTCTGGATGTGAATCCTGCCAAAACTTTATTTTCTTCCTTTTAATTTGTTTGGATTTTCTTGCCTTTCCTTGTCCTTCAAAAGAATCCTCTTCAAAAGAAAAGACAGGTGCCATCTGTACTTTTGCCTGTGCCCTGGTAACTACATTAACAGGTTCCACCAATGATTGATGAGTCTTCATTAAGGCATAAAAACAAGGGAAATCATGGCCAATTATAAAGGTACAGGGAGACGGGGTTCTAATCCAACTAACAAGGTGTGACTTTGGTTGATAATAGTCAATACCAACTTTGCAGTGTGGTAGTGATGGACATCCTCATGTATACAGCAAACAGTTGTTTCATTCTGGCTTAAGTCTATTTCAAGGGCCAGATCGATTCTCATCAGGGTTTGCCTACCAATCCCAAAGTTTGTTGGTCTCCCACTCCCACAGAAGTAACATACCCAAAGTTCGCTATGGCCAAATGTGCTTTATCATTTCTGTCATTAGGGCAGTTTCTGACTATGTGTCCCTTCCCAAGACATCCATGGCAAATGATATCTGCATATGGGACCTTGCCCCTCTATCTTGTCTACCATATGTCGATTGTCTTTGATTATTGAGACAAAAAGTTCTTACCAGAGCTGTAGCTGGTCCTAGGTTACCTTGTTGTTCCCTTGGTCTGGTGGGATGAGCTGCCGAGTAGTCCTCCACCAGTTTAATGGTTTCCTCTGCTGTCTCTGACTTGTGCTCCTTAACTGATAACTGTGCATCCAGTGGTAAAACATGAATGAACTGTTCAATGATTATTAGCTCCATAATCTGATCGATAGTCTTAGTCATCAGCTGTAGCCATTTACCACAATAATCTCTGAGATGAGCATATGGTTCCCTGGGGGTGTCATAGTGGGCCATTTTCTGAGAGCAAAAACGCTGATGATAAGTCTCCGTACTGATATTATACCATCTTAAGATCTCTTCTTTTACTCTATCATAGTCATTAGCATCAGTCCTACTCAGTTGGCTATATACTAACTGGGCTCTACCAGATAAGTAGGGTACCAATCTTATTACCCACTGATCATGAGGTCATACACAGGTTTGGGCTATCCTCTCAAAGATAGTAAGGTACGCCTTGATGCCATCACTCTGTGACAATTTAGTTAGTTTTGTGTCTCTGGGCCCAGTTCTAGACATCTGACCTTGATTCATGTCTTGTATGGCGTTCAGGGTATCATTCCATTTTACATCTTGCCATCTTCTTTCTTCTGCCTGGATGCATCAATCCTCATCCTTTTGTCATCTGTCCTCTTCTTGTTGTCACTTCATCTTGATCTGCTTCATATAGAGCCACTTCAGCAACTCACTAAGATTATCCAGATGCCAAGTCATCTGTCTCTCTTTTGGCTTCTGCGCATCTTCTCCCTCTTCAATATCCTTGTCGTCTGGTTTCTTCACTTTAGGTCTGGCTCCCTACCTAATCCAGGTAACAATTTGATCCCAGTTCTCTCAGTTACTGATCATGTCAGGTGTTGTGTGCCTAGGTCTGTCTGGGCCTCTTCTATCATCTCTCAAGGTATATTGGAACAATATCCCCCTTGTAGCACCTCTTGGGCAGCCTCGACGTACCAAGTTTATACCACTTCTGACACCAGTGTAGAAGGCGTGGGATAAATGAGAGACACCAGACAGTAATATTTCCAGTGCCAAAGCGTAACATAAACAAACTGGGGGTACCTTAGGAGCACAACCATTACTCAAACACAGAGCTCCTTACGGAAAAAGGATAAACTTTCATTGTGCAACCATAAGGGTTTTAGGATTATTTAAGGGGACAGTAAAGTTTGTAGAGATATGCCAGACTGACCACCCTGACACAAAATTTAGTAAAGAAAGGAGGAAGAAAAAAATGAGAAAAAAGTAGGAAAAGAAGATTTGGGGGGTTACACATGTTTACTTCAGGACTAAATATACATAACAGGGGTACCCTGTTGCAGGTGTGCATAGGAGGTTAGACTGGAGTCAACCTCATATGGGTCAGAGACTGATGACCCCCCACTTTAAAGACTGGGGTAGCAGACTGCAGGGAGGTCAAAGACAGAAGGAATAAACTTCCAGGAATTTAGAGGGGGACTTAAGGTTAATGGCAAAGACAGTTGACTTGGCCTCCTTGGTAGCCGCAGTGTTGGTGTTTTGGAGCTATTTGCCTGTAGCAAGTTCACCAGGACATGGACAGCCTTGTGCTTGTACATTACAAAATCATGAGCTGTCAAGAAATCAATGAGATCTGCAAAGATCCAGAGCAAGTGGGAGCCTTGGACACATTTAAACTCAAGGGCTGTTCGGCCTGTATGGAAGTAAAAAATTACTGAAGAAATAGAGGGCTTCTTCTATGTCAGTGGACCCAAACCAAGGGGACCAGTCAAATATAGAAGGTCATCAAGCAGTATGGAAAGATTATGTATCCTGAAACACCTACAACCAATGTAATTTTTTTAGTTTAGGGATGGGATTAATGGACACAGTAGACCTGTTGATGCTCACTGAAGTTATCTGGAAGGATCTCAGCTTCCTCAACAATGTATGGATAAAAAGAGAGAACCCAAATTATAAGGGATTGGTTGGGATGGGGTGATTTAAGAGGGTGGGCTCAGTGAGTAAGTGGGACACATTAGGGCTTGAATTTGTTGGTAGAAAGAGTTTTTTAGTGAGAAGGATTATCCAACTGATATTTAGGAGACCAACGATAGGTGCTTTCCTGAAGAAAATAGGGCAGAGAGTGATAATGGGTTGATGAGAGTGTCCGGTTGGTTTTGAGGTGGTAGTAGACACTATCACTATCAGGTGCTATCAGGAGGGAGGATGGTAAGGAAAGCTTATGCAGGATGAGTTTGAGCAGTGAAGAAGCAGCAGACCAATGTATGACATTGTAGTAAATGCTGTGATAAATACACTTTGCCACACTACCCTCTTGCCTACCACACTGCTGCATGTGGACAGCCTTGAAAGTGATAGACACAGCTATAACATAGAAACATAGAATTTGACGGCAGATAAGGACCGCTTGGCCCACCCAGTCTGCCCATTTCCCTACCTACTGGATAAGCTGCAGATCCTAGTTAACCAGCAGCCTACTTCTTCCTACCCCCACCCCCCAGAACTGCCTTATGACTATCCCATGCATGCTTGAATTCCACCACTGATTTTGACTCCACAACCTCCTCCGGAAGGCCATTCCATGCATCGACAACCCTCTTTGTGAAAAATACTTCCTTAAATTACCTCTCAGCCACCCTCTATCTTCAAATTGTGCCCTTGTTCTTGCACACCTCTTTTTGAAAGATGCAACCCTCTTGGACTTTGTTGATTCCTTGAGGTACTTGAAAGTTTCTATCATGTCCCCTCTCCTCCTTTCCTCAGGCTATACATATTAAGCTCCTTAAGTCTCTCTTCATATGTCCTCCGTGGCAGACACTGCACCATTTTAGTTGCCCTCCTCTGGACAGCTTCCATCCTGTCTATGTCTTTGCAGAGACTGGGTCTCCAGAACTGCACACAGTACTCCAGATGGGGTCTCACCAGCTGTCTGTACAGAGGGATAATAACTTCCTGTTTTCTACTGGTGATGCCTCTCCCTATGCATCCCAGTATCCCCCCAGCCCTCCTTGCTGCCTTCTCACATTGCTTGCCCACCTTTAGGTCATCTGATATGACTACCCCCAGGTCCCTTTCCATTTTTGTTGTTGTTAGTATCTCACCCCCCATTGTGTACTCTTCCCCTGGGTTTTTGTTTCCCAGGTGCATTACCTTGCACTTCTTAGCATTGAATCTAAGCTGCCATACATTTGACCATTCCTCTAACCTTGCCAAGTCCCTTCTCATCCTTTCCACCCCACCCTGTGCATCAACTCTGTTGCAGATCTTAGTGTCATCTGCAAAGAGACATACTTTTCCTTCCAGTCCTTCTGCAATGTCGCTTATAAAGACATTGAAGAGGACTGGTCCTAATATTGAACCCTGCGGTACCCCGCTAGTAACCCTCCTTTCTTCTGAGTGGACTCCATTTACTATTACTCTCTGTGTCCTATTCTCCAGCCAATTCTTTACCCAGGCTGTCATCTTGGGACCCACTCCCAGGCTGGCTAACTTATATATTAATCTTTTGTGTGGGACTGTGTCAAATGCCTTGCTAAAGTCTAGGTAGGCCATGTCCACAGCCCCTCCTCTAATACTTTGGTCACCCAGTCAAAGAAATCTATCAGATTCGTCTGGCATGACCTTCCCACTGTGAATCCATGCTGCCTAGGGTCCTGTGCCCCTCTGGCCTCTAGATACTCGAAAATTCTTTCCTTTAGAAGTGATTCCATCATTTTCCCTATCACTGAGGTTAAACTAACAGGTCTATAGTTTCCTGCTTCTGCCTTGCTCCCACTTTTGTGAAGAAGAATCACATCTGCCCTCCTCCAGTCCTCGGGTACCACCCCATCCACCCATGATTTGTTAAAGAGGGTAGTCAGTGGTGTCACTAGTTCTACCCTTAGTTCTTTTAGAATTCTGGGATGAATCCCATCAGGCCCCATTGCCCCAAACCTTCAGTTTTAAGAGTTCTTTCAGAATCCTTTCTTCTGTAATTGGGCTGGTATCAACTTCTGCATCCAGAGTGTTACTACTGTTTCTTTCATGTACCTCCCCCTCTTCCTTTGTAAATACTGAGCAAAAATATTTGTTTAGTATCTCTGCCTTTTCACATTCTCACTCTGCCCACCCTCCCTCCCTTTATTAAGCCTCACTATCCCTCCCTTGGTCTTCCTTTGCTCCCTGATGTACCTATAAAAGGTTTTATCCCCCTTCTTAACTGAGTTGGCTATCTTTTCCTCAGTTTGGGCCTTTGCTGTTCTGACTGCCTTCCCAGCCTCCTTTTGCTTTAACTGATGCAGTTCTCTGTCTTGCTCCTGCTGCGATTCCTTGTACTTCCTGAATGCTTTCTTTTTCTCTTGAACCTTCACTGCCACTTCCTTTGAGAACCATAGTGGTTTCTTACATCGTCTTGTTTTGTTTTGTATCCTTGATCTTAGCTGACAGCCAGAATTCAGAGATGACTAGAACATCAGGCTAGTGATGCTTGGTCCATACTGCCTACTATCGTCCAACTTGGTAGACCACAGTTAGGGCACCAAAACATGGGCAACAGTATCAGGGGCGATTTTGATTTTTGATTTCCCCTCACTTATGCTGTCCTTTACACCCACACTGTTTCTGCCCCTCCAGTGCATGCCTGCACTGGAGGAGGTTGTCTTTAGCTTTGAGGGGTGTAGACTTAGGCCCCCTGAAACAAGACTGTTTCCTGGGACAGCATTTTGGCACTATATGTCCCGGGAGCCATAATGCCTGATGCCGTAATGACAGGCACCATATTGCCTTCACCCACTTCAGCAACAAAATGACTGCACACCGATATGGGTGAAACATCTAACTTAGGGAGTAAAATCTAGCATTGCTATGAATAATGTTGAGATTCACTGGAGGTGAGATCTGAGGGTGGAGGGAGCACATAGTTTAGCCCAACACTGCCCAACAGTGGAAGTAGAATGGCAATGATAAGGCAGAGTGAGTGAGATTTGGGACAGTGATGAGGAAAAGGACAAAGGAAAAGAAAGAAGGGGAGAGGGGAGCAGGAGATAGCCCATGAAAGGGGCTTGTAGTGAAGACCAGATGAAGAAAGGAGGCTGCTATTATGGAAAAATAGGTAGAAGGAAAGGGAGTGGAGAGGTTAGTTAAGAGGAGGGCAGGGGAGGAAGAAGGTGTGAGAAGGGAATGGAGACATCTGGGGAAGGGAGAAGAGAAGAGAAGTAGATAAGGAAGGAGTAACATGGTAAAAGAAACGGAATGAGGAGGAAAAGTGGAAGATCAGAAAAATGAGGAGAGGCAGGGGAAATGGTAGAAGGCAAGATAAGCGGGTAAGTGAAAGGAGGAGAGTAAACAAGATGGCGAAAAGCAAGTTACGCAGTAAGGATGGTGAAAGGAGAAGAAAGTGAGGGGTCAAGGAGATAAAGGGCTACTAGTTGAGGATGGAGTGAGGTAAATAGGGTTAAAAGGATGTATTATTCATGTTACTATGTATGAGAATTAATATGCTGCTGTTGCACACTCTAATGCCTAGTACAGCTATACAGAAAATGTAGGTAACAAAAGAACCAAGAAAATGGCTTCAAATAGTAAATGTAATAAATCAGGGTACTCTTAAAAAAGTAGTATTTACAGGGGAATACTAGCTCTATAATTCCTTATTTGTAATTTTCTGCCAAGGAAAGGCACACTAATCTGTGACAGCTCATTTCCTGGTGAATTTTGAGAACTGGGTAACATGGACCTGCTTACTTGATGGGGGATGCTGGATGGATTGGTATATTCTCTTCGTATATGTTAAGTGAAATGAACTCTTTAACTGACACCTAGATGGCTACTAAAGACAGACAGATGAGATCTCTGCTTAAACTTCTCATTTGAAAGACAGCATCTGTAGTGCAGCAATCTTCAGCACAGTACAGTGACAGTACTAGGCATTGACCCATGTTCCTGGTGTAAAACTAGAACCCAGGTCTGTATTAAGTGATTAACCTGATAACTTCCATGCTCCAGATTTTGCTGTGTATAATTTTAAATTAATTGATGTTTAATTTCAAGTTTACAGATGATCAAGCAGTGCCTAATTGCACTGAGTTAAGCACTGCTTGATCATCACTGACATCACAAGATTCTAAGAATGGCTCTAATGCAGTATTTATATTGCACAGACTCAGTTGTCTATATCTCTGGACTGCTTCCAGCTACAGATATGCCCAATACCTCAATCAAAAGAACGTTTCATGGGCTGTCAAACTATGTCTGCCACTGTACATGAATGTGTCTCTTTAATTCTGAAAGTACTGCACTGATGTATTGATTATTGTTTTGACTGTGAAACTAAAGAAATGTTTTACTCCAGATATACTGTACTGTATATATGAAAAAAATTAGAAACTTGAAAGTTGGACTCTCCCATTTTTGTGTAAACATTATGTAAAGTGTGTAACAAATTAGATTACAATGACCATTTATAGGAATAATTGCGAGCAACTGAGAGATTAAGTGGCATGCTTAGGGTCACACAGACTGCAAGTGGAGCTTTTCAGAATCAAACCAAGGACTCCTGGATGTGATAAACTCATTCACAGCTTATTGTTCTAACCTGTAAGCTATACTACCAGTCCTGTTATCCAGAACCCGGAGTGAGCAAGTGCATGTATATTAAAAGAGAGTGAGAGAGAGGCAGTAAGCTAGGAGGTGCTGGTACAGCTCTGTTCATTTAGAGTGACAACATATTGACTTCCCATGTGGGAGACTCATTATCTGTGTCTTTTTAAGTAGCAGCCTGGTCTGATATCTTACTATGTTGTTACAGAGACTATAGGGTCTGATTTCAGATTTATATCAGACCCTAGCAGTTATTACAAAAATAATAGCTGGCTCTGTGGCACCTGGCAATGGGTGTTTGCTCAGCATGCTGGCTACGCCAAGATCATTCCCTGACCCTGGATATCAGGAGCAGAGTTTGGCAGGAAGGGGATTTAGAGCGTCCTTTGGATGCTTCCCTCCCAAAAGGGGAGGTGGCCTCAAACCATTTTTGTCAGCCCATGAGGCAGTTTTGGGTATTTTTCAAGGTGGCATGTGGCCTTGATGCATTGCTGAATGTCCACGTCCCTGGAAGCCATCATGACACGTCCATTGTTGGAGGGTTTGGATGTGTTGGGAGAAAAGCAAAAAATCCACCCTTGGCCAGCCAGATGACAGCTGTGGGTACCCACTACCAAAATAGCTGTGAGATGTATATTCTGACCCCTGCCATGCCTGGGTTACATAATAGAGGGCTGTGAGCATTTCTCCTCTCCTAGTTGCTGGCCCACTGGGGAGGAGCCCACCCAATGAAGGGCTACATTGGGTTGCCCGGGGTCACAGTACAAATAGGATGGCAGATGGTGATGGGGACAGGGTGGTGGTGGGCCTTGGTGGCCCAAAGGAGTGCCTAACCAGGGGCCTGGGGAGGAGCAAAAAATAAATCCAGTTATCTTCTATCCAAGCCACCTAGAAAAAAGGAATGTCAAAACCTTTGACAAAAGTTACCCCTTTATTGTACCCACCTAGCTCACAGACCTTACAGTATATTCAAGCCTAGAGTTTCCCACATTCATTTGTATTGTTCTCACCTAGGCATTCAACCAACTCTCGGAGGTCTGCAGGTCCCTGTCCCTTCAAACACTCAATGGCCTCTATCACCTCTAGGGAGTTCCCAATTTTCTGACCAATTGGACTGTCCATTTGACTGAGCACAGCCCTTGTGTTGATTCCAAGGTGTGTGCCAACATGGACCTGTGAACAGAGATATGATAATTTATTAAGATTATAAACCACTTACATGCTTCTAGTCAATCAGTAATCAGAACTGCAGACCATCTGATCCTGTGTGCAGTTGCTAACTCATTCACAGAATGTTGAAGTTGAGTGATGCACTTTAGAGGTAGGAGATGAAGTCTAGCAATACATGTACTTTGAAAAAAGGAATAAAAACATTGACTGTAGCCACCTCAAGTGATTTATGATAAGTTTATATTGCTGTACGAGGTGTCCATTATGGCAGAACATTATCTCACATTGCTTGGGCAGAGAGAAACTGTTCAACTTCCCTCCATGGTCCTGTTGCACAAACTGCACAAGCTGATAGTCATATACCATATCATACATCACGAGAGCAGCAGGTTATGATCTCAGCCAGTTGCATCTCTTCTTTCAGTTGCATGTGAGACAATCTTATTACTGTAGGAATGTGTCATGCACTGTGCCACAGTAATGAGCAAGTCCCTTGCGGCTCACACTGTCAACATTTCAAATAAAAAATGTTAATTCAGAAAAAAAAAATGTGCAGTCTATATTAACTTTATTGATCTGATTGGAGGGCCTCTTATAGACAAGTGTGTTGCCTCCTGAATTTTCAGTTCACCAGAATCGCTCACCTTTGGTTCTCAGTTTGCTCACCTTTGGTTCTCAGTTTTCTCACCCTAACAACAAATGGCACCTCACTCTTATATCCATAAGAGGCCTTTCAACCAGAACTGTAAATTTATAAGTGACATCTGGCTAGAGCTCTGCGAAAAAATTTGCAAAGTGCTGACTCTGTGAAATGTTTGGCGAGCAAAGTTGAAGTTGCAGCCTCACATCAACTTCACCTCAAAAAGTGCCATTTCCCAAGGAAAACTCAATGCTAAGTGGCAAAGTGTTGAAGTGGGCAAATCACAAAGTTGTTCATGAAGGTGAATTTAGCAACTTGTCCGGAAGTTTGCCAGTGATGTAAAACTTTGCAAGATCTCTACATCTTGCACAGCACATATGAACATATAGTATCATAACAGCAAAACTCCTTGGCCCGAAGAAAGCATATTCTCTGCAAGGCGTTATAACAATGGAATTTTACATGCAACTGTAGCATGTTACAGTATTTCAGTGGGTAAAACATTCAATACAAGAAATTTAGGTACCATATATTCCATCCCATAAGGCCTACAGAATACGTTGGCAGCACAGTCCATTAGGTATTGTGTACAGTTTCTCACATTACTGATTTTGGTGGCGTTTTATATGGAATCAGTATCAGAGGACCTCTAGGACAGACAGGTCTAGCACAAAATCCCTACATGTAGGTTACTGACACAAAACATCCCGGCGCCATTTTCCCAACACTTAACTGACTGACAAATGTAAAATCCTGACATGACACTGCCCGACAATGGAAGTGTGACCACCATGGAGGTGACTGTATTTGCCCCCCTTGCCCCCCGCACCCTGAAAACTAAAATATAATCATCTTCATGGCCACACTTTCATTGTCAGGCAGTGTCATATTGGGATATTATGGCTGCCAGGCAACTGAGTGTTGGGAAAAGGCATTGGGATGTTGTGTGCTGGGAAGTAACATGTCAGGATTTTGTATGGATACCAGGACAGACAGCCTGGGGATGTGGATACTGTAGTGTATAGTGCTGCTCTCAGTGCCACTACCATACTCCTTCTCTGTGAAAAAAAGTGCTTGACATGGGGAGAGTTGTACTGGCAGTGAGATCAGCATTATATGGTGCATTTCCCCCAATCTCAGACCAGCTGTCATAGAAGTCCCAAGCAGATGATTACGTCAATGACATCAACCATGGGGTCTCCCGGGCCACCTGAATGGTCATCAGGATGGTGGTGGTAGGGTTGAAAGGATCCGGTGATTGGGGATGTTGAGATCAATCAGATAGAAAAGTAACTTTTATCCAACCAATGAAATGATTTTATAACTAGTGGTTTTATAGATTGGAACATCCAAGTCCTACTATTCAATGTTAGCTTACTCATTAACAACCTTTAGAAAGGCATAAAGAAATCTGGTTAAGGGACCAAGAAATGTGGTGTAGGTCATGTTCCCTGTTTCTGGTGGGTCGGGATGGGTCAGACTGGGAAAATAAGGATGAGAACCAAAACTGTTTTAATAAAAAACAATTATACAATCAATTCCAAAAGACGCAATAATGTTACTAGAAACTGACGGCAGATAAGGGCCTCATTGCCCATCCAGTCTGCCCTTTTTGTTTGCATTGCTTAGGCTGTAGACCCTTCCAGGTCCCTGGCACTTTCTCTTCCACCCCTTACCTATCTCGTATGATTCCCTTGTGCTACTACCAGGCTTTTTTGAATCCCACCACTGTTTTTTCCCCCCCACTACCTTCACCGGAAGACTGTTCCGGGGGAGTATTACAAAGGACCAAAATTCACAATACAGAGTGTCAAGATCACAAGACTAATATCCTGAAAATCAAAATCCCAACACTCAGTATTTGCCTGTGTCAGAGTTTATGTATTAAATAAGGGGGTGTGGGGAGCAAAGCCACCACATTGGGGTAAAGGGGGGGAGAAGCCCCCAAAATGTTAAAAAAAATCAAAATCCCACTTCTGGCATCGGCCTTTTGCATGTCGGGGAAAGACGTTTCAGTCTTTCATAGTAAATCCATTCCAGGCATCCACCACCCTTTCTGTGAAGTATTTCCTCACATCTTTTCTAAATCTACTCCCCTCCAGCATCATATCATGGCCCCTTGTTCTGGGGCACCCTTTCCTCCCAAAAATACCTCCCATTTGTACCTTATTCACCCTGCAAGATACAGAATTTAAAGATCTTGCTCATATTTTCCCTCTCTCTCCTCAAGGGTGTACATGTTTAGTCCCTTTAGTCTCTTCTCATAGGACTTTTAATGTAGACCATGTACCATCTTGGTTGCCCTCCTTTGGATGGTCTCCACCCTGCCTATGTCCTTCCTGAGACGTGACCTCCAAAACTGGACACAGTACTCCAGGTGGGGTCTTACCAAACAGCTATATAGTAGCAACACCACTTCCCTCTTCCTGCTGGTAATACCCCTATCTATACACTCCAGCATCCCACTAGCTCTTCTGATGGCTTTGTTGCATTGTCTGGCCACCTTCAGGTTCTTCAATATGTTTACTCCCAGGTCCCTTTCCTTCTTGATCACTGCTAGTATCTCTCTCCCCATTTAGTACTGCACCCCTGGGTTTCTGTGACCGAAGTGCATTATTTTGCACTTTTTTACATTAAACCGTAGCTGCCAAACTTTTGAACACTCCTACAGTCATTTTAAATCTCTTTCTACCCTTTTCACCTGCTCCAGAGTGTCCACTCTGTTGCAGATCTTGGTGTCATCTGCAAAGAGGAGGACCTTCCCTTCTAGTTCCTCTCCTACAGTATGTCATTAATGAAGACATTAAAGAGAACTGGCCTCAGTACTCACCCCTGTGGTACCCTGCTGGTCAGAGCAAACTTCATTTACCACCACACTCTGCCTACTATCTCCTAACCAGTATCTTACTCAAGTTACCACCTCATTGCCCACCCTTGCAACCCAACATATTTACCAGCCCCCTACAATATTTGGAATAGTGTCAAAGGCCTTGCGGAAGTCCAAATAGGCCACATCTGCTGCCCCTCCCTGATCCAACACCTTGGTTACCCAGTCTAAAAAACTATCAGATTTGTTTGTCATGACCTCCCCTTCATAAAGCCATGCTGCCTTGGGTCCTGCAGTCCATTGGATTCCAGTTGTTCCACAGTTCTTTCCTTTAACAGTGTTTCCATAATTTTCCCTACTACAGATGCCAGGCTGACAGTTCTGTAATTTCCCACCTCCTCCTTGCTACCACATTTGTGAAGTGAGACTATGTCCATCCTTCTCCTGTCCTCTGGGACCACACCAGTTTCCAGTGAATAGTTAAACAAGTCTGTCGGGGGGGGTGTGGTCTAGACACCAAGAAGATGGCAGCATAACTCCAGAGCTCCATCCAGACCTTTAGCTGATCCGCGCTCGGACGCCGTGATCACATGGAGTCTTTACTACTTGTCATCAGCTTTATGCACAGGTAATATCCTACTTGCTGGGCAGCAGGTCTTTTTCAGCTGATTTCTGAGTATTTAGCATTTATTTGTGGTGCCGTGACCTGAGACCACACCAGCGGGCCTAGGCCGTGTAGGCCCCATGCTCCTTGCTCCACAGGCTGGCCAGTCTGCGCTACTGTCTATGCCTTCTCCCCCTTAGGCATCCCACAAACCCCGGTGGCTATTTTCACCTCTCTGGTCCAATTCCAAAATTTCTCCATGATGTCCCCTTTGCTAGTCATCTCTAACTCAAGAATGAATCAACCAGCAGCTGTAGGGGAGTCCCTACAACATATTACTAAACTCTTGGAAACGCTACTTACTAGAGTCGATGAAATAAGTTTATCTTTCTCTGGTACTGCAATTGATGTTCAGCACTTACAGAACAGGACGAATGTAGCAGAATAGAGGGCAGAAGCATGCGAGGCTCAGCAGGCACAAGTTTGGCAAAGTCTCCAGCAGCATGAGGAGCGGCTTGCAGCTCTCTGGGAAAGGGCAGAGGAAAATGAAAACCGGAGTCACCGCAACAACTTTTGGATTGTTGGGCTACTGAGGGGGCAGAAGAATAGTCAATGGAGCAATTTTTCAATGAGAACCTTCCTTGTATACTAGGGGATCAGTGGCGGGGACCAATTGAAGTTGAAAGGGCTCACAGGGTCACCACCCATTCAAGCAGGCAATCTAGCACAGCCAGACCAACTGTGGCATATCTGCTGAGATATACTACCAAGGAGAGGATCCTATGTGCTGCCAGAGATCTTGGGGAACTCTCATGGCAAGGAACCACACTTGCTATCTACAGGGACTTTGCCCAAGAAACTGCTGCAAAGTGGAGAGCATTCAGTCCTATTAAAATATTTCTCTATCAACATGAGTTTCAATTTAAATTTATAAACCTTACTAGGTTGTATGTCTTCAAGGAAGGGCATCAGATTATAGCTGATCACCCTGGGGATTTTGAGCGCTGGACTGCTAAATTCTGGCCAGGCCTTCAGTTTTCTACAACAAATCCCCGAAGGTTCTTGGAGCCCCCTCCAGTGGCACCTCCTAGTAGGAACCTTTTTTCCACCTATGGATCCTCCATGTCCTATTTACCAGTAGGACAGGTCCCTCCCCAAATCAGTCCCCCATCAAATGATGACTCCCAGCCTGCTCATATCAATGCAAGCTCATCAATCTCTGCTTCACAATCCTCTCTTCTTCAATGGGCATCCAACTTACTACCTAAGGCTAAACAGAGACCCAGGAGTGGGCCACAACACTCACCATTTAAAACTTCAGCAGCACCACCTTCAAAAATCTCCTGGGAAGATCTCTCTCTCTCTCCTGTATTGGGTTGAGCTACCTCTGTCCTCAAGAGATGGATACTGAGCAACCAACAGATTGGGCTGATTTTCTGGAGGTGTCCTTGGTGGAGTTAGTGGACACCCTCTCTCCTGTGCGACCCGTAATTATTAGCTATGCAGTTGCTATGGTGAAGGCACCTTTGTATTCTAGATGTACCCCTCGGGGAACTGCTGAGTTGGTCAAAGGCCAAACCATCGGAACCTGAATTGATTCCTAGCTTTGTGTCGATAATGTGTTGGGTAATGGGAGAGTGCTTGCCCCCTTGTATGGGTGCCACTGTATGTCTCTTCCCCCCCTTCTCATTCCACGGAATATCTGTGGCATAAGCACTCTGTATTACGTGCTGAATTTGTGGCTGCTTAGGTGCCCCAGTAGTATTTGATGAGACACAGTTGGGCTATTACAGGCCCCCCTCTTTTCCACCATTCAGCTCCTCCTTACAGTTGTAGTAGTTACTGGCTGAGCAATCAGGCTCTTGTGTTTTGCCTCCAGGCCTGTTGCTTCTAGGGTTGTTTTTTTTTGCCTAGTAACCAGCAAGTGGGTCTGCCCACCTCAGCCCCCCACGTAGTCGGGTTGTCTGACCCTTCGGTTGAGGTTTGTCTAGGATGACTTGGTTTAGTGTATCATCCATACAATACCCCCCATGCTGAGTGCTGGAGATAGCACAGCTGTAGGGTTATATATATATATATATATATATATACCCTCATCTGCTTTGATCTCCAGACTCATATTGTTGTTGTTGTAGTGTCTTTCCTGACACTTTCTTGTGTACTGGGCTTATTGCTCATTTGATTTTTACTTAAAACTTTTATATACTAATTAGTTTATCTGCTCTTTATCCTTAGACTTTTAGTACAGTCTACCTCTATAACCTAGGATACATCCTCAGATGTCTCAGGCGATGCGTACATCCTTTTCAGCGCCAGTGTGCACACTGGTAACCCTACTCTACCTCAGGTATTTTGAGGCCTTAGAACCCATCATCTCTCTGTTTGACAACCCAATTGGAAGTCCTGTAAGTACCTGTTTCTATCTATTGTGTGAAACTATGCCCCTCACTCCTTCCACACCCCAGGGATATCATTGGATATCTTGGAATTTGAAAGGACTCAATTACCTGATTAAATGCACAAAAGTTCTACAGCACTTAAAGTCTTTGCCGACAGATATTGTGCTACTTCAAGAAACCCCCCTGTTGTCCAAATACACTAACTGGTTAAAGAAATTGTGGGTGGGAGAAGTATTGGCTAGCTCCTCCACTACTAAATCAAAGGGGGTGGCTATCTTTATCTGCCATGCCTCTCCATGGGTAGTGGAGGGTGTCAAAAAAGATCCCCATGGCCGTTGGTTAGTGGCAAAATTGTCTTCCCCTACAGGTACCATTTTGCTGGGTAATGTGTACGCCCCTAACACTGAGCATGTCAATTTTGTTCCTGTAATAAGTCAGGCCCTGTCAGATTTACAGCCGAATGGGTCACCGTTCCCTGTAATCTTGGGTGGGGACTTCAATATGGTATGGGATATATTTTTGGTCAAATCTCATCCAACCCCGGACGCTACTCCCAAAGCCAGATAGTCTCTTCAAGTCATGACAGATGAATGGGCCTTCACCAATGTCTGGCATAGGGATCATCCTACTGGTAGAGACTTTTCCTTTTACTCCACTCCACATAAATCTCATAGTCGCATAGATTTTTGTCTTGCTACCAAGTTGGCAGCTAGGTGTCTCTCTGATTAGAATATTGCCTCAATCCTGATTCTGGACCATGCTCCTATCTCGTTAACGTTTACTCCCCCCCGACCATTGCCCATCTGAAGTCTGTTGGCGTTGTAACCCACTCCTTTTCCAGGACCCAGATTTTTGTCCCCGTTTAATAAGAGTGACTAAGAACTATTTCTCCCTGAATGCTGACTGCGGTGTATCCCCGGGCACAGTCTGGGAAGCATTCAAAGCAGTGTTAAAGGGCCACATTATTGCCTTTTTCATGGCTCAGGGCCATAAGTGTAAAGTAGCTTTGACCCACCTTCAATTAGACCTAGCTGTCTTAGAACATTGTTTCAAATCCACCCCCCGTGCTGCCCTGGATGGCACCTTACATCGCCAAGTCGTTGGACTCAAATATCAAATAAATACAATTCTGCATCAAAAGGCTGAACAGCATCTTTTGAGATCGAAGCAGGCTTTCTGGGCCAGTGGAGAGTGGGCAGGCAAACTTCTTACCTTCCTCCTTTGTATCAGCAGGCAGCTACATGGATACATGCTCTCTGTACTTCTGCAGGCTCCATAGCAACTAGCCCCAAAGAGAATAATTCTACTATGCAGCAATTTTACCAGTCCCTCTATCAGTCTCATTCCTCTAACACCGCTCAAGAATTACAGAGTTTATACTCTAAATTTTGCCATCAAACCCCACTACCGACTCTTACCCCTGAGCAAGTGAAACACTCTGGAGTCACCTATTTCCTGTGAAGAACTCTGATTGGCACTCTCACAAATGGCTCGAGGAAAAGCCCCTGGTCCAGATAGCATGTCTGTAGAGCTTTACCAGGCCCTCGGCTCTGACATTATTCAGCCACTGCAGCATGCCCTACAATCCGCCCATGACAATGGCTCTCTTCCCCCACTATGAAGGAGGCGATTATCTCCCACCTACCTAAAAGGCCATCTGACCCATTAGATTATGTTAACTTCTGGCCAATATTCCTTTTGTCGGTAGACCCTAAAATATTAGCCAAAGCACTGACCTCTAAACTAACGTCCATTCTTCCCTCGATTATACACCCAACCCAGACGGGATTTATGCGGGGCAAATCAGGGATTGATAATACTAGACTCCTTCTTAATCTTAAGTGGTTTGCCTCAAAATCTTTTCTTCCCTTGGCAGCCTTAGCAATTGACTTTTCTAAGGCATTTGACTCTATCGAATGGGACTATCTCTATGAAGTCCTATCCAGGTATGGATTTGGAACCTCTTTTATGCAGTGGATACGCACCCTTTACTGCTCTCCCATGGCTTGTATCCTTACCAATAGTGAGATTCCCCTTCCTTTGCTTTGTACCAGAGCACCAGGGAAAGCTGCCCTTTATTCCCCTTTTTATTTCTTGTGGCCTTGGACCTCTTGATTAGGACCCTTATAGCCTCCCAGCAAATCCAGGGCATTGTAGTTGCCAATCAACCTTATCTTGTAGCAGCCTACGTAGATGATCTCCTTTTAACTTTTTCTAACCCTCAGCAAGCTCTACCAGGCATGCTTTAAATCCTAGATGACTTTGGTGTAATTTCTGGCCTATGAATTAACCAGAAAAAGACCACCCTGGTCCTTCTAAATAGCCAATGCACCAAGACCTGCATCCAAGGGACTAGCTTGACTTGAGTGGCCAGTGGGTTTAATTACCTTGGTGTTTGTATACCAACGGCCTGGACAGCTCTTGAATCTGCTAATTTCTCCCCTCTACTTGCACAATTAACCATAGAGATAGAGAGGTGGCACAAATTGCAATGCTCCCTGCTGGGTAAGATAGCAGCTATCTGTTTTCTTCTGCTTCCTCAGGTTCTGTACTTTCTAAATAACCTCCCTATCTCTCTTTCACCCAAACATTTCACCTCTCTAGAGAAACTAATGGCCAACTCTCTGTGGGGCTCTAAGTCACCTAGGTGGAACAGGTATAAACTGAGGGCACACTGGTCTTGAGGAGGCCTCAATGTATCCTGTTTTTTTGTTATCACCTGTCCTGTATAGCAGCTCAGGTGACCAAATGGTTTGTGCCCAATTGTCTGGGCTCCCCCCTATAGGTGCAACTGGAAACTGACCTGGCTGGTACGGTACTCCTTTACACCTTCCTTACCCCACATTCCTGTTTGCCTAAGTCTCTCCCACCTATAGTGATATGTACAGCCTGCTCTTGGAAGCTCCTTGTGGCCAAATCTCATTTGCCTAAACAATTCTGGAACCCTCCTATACAATACGCTCCTTTGTGGGGTAATAGCCTTATTCAAATTGATGGGGCGCTTACCCCCTACTCCCCTTTGCTCAACTACAATGGCAATTTTCTTTACCACATGAAGATTTTTGAAGGTATTTACAGATTCATAGTGCCCTACAACCTCTTCTTCCTAAATATCAGGACACCACACAATGGACCTAGCTAGCTGGTTTGCATCACCTCTCTACTGCTACAGGCATTATGGGTCACTTCGGCAGTGCATGGAGAGATTCACAACCCTTTGCTACCTTGTCCTGTAAAAAGAAATGGGAATTGTATATTGGTTCCCTCATCTCCGATAACAAATGGAACTCCTACCTTAAAAACATCCACCATACTTATAGTGACACCAATAGTCATTTTCTGCAGCTAAAAATCTTGTTTCTCTGGCACCGTATACCAGCAGCTCTCCATGCAAGTGACTTGCTTAGCCATAGCAAATGTTGGCTCTGTCTCCACTCGGATGCCCACAGTCTCCATATTCTATGGTCCCGTGCCAGCCTGTCAGTATTTTGGAAAATGGTAGCCTCAGATATCTCCTTACTGCTTAAATCCCCAATTGTCTTTTCTGATTCAAAATTGTTTATGGGGGACACAACCTCTTTGGCTCAATTACCTAAACCACTTCAAGATTGGACCCTGGTAGCTATACTAGAGGCTAGACGCCTTCTCCTTATGCACTGGCGCCAGCCCGTTATTCACACTCGTACTGCCTGGCATGCAGCCCTGGCTAAACTTTCCATTTTGGAAAGACTTTCCCACCTTCACAGAAGTAGTATGCGCCACTACTACCGGAAATGGGAACCATACCTTCATTCTCCTTTTTGTAAGCTCCTGGGACCACCTTCCAACCCTCCTATTTAATTGGCTACCTAAACCTCATTATTTAGGCTTTGCCTGACAAATTTTTACTTTTGCTATGAGATGTAAGCATCTGCCCCCCCAACTCCTTTCTTACCTCCCTTTTTCTCTATATATTTTTGTATTACTAAGACAATTATACTATGGATACTATGAATTTTATAAACCTCTGTGAGACACCTTGTCTACTGATGATAGTCTTTATCATTACTGTAATCGTTGGGCATGTATTATCCTCTGTCTCTTGTTGGCTGTACTGCTCACTGTTTACTGTATAAAATGCTTAAAAACTTTCAATAAAATATTATATGATAAAACAAGTCTGTCAGGGGTGCAGCTATCAACTCCCTGAGTTCCTTTAGCACTATTAGGTGCACCCTGTCTAGCCCCATGGCTTTGCCCTCTCTCAAATTTTAAGTGGTTTCGTGACCCCCTCCTCAGAATAGGGACTGGTATCCACTTCCCTGACCTCCAAGCTCTTGATGTTTATTTGTGGTCCCTCCCCTTCCCCCTCAGCTGTGAACACTGAGCAGAAATATTTGTTTAAAATGTTTGAATTTTCTTAGTTCTCCTTAGTGCAGCCTCTACCCTCCTCTTTTTATTTATTTATTTATTTATTTAAGAGTTTAACCAGGAAGGCACACTGAGCGGGGTACCGCTCGATTCGAGATGCATCCTGGGGACATAGGGTACAGGGTAGACATAATAACAGTGTACATCTAACAGGCAATTCTACAGTACAAATAATTAAGATCTAGGCATAATTCCAGCAACAAGGTGTGAAGACAACAATAGCAAGGAATGCAGAGTAAAAGATACCAGCAAAATTGGCATTTAGTAGAGATACAGTAGGTGGGAGTAAGAGCTGCCGGGTGTAATATATAGATGCTAAACCAGTAGGAGGAAAGAGAGCTTACTTGGGGGTGTGGTTTAGACACTATAAAAGCAAGTGAGTCAAATTACAACTTCCTGTTGCTAGCCTTGCTTGTAGAGCAGAAAGCAGCTAACTAAAAGAAGCTACATTTTCTTATTAATTTAAAACTTATATCTCAGCAGGAGTCATTGTCTGTTAAGATAAAGTAGACAGATAACTTTATTAGAAGTAGAAGGGGTCTTATTTGGGGTTAAAAAAGAAAGAAAAGAAAGTAAGTGTGAGTTCTGTGCAGGGAAGGGTACTAATCAGCTGACTTTGCTAAACCAGTAGGAGGAAAGAGAGCTTACCTGGGGTTGTGGTTTAGACACTATAAAAGCAGGTGAGTCAAATTACAACTTCCTGTTGCTAGCCTTTTTTATTATTAATTGCCCTCCATCCCACCCACCCAAAGCCAGTTCTACTTTTATAGCCACTGGATTTGACTGTCAACAGGAACTTCCTGTTTGGCAGTAGGAAGGAAAGGAACGTAGAGAAACATCGGTTTTGTCAACCCTAAAGGAAAAAAGTAGCTCACTGTCCCCCCCCCAGCTGCTGGTGGTCTGATATTGAGCAAGGAAGAAGGAGGCTACTGAAGAAGATAGGAAGTTGCTGTCCCAGAACAGGAAGGGTGAGAGTTGTAAGGAGAGGAGAGAATAAGCATCCAGAGAAACAGTAGAGAGGACACAAAATAAGATATGATAGGAGTGGTGCAGTGCAATGGCTGTGGGGCAGCAGTGTTCTGGGAGACATTCTGGAGGCTGCGATGCTGCCCTATTTGCAGGCACCTCTCTGGTCTGAGAGAGGAGGTTGCCCGTCTCCAGGCTGACCTGGCTAGGATTCGTGAAACCTCCTCCCCCACCCAGGGACCACCAGGGCCAATGCCACTACCTCAAAGGTTGCCAAGAAAGAGGAGAGGCTGGACCAGGGTGGGCTCAAGGAGGGAGAGGGTGGTGGAACAGAGTTGCATCCCTCCAGCTGTACCTCTCCACAATTCATTTGCTCTTCTGGTGGATAGTGGTTCCTCTATGGAGGCACCTGCAGTGGAGACCAAGGAGGATGCTGGGAACCTTCACAAAGGAGACCCACAGGAGGGTGGCATGGGACCCCACAGGGGAAGGAAACAACTCCTGGTGGGGGACTCAATCATTAGGGGGTAGAAATGGGGGAGGAAGGGGAGAGGGAGGTAAAGTGCCTTCCTGGCGCCACGGCTTGGAGGGACAGGAAGTGAAACCTCAGAATCTTGGGAGGAGCTGCACGAGGGAGGGAGCTGGATGTCATTGTCCACCTAGAGACAAATGACCTGGCTAGGAATGGGATCAGAGCAGTGCAAAAGGAGTTTGAAGAGTTGGGAAGGGGCCTTAGACAAGTAGCGCATACGGTAGCCTTCTCGGAGGTGCTGCCTATCTATGGCAAGGGAGATGCTAGGGCACTTCTCACCAGGGAATTCAATGAGTGGTTGAAAAACTGGTGTGGAGCTGAGGGTTTTGGCTTCACTGGGGACTGGGGAGCCACCTGGAGGGATGCAGACCTATACTGGTGCGATGGTCTGCATCTGTCCAGGGAACCAGGATCCTAGGTGAGAGGTTTAAATGCTTCATTGGCAAGCATTTAAACTAGCCAAGGGGGGAGGCACTGAAAAGGAGCAGGGAAATCCGAGCTTCCCCCCACAAAACATGGTGATTAGTGAGGTAAACACCAAGGTACAGAAGTTATTAGGGAGCAGAACAGATTTAAATGTAAAAAAAGGCAAAGGCAGTAAGGACAGAAATGGGGCTAAAAGGGGTAAGGCTATCAAAAAGTGGAGGGTGATGAGTACCAATGCCCGTAGTCTGTGTAACAAGCTCCCTGAACTAGTGGCCTTGATGGAAGAGGGTTGCCTGGATATTGTGGCAGTCACAGAAACATGGTACACAGAGAACCATGGCTGGGATGTCAACAAACCAGGATACACAATCTACAGGAGGGACAGGGAAGGTAAAAGAGGAGGAGGAGTAGCTCTCTTTGTAAAGGAAGGGATCAAATCAACAGAACTAAAGAGTAAACAGGGAGCAGATGAGGCACTTTGAGTCACCCTGGAGACAGGAAATGACACCATAATCCGCATGGGGGTTGTATACAGACCCCCATCTCAGGGGGAGGGAATGGACAAGGAAATGATAGAATGCTTTCTTAGAATGGCAGAGAAAGGGGAGATATTGTTGATGGGGGACCTGAATATGTCAGATGTTAACTGGAGCACCTTTACTGCAGGCACATCCAAGAGCAGAGTCATTCTTGATGCCCTACAGGGGGCATGCCTCAGACAGCTAGTATTGGAACCCACTTGGGAGGGAGCAATCTTAGACCTGGTACTCTCAAATGGGGATGGAGAAAGTATCTCAGATTTAGAAGTGGGTAGCCATCTTGGAACAAGCAACCACCAAACAGTATGGTTCACGATAAACACAGCCATACAATCAAGCTATACAAAAGCAAGAGTACTGGACTTTAGGAGGGCTGACTTTGGGAAAATGAGAGAGTGCCTCAGAAAAGCACTAGCAAGCAGGCAAGAAGGAGGGGTGGAGGAACAATGGGGAGTGATCAAGACAGCCATCACAGAGGCAACAAGCCTTTGTGTAAAGCAAATCAATAAAACACAATGAAGGAAAAAACCGCTATGGTTCTCAAAAGAGGTGGCAGGGAAGGTTAAGGAGAAAAGGACAGCATTCAGGAAATATAAGGAAACACAGAAGGAGCAGGACAGAGAACTTTATCAGTTAAAGCAGAAAGAGGCTGGGTAGGCAGTCAGAATAGCAACGGGCCCAAACCGAGGAAAGGATAGCCAATTCTGTTAAGAAGGAGGATAAGACCTTTTATAGGTACATTAGGGAGCAAAGAAAGACCAAAGGAGGGATACTGAAGCTTAATAAATGGGAGGGAATGTGGGTAGAGGGTGACAATGAAAAAGCTGGGATATTGAACGAATATTTTTGCTCAGTATTCACAAAGGAAGATGAGGGGGAGTTACCTAAACCAAACAAGAGAAACACTCTGAAGATGGGGGGGGTCGATACCAATCCGTTTACAGAAGAAAGGGTGCTGAAAGAACTAATAAAATTGAAGGTGGACAAAGCAATGGGGCCTGATGGGATTCACCCAAGAATTCTAAAAGAACTAAGGGTAGAACTAGTGACACTGCTGACTACTCTCTTTAACAAATCATGGGAGGATGGGGTGGTACCCGAGGACTGGAGGAGGGCAGATGTGATTCCTCTTCACAAAAGTGGGAGCAGGACAGAGGCAGGAAACTACAGACCAGTTAGTTTGACCTCAGTGGTAGGGAAAGTGATGGAATCACTTCTGAAGGAAAGAATTGTTGAGTACCTAGAGTCCAGTGGGGCACAGGACCCAAGGCAGCATGGATTCATGATGGGAAGGTTGTGTCAGATGAATCTAATAGATTTCTTTGACTGGGTGACCAAAGTAGTAGACCAGGGAGGGGCTGTGGACATGGCCTACCTAGATTTTAGCAAGGCATTTGATACAGTCCCACACAAAAGATTACTTCACAAGATAGCCAGCCTTGGAGTGGGTCCCAAGGTGGTAGCCTGGATAAAAAATTGGCTAGACAACAGGACGCAACGGGTAGTAGTAAATGGAGTACACAGTGAAGAAAGGAGGGTTACTAGCAGGATACCGCAGGGTTCAGTACTGGGACCGGTCCTTTTTAATGTCTTTATAAGTGACATTGCAGAGGAACTGGAAGGAAAAGTATGTCTCTTTGCAGATGACACAAAGATCTGCAACAGGGTTGATACACAAGATGGAGTGGAAAGGATGAAAAGGGACTTGGCAAGGTTGGAGGAATGGTCAAATGTATGGCAGCTCAGATTCAATGCAAAGAAGTGCAAGGTAATGCACATGGGAAACAAAAACCCACGGGAAGCATACACAATGGGGGGTGAGATACTGATAACAGTAAAAATAGAAAGGGACCTGGGGGTAATTATATCAGATGACCTAAAGGTGGGCAAGCAATGTGAGAAGGCAGTAAGGAAGGCTGGGGGGATACTGGGATGCATAGGAAGAGGCATCAATAGTAGAAAACATGAAGTTGTTATCCCTCTGTACAGACAGTTGGTGAGACCCCATCTGGAGTACTGTGTGCAGTTCTGGAGACCCCATCTCCGCAAAGACATAGACAGAGTGGAGGCTGTCCAGAGGAGGGCAACCAAAATGGTGCAGGGTCTGCACCAGAAGACATTGAAGAAAGACTAAAGGTGCTTAATATGTATACCCTTGAGGAAAGAAGGGAGAGAGGGGACATGATAGAAACTTTCAAGTACCTCTAGGGAATTAACAAAGTCCAAGAGGGTAGCATCTTCCCGAAAAAGAGATGTGCAAGAACAAGGGGGCACAATTTGAAGATAGAAGGGGGATGGCTCAGAGGTAATGTGAGGAGGTATTTTTTCACTGAGATGGTTGTGGATGCATGGAACAGCCTCCCTGAGGAGGTCATGGAGTCAAGAACAATGGGGGACTTCAAGAATGCATGGGACAGGCATAAGGCAGTCCTAGTGGGGGGTAGGAGGAAGTAAGCTGTTGGTTAACTAGGATCTGCAGCTTATCTGTTAGGTAGGAAAATGGGCAGACTAGGTGGGCCAAGCGGTCCTTATCTGCCATCAAATTCTATGTTACTATAGTGGTAGGAAGTGACAACATTACAATGTTCAGCAGGTGGCAGAAGGTTAAGTGCGAGCCTCCAAGCACTGGAGCTGCGGTGTAGACATCCGAGGTCTAAGTGCATGTGCAGGAGGTAGAGAAGTGGGCACAGAGGCAGAGGTCAAGTTGCAGGGAGTCAGGGTTATGCCTGATGGTGGTGGGCAGCTCATTCCAGAGTTTAGGCATGCGATATTTGAAAGCAGATTGGCCTTTGGCTGCTCCCATGAAAGGGATATGGAGAAGCCTGGAGTTTGCGCTTCTAAGGGAGTATGCAGGTGGGGGCTGCATTGAGAGGGCTGCTTCGAGATATGGGGGAAGGGACTGCAACCAATATTTGGCTATAGACCTAGCTCAGTGGATCTGTCTGTGGGCTTGGAGCGATGGCAGGACTAGGGAGCTATATAGGTCACAATGGTGGGTCATCTTCGGGCATTCCAGAATGAAGTGACAGAAGGAATGGAAGAGTATGTCCAGGCTGGCCAGGGAGGAGGGTGGAGCAGAGGCGTAGACTATGTCACCATAGTCAAGAAGTGGGAGGATCATCTTTTTAACAATTTCCTTTCGGGACGGAATAGGGATGCAGTCCTTGTTGCGAAAGAGGGCGCCAAGTTTATGGTGGAGCTTCTTGTGGATTGCCCAGGTATCTGAAGGAGGTGCATACCTCCAGTGGGAACCCATCCAAGGTTAGGAAGAAAGGCAGGATGGCTAGGTGGGAGAGTCTTGCCTGCAAGCCAAAAGTGAGTGAGACAGTTTTCTTGGTGTTTAAGAACAGCTGGTTGGAGCGGAACCACTGCTGAACCCGGTTAAAATCCTGTTGCAGTGCATTGACCACCATTCTGGAGGATGGGCCAGAGACGTACATTATGGTGTTGTTCGCATACATGTGGATGGATGTGTGTAGGAAGGTCTTCAGGAGATCATTCAGGAAAACAGAGAAAAGTAATGGGCCCAGGACTGAGCCTTGGGGGACTCCAGTAGTGACTGGCAGGGGAGTAGAGATGTGTGGACCGATTTTTACTGACTGATGTCTGCCTACCAGGTATGCATGAACCCCGCTTGTGGCATGGCCAGATAGTCTGGCATCTTGTAGTTTGGTGGGTAGCAGTTGGTGGGAGATGGTATCGAAGGCCTTGGCAAGGTCGATAAAAATGGCAGAGGTGATATGCCCTTTGTCCATACTAGTGAGGATGTCATCGGTGATCCTTAAAAGGGAGGTGATGGTTGAGTGTGACTTGCAGAAACCAGACTGGTAGGGGGAGAAGAAGGAGGAGGATGCGTCTAGGTATTGGGAGAGTTGGGCAAGAGCAAGGTCTTCCTGCAGTTTGGCCAGGATTGGTAGGAGGGAGATGGGGCGGTAATTACTCGGTGAGGAGGGGTCACCGCCTTTAGGGAGGGGGATGATAATTGCCTGCTTCCAAGCATCTAGAATTTTGGCTATTGAGAAGAAAAGATTGAATAGGTTGGCCAGTGGGGTGGCTATTGCAGGGGCAGATAAGTATAGCAGTTTGGCATCCAGGCCAGTAGGGCATTTGCCTTTGTTGGGATTGAGAGATCACAGCTCTATTAGCACTTTGTCTGGGGAGACCAGGTGAAAGGAGAAACTAGGGTGCTGGGAGGACATCTGAGATTTTGGGGAGGGACTTGACATAGGGGAAGGTGGGATAGTGAATAGGAGGGACACAGCACAACTGGTGAAGAAGGTATTGAAAGCGGTGGCCACATCACCTGGGTCAGTGACGGTGGCGCCTTGGATGGTTAGGGTCAGGGATGGGGGTTGGGTGGAAGGGGAGAGGAGGAATTTGATAGTTTTCCAGAACTTAGCTGGATGATTGAGATTAGAGTTGAATGCTGTCAAGAAGTAATTCTTTTTTGCATGGCGTATAAGTTTGGTGCAGGAGTTGCGGAGGGTTCGGTAGCATTGGTGAGAAGTTTGGGAGCCCATTGATTTATGTATTTTCCATGCCTGATCCCTGGTGTGGCATTTACTAATGATGTTGGTGGAAACCCAGGGAAGGTGACAGCCCCTTACCCTTTTTTTCTCAGGGGGGGCATGGGAGTCCCACACTGAGAGAAATCTGGCCCTGAAGCTTTCAGAAGCGCAGTCAATGGAAGGTGCCATTGGTATGAAGGACCAGTCAACATGTGCTAGGTCCTGCAGGAGAGATGTTAGGTCTAGTGATTTGTATGACCATGTGTTTAGTGCTCCTTGGGGGGGTGCAGTGGGCCTGTGTACTTTCCTGACCATGTAGGTCATATGGTGGTCACTTAGGGAGTCTGAGAGAAGACCAGCATGAGTAATCCTGTGAGGGTAGGAGGTGAGGGCCCAGTCCAGTAGGGAGTGGTTTTGTGTTTTATGGTTTAGCCAGGTGGGGTGGGAGATTAGCTGTGTGAGGTTTAGTGCATTTATTTTGGTGCGGAGTTTTGCAGTCTTTGGAGAGCCAGTTGAAAGTGAAGTCGCTGAGGATGTGGAGCTCACCATTCAAGGCTAACGACTTTAGTGAGTCCAGATATTCTAGTACACTAGGCATGGGGATATTAGGGGCGCAGTAGAAGCCTGTAACAAACAATGGAGTATGGGAGTGATAATTTGAGTAGTATGGAGTCTATTTCTGGTGAGCGTGAGGGGATTAGAACCGGGGTGAACTGTAGCCTGGTGGAGATAAATATGGCAATACCACCACCTTTTTCTTGCCCTGGTGGTCTTGCCTGATAATCGAGTAGCCAGGGATGGTTAGCTCAGAGTCCGTGTGGTTGGGCTTTAGCCAAGTCTCAGAAATGAGGGAGGACATCTGGCCGTAATGATATGACAGTAAGTTGCAGCGCTGTAATTTGTTTAGAATGCTGCAGATGTTAAGGTGCAATAATCTGAGACCTCTGGGGAGAGGTTGTTGGGGAGCGGGTTGGGTGGGGAGGGGCCAGGGTTGGGTTCTATATCACCTGCCAGTAGTAGAAGCAGTATTAAAAATTGTTTGTGGTTGTGCCAGGAGTGTCTAGACTTAAGGCAAGAATTGGGTTTGTGTGGGGCAGGCCTAGAGATGCATGGGGCTGTGAAGCAAAGAACAGATAACCCTGAGTGGAATGAAGGTGGCAGGATGGTTGTGCCAAATACCCAGATGTGGATGGGGCCGTGTGGCAGCTGTTGGGTGATGGAGGTAGAGCTATGGGACGGGTGAGCAATGCAGGTGTGGAAAGGATTGGGGTTGGGTTGAAATTTTGGATGGATGGCTGGGGAGAGGGAGGCTAGAGGAAGCGACAAGAAAAACATCAGGAGATAAAATGGTAGCATCATGGTTATATGCTGAAGCAGACAAGGGCTGAGTATAGTGGCCACTAGTGGAGATAAAAGATAAGCTGCTAGTGGGAGAGTGGGCTGATAGGTTATGGACAGTCATGTGGAAAGCACTATAAAGCTCTCTGCATACCAAGGGCGATGGTGGGGGTGGTGGGGTAGCCAGAGCCTAGCGCTGGTGGGGCAACACACTCAGACTGGAATCTGTTGGCGTTTGGTCCTCAGAGTGCATGGTGTTATCATACCTGCCTTTGTTCACTCAATGGGGGGGTCCAAAATAGTTCCTGGGGAGGGCAGCTATCCAGGCACCCTCGTGATCACTCAAGCTCCGACTGGGGAGGGCTGCTTCTACCGAGGCCCTCGCAACCCCTAAGCTGTGACAAAGGAGAGAGAGGGAAGAATTTATGCAGCTCGATGGAGGAGGAGGGGCTCAGCCTAAGGTACTTGTGTGTCACTTGGCCCATAATTATCTATGCAGGAATACTTGGCTAAGCAGAGATAACAGCAGCACTGTAACAGGCTAAAAAATTAAGCAGGTACTTTACTGTGCTGAATTTATAATGGTAGTCTTAAGGTAACAGGCTGAGAATATAAGCATTAAAGCAGGTACCGAATGCTAAGTAATCTTAAGGCAACAGGCTGAGAATTAAATCAGGAACTGTAGGCTATGGCACTCTTACAGTAACAGACTAAAATTACAGCACATACTGGTGGCTAATCAGGAAAATTAGCAGTACAAAAACTATCTGTTTGACTACGCCAACAATGCAAGGCAAAGTCCATTTGAAAGAGTTTTGATTGGCACCAAAACACTCTCTGACTGTAATCTGTTGGCATTTGGTCCTCAGAACGCGTGGTGCTATTGTACCTGCCTTTGTTCACTCTATGGGGGGGGCCGACATAGTTCCTGGGGAGGGCAGCTATCCAGGAACCCTCGCAACCATTCAAGCTCCGACTTGGGAGGGCTGCTTCCACTGAGACCCTCATGATCCCTAAGCTTTGTTCACTCCATGGGAGGGTCCAATGTAGTTCCTGGGGATGGCGGCTATCCAGGCACCCTCGTGACCACTCAAGCTCTGACTGGGGAGGGCGAGGCCCTTGTGACCCCTAAGCTGCCTTTGTTCACTACGTGGGGGGGTCTGATGTAGTTGCTGGGGAGAGCGGCTATCCAGGCACCCTTGTGACCACTCAAGCTCCAACTGGGGAGGGCTGTGTCCACTGAGGCCCTCACGACCCCTAAGCTGCCTTTGTTCACTCCTGGGGGGGGGTCCGACGTAGTTCCTGGGGAGGGCGGCTATCCAGGCACCCTTGTGACCATTCAAGCTCCAACTGGGGAGGGCTGCTTCCACCGAGACCCTCGCGACCCCTAAGCTTTTAACAGTGCAGACCCTATCTTGGTCTTCCTTTTCTCACTGACACACCTGAAAAATGTCTTGCCCCCACCCCTTTGATACTGTCTGTGCTATTCTTTCCTCAGCTTGCACTTTTGCAATCCTTACTGCCTTGTCTGCCTTCATCCCTTTCTCCAGATATACTTCTCTGTCATCCTCTCTCTCTGGGTCTCCTTATAACTTCTGAATGTCATTGTTTTTTCCCTTACCTTTTCTGCCACATCCCTAATGAAACATAATGGTCACCTCCTCCTTTTGCTTATTTGCCTGAAGTACAAGTTTGGTGCATTTACTATGCTCTTTTAATCTGGCCCATTTTCCTCCACCACCCCTCCCAACATCTTTTCCAGCTGGGTCTTCTCAGAGGCATTCCCCCATCTTTGTGAAGTCAGCCCTTCTGAAATCCAGGACCCTGGCCCTTGTGCGGCTGGATTCCGCTGTTGTTCTTATATTAAACTATACTGTGCGATGTTCACTGGTCCCCAGATGACTCCCCACTCTGATGTCTGCCACATTGGGAGGCAGTATAGCACAGTGGTATAAGGCTCTGAGCTGCAAATCTGGTGACATCCAGCAGACCAGACCTGGGTTTGAATCCCACAGCCCCCACTTGCATACTATGTGACACTGAGCAAGTCACTTAACTTCCCTGTGCTCCCAGGTCACTCCTGTGAAAAAGCTTTCAGCTTAGTGTGCTACTCATGGTTAAACAACTAAATAAAAAAAAAAAAACACTGTCCCCATTTGTAAGTACCAAGTCCTGTATTGCACCACCCCGAGTGGTTTCAGTGATCAGCTACCTGAGAAATGCACCCTGCAGGGAGTCCAAGATGTCTTTGCTTCCAGCTGTCAGAAAGAACTGGAAGGGGACAGGATCAGTTGTGTTCCAGGACAGTAGCTGCTGCTGTTGTTTTCACAGGGTTCTTGTGGATTTTACTTGGTAGGTTAGTTATTTTCTTTCTTACTTCTAAGGGGCTAGCAGGGTATTGTTTTGGGGGCTGCTGGATGTTTGTAAACTGATTTGGTGGCTGTAAGTGGGGATCATTTTGTGGATGTTTCACTGTGTAACAGACTGCGCTGGTGGAGGCCTATTTCTTCTGATTTAAAACCTAGTTGGTGGGATTTGCTTGGGCCTGGTTCTTTGGCTGCTGGGCTTGGAGGGGAGACACAGGGCTGATACACTCTCTCTCGAGTCAGGTGTCTGCCTAGGACCCGCCCTCCCCCACCCTCCCTCCCCAGAAGTCTGCAAATTTATAGGGAACACCTGCCCTGCAATTGGAGGAAAAGGCTGCAGGTGCAGCTCATGTAGTTCTAGCCACTGGGGGTTGGATTTAAAGGCTGGAGAGAGGAGCTTGGGAGTTGTTCATTTCCTTATAAGTTTAATGTGTTGTACTGCACCTAGTAACAGGGTTACTGGTGTACAGTGGACTGTCTCTAAGATTACTGGGTGACCTGATTAGGCAGTAGGGGTATCTTGGACTAGGGGGAACCTGGTGGCTCACCCAAGGAAACCTATTTGGAAGGGGATGGAACCACACATCATTAGGGCGCATCTTTGGGAGGGTGGTGGGGTGCACAGGGTGTGGAGCAGCCAGATACTGGACTGGGCTTGGAAGTTCGGTGGTTGCCCAGTGTGCTACCAGCTAGCACAGCTGGGAGGAGGTTGCAGGGATTAGGAGAAAGCTGGGGAAGGGTGTGGTATGGTTGGGGAAGGGGCTGGGAATCTCCCACAGGGTTGCCAAGCACTGAGGTGGGGGCATAGGGAAAGGAGTGCAGGAGAATACTCAGGGGTCACATAGGGACCCTGGCACAGGAAGTCCAAAAGGACACTACCAAGGAAGCGGGCAGGTAACTGGGGACCCTCACAAGGGGGACGGAGGGACAAAATTCTCAGGAAGTAGGCAGATGGCCAGGGCTGGACAGAAGGAAGCAAGACGAGGAGATGGATCAGACCTTACATTCAATAACAGCTTCAATTCTCTTCTGCCAAGGATGAGGGGGGTGATGTAGCCACGACAGAGGTGGTTAGAGACAGAAAGGAGTGGGAGGCAGGAGGCAGGGGCCAGATAGCAGGAAGAACAGGGGGGGACCTGGAATGCAGGAGAATGGGGGGAGCAGAGAATTGGAGCAGAAGGAGCAGGGGGAAGAGGGAGGAAAGAGCAAGGAGAAGGACCAGGTTGGGAGGAAAGGTAAAGGAGAAGGACCAGAAGTACAAGGAGGATTCAGTAAAGGGAGCTGAGGGTTTAGGCCAGGGGAGCACGACGAGCAAGAAGGAACTAAGTGGAGACAGGAAGGAAGGGAGGATGAGCCAGGCTAGTTTAGCAGATGGGGAGAAGGACCAGTTGCGAGCAGTGAGGGGAGCTAGCAAGGAACAGAAGGATACTCAGGAGGAGGAGAGCATGGATTGGAGGGAGGGGGTGGCCATGGTAAATAAGGAGGGGGTGGCATGTGGCACCCAGATAGGGGGAGGAACAAGGAGCCAGCTGGGTGGAGGGGCCTGTAGAAAGGATGAGGGACATGGAGGGGGGAATGGAGGAAAAGGAGTGGTCAGAGTGCTCCTGCTGGGGGATTCTATGATCAGGGGTATCAAATGGGATAGGGAGGGAGAAGCCTGGCCAGTTAGAACAAGATGGTTCCCTGGACTAACAGTGCACAGGGCTAAGCACGAGGTATATCAGCTGGCAAAGGATTGTGGGGGTTCCCCAGACATACTAGTCCACCTGGGTACAAATGACATTGGGAAATAGCGAGCTAGAGATACAGGCAAGATTCAGGGAGCTCGTCAGGGTCTGTCATGACATAGGATGCACAGTTTCCTTCTCAGAAATCCTGCCAGTGCCAAGGGCTCAGTGGGGAACACAAAAGGAAAATGGGAGATAAACCAGTGGCTCAGGGAGTGGTGTTAGGCCAGAGGGTATGGGTTGATGGGGGATTGGGGGGAGACCTGGGAGGATAAGGAGCTGTATGCCAGAGATAGACTACATCTCAATTTGGAGGGGAGGGGAATCCTTAAGTTGAAAATAGAGGGGTTCATTGGTGAAAAGTGGGGTTTAAACTTGTGAAGGGGGGTGGGATGGGAGAAAAGGCTGTCAAGGGGGTCCGATAAAGCAGGGACTCTGTCTCCACTCCCCTGGGGACCAGGAGGATTGCAGGAAAAGGTTAACTGGCAAAGTGCAGACCAGGGGAAAACAGAATCCCCATGGGAACACGAGCAGGAGAAATGGAACTATAGGGAAAGGGTGGAAGGTAGTCCTGCTAAATGCCAGGAGCTTGGGCAATAAAATGCCTGAGCTCCAGGCGATGCTAACTGAGGGAGCAGTGGATGTGGCAATGGTCACTGAGACTTGGGCCACTGCAAGACATGACTGGGACCTGAACCTGGAGGTTACACTATGTTCAGGAGACAGGGGAGGAAGGGGAGGAGGGGTAGCAATGATAGTCAAAAACTGCATTGGCATAGGGGGAGTAGAGGAGGTGGAGGGAACCATGGAGGCTATTTGGGTCACCTTGATAACAAGGGGGGGCAAGAGAGTAAAAATAGGAGTGGTGTATAGATCCCCTGCCCTGGCGGAGGAGCTGGAGGACAGTCTGGTGGCAGATGTTAGGAGACACTGCAGACTGGGCAGAGGAATAGTGGTGGTGTTGGGGGACTTAAACATGCCAGGAGCAGACTGGGAGACTATGACATCCTCTGTGACCAGGGAACAGAGGTTGTTGAATGTCTTTCAAGACGCATTCCTAACTCAGCAGGTGAGGGAACTGACCAGGGAGGCACGGGTACTGGATGTGGTCCTGGCAGACAGTGACCAGATTGGGGGCCTGGAGGTAAGGGACCCATTGGCGGGGAGTGACCATGCCACGGTCTGGTTCTGCCTGGACCTAGGAGGGGTAGAAGGCTGCACAAAGACGTAAGTAACTGACTTCAGGGGGGCGGATTTTAAGGAAATGGGAAGGCTCCTTAAGGAGCACTTGGATGGGATTGGGTCAGACATGGACGCTGATAGTAGGTGAAATCATCAGGAGGGGTGCAGGATGCTACCAGCACCTGTGCAAAAGTAAAGCAAATTGGGTAGGGGCCCAAAAACCTGTTGGTGGACCAGGAGGTCCAGGAGGTGGTGCTGAGGAAAGCAGCCTATAAGCAATTCAAGTGCTCAAGGTGAAAGGGATCGAGGGGAGTATGAGCTGATGGCTAGAAGGGCCACTAGAGTGGTGAGGGCAGCTAAGGCAAGGAGGAGCAGAACCTGGCCAGGGAAATTGGGAGAGAGGAACAAGGGGTTCTTTAGATACATTGGGGAAGAGCGAAGGGTGAAGGGCAGATTAGCAGGATTAAATCAGGGAGATGGGCACAAGACCGGAGAACAGGCTGAGGTACTAAATGAGTACTTCACCTCAGTTTCCCAGGGAAAATGGGGTACTGCATCATACATGGGAGGTGACAGAGATACTGAGGAGGGGGGGACCCTTACCGATCGGCAGGTCTGGGGAGAGGGGGAGGCATCACTGGCAGGTGGGGGGAGGGCTAAGCAGGGAGAAGAGGTACCGGAAGTGGAAATCACAGCAGAGAGAGTGAGGGAAGCCCTCAGCTCCCTTAAGATGGAGAAAGCACCGGGGCAGGATAAATTACATCCCAGAGAGCTGAAGGAACTTGCAGATGTCCTGGCGAAACCCCTGGCAGAGCTTTTCACCATCTCTCTGAGGACAGGGTGGGTGCCCCAAGACTGGAAGGTGGCGCATATAGTGCCTATCCACAAGGGGGGATCAAGGGAGGTGGCAGGGAACTACAGGCCTGTCAGCCTGACATTGGTGGTGGGCAAGGTGATGGAGGGCATTGTCAAGGAGAGGCTAGGGGGGATCTGGATAAGTCAGGGTGCCTGTAGATGGAGCAGCATGGATTCATCCCAGGAAATCGTGTCAGACAAACCTGGTGGAGTTCTATGACTGGGTGATAAGTGCCTTGGACCTGGGTAGACCAGTGGATGTCCTCTTTCTAGACTTCAGCAAGGCATTTGACTCTGTTCCTCACGTGGGCCTGTTGGATAAGCTGGGAGAAATGGGGTTGGGGAACCAGATGATCAGATGGATAGGCAATTGGCTCCAGGACCGGACCCAGAGGGTCGTAGTTGGTGGGATAGTTTCATCCCCAAGGAGGGTCATTAGTGGGGTCCCACAGGGATCAGTCCTTGGGCCCCTTCTGTTCAACGCCTACGTATCTGACATAAGGACAGGAATCAGGAGTGAGATGAGTCTCTTTGCAGATGACTCGAAACTGGGGGCGGTGGTGGATGGGGAGGAGGGGAGGGTGGCCCTACAGGGGGACCTGGAGGCTCTGGAAAGATGGTCTAGAAAGTGGAAGCTGAGGTTCAATGCAGGGAAATGCAAGGTACTCCACCTGGGGGCCAGAAACCCAGGCCAAGTGTACACCCTGGGGGGAAATGCTACAAGTCTCGATGGCTGAGAGGGACCTGGGGGTGGTGGTGGATGTCAAGATGAACAACTCTGAGACTTGTGGGAGGCAGCAGCCAAGGCCAATAGGATGCTGGGGTGCATCACTAGGGGGATCACCTCCAGAAGGAGGGAAGTGATACTCCCTCTGTATAACTGCTTGGTGAGGCCACACCTTGAGTACTGCGTGCAGTTTTGGAGGCCACACTTAAGAGGGACATTAACCTCCTGGAGAGGGTCCAGAGGAGGGCAACAAAATGATTTGGGGCTTGGGGACAGGACCTATGAGAAGAGGCTTGAAGAGCTAAATATGTACACATTGGAAGAGAGAGAGGACCGGGGGACATGATAGAGGTCTTCAGGTACATGAAGAGGGTAAATAGGGGAGGAACAGTCAGGGTGCAAGGAAGGAGGAAGGGGCCACTAGAGGGCATGGGTGGAAGCTGGGGGAAGATTCAGGGAGAAAGGAGGAGGTGCTACTTCACTGAGAGGGTGGTAGAGCCATGGAATGCACTGCCTAGGGGGCTGGTGGAGGCAGAGACAGTGGAGGGGTTCAAGAGAGGGTGGGATAGGTACAGGGGAAGGGTTCTGGAAGCAAAATCCAATGCAGCAAGAATATCCGGAACTGGGAAGGGAGAAGCCAGAGAAGGCGAGGGGGACAGCAAGGTCATCACCCAGGGTGGGGGCTGACCAAACGAGCAGACACGAAAGACCATTAGGCCTATTCTGCTGGCATTTTAGTATGTTAGTATGTAAGTATGATGCTGTACCAGGTAGGCTCCACTCTGCATCTGACAGATTAAAGTCCCCCCACCTGCGCCACCTCCCCCTTCTTAGCCATTTTGCCTATGTCTTCAAACATCTCTTTGTCTAAGTCCTCTCCCTGAGTCAGAGGCCTGTATTAAAGGTGGGCGAAGTGGCCAAAATTCACTCTGTGAAGTGATTCATGGAGTAATGCGAAATCAGTGAAGTGTTCTGCAATGCGAAGCGGAGTACTTTGTGTCATAATGGGGAACGCGAAGTCCATCGAAACCAATGACTTTGAATTATTCCGCCTTCCCCAAACCACTTCTCCACCAATTTTAAGCCGAAGTACATTGAAATCAATGTACTTCTCATCACTTCACCTTGTTATTGAGCTCCAAGGTGAATTTTCACTGCTTCATGGAATTGCAGTTCACATGGGCATTAGATTATTCTGCACAGCCTCTGTTCTGTGTAGTGTGTGTGTAGTGGAAGATGGAAACAGTTTCCTCTCAGAGGCCTGCAATTCAAATCCTCTAAAAGCTGTTAAAAAAGCCTTTTTGAGCCATTGTTTTTGCTCAAAATTTAGTGCATCGATTGCAGGAAATCCTCATGTGCTCATATCATCGAGTGTTTATTGTTTGCATGTGGATTTTGAATGTTAATTTAGAACAGTCAGTCTGTGTACTGTGAAGTGTGCTTTGGGGAGGGGCGTATCTGTGGTGTAGGTAGATTAACTGGGAGAAAAAGGCAGTCTTTCTGTTTTGGTTATATTTTTCTTTCATAACTATGTTAATGTACACACAGTAATACTTTCAGTAATTCCTGACATTTATTTGCTGATTGTAGTGGTGCAGCAGTGTATAATTGCAGTTTGTTTCAAACATTTGGTTATATAGCTAAAGGTTTTCAATTTGCTACGCAATACTTGTAGTGTGTGTGTGAGTGTGTGTGCGATGCGTACCATTAAATCAGACAACTTTTATTGTGCCAGAATAATTGCAGCAGTGTGAACCTGCTATCCACCACACCTGCATGAAGTTGTTATTCTACTTTGTGGTATCTTTATTGATAGTGGACTGTTACTACCTTGCACTACCCCCCAAACGGCAAAAGGTATTCTTTTCCAGATTTGAATTTGTGACTTGTGAGCACTAGTTAGGTGTTGTGCCTTTGCGTCTGACTCTGCATCTCTTGAGTGCTCAGCGCAATCTTAATCTGTGCATTTGCAGTACACTATTAATTCTGGGAGACTTTGCTTTTCTTGTCATGCTCTCATTTTACTGTCTCAGCACTGGGGAATTTTCTGGACACAAGACAGTAGCATTTTGGAGATGCAAATTAATTCTGGTGATTGTGTGTGTCCACTGCTCACATGATGGAGTTCACCATTAATTCTGGGAGACTGCATTTTTTGCTACCCACTCATTTCACTTCGCCAGCACAAGGGAATTTTCTGGACACAAGACAGTAGCATTTTGGGGATGCAGATTAATTCTGGTGACTGTGTGTGATGTGACCACGTTCACTGCGTGCATGACTGAGTGTGCCATTAATTCTGGGAGACTTTGTATTTCTTGTTGTGCTCTCATTTCACTTCATCAGCACTGGGGATTTTTCTGGACACAAGACGGTAGCATTTTGGGGTTGCACATTAATTCTGGTGACTGTGTGTGTAGGGGGCACTGGGGGGCTGCCAATATTGTTGCCACTCCACCTTACTTCGCGTTTAGGTGGAATGACAACATGAAGTAATAATTACAAGGCAAAGTGAGCCTTTCCTCTTGGCCAGTCCACGCAGCGGAATGACAACCTGAAATGGCCACTTCGCATTCACTTCACCAGCAGAATTTAATTTTGCCGCATCTCTAGCCTGTATACCACTTCTATCTAAATGGTGGCTCCATTTCCAGACTTGAGGTTGCCCACAACACCTCGACCTCCCCTTGAATTCAGCACTGGGTCCAAAGAGTGCTGACAAGAATAGCGTTGGCATGGTGTGCACGGCAAAAATGGAGCTGATATTTCTTTTGCGGGGGGGGCTCTTCCCCCTGCACCCCCCCAGACTAAAAGATTCCTACTCAGGGGGGAGTGGACCATGGGGTAAGTTAAATGTTTGGGGCCTTGGAATACCTTTTCCACTGCCCCTTGTAAAAAAACATCAAAGTCCTGATGTGTGTAAAATGGCTGGAAACCAGGATTAGAACTTTGGTCTCCAATGCCGCTGGCCAAGCTGCTGTATGCACCAACCCTCCATGTCATGGGAGCAGCCAGCCTCCTGGATCCTGGTGCCCTTGCCTCTCTCAAGCACCATGGACAGCGACCAGGGGAGCTCTAACAGCAAGCTCTGTAAATCTTGACTCACTGTTCGTGTAAGTATTTACCAGACTAGTGCTGTATAGTGCGGCACTATTCTGGTAGCACTCACTTGACAGGGTACCTTGAATTCCCTGCACCTCCATCGCTTTGATGTTTTCCTTAACATAAAGCACCACTTCCCTACCTTTCCTTCTAATCCTGTCCTTCTAAACATTGTGTAGCCAGGTATTACCATTTCCAAGTCATGGTTGTTAGTGCAACATGTTTCAGTCATGGCAACAATATCCAGGCTTGCCTCAGCCATGGTGGCCCCTAGATCTGAAAGCTTATTTCCAAGACTTCTAGTATTGGTACACATGGTTGTCCAGATTTTTTTAGTCCTACTCTTGTCCCTTCTCATGTTTTTTAGTTGTTTCCCCTTCCTCTTCTTTTCATGCTGCCTACTTCTCTTTCCCCTTCCTCCAATGTGATCATTTGCACCCATGTGTGTCCTTCATTTTGGTGGGAATCATTATCCTCAGAAACTCTCTACCCTTCATAACAGCCTGTGGGTGGAAATTTCTGCCACTCCTTTGCCTACTGCCACCCCCCTTGGCTAGTTTAACTGTCCAACGAAGTAACGCTTAAACCATCCACTGAGGACTTTTTATTTATTTTTATTTATTTCAATGTAGGATTACAATACCTTTGAGCCAAGGCTCTTTTACAAAGATTCCACATCAGCGTGTGCAACAGTCATCATTTTTAGTTACAAACATATAGTCATTGACTTACAGACATGTAATAACCAGTACAAAGACTTGAGCTATGAGCAAGACAAGGTAAGGGGGTGGGTGGGGGATGTGAGTGTAGGAGATCGAGTGGGAGAAGGAGGTGCAGGGGTAAGGGGGAGTACGGGAGGGGGTTGGGGCAGGGACAGGAGTGGAGATACGGGGGGAGGTGGGCGAAGGTGGGAGACATTGCAGCCAGGGGGCCTTGGTGAGGGAATATGACAGGTAAGGTGCTAGGGGTGCAAAGACTGATTGTAAGTGCTAGGTGCTGGGGCATGTACAGCTGAAATGGTGGAAATGTTAAGATGGACAATCGCAGGATACAAGCAGTGAGAGGCACAGCTTGGACTTGAAGGGGCTGAGTGTTGGAGTGGTCGCTATGTCGCTGTCAAGAGAGTTGAGCCAGTTGGATGCTCGATATATGAATGATCTTTGTCCTTGGGTCATGCGACATCGTAGGATATGTAGTAGATGGGAATTGGATCTCCTTGTAGTGACGTTCCTATGTCTAGGCTTAAGGAGAGCACAGACACCAGGTGGGGCAAGCCCCATTATAATTTTCATGGCCGTTATGCAGGTTTGGTATTTTATGTGTTTGTCCAGTTGAAGCCATCCAGATTGGGAATAAAGGTCACGTGTGATATGAGCCAGTGCAGATCTCCGTATTCTTCCACCTGTTGGGGTTCCATTCCTGAATGGATGTGGGCCATCCCCCTGGTACAAGCTCTAATCCCTCCAGGTGGAGCCCCAGTCCCCAATGTAGCCATACCCCTCCTCTATGCACCATTCCTTAAACCATGAGTCAAAGGTCATAGTACAGAGCCCCATCTCCTTCCACCTGTTGTAGATAGGCAGCACTTCCGTAAAGGCTACAGTGAATGCTACCTGTCTAAGACCCTTCTGCAGCTCCCTTAACTACTGTTGCACTGCCTCTGTCCCTTCCAGAGCTAGGTCATTTGTCTCCAGATGAACAGTGGTATCCGGCTCCCACTCCCTTCCTATAGCCCATGCGATCCACTGGATATGCTTTTCATTTCTCCAAGCCAATGCACCTCCCTTTCTGCCCCCTTTTCTTCCCTCAGCTTCATCCCCCTGACTATTGAGTCCCCCAGTAGAAGTTGCTGTCTCTTTCTCTGGGGGCCTCCTTTCCCTCCGGCGATTCCATTTTGGTGGTCCTCTACATCCTCACTGTTCACCACCTCAGGTGCCCCTTCATGGCACTCCAGCTCAGCAGAATGGCATAGGAGCTTCTTAGTGGCACTGGATGAGAAGTGTGCCTGTTACTTGCTCTCTCCAACCTTCCTGATCCTACCATCTCTGTCCTCTTTTAGTCTACTGTAGTCTCTCTCCCTCTCCTTAGCTCTCTCCCAGGCTAACTTCTAGCCCCCCCTTCTGCCTTGCCTCTTGGGGCTGTCTCTTTGCTGTTTTATTATTCCCTTTGTCACTCAGTTTGCTCCTGCTGTCTTTCTGTCTCCACTTACTGACTGCCCCCACCCTCCAGTTGCCTATTAAATTTCACCTCTATCTCTCTCTCCCCCCCTTCTCATCCTAGGAGGAGACCTCTGACCACAGCGATCCGGCCTACCAAGGAACCGCACCTGGAGGTGGCTTTGCTCTGCCGCAGTCTCTGCATCTTCAGTCCATCCTCCAGCTCTGCAGATATGGCCTTTCTGGCGGCTTTGCCCACTCTTTCCCCAGCATTTACTCTGGCTCCTGATTGGTCTGCACTGCTGAACTGGGCTCCTGATTGGCTTTCTTCCTATTCCACTGCTGAACCTTTGCTGTATGCCTCCAAGTCCGAGTTTTAACTTTTGGGTGCAATATTTTCAAATTATAGCAGCTTCAACCCTCTGCCTAATTGTATTGTGTGTAGTTTGCTGTAACTGTTGTTACCATTTGAATCACTGTTATTGCAAGTGCTTGACTGTATAACGCAAGGAGGTACATAGCTCAACTGGAGAATATTTGTTTAAGTTAACCTGAAAGAATATGTTGTTTTCCCTCTACCTTTACTATCTCCCGTCCCTTTCTTTTCTCTCCCAGGCTAACTCTTAGTAACTGCAAAGTGCCAGACTGGTTAAGCAAAAAATTACAGCTCAGTCTTTTTTGTGTGCTGTTTCCCATTAGCAGATTATAAAGACCTGCCACTTGAAGGACCTTAGTTCTTACATTTGCAGCTCGACTGTGTCATAACAATGTAGTCGTCTCTTCCCCCTAATAGTACAGTCTTCTCTTCCCCCTAACTTATAGTACTGCCTTCTCTTTCCCCTAACTTATAAGAGTTTCACTCAGTGATGTTTCACCTGGTATAATAAAGATCGATTGTTTTTTATACTCTCCTGCTCAATCCACTACATATCGATTCCTCACCATGCCTCTAGACTCACTCAGCCTATTTCTCCCTATCCTCTCTGTCCTCTGTCTCCCCCTTCCCACCCACTCCTTCCCCTTCCCCATTATTCCTGGCCCTCTCTGCCACACTCCCTCCCACTCTCCTGTCTTCAATTATGCTGTTATCTCATCTCCCTCTCTTCAGACTTGGGAACACTACCCCTTCCGCCCTAGTGCCTCACCCTTAGCAATTCCTATTTGCTGCACACTACTACATGCTCTATGCTTCCATCCTCCTCCTTCTCTCCACAACCCCCTTATCTCCAGTCTAGCCTGCTCTGTAACCTTTGTATAAATGTGTAAAGCTTCACTACGTTATCATTGCACTCCTGCTCCTATCTTCCGGAGACATAAATCCCAACCCTGAACCTTGCTCTCCAAGCACCTCGGCGCCCCCATCCACTGCTCCAGGAACTTCTCCAGGCTGTGTGTGGCTGTTTTGTGAAATATGGCTGCCATTACACATTCAGTCTCTTCACTACCAGTCTAGCATTGCTTGTAAAGTGCTTTGGGATACACTGTGTATGAAAAGCATTATATAAATGCTGATTCTTCTTCTTCTTTTCCATCAAGCCTCACTGTGCTTCCACATGGACTAAAAATTCTCCACCTAGATATACACAGCCATCTCCCTAAAGTCTATCTACTCCAGCCTCCGGTTGCTTCGCTTGCCCCTGATATTATCATCCTGTCTGAAACCTGGCTTAACAATAAAATAGGTGACCTTCTCTCTCCATCCCGGCATATACTATATCTCGACAAGACTGGTCAGGGAGGGTGGAGGAGTGGCTATCTATGTCTCCTCATTTACCTAATCACCACCATTCTTTCCACCTCTGTCCGGAAGCATATGAGGTGCTATCCCTCCCTTTCTCCATCCTTATATTTGTGGCAGGTGCCTATTGTCGCCCAGGCCTCCACTCCTCTATTGTTACATACCTCATCAGTTCCATGGTATCCAACACCTCCTCTGGTGAAGTTTATATTATAGGTGACTTTAACTTAAACTGGCTATCCCCCATCATGAACAAAGTACAACATGAAATTGATGCCCATAACTTATCTCAGCTCATCCTTGATCCCATTTGGATGAACCATAAAACAAGTAACCACGCCTTAATTGACTGGGTCCTCACCTCACACCCACATACTGTAGGGTCATTAAATATGGAATATTATCAGATGCTTTAAGTAACCACCTCATGACCTTTCTGGTACATAAAATTTACAGAATCAAGGCCCCTCATAAAACCTTAATGACTCACTCATATAAATCCCTGAACCTCACTTCCCTCCTCCATGACCTAGATCATACAAACTGGGCCCCTGTAGCCTCAGTGAACTCGACAGACAAATCCACAGAACACTTTAAAGGTAAATTTCTCAACATTTGGAATCAGCACACCCCACTTCGACCTGTTAGAGTCCGTGGGAGCCACCTTCCATGGATTTCACCTGAACTTATAGCTTGTCAAAGAGCGTGGGACCAATTTGGAAGCTACATAAAGCCTCAAAGCTCCCTAATCGGCATATCATTCTCTTCATAACAAGTGCACAAAAAAACACTTATTTGGCTAAGGCAGACTACTTTAGCTCAACCTTTCAATACAACATAAACAATCCTTCTAAATTCTGTAAAGTTATCCTCTCACTCTTCTCCACCCCTTCCACTCCTCCCTCCCCCTCCTCAATATAAACAATAATCTTATTACTGATCACCCCAGTGTTGCTACTGAATTTAAATTGTTTCAAATTTTATTTATGAACCTTTAACTACCATTTTCAATCTATCACTTTCTACTGTTTTTTTCCCTATGGTTTGGAAATAAACTATTATTAAACCTATATTTAAATCAGGACAACATTATGAAATAGATAATTATCGGCCCATATCTATACTTTCTCCATTAAGATAGATCTTTGAAACATTGATTAGTAGTCAACTAGAGGCCTATTTGGGGGACAAGGGTCTTTGCTCTCTGGAGCAGCAAGGCTTTCGAAAGCATTACAGTACAGGATGAGCACTGGCTTGTTTCACTAATTATTCTTTAACATCAATGGATGCGGGCCAGTTGACTGGTGCTTTATTTATTGATTTATCTAAAGCCTTTGATTTAGTTAATCATTCCATGCTGCTCCAGAGACTGGGGAACCTTGGGCTTTCTGTTACTATTTGTGAGTGGTTTTCCAGTTACTTAACTGCTCATCCAGCTAGGGTAAAAATTGGTGGTGTGGAATCAGCACTGGGTGAGTTATGTCATGGAGTACCAAAGGGATCGATTTTGGGGCCCCTGTTGTTCTTCAGTTTTATCGATCCTATTGTTGGAATTCCACACTTTACAAAGTTATTGTTGTATGCTGATGGCATCATATTGTTTTCCAGTTCTACTAAAATGAATGAGATTAATAATTCCCTTCAACATGATTTTTTTAGCATTGAATAAGTGGTTGCAAGATCATTGTTTAGTGTTGAATTCTAAAAACTCTGAATGTGTATTGTTTGGTTCTGTACCAAAGGTTCGTAATGCTAAACCGTTGGTTATAAATGAATTGGCGGGTAATATGATTAGACTAGTAACTGAGACAAAATACTTAGGAATAATACTTGATGCTAGTCTAACCTTTCCAATGCATATTAAATATATAGTGAAGTCTGTAAATCAAAAATTGGGCACCTTATATCGTATCAAGGATTGCCTAACTAGAGAAGCAAGAGAAATGATATCTAAAAGTGTATTACTCACTACCCTGGAATATAACTCTTTTCTGTTTGCTAAATTAGCTTTCAAAGATTTGGACATGTTAAATAAATGTTTTAACTCTATCTGTAGATTTGTTTTGGCAAAACCTTATAACATGCATCATTGTGTTTTATATAATGAACTTAATTGGCTTCCTCCCAAATTGGCTTACTCTAATAAGCTTGGTTGTTTGACTAATGCTATTCTTTCACATGGCTGTAAATCACCTTTTTACAGGTTAATCAATCTGAAGGAGGATGTTAGATCTTTACGCTCTTCAAATGTGTTACATTTACGAACTCCTAAGATAAACACTTGTATGGGTGAGAGCACCTTCTCAGTGTAATGTTCTGTTGTTTGGCATACGCTTCCTGATTACTGTGTTACTGTTGTTAAGCAGGAATTTTTTTAAATCTTTATATTGTTACCTGCAATCACGTGCTGTATGTAAATGTATTTAGTATTGTGTTTATTGTTCTAATATTTTGTACTTGTTTTGTCTTATGTTTTTATTGTTGATGTCTTGTTTCATTGTTTGAAGCACCAGGTCGATACTGAAAAAGGTCCTTGACCCAGCTGTCTTACATGGTAAATAAAGTGAATTGAATTGAATTAAATCATACTTCACCTCTTGTGCCTCTGCTCTCCTAGTCTCCTTACCATCTGCTAGTCCAGGTGACCCCTCCACCTCACCATGCACACTGCCACAGTCTAATTGTTTCTCTTTCACTAAAATTGCCCCTTCTGACACCTTGGATACCTTGCACACCTTAAACCCATCCAAAGGCAGCTCACCTGATTGTTTAAACCCCAAGTTGCTATTTCTTTCAGCTATGGCTATCTCTGCCCCGTTGTCTTACCTCTTCAACTTCTAATTTGAAATGGCAGCCATCCCACCTGTTTGGAAGCATGCCATTGTTCTTCCTCTACCTAAGGGTGGCGATCCTTCCTCACCAGGAACTACCATCCCATATCCCTACTTCTCACCCTTGACAAACTGCAAAAACACTTGGTTCATGCCAAACTCTCTTCTTATCTCTCTCTAACTCCAACTTTTTGACTCCTTCCAATCTGTTTTTTGAAAAAAACACTCCACTACCACCTCCTTGATTAGGCTTATCAACTCCATCCTCTCAGGGATGGACAGTGGTCAAATCACTTCTGCTATTTTTGTCAACCTAGCCAAGGCTTTCAAGATGGTTTCCAACACCCTACTACTAAACTCTCTTTCCTCAGCAAGTCTGCCTGACTCAGCCACTAACTGTTTCAGAGCCTACCTTGTAGGTCAGACCCAGTCAGTATAGTTGAATCCACATCTCCCCCTCCTGTCAACACTGGTGTCCCTCAAGGGTGTGTGTTGGGCCTGTACTTTTCTCCCATATTTTTTTTATTTTCCATTCTTTGGTTGGTGGGTCCCTACTGTCAGCGCTCAGCCCTGGTCATGGCCCTGGGACTTCCACCACCATCTGTAGCCATTCTCCCCCAGTTACCCCTGGCTAACACCCCCAGAGGGTGGTACCATGGCATCGGACCCCCATATCTGAGCCATGGAACTAGTGACTGGTCAGAGGAGTATGGCGATGGTGGCTAATCAAAGCCCCAGGGAGGGCTTCATCTAGACAGTGGACCCACCCACCTACCCCTTTTTCTGGTTTCTGGAGCGGGGACATGCAGTGATGCTGGCATCCACCCGCCTCCCTTACATTCAGCGCCAGTAGCTTGAGTGACTTCCTAGCTCTAGTGCCAGGGGTCCTCTCTTGTGCCGACACTACTCCACTTCTCAGAGAAGGAGAGCCATCCATGGGAAGCTCCATCCTTCCCCCTGCCAACCCTCTAGGGACCCAATCCATTCCTGAACCGGGTTGCCAGCCTCTGGCGGAAATCCAACTGTTGCGCTGATAGGCTGACTTCTCCATATTTCTTAAAGACCTACCATCTGTCTGTACATCAACCTCAAGTACATGTATGCAGATGACATGGTCCTCTACACCACCAGACAGTCCCCAACTGATGTTGCAAACAGATTTCAGCAGGACTTCAATAATGTTCAGCACTGGTTTTGCTCTCATCAACTTTTCTAAACACCAAGAAAACAGTCTCCATGATCTTTGGCACTAGGCAGAGACTCTTTAGGCTCCCTTCCCTGCCCTCCTTCCATACCATTGACTTGACAGTCCTTGAGGACACCTCCTCATTCAGATATCTAGATGTTTGGCTTGATCAACAACTGACCTTCTTTGGCCATGTGGACACCATCTTGAAAAAGCTGTGCCTCACATTTGGCACTCTATACAGGAACTGGAACTGCCTCCCTGTCCCGGCTAGGCATGAACTTGTCCAGAAGATGATCCTTCCTATTTTTGACTACTGTAATGTAGTCTACAATGCCACTCCTATGACATCCTTAGCCAGATTGGATACCCTTTTCAACTCCTTCTGTCGCTTCACTCTGGACTCTCTTCATCTCACCCATCACTGTCAACTCTACCACTCCCTGACATTTCTCTCACTAGAAAATAGACGCTTCCATCAGTGTGCTAAATTTGTCTCTAAATTCTGGTTTGGATTGCTCACATCCTATCTCACTTCCTCTCTGTCAGTCCTCCCTTCCTCTACCCACTCACTTAGATCTTATGACTCCTGTTCCTTGGTTTGTCCTCACTGGTCTACCACTGTAGGCCAGGCTGCTTTCTCATCTTGCTTCCCAAAACTATGGAATTCACTTCCTTACCAGATTCACCACTCCTCCTCCCCCCTCCTCTATAACTTCAGCCCTACATAATTTCTTCTCTGTGAATATGTACCTACAATTAACCTACCTGGCATTCATAACCTGCTCTCCAACCTTTATCAATATTTTAAGTAACTATTCTGAATTACAGCCCCACTACACCCTGCAGAGATCCCTACTTGGCCATTCCTTCGGGTAATCTATAACTACCAGTATAACTATGATTTTTGATTCCCATCAATCTACAACTATCAATATATCTATAACCTTGATTCCTATTCACCTGCTCCCCTACCAGCCTTGTTAGCTTTCCACTTCTGCTGTTACTCCCTATCCACCCCTTCATTTCAGGCTAAATGGTATCATCATCATCACAAATTTAAGGTGTTATCTTAATGTAGTGCACTTGACCTATCCACTATGACCTCTGTAAACAATTGTACTCATATGTTGCACTTAATGTTCTTTCTGTTATTTGCTATTCACCACTGCCATTATTGTTGTAATAATGTTTACTGTTGCATGCATGTATGTAGTTCCAGTACCCTTTCCCCCAGGATGCACCATGAGAAGAGCAACTTGTTGCTCAGTGTGCCTTTCCTGGTGAAACATTTCAATTAATAAATAAATAAGTTGTCAAACTGCACCTTTCTTCTGGCAACCTTTGAGGTAGCAGTGTTTGGCTAGGTGGTCCCTGGATGGGAGAGAGAGAGTCCCTCAATTCCTTGCCAATGTGACTTTGAGTCTAGCAATATTCTCCTGACTCTCTGCCACCACTGCCTGGAGCATTGAGACCTGTTCCCACTACCTAGGGAGGCACATGTGGATGGTACAGCACCAGAGCCTCCAGAAGGTCTCCCTGTAGGCTGCCACCACACAACTAGCGCATTGCATCACTCCCCACATTTCTTTTTTCCTCTTCTTCTTCTTGCCCTTCCTGTTTTTTTGTCCCATACCCAGTAGGGCTAAACTTCTACCACTCAGTATTCAGAAGCTCTTAAACCCTAAAGCTCACTAATACCCTGCAAGCTTTTTACAGCAACTCCCTATACCCTACCATATCTATCAACTATTTAACAGTAAGCCCCTGATTCCTGAAACACACTAGTACCTAGCAACCGTTCACCTACATACTGGGTCAATATGTCGTCACTTAATAGTGCATGACATACCTGCACAAGAGGAACAGCACGGTACAGCACAGTGAGAAGGTGCAAAACTACATATGTATGTGTGTACAGTAGTGCACCTCTCACTGCACACAGGCAGAAGTTAAGACTTCTGCCAGAGGAGAGTCCATTGACCAGATGCAGTGGCTCAAGTGGATGAGCCACAGGCAGTGAGGATGGCAGGAAGGTAATGAGTCTCCAGACCGGGTTTTGACTCCCAGTCCCAGACATAATTTTATTTTTTACTGCACTTTGTGCAATATAAAATGATCCCCTTCCCCCAGAGTTGGTTATTTAAGTAGGTGGGGTTCAGGGGCACAGCACCCCATAACGGGGGATGCATGGGTTATGCTGCCACAAGTATATCATGCTGTTCTGCCAGTGCAGTATATTGCATTGACATAATGTCTTGCAACATTATGACCCCATGTCTTTACCTGCAATCGCTAATACCCAGAAACACATTAATACCTTGTATCAGTTTAAATCAAACAACACAATAATAAAGACAAAGAAAAACAAACAGCCAGACCCTAAGGCCACTGACACAATTTCTATGCCATTCTGAAAAAGTGTGGTTCCTCTATGGAGACACGCACAGTGGAGACCAAGGAGGATGCTGGGAATGTCCAAAAAGGAGACCCACAGAAGGGTGGCATGGGACTCCACAGGGGAAGGAAGCAACTCCTGGTGGGGGACTCCATTGTTAAGAAGGTAGAACTGGGGGAGGAAGGGGAGAGGGAGGTAAGGTGCCTGCCTGGTGCCATGGCTTGGAGGGACAGGGAGCGAATCCTCAGGATCGCAGAAGCAGCTGCACAAGGGAGGAAGCTGGATGTCTTTGTCCACCTAGGGACAAATGACCTTGCTAAGAAAGGGATCAGAGCAGTGCAAGAAGTGTTTGTGGAGATGGGAAGGGGCCTTAGACAAATAGCGCACACGGTAACCTTCTCAGAGGTGCTGCCTGTCTATGGCATGGGTGAGGCTAGCATGCAACACACCATGGGATTCAATCAGTGGTTGAAAAACTGGTGCAGAGTTCAGGGATTTGGCTTCACTGGGGACTGGGGGTCCACCTGGTGGGATGCAGGCCTATACTGGCATGATGACCTGCATCTGTCCAGGAGGGAAACCAGGATCCTAGGTGATAGGTTTAAATGTTTCACTGGCAAGTATTTAAACTAGCCAAGGGGGGGAGGCACTGGAGAGGAGCAGGGAAATCCTAGCCCCCCCAAAAAATCAGGGTACTAAGTGAGGTAGACACCAACATAGAGATGTCGATAGGGAGAAGCACAGGGGAAAATGGAGAAAGTGACAAATGCAATAAGGACAGGGATGGGGCAAAAAGGGGTGAGGCCAACAAGAAATGGAGGGTAATGAGTACCAACACCCGTAGTCTGACCAACAAACTCCCTGAACTGGTGGCCTTGATGAAAGAGGGATGCCTGGATATTGTAGCAGTCACAGAAACATGGAACCCCGAGAACCATGACTGGGATGTTAACATACCAGGGTACACAACCTACAGGAGACACAGGGAGGGGAGAAGAGGTGATGGAGTAGCTCTCTATGTAAGGGAATGGATAAAAGCAACTGAACAGAACAGTAAGCAGAGAGGAGAGGAGGTACTATGGGTCACCTTAGAGACTGGAAATGGCACCAAAATCTGCACAGGGGTTGTATACAGACCCCCATGTCAGGGGGAGGGAATGGACAAGGATGTGATAGAAGGCATACTTAGGATGGCAGAGAAAGGGGAGATACTGTTGATGAGGGACCTTAATATGCCAGATGTTAACTGGAGCACATTTGCTGAAGCCACATCCAAAAGCAGGGCCATTCTCGATGCCCTTCAGGTGGCATGCCTCAGACAGTTAATTCTGGAACCTACTAATGAGGGAGCAATCTTAGACCTTGTACTCTCAAATGGGGACAGTGAGAAGATCTCAGATCTAGAAGTGGGTAGCCATTTGGGAACACGTGACCACCAAACAGTGTGGTTCATGATAAACTCAGCTACAGAGTCAAGTCATACAAAAGTGAAGGTTCTGGACTTCAGGAGGGCAGACTGGCAAGATGGGAGAGTGCCTTAGAAAAGTGCTAGCAAACAGGCTAGAAGGAGAGGTGGAGCAACAATGGGGAAATATCAAAACTGCCATCACAGAGGCAACAAGCCTTTGGGTGAAACAAATAAACAAATCAAAACAAAAGAAAAAGCCACTATGGTTCTCAAAAGAGGTGGCAGTGAAGGTTAGGGAGAAAAAGATAGCATTTAGGAAATATAAAGAAACACAAAAGAAGCAGGACAGAGAACTGTACCAGCTAAGGCAGAAGGAAGCAGGGAGGTAGTCAGAATAGCAAAGGCCCAAACTGAGGAAAAGATAGCCAACTTGGTTAAGAAGGGGGATAAAACCTTTTATAGGTATATCAGGGAGCATAAAAAGACAAAGGGAGGGATAGTGAGGCTAAATAGAATGGACTGTGGGTGGGCAGAGAGGGACAGTGAAAAAGCAGGGATACTGAACGAATACTTCTGTTCAGTCTTCACAAAAGTGGAGGTGATGGAGGTGCCTAATCCATTTAACAGAAGCACTCTGGATGGGGGGTCGATTCCAGTTCTTTCACAGAAGAAAGGGTTCTGAAAGAACTCCTAAAACTGAAGGTGGATAAAGCAATGGGGCCAGATGGAATGCACCCCAGAATTCTAAAAGAATTAAGCAGAGAACTAGTGACATCAATGACTATCCTTTTTAACAAATCATGGGAGGATGGAGTGGTACCCGAGGACTGGAAGAAGGCTGATGTGATTCCCCTTCACAAAAGTGGGACCAAGACAGAGGCAGGAAACTACAGACCTGTCAGTTTGACTTCTGTGGTAGGAAAAGTGATGGAATCACTTCTGAAGGAAAGAACTGTTGAGTACCTAGAGGCCAGTGGGGCACAGGACCCAAGGCAGCATGGGTTCACAGCAGGAAGGTCATGTCAGTTGAATCTAATTGATTTCTTTGACTGGGTGACTAAAGCAGTAGACCAGGGAGGGACTGTGGACATGGCCTACCTAGACTTTAGCAAGGCATTTGACACAGTCCCACACAAAAGATTAATAGTCAAATTAACCAGCCTGGGAGTGGGTCTCAGGGTGGTAGCCTGCAAATAAAACATTGGCTGGACAACAGGACACAGAAGGTAATTGCAAATGGAGTCAACTCTGAAGAAAGATGGGTTACTAGTGGGGTACCACAGGGTTCAGTACTGGGTCCAGTCCTTTTTAATGTCTTTATAAGTGATATTGCAGAGGGACTGGAAGGAAAAGTATGCCTCTTTGCAGATGACACAAAGATCTGCGACAGGGTTGATACACAAGGAGGCTTGGAAAGGATGAGAAGGGACATGGCAAGGTTGGAAGAATGGTCAGAAGTATGGCAGCTAGGATTCAATGCAAAGAAGTGCAAAATAATGCACCTGGGAAACAAAAACCCAGGGGAAGATTACACAATGGGAGGAAGTAGTAACAACAACAGAAATGGAAAGGAACCTGGGGGGGGGGTAATCATATCAGATGACCTTAAAGTTGGCAAGCAATGTGAGAAGGCAGTAGGGAGGGCTGGGGGAATACTGGGATGTATAGGGTGAGGCATCACCAGCAGAAAACAGGAAGTTGTTTTCTCCCTGTGCAGACAGTTGGTGAGACCCCATTTGGAGTACTGTGTCCAGTTCTGGAGACCCCATCTCCGCAAGGATATAGACAGGATGGAGGCAGTTTAGAGGAGGACAACTAAAATGGTGCAGGGTCTGCAAGAGAAGCCATACGAGGAGAGACTAAAGGAGCTTAATATGTATACCCTTGAGGAAAGGAGGGGGACATGATAGAAACTTTTAAGTACCTCAGTGGAATCAACAAAATTAAAGAGGGTAGCATCTTTCAGAAAAAGAGATGTGCAAGAACAAGGGGACACAATTTTAACATAGATGGAGGATGGCTCAGGGGCAATGTGAGGAAGTATTTTTTCACAGAGAGGGTGGTTGACGCATGGAACAGCCTTCCTGAGGAGGTTGTGGGGTCTAAAAATGTGAGAGAATTCAAGAATGCATGGGACAGACATATGGCAATTTTTGTGGGTAGTAAGAAGAAATAGGCTCTTGGTTAAATAGGATATGCAGCTTATCCTCTAGGTAGGGAAATGGGCAGACTAGGTAGGCCATGCGGTCCTTATCTGCCATCAAAGTCTATGTTTCTATGTTATCCCCAGATGCCTAGCTACCCTACCAAGTATAGCCATCCTATAATGCAGCCCCCAACAGGCTTAATTCGCTAGGGGTCCCCCTGGGTCAGCAGGGGAGCAGAGTGGCTTCTACTAGCTGCCTCATTGTGCCAACTCCAATGGGCAGACTCTGATGCCCTTCACTCAGGGACCACAATGCGGGGGTGCCACTGGATGGGCTAGTCCCTAAAGAGGATCCTGCTCATGTCCTTGTATCCTAGGCAACACCTGTGACTGGCTGCCAGTTGAGGAAGGAAGCCCAACTCTTCTGTGGTTGGCTGCTGTTTACAGGACCCTCACAGAGCTTCCAAGCTCTGCTCCCTTCTCTGATCCCCTAGTGATCTATGAGTCGGTCTGCTGCTGGGGAGAAGGTCTAAGTCCTCATCTCACCAAACTTCTTCTGGCATCCCTTTTCTCTTGTGGGGGCTATTTACTGCCCATACCCACTTCCTAGTATCCCGGGCAGCACCTGGGATTGGCTGCTGATTGGGGAGGAAGGCACAGCTCTTCTGTGATTGGCTCCTTACAGAAGCCTCACAAAGCTTCCAACCTCTGTTCCCGTCTCCAGTCCTCCAGTGATCCGTGAGTTGGTCTGGTGCCGGACAAGAGGTCTAAGTCCCCTTCCCACCAAATGTCTTCTGGCTTCCCTTTTCTCTTGCAGGTGCTATTTAGTGCCCCTGCCCACTTCATGTATCTGAGGCAGTACCTGGCATTGGCTGCCAATCCGGGAGGGAGGCATGGCTCTTCTGTGATTGGTTCCTTACAGGAGCCTCACGGAGCTTCTAAGCTCCACTCCCTTCTCTGGTCCCCTGATAATCTGCAAGTCCATCTGGTGCTGGGGAGAAGGTCTGAACCCCCTGCTAAGACACATAAACTTTACATTTGCTTTGCTGAAAAGGCCAGTGAAAACCAAAGGCTTCATTTTATCCTCCATCTCTTCCATCCCAGCATTCCTGCTTCACTGATACACTAACTTACAGTAGGTGTAATATTTTGGCCTGATGACCGTGATCAGATACATGGATTTATTGCTTATAAAGGAGAAATGGAAGAGTCACACAGAGCAAACAGACCCAGTGTGTTTCTCTTTCAAAATACCTAAAGGACAACTCCTGTACTTGGCTATCTTGGTATTTTCAGTGTCAAAAAGCCTGAAAGCGATCTGGGCACTCTGCAATGATACCAACAGATTGATGAAGATGAGGACAAGTCTCCAAGGGAAGAATGGAATGTTCAGACACAACAGCAGAAGTATGCACTCAGAGAAATTAAATAAATTAAAGACAGTTACATCATTAGTAGGCCAACCCCTATGGAGATGGTCCAGTACCGCCCTTTGAGGGGTGCTTCCCCAGATGGCCTGATGGTGGTACTGGACCTATTGGGTTTACTGAGTGATTGCATGGACTCAGGGGCTTGGTACTTGCCTATAGAAAAGGTGGTAGTAGGGTCCCTGGATTTCATTGCTCCTGTTCGTGTTCATCTCCTCACTCTTCACCCCAGGTCTCCTTGGTTTGATGAGACTCTGAGGGAGTTGAGTAGGTTCGGACGAAGGTTAGAGAGATGCTGGCGGAAATCGGGCCTGGATTGTGACAAACTTAGGAAAGGAGGGAGAGAGGGGACATGATAGAAACTTTTAAGTACCTCAGTGGAATCAACAAAGTTAAAGAGGGTAGCATCTTTCAGAAAAAAAGAATGTGCAAGAACAAGGGGACACAATTTAAACATAGATGGAGGATGGCTCAGGGGCAATGTGAGGAAGTATTTTTTCACAAAGAGGGTGGTGGACCATTACGTGGTCTATCAATCAGCAATCTCTTGTAGGAAGGCAGAATTCCTGTCCAGAGAGACTGCTGCTGCACAGAATAGACCAGCTCAGCTTTTCCGGACTGTGGACAGATTGTGCAATCCAGTCTGTCTTTAGCCTAGAAGAGCCTTTTCTCAAGAATGGTGTTAGGAGTTTCCTCAGTTCTCTTCAGATAAGGTTGTCACACTCAGGTCTGATATCTGCTTGACCCTCCCTAATGGGAGCTGTGATGGTCAGCAGAAGATGTCGGACACCAAGTTTGTGTGATCTGACTTCAGCCTTCCCGCAATCAATGACGTTGTGATGGTCATCCAGTCATTGCATCTGACTGTGGTTTGGACTCGGGCCCCACATGTCTCCTAGTGGGCTGTGTGGATAAAATTGGTCTGGTCCTTGCAGAGATAGTCTGGAGGTCTTTGGAGAGGGGAGGATTTTTTCAAATTCTCTGAAGGAGGCTGTGGTTCAGCCCCTTCTTAAGAAGTCCTCCTTGGACCTGAATTGTCTGGCTAACTACAGGCCTGTCTCTAACCTGCCCTTTGTGGGTAAGGTTATTGAGAAGGTGGTCATGTCGCAGATGGATGATCATTTGACCAGCCACAATGTCTATGATTCTCTCCAGTCCAGATTTAGGAAGAGACATAGTACAGAGACAGCTCTTGTCCGGGTACTAAATGACCTCCTAATAGCGAGAGATCGAAGGACTCATTCCATCTTGGTCTCTCCACAGCATTTGACACCATGGACCATGGTGTGCTATTGGAGAGGTTGTGATTTACCTGTGGGCTGTCTGGTACAGTCCTCAGTTGGTTTCGATCTTTCCTCGAGGGGTAGGACTCAGAGGGTTGTGTCTGGTACTTTTTCCTCGGCATCATTCCCCTTATCCTGTGGGGTGCCGCAGAGCTCCATTTTGGCACTCATGTTGTTTGCGGTGTACATGCTGTGATTGGGAGCGATTATTAGGCAGTACAGTTTGAGTTTTCACTGCTATGCAGATGATACTCAACTGTACAAGTCCTTTGTGCCCGGCAAGATGCTGCCTTTTCGGTCTTTAACAACTGTCTAGCCGAAATCCAAGACTGGATGAATGTGAGTTGGCTGCGGTTGAATCCAGAGAAAACTGAGGTGTTGGTTGTGGACCCAGGTCACCAGGAGGTGGGTTTGTTGGCGGGATCACCCTCGGGTTTATGACTTGGGGGTGTTCAGCTAACTACCTCAGACTGGGTGCAAATCCTGGGTGTTGTGTTTGATGACTGTTTGACACTTAAATCTCAGGGGATGGCAGTTGTCAAAGCCTCTTTTTACCATCTGAGGAACATCCCCTGGGTGAAGCACCTGCTTTTTCCTGATGATCTTCCTGCTTTGGTCCACGCCTTCGTTACCGCCTGCCTTGACTACTGCAACACCCTTTATCTTGGGCTACCCTGGGTTGATATTTGCTTGCAGCTAGTGCAGAATGCAGCAGCCAGGCTATTGACTGGTTCTTCTAGGGCCAGTCATATAATGCCTGTGCTCTGCGGACTGCACTGGCTGCCAATATGCTGGCGAATCACCTTCAAGGTCGGTTTGCTGACCTATAAGGCCCTACATGATCAGGGACCTGGCTATCTGAAAGATCTCCTTTGTCCCTACTGTCCCTCCCGCTCTCTCTGATCCACTGATGAGGGATTGCTGGAGATTCCCAGGGTTCATTTAAAGACCTCTGGGAACAGATCTTTTAGTTTTATGGCCCCAACCCTGTGGAATTCTCTACCTCGTCAGGTGTGAGATTGCCCGACTGTTCAAAGCTTTAAGGGGGCATTAAAAACAAATCTGTTTAGCCTTGCATATAATAATTTTTAAATGTTGCTGTCTTGGATTAATTTTAACATTGTTTTAGTTATTTATTTATTTTTATTATGTTATGTACAGGCGCCTTGGTTTTGGAAAGGCACTTTTTACAAATAAAGTTTGATTTGATTTGATTTGATTACCAGAATGCCAATTTATGACTTTCATGACAGTCTTTTAAATAAAAGATATGGAGTACATACAATCAACATAAAATATTAAAATACCATCTTAATGAGGTTATTCAGTATAAGGCTTGTGTTACAGTAGGAAAACAAGTTTTACTGAGTAACATATGATCATTTAAATTATTATACTGGTGTACTGTTTCATAATATTCATACATGTTAATGAAATCACATTGATTTGCCCAGTATTTTACATTTTAAATTTCTAGCTTGTCCATACTGTTAGATAATTGTCCTAGCTATTGCATGTCAGACACAACAAAAGGAATCTCACTCAAAAAATAGCTTGTTTGTATTGGGGTCTCCACAGTTTTCAATGAAACTGTCGGTGTAATACTGAATGATGATGAAACCAGATGCAGGTGCTAGAATTTAAATTAATGCAGGCAAAAAGGAATGTTCTTCCAACCAGAAAAGAAGAATGGGCGGTGGAGTTAGACAACTGCATTTAATGTTCATACAAACACAAGGCACTGGATGTATAGTTGCAGCCATGGCTAGCTATCAGTATAGCTAGATACTGTATATTGCATCTAGATAAGTTACTGAGAAATACCCATTCACTTTAATTGGATTTCCTGGAAATATCTGCCTATATCCAGAGATATTTATTTATTTATTTATTTATTTAATTTACTGTATCAACCCACTGAGACATGGCTGACCCATTTTCAGGGGTGACCCGGAATTAATTACAGATCTGCAAACAGGCAGAACAATAAGTAGTCAGAATACATAACAGGACAAGTCACATATGATAATGTTGCAATACATTAGGTGTGAGACTACACAGTTGGTCAAAACATGATGTTCAACATATGACAATAAGTTAATAACAAACTTTTACTACAGAAAGTAGGGAGCGGAAGCATTACACCAAAAAGTGCAAATTCAAGGGCCAAAGAGATCCCTGAAAGAAGGAGCATAATCAGATTTTAGCACAGGGCAAAGCTGCCTATTGCAGGCACAGATGCTCTGTTCAAATAATACATCAATAAGCCCGTTTTTGAAACCCCTTATTGTTGGGCTGTCTATGAGGGCACGGGGCAGCACGTTCCAAATGGTTGGAACTGAAGAGGAAAATTACCTCCTCCTCACACAGGTTTTGATTTTTGATATTTCCAATAGAAAATTGCTGGTAGACCACAAGACCCTCCTAGAGGTCTTGAATTTTAGTGTATCTTGCAGGCTAGGGGAAGGGGAAGGATCCTTTTCCAGTTTAAACACCAGCCAGATGAGAAGGTACTCAAGTCAACCTTCAAGGGAAGGCCAGTTCAGTGAATGAAGTACCTTGCAATGGTGCTGTATGGACTGAACACCTGCATCATAGTGTCCAATTTTATCGCTTAAGACTTTGAGCTTATTGACTTCAGAGCAGCTAAGGAACTGCAAAACAGGGGTGCCGTATTGCAGGAGTGGAAGTAGTGTGCCAGTGGCAATTATAGGCTGTGATTCTTTTGTAATGAGATTACAGAGTTGGTAGAGCAGACCGATTCTTTTGTGGTGGGTAAGTGTTATATGGTCAATGTGTGCTCTGTAGGAAAGTTCCTGGTCCGTGTGAACCCCTAAATATTTAGTGGACTCAACTGCTTCCATGGTTGTTCCATTAGAGGATGTGAGAGCAAGCAGGTGTTACTAGATGGTCACAAGTTCCTAGGGCCAAATAATGCTGCCTGAATTTTTTGGCATTAAGGACCAGGTTACTGGCCTTAAACCAGTTTTCTAATTAAAGGAGGTCAACCTTGATCAGGACATTAAGGCAGCTGGGGGCTCTAGCACATTTATAATGCACAGCATCATCTACATATAGTTGAATGCTTGCCTCCTTGCAGTTCCTAGGCAGGTCATTTACAAATAGTGAAAATAGAAGGGGGCCTAACATAGAACCCTGAGGGAAACCATCTAGGATAGATTTATTTTTGGAGAGATAGTCTTCCACCTTGCCAGCTGGGATCTATCAGTGAGGTAGTGGGAGAACCAGATGAGCAAGAGAGAAACAGTGTGCATCAAGACCAAGATTCTTTAGTTTTGATAGAAGAAGGCTACGATTGACCAAATCAAAAGCTTTTGTAAGGTCAATGAATATTGCACCCAGGATATCAGTGATAAATTTGACAAGGGCAGTGTCAGTACCATGGTGCCACCTGAAGCCACGTTACCTATTAGTCAGCAGGTGCCTCTGCTCCAGGAAGTCAAGAACCTAGTTGTAGGCTAGACATTTCTATATTTTAGCAAAGGAGCAGAGGAGAGAGGTAGGCTGGTAGTGCTCAATAGGTTCAACTGCACCACCTTTTTGTACTGGCAACCTTCCAACGTTCTGGGATACATTCTTCATGCAGGAAGTTAATGATGAACATGGCAACTGGGGAGGTAGTAACAAGGGCAGCAATTTTCAACAGTTTGGGTTCAAGTTTATGAAAACCTGCAAATCCTTTCACTTTAATTTATTTATTTATTTATTGTAGTCATCAGAATTACAACCCTTTGAGTCAGGGACTCATTTCCAAAAGCTCCACATCAGAGTTACAGAGAAGTACATCAATTACATATGAGTATTCCTTATAAACATAAACAATACAGGGGTACAGGGTACAAATATGGTAGGAACATACCAGGATTTTAAGAACTGTTACAAATTGCATACAGGTGGGCTTACAGGCCTATACACTGAGGTAGTTAAGGACACTTATCAAATTTGCCAGTTGACCATTTTTGAGACTGAGGGCTGATTAAGCTGGCTAGAAAGCACTGTCATAGGCTTGAAGTTATGACAGAGGAGGGGGCCCAGTAGACTTGGGTTCACTGGGAGGTACACACCCAAGAGCGAGTGGAGAGTATATGATTCCTGAGGGCCTCTTTAAATAGTCCTAGTTTGGTCAGACTAGTTGCTGAAGTGGATCGAGAGTTGAACCAGGTTGGGCACCTGTAGCTGAATGTCCTTTGGGCTAGGGAGGTTCTGACCTTAGGGACTATGAGAGAGACTTTGGAGGCACTGCAGGTGTTGACTGAGGAAACTGCTGGGAGAAGAGCAGAGGTGACACCTGGAGGGGTGAGACCAAGGAATATTTTTATTTGGCCATGAGGCAGGACTGGTATTTGAGCCTCTCTTCAAAATTAACTAATTTGCAAGGGAGTGAAATGCACAGGAATGGTGTGGTGTTTAGCACTGGTCAGGAGCCTACAGGCCTTATTTATGGACAATTTAATTTTGCTGAGGGCAGTATTGTCAGCTGTGCTATAGATGAGCAGGCTGTAGTTGACTAAAGAGAGGATCAACAAGGTGATGGCTAATCTGAGCACTTCAGGAGGAAGGTCATCCTTGTTCCGATATTGGAAACCAATTCATGAATTGGTGGCCATTGTAAGGGTACTGATGTGGTGGTGGAATGTGAGGGCAGAGTCAAAGTGTATGTCCAGGTATTTATAGGAGGATACTTGTTCTAGAGGATGGAGATAGCTGGGGGAGAGCTGTAAGGGGTAGTCTTTATGTTTGCTATGGTGGAGGGCAAAGAGAATTGATTTTTTTTAGGTTGATGACCAGTTTTCTATCTGTGAACCAGCACTCAATTTGATTGAAGGAGTGTTGGTGGGAAGATAGGAGGGCAGTGGGGCTTGGGTCAGAGGCAAAAAGAATCTAATTGTTGGCATAGAGATGGGTCTTTCCAGGGCAGAAGCTGGGGAGGGAGTTGAGCTGAAAAGAAGAGAACCAAGGATGGAGCCCTGAGGGCCCCAGAGCAGACCCTCTTTAGTACAGGTATTGCCTCCTTCCAAGTAACCAGCAGAATTAGAAACTCAGGTTAAGGTATTTCTGATTCAGGAGGGATAGGGTGGAGTGAGGTGGCACCCACAGAGGGAGTTTTAAATCTCTTAAGGTCAGTGAAGAAGTCACTGAAGGCATTAGCTGCAGCCAAGGGGTCACTAACTGCCCATCCATGAAAATATCATGTTCAGTTGATTTGGAGCAGCCTTTTCACATGGAGTTGACTTGTGTCCAGAACCATTTAGGGTTAAACAGGTTTTGAGTTTTGCATTTATGAGAGATAGCATCTCTTGGCAATTTGTATCTCTTTTTTACAAGTGTTTCTGAACTCCCTATACTTTAGTAAATCTACCATTAGGACAGTAGACTTGAAGAGTTCCCATACTTTGTCCATAAGTTTTAAGCATTTTCTTAGCTCAGGGCTAAACCATTTGGAGTGCTAGCCTTTTGCCCTATTCTGTTTAAATGAGGCATGAAGGATTGCAGCCAATAGAAAGTTACTGATAAAGAAGTCAAGCGCAGTTTCAATAGTGAGCAGTACTTTTATTGTGGCCCAGTTAATGCCAACCAAGGAGGCCAAAAAGGAGAATGGATCAAATTTAGAACAAACATGAGCCACAGGTTGTTACTGAACCCACCAGACTCAACAACACAACTGGTAACCACACTCTGCATATGTGTGTGTGTGTGTATGTTGTGGGGGGGTGTTGGAGCACTGCTATCCCATATGCAGAAAACAGAGGAATGATCATTTAGAGCATCTGCAAAAATCATGGTCACTCTGATCTTAAGAAGATTAGTGTCAAGGACCCAGTCCAACAGAGTGTGGTTACCAGTTTTGTTGAGTCTGGTGGGTTCAGTACCAACCTGGCTGAGTGGGGCCTGAAATCAGTGCTGATTGTTACTGACTGCTTTCTATCACTTGTCATTCCTACGCATGATCCATTTGTACAGTAGATACCCATTCCTCCCACAGTTTCTCTAGAGTGATATGTATGTTGACTGTACTGTGTTCCTTCTTTCATAATAGTGGGAAGAAATGTTCTCTATCCATAATTGCGAGCAGAAATATTATTTATTTATTTCAAAAGTTTTACCAAGAATGTAGCTTGATATGGGAAAAGCTCCTTTCCAGATGCATACTGGGTTAAGTGGAGAAAGGGAACAGTGCAAAACGATAATACAATGAATTAGTAATAATACAACAAAGGTAAAAAGAGAGCAGTGATACAAGTTAATCTGTTCAATCCATTCAATAGTGGGTATCTACTGAGTGCAAAGGAACATGGCAACAATGAGATAAACATACTACTGAATTAGTGCAAAGCAGGTGTTTAATGCATCAGTTAGGGTTGTTCCACAGTGACAAAAGCATTGGGGTCATTGGCCTAACTCTCACCCCATTCCATGTATAAAGAAGCTGAGGTGGTGCAGTATAGGAGAATGGAGTGAGAGTTAGGCATGGTGACCCGAACACACACCCCAATGCCTGCAGGTGGGGGTGGGATGGTAGGGGTGGCAACCCTAACACCGAATTTCCTCACTTTGTCACTGTGGAAAACCTAAATAATGCATTAAATGTGATTTTGCCATGACTTTCCCTTCTTTTGAGAATGTGCATATAAATAGTGAGATAGTGCGTGGTGGTGGAGGAAGCAGGGCCCAACCACCATGCTTCCCATTTGTGTGTAACCAACCCTCACAGTAATGGCAACACTAACAGTAATAGTAGCGGCAACAGTAATGGTGATCCTAGTAGGACATTAGAGGCTAACAGTGATTATGGGCGTGATGGTGATAGAACGGCGACAGGAGGGGTGGGGTGGGCAGTGCGCAGCCAGTGGTGGCAGAAAGTGCAGATGGTGGCGGTGAGTACAGGTGCAGGCGGGCAATTGCTTGATGGTGGGTCTTGAGGAGGAGATGGCACAGACAGTGATGTGAGTGCAGGCGCCCAGGCGCAGAGCCAGGCAAAGACAGTGACATGGTGGTGGCTGGTGCAGAGGCGCAGACATGAGGCACAGAGGCACGGATGGTGGCTCAGGTGGCAGCAAGAGGCTAGATGGTGATGGGACACAGGCAGGAGTGCAGTGTGAGCTGGAGTACAGGCGCAGATGGTGGCGCGCACGGTGAGCATGAGTGAAGTGCTGGTAAACGGTGCTGGAGTACAGATGGTGTCAGTCAAGGCAGATGCAAGCGGTGGCACCGATTGGTGGGCTCAGGGAGCAGCAGTGCTAGCGATGAACGCAGGCGTGGCACAAGCGGTGAGCTGCACGATTGATTGCTTGAATAGAGGCAGATTAAGCGCAGACTGTGATGGAGTGCAGGCTCAGAGCATGGCTGCAGGCGGCGTGGTGATGCAGATGGTGATGGAGTGCAGATGTTGATGGTGGCATGGTGCAGATGGTGACTGCAGTGGCGGTGCTGGGGAGCAGTGGCGCGGGGACAGTAGATGCAGGCAGAGCACAGGCTAGCGGTGGTGGAAGTACAGGTGCAGGTGGTGGTGCAGATGGTGGCGAAAGGACAGGCTATGACAGTGGTACCAGGCACAGATGGTGACAGCAGTGGTGGCGCCAGGGGAGCAGTATTGCAGATGGAGGCATGAGCAGGCAAAGTAGAGGAGAGTGCAGAGTGGTACGCATGCGTGGTGTGTGAGAACACTAAAGCAGAGCATGAGAATGCAAGCAGAAATGTGGATACAAGTGCTAACAGTAAAAGTAACACAAGCACACATGCTTTGTGTCTCAAAAAGTGCATTCAGAAGCACAGCGAATACAAAGAATGTGGGCATAATAATGGCCCTTGGACCATAAAATGAGTACATGGAATACTAAATTGCTTTTATCTATGGAACCGTATGCCATAGAAAAAAAATGAAACTCTCATATCATGTATGATTTTCCAGACTAGATTTGGTCTTAGCCCTCTAATGGGGGACTAAGAATTTTTGTGACGAAAAGTCTGTAACTCGAATAGTTTTTGAGATATGGGACCCGAAACGCATGGCGGACTCTGCAATGTCATCCTATGGGAAGAATCATCAACTTTGGAGTGCTATAACTTTGCAGTCCAGTACTATTTTGGCACCAAACCACCAAAAGGCACATCTGTGTGATGCCGGCTTTCAAGACCAAACTGTTGTTTTACAGCAGGGTGGCAAAAATTCCTATTGTTTTGAGCATAGTGTGGCAAAGTACTTTTGCAAATCACGGCACTTTCGCAAAAAAAAATCACAAAAGTGTCACATATACGAAAGTATTTTGCGACACTAATTTTTACAAAAATTTTAAAAATCATATTTCTGGGGTGTTTTACCCCCCAAAAAAGACATGGCTAGCATCCTCTGGGCTCGTCTAGGTGAACACAACAAGAATTGTATCCCTAGAGGGTCCCAAATTTTAAATGCCAAGCATTTCTCTGACCACCAACTGAAAAGCAAAATGGCTGAATCATGAAAGTAAAGGGGTCATTTGTGACAGTAAAAACTGCATTTGCGACAGTGTTGCATATTTTGTTAACTTTCCCATATGCTATAATAGGATTCAGTGCTTTTTGAATAACTTTTGAACCACTTAATATTTTTTTCAAAAATCTTTGAAAAGCACATCCGGGACCCTGGCTGCATGTTCCCTGAAGTTTTCGGACTAACTGCCAAAATGTGCGACCTGTAGGCATGAGCAAAGAAACTCACAAAACCCCATAATTTATGCATTTTGTGGTGCTCTGTAGCTCAGTAGCTGTACAATCGACTGTAGCACAACTTGGCAAGTCCAGAAATCTATGGTACCAGACCGTGCTTTCCACATTTCAGGCAAATCCATCAATAGGTTGCAAAGTTACTAAGCTGCCAAATTTCAGATTTAACCTTAAATGGGGTACTCAACCCTAACTATAATGGCACTACTATACCACTATTATATATACTGTGTGTGTATATATATATATATATATAGTAAATACAAATAATACATACAAACACATGAATATTGCCAGTAGAAGAAGGCCTAGAGGTAAGTCAACTCTGCTAATGGTGCAGAGTCTCCAATGGCTACTAAGAGCTCCACCCCCATCCAATGCCCTCCCCTTCTTGCCTGCTCCCTTCACCCTGATCGTCTCTTTAATCCTGTTCCTCCCTGTTTTGAATCCATCTACCATCTTCAGAGAGACCCCTTTGTAGAATAAATAATGCAGAGAGGCTGCACCAATATTTGAACCCAGATCATTTGTATAAATCATAAAATGAGAGGACCCAAAACTGACCCTTGTATGACTCCCTTACATAGGAGAACACATAGGTTTCCAGCCCTAACTCACCTCCCTGAAGCAGCAAAAGGACAGGACCTTATGAGTAACCATAGACAACCATCAACCAGTAAGACAATCAACATACGGTTGTTTCCAGATTATACAAATGCAGTAGCAGTAATGTGGCACATTTGTAAATATGCATACAGCACACTGAACTTTTAAAAAACAATACTCCACCAGTATTTTTTAGAAATGTAACAGTGCAACTGCCGAAGTGGGTGTGTATGCTTTGCAGTGTGCATGTGTATCTGTGGCTACAGAAACACTGGCTCCACAGAGGCCTGCACTACTACAGACAGAAGTAGTGTTGTAATTCGGGTATCATGGATTTATATCTGCAGCCAGAGTTGGTGTGTATGTCTTACACTGTGCATGTGTATCTGTAAGTGCAGAAGTAGCGTTGGAATTTGGGCATCATGGATCTGTATCTGCAGCTGCAGAAGCACAGCCCAAATAAGGGCCTGAATTTCTACAGAAAGAAGTGGGTGTGTATGTCATGCACTGTGCATATGTATCTGTGGCTACAGAAATGGGGCCCCACAGCAGGGGCCTGTGCTTCTGCAGACAAAATAAATGTTGTGATTTAAGTATTGTGGATTTGTATCTACACTTTCAGAAGCATAGGCACTGCACTGGCCTGTGCATCTGCAGCCAGAAATTAGTGTGTATCTCTTAAAGTGTGTATATGCATCCTTGGCTGCAGACCCTGATGCCTGATGATGGATGTCCTTGGTGTCACCTGGAAACAGCTGTATGTTATTTGTTTCACCTGATGATGCTTATATGTGGTTGCTTGTGTGGTCTTATCATTTTCCTGCTTGCGTGGGGGGGGGGGCCTAGGGTTGGATTTACAATTTGTCATTTCTTTGACCAGGAAAAGCACACTAAGCCATGATAGTATTTTTTTTTAATTGATAGGGGAAAATGTTGGGCGTGACACCAGCAAAAGTCTTCTATTCTTTAATAAGTGCTGTGGGATCTTTTACTTTCACTTGGACAGTTATCAGAGATGGGCAGAAGGGACCTTGGTTTAATGCCTTATCCAAAGGATAACACCTCACCAGTGCTGCACTCAATTCATTCTGCACTACAGTGTGGGTCATGGGTATAACACTATGGACATAATGTGGAACTAGAACCTACTACTTTTAGATTTTCTGGCTCTAGAGGTGAGCATGTTATCTAATGAGCTACTTAAAACAGTTACAAACATAGGTTGTATGGTCATAGAGAAAGATTATCAAGGTAAAAGGGGAAGAAGCAGAATGGATTAGGTGGGGAAGGCAGAAAAACCTAAAGTCAAAAGGCACTAGGTCAAGACCATGAAAACAACAACAGCACACTCAAAAATAGTGACCACAAAATGGTGCTGTCAATAACAGTGGCCAACCAAACAGCGACAGCAAAAACAATGCCAGTGGTAGCAGTCCATAAACACACTGACTGCTACCATGGCTGTCAACAAATACAATAATTGCAGTTTGGGATTGGGACTCAAACACCAGCCCAATGACCTTCAGCTGATCTCCGCTGCCTGTACCCTATCCTCCATGCCAGGGGAGCTGCTCAGCTGCACACCCTGCAGCAGACATGTCCCCCTGTTCCCCCTTTTGCCTAACAGCTACAGGGATAGCATTTACTTTGTCTGCACTATGCTATTCCTGTAGCTGTTTTAGATTACGCTGTTTTGACAGTGTGGTTTTGACCTCACTATTGTGGTTTCTCTATTTTCACCTGGTGTGAGCAAAAAGTAGATTAACCCCCAGATGTTGTCACACAAAGGGGATAGAGAGAAGAGAGAGAGAGAGAGAGAGAGAGAGAGAGAGAGAGACATAGCAAGTGAGTTTTGGTTAGAAATGTGCAAATCTGGCAAACTTTGCAACACAAAATAATTTGCAAAGTTTGCCAGATTTATTAAGTGCCGACTTTGCAAAGTTCTTGGCAGGAAAAGTGACACTTTTTCAGGAGAAGTTATACAAATTCACTGGTGAAGTTTCAACTCTACCTTAACTTTGCTTGACTTTGCCTGAAAAATGTTCATTTGTCCCCAAAAACTCAATGCAAAGTGATGAAGTGGGCAATTTGCAAAGTTGTTGATGAAGGCAAATTTTGCAACTTCACCAGAACTTCTCTAGTTATGGTGGGAGTGTGAGAAGGCAGGTGGACAACAGCATTGGTGGGGAGGGTTTGAAACCAGAATTTACAGATTAATTACTGCCCTCATGAGATAAGAGAGAAAGTAATGTGAAAAGGGAGCATTGATGAGTCTGAGAGGAGCAGTTACAGGCAAAGCTGCAGAAAGAGTGAAAAAAGGGATACGGTCTAGTGAGGGTATATTTTACTGCAGCACCATACAATATAATCAAACACTAAAGGGATAATCTTAACAACAATCTTACACCAGGAGGGGGTGAGATATACCCTTCATTCATAGACCACACCCAGTTTTGGTGGAGGGTCTTGTGGATACATCCTCATGATAGGAGAAGCCAAGGTGGTGGTCCAACCAAACCCTGAGGTACTTGAAGGAGGACACCTCCTCCAGTGCTGCACCTTCAAGGGCTGTGAGAACAGCTGAGGACAGAGATTTGAACAGATGTTGCCAATTGCCAATGAGCATAGATGCCATTTTCTTGGCATTAAGTATTAGTTGATTAGAGCTAAACCAGTAGTGATTATTGGTACAGCACCTCTGTAGGTCAACAGCCAGTTCAGAGGCACATAAGCTAGGTGCAAAAAGCCCTGCATTATCTACATACAGCATATATATGTGTGTGTACGAGGAAACACAAGATTTGGGGAGGTAAGTTAGAAAAACGGAGAACAAGATAAGACCAAAGACAGAGCCTTGGTAGACACCTGATCCAGTGGGGAGCATACTGTTATATGTACTACTGTACTTGTGCTCTGCCCTCCCTATAAGCAAATCAATTTAACCACATTGTCAAATATTCCAGCACATATAAGTTAGCCCTAAAGAATGAAGTGGACAACACTGTTAAAGGTTTTGGCCTGGTCAAAAAAGATGCAGATGTAATCAGGCATGCGCTTTTGGCATAAGATCAGACTGCTGTGATCAAGAGAAAGTAACCAAGTGTCATGTGAGATGCTGTAAAAGTCCTTATGTTGATTCAATTGTCTGAATGTCTGATGTGAATGAACATACAAAATTGCCAGCAGAAAAAGGCCCACTGGTCTATCAAGTCTGACCGATTCTGCAGCTCTTAGTTTCATAAAACTACAGCTGTCACACCCTCACTCAAACCCCTCCCTTCCTCCTCCCAGTTCTCTCCCCCTTTTTGTTCTTGTCTGTACTAACCCTGCCCTTGACTCAATCCCAACCCTGCTTAAAGCTATCCACTGTCCTTTGAATGATTAATTCCTCTGGCAGTGTGTTCCAACCCACCACCACTCTGTCTGTGAAATAGTGCCTTCTCATCTCCCTCCTAAACCTTCCCCCTTCCAATTTCAGACTGTGCCTCCTACTGACCCTTCCCCCCTTTAAACTGAACACTCCTTGCTCCCTGACCTTGTTTATGCCTTTGAAGTACTTAAAGGTCTCTATCATGTTCCCTCTTTCCTTTCTCTTCCAGTGAGTACATGTTGAGCTCCTTCAGCCTTTCCTCGTATGGCAACACCCCTAGTCCCATGATCGTTTTTGTAGCCTTATGCTGCACCCTCTCCAGTAATCTCTCATCCTTTTTGAGGTATGGGCAACAGTACTGTACACAGTACTCCAAGTGTGGCCTCATCAGTGATCTGTGCAATGACAGGATGACTTCCCCCTTTCTAGAGGTGATCCCTCTGGCAATGCACCCCAGCATCCTATTTGCCCTTGCTGCCGCCCTCCTACACTGTGCTGATACCTTCATGTCCCTTGTAATTATATCCCACAGGTCCCTTTCCTCCTCTGAAGTGGTTACCTACACTCACCCCCAGCCAGTAGCTGTTTCTGGGATTTCTGGTTCTGAGGTGCATGACCTTGTACTTCTTAGCATTAAACCCCAACTGCCATTCCCTAGACCAGTGTACGAGTTAAGCTAGATCCTGTCTGAGTGCCTGCCTGCCTTCTTCATTGTTCACTTTTACACAAATTTTAGTGTCATCCATTAACAGGCTGATCTTACTTTTCAACCCCTCTGCAATGTCTCCAGTTAAGACATTGAACAAAACAGGGCCCACAACTGAACCCTACGGTACCCCACTCATTACTGGCCATGGATGCCTTCCCCCTTACAACTACCCTCTGTTGTCTGCCCATCAGCCAGCTCCCCTCCCACCCCAACAGTTTTTCCTCCGCCCCCATGTCCCTCTGCTTGCCCATTAATCTCCTGTTCGGCACCAAGTCAAAAGCCTTGCGGATGTCCAGATGCAGGACATCCACAGCATGGTCTTCATCAGTCACCCAAGTGACCCAGCTGAAGAAATCGATCAGGTTAGTTTGGCAAGATCTTCCCATGACAAACTCATGCTGTCTCTCATCCTGCAGACCATTGCTATCGAGAAAGGTTATCAATCATTCTTTCAGAATGGTCTGCATCAACTTCCCCACTATGGAAGTCAAGCTCACCAATCTGTAGTTGCCCAGTTGGTCCTTGGGTCCACTCTTGTGAAGGGGCATTCCCCATCTCCAAGGAGTTGTTGAACATATCAATCAGACGGGCTGCCAACACCTCTGCCAGTCCCTTCAGGGCCCTTTGACATACACTGTCCAGTCCTGGTGCCTTGTCCACCCACAAGGCTTTCAGCCCCTTCAGAACTCAGTCCTCTTGGATGACTCCATATATTATCTCTGACCCCCCTCCACCCTTGCCTCCTTTCCCCTTCAGTATTGGTCCATCCCTTTCTTTCATGAACACCAAACAGAAACACTCATTGAGTACCTCTGCCTGATATTCCCCTTGTTCTGCCCATCCCCCCCTCTCTTGATTCTACAATGTCATCTCTACAACTCCTCTTCTCCCTTATGTATTTAAAGAACCCCTTTCCCCCTTCTCTGATCCCCTGAGCCAACTCCATTTCCTTTGCTGCCCTGACTGAACTTGTCGCCTCCCTAGATGCCTTTGTGAATCCCTCTCTATCCTCCACACATCCCGATTTTTTGAACTTAATAAAAGCCAATCTTTTTTCCCTCACATTCACCTCCACTTCCTTGCTGGACCAGCTAGATTTTTTTACTGGACTGCTTACTCTGAGATTTGGCACATGTGTTTGTGGCCTCATTCAGTCCCTTCCTAAGTTATGCCCCTGTGAAGCTGACCTCCACATCTGCACACTCAAGCATATTAGGAGACAGGGCAAGGGAGACTGCAGGGGCGCAACCCATTGAAATGAATGAGGTTTTTTTTTATTACTATTTCATACATTATTGATAGAGTGCTGGAGATTAATGAAGGTCACCACTCAACTAGCAAGGGCATTGTTAGTAGAACAGTGATCTTAGTTAATCCCCAACTCACCATCATAATGTGTGAAACAGTAATAAACAAGCATTTGTCAATGCCGAACGTTCGCTAGCAGGTATTTGCAGTGGTGTTTAGCGCGTCGCGGTGCTACCCTAATGCCCTCTTGCTGATTGCTGGTATTTGCACAATAAATTTTAAGCATGACCTTTTTGTTACCCCATTATGCATACATAGGCAGAAACACGTTTTGGGCAGGATGTGAAAAATGACAGCTGTACTGCTCATAAGGAAGTTTGGTAAAATGGCAATGTTGAAAATCTGGAGTGGAAATATTGAAAATTCGCAAACCTACGAGCGTGCGTGGGAACTGTGCAATGCACGCTCATAAAACAGTCATTGTTAGGAATTTTTTCACCAAATTTTCAACATTGGCATTTGAAAACCTCTGCTAATGAACAGTGTCACTGTGATTTTCTTACTTTGTCCCATATATTGATTTCGTACACTGACTGCGCCATTGTGCACTACATGGGTGGAAACACATTTTGGGCAGGATGTGAAAAATGACAGCGGTACTGCTCCCCGTCGGCTCCACGCCCCTCAAGCCATCCTTCTGCCAGGCTGGGAGCCCACCCCAGCGTGGCAAACGTCCCGGGTTGTCTGCCGATGGGGGTATCCAATCCCCTGTCGGCTCCTCAGCCCCCCCAGCCATCCTTCTGCCATGCTGGGAGCTCACCCCAGTGTGGCAAACGTCCCACGTAGTCTTGTTTTTTTTTCACCTGTAAAGCAAAAACAGTCCCACAGTGCTCCTCCCAGTCCCCGTGCCCACAACCTGCACCCACCCACTGCGCACTCAGCCTCCCCACACCCTTCACCATACTTACCTCCAGGCTCGTGCGACTATCTTCGGTGGACCAGGAACACGTCTGCACTCTTCAAAGTCGACCGCTAACTGAGGAAATGCCGGTAAGCTGTATAATGAGCTAGATAGGGGGTTTTCAACTTTATTGCATATCTCAGGCATTTTGGGGAATTTTGGCACCAAATTTTCAACATGGGGTTTTTGGGACCCCGTCTCATGAATGATGTCACTGCCATGCCATTATTCAGGCCCAAAGGGTGATTTCACAGTCACTGCACAGTTACTGCATGAAATCACCCTATGGGCCTGAATAGCACCATGACAGTGACATGATTCATGAGAAGGGATCCCAAAAAACCCCATGTTGAAAATTTGGTGCAAAAATTCCAAAAAATGACTGTTTTACGAGCATGCATTGCGCAGTTCCTATGCACGCTCATAAGTTTGCGAATGTTCAATATTTTCACTCCAGATTTTCAACATTTCCATTTTACCACACCTCCTTATGAGCAGTACAGCTGTCATTTTTCACATCCTGCCCAAAACATGTTTCTGCCCATGTAGTGCGCAATGGCGCAGTTGGTGTGCAAAATCAATGTGAGGACACAGAAAGAAAATCACAGTGACACTGTTCATGAGCAGAGGTTTTAAAATGGCAATGTTGAAAATTTGGTGGAAAAATTCTAAAATGACTGTTTTACGAGCGTGCGTTGCGCAGTTCCCACGCATGCTCGTAGGTTTGCGAATTTTCAATATTTCCACTCCAGATTTTCAACATTGGCATTTTACCACACCTCCTCATGAGCAGTACAGCTTTCATTTTATACATCCTGCCCAAAACATGTTTCCGCCCATGTAGCACACAATGGCACAGTCGGTGTGCGAAATCAATGTATGGGACACATTAAGAAAATCACAGTGACACTGATCATGAGCAGAGGTCTTAAAATGGCTGTGTTGAAAATTTGGTGAAAAAAATTCCTAAAAATGACTGTTTTACGAGTGTGCATTGCACAGTTCCTACGCAGGCTCGTAAGTTTGCGAATTTTCAATATTTGCACTCCAACAACTTCCAAATACCTAAACAGCACATAGAAGCAAGCAACATTTAGCATTGACAAATGCTTCTACTTCTTTGTCACTGATTTTTTTTTTTTTTGAAATTACTGTTTATTACTCCTCCCAGCCTGCCGCCTCCGACCCTTCAGGGGGGACAACTGGACATCCCACTGCCTGGAACCCTACCCACACAGACCCACAGGCCTCATGGAGCCTCAGATTACCCCCTGGGTGGGGATGAGGTGAGGGGTCAAACCCCATTACTTACGTTGCGTCGGCCTGTGGTCTGCTGGGCGGGCACAGGCAAATCGTGGGCACGGCCATGGTCCCCCCATCTTCCCGGCTGTGGCAGGCTTTTTTCCAAGATTTTCTCCCTCCCGAGCAGCAAGTACCCTCCCCGACGTCATGACACATACGCCGACATCCGTGCTGCTCAATAGCCGTCTATCTCCCAGGTGGAGCTTGTAGTTCCTCGAGCCTCCATTCGGGGTCATGCAGGTATTGGGCAATGGCTGAATCCCTCCCCAGAGAAGGCGAGCTGTTGTGGACGCTCAAGCCTATCTACCCCCGGCCGACCCACCGAACTGATTTTTTTAAGCCATGTCCAAGTGCCAAATACCACTGCAAATACCTGCAAGAGAACGTTCGGCATTGACAAGTGCTTGTTCTACTTGTGATGCCCCTTTCTATGCATCCCAGTATCCCCCTAGCTCTCCTTACTGACTTCTCACATTTCTTATCCACCTTTAGATCATCTGATATGACTACCCCCAGGTCCCTTTCCATTTTTGTTGTTGTTAGTACCTCCCCTGCTATTGTGTACTCTTCTCATGGGTTTTTGCTTCCCAGGTGCATTACTTTGCATTTCTTTGCATTGAATCTAAGTTGCCATATGTCTGACCATTCCTCCAACCTTGCCAAGTTCCTTCTCATCCTTTCTACCCCCCTTTGTGTATCATCTCTGTTACAGATCTTTGTGTCATCTGTAGAGAGGCATACCTTTCCCTCCAGACCCTCTGCAATGTCACCTATAAAGATGTCCTCCAGGGAGTAAATATGTAGGACTCTCAGTCTCTCCTCATATGATTTACCCTGCTGCCCCACAATCATCTTCATAGCCCTAGCTAGATGCATTTTCAGAAGGGGACATTTTGAACTGTTATTCTTGTCATAATGATGGGAACTGTTTTCATAGAATGGGCATCTGTGAAGAAACACTTAATTTTCCAGTTTAGATACTAAGGTGCTTCATCTTTAAAATTATTAGGAAATTAGTTTAAATATCTTAAGGCAGATAGTACAGGTGTAATGTTTCAGAAATGGAGTCAGCAGCATGACCTTCCTTTCCCTCTCATTGTAAGGCAGCTGGTAAAGGTATCATTTTTCAGAAAGGGAGAGGGAGAGGGAGAGGTTAATAGCACACACTTGCGTATATATGGGCGGCAGTCAGAGGTTTTCAGTTAACGGGTTTAACTGGCTAGGAGTGGAGCATCTTCTGTGCTGTAATTCTCCTGATCTTGAACTCGAGGAGGAAAAAGAAGATGCTGCAAGACATGGGCTCTCACCTTATTTTCCTCTGTTTGTTGCAAATCTGTATTGCAAGGTATGTCCTTCATTCTGGACCCATTATCTGTAGCTGACTGTTTGGAGTTTATGAGAAATGGCGGGGGGGGGGTGTTAAATATACAGGTCTGCATTTTCAAAGATTTGCTGCAGACTCAGCAGCAAGTTGCATCACTTTTGTATCACAGATCACAGCTGTGTCTGCATCAGAAGGGTGCACTACCATCAGAAGATGGATGCAACACAATCTGCTGCCCCTGCATTTGCATTTACTGTAGATTATTGATGCAAAAAGTGACACAGGCATGATGCAGTAGTGATGCATCCCACAAATATATTGCAAATATGCTACAGTTATGATGCAACTATAAGTGTTGTTTTGATGCAGCTATGAAAATATGGTGCAATTATATGCTGCATCTGCATGATGCAAATTTAGGTGACTTGACACAACAGTATAATTTTTTTTATGTTTGAAAACACCAACTGCTCTGCTTTACAGTGTCTTTAAAGTTCTCCCAAATGTAATTAACATTAAAAATAATCATCACTCCTACTGAATATAGGAAAATAAGTAATACAAATGGCAATACAATTTCAAAAATAAGACCTTGATTTTGCCAGACAGGTTTTACTTTTGTCTTTATAAGTGATGCAGGAATTTTAAATGATTCAGGTTCATGGAATCTGGTGTTGAATGACTGTAAGCTAAAGCTAACCAGGACCATTCCCATTCTTCCAGATGTAAGAACTATTTAAAATACACATTATGCTCCGGGATAAAATGGATATAGAAAATGCATACTTCTGCTTCTCTACCGTATGAGAGTTTTTAACAATGATAGAACCTAGCACCAAGTCAATGTTTGGAATGTCTCTCTTTTTTAAAATCTTTTATGTATACGTTTTTATTTATATATAAATGCATAATATTGACACAGTGCAACCATAGATCATATTACAAGTACAAACAACAGTAGCACCAAACTTCTCCACCCTTCCAAACTGAAATCAGATAGTTACTACTCCCCTTCCCACACTTGTACTTGACATCAAAGATGTAAGAAAGCTGGGAATCTCTGTATGGTGAGTAATTTCATACTAAAGCAGCCCAGCCCCTCCCCAACCACCACTTAAGCAGACATCTAATATGAAAGAAAGCTAGGAATCTTAGTAATGTGAGTCAATGTAATATCAAACTAAACTGCCCCAACCCCCATCCCACATAACAAAAAAAATGTCTATGAGAAGACTAGGTGACAGGTTTAAAGGCTTCCTTGGCAAGCTTTTAAACTAGCCAAGGGGGAGATACTGATAGGAAACAGGAAAGTTCAAGCCTCCCCCCACAAAACATGGTAGGTAGTAGGGTAAACACTGAGGTACAGAGCATGACAGAGGGCAGGACGGGGTAAATAGAAAAATGGACAAGGGCAATAAGAGCAGGGATGGGGCAAAAAAGGATAAAGCCAACATTAAATGGAGGGCAATGAGTACCAATGCCCATAGTCTTGGAAACAAGCTTCCAGAGCTAGTAGCCCTGATGGAAGAGGAACACTTGGATATTGTGGCAGTCACAGAAACATGGCACATGGAGAACCATGACTGGGATGTCAACATACCAGGGTACACAATCTACAGAAGGGACAGGGAGGGTAAAAGAAGAGGCAGAGTAGCTCTCTACATAAGGGAAAGGATCAAAGCTACAGAACTAAAAAGTAAAGGGGGAGGACAAGAGGAACTCTGGGTCACCTTGGAGACAGGGAATGGCATCACAATCCACACAGGGGTTGTATACAGACCCCGTCTCAAGGGAGAAATGGACAAGAAAATGATAGAGGAATTCTCAAAATGGCTGAAAAAGGGAGATACTGTTGATGGGGACCTGAATATGCCAGATGTTAACTGGCGACATGGACTGCAGCCACATCCAAAACAGGGTCATTCTTGATGCCCTACAGGGCATGCCTTAGACAACTAGTGGTGGAATCCACTTGGGAGGAGCAATATTAGACCTGGTACTCCCAAATGGAGAGAGGATCACAAATTTAGAAGTCAGTAGACATCTGGGAACAAGCGACCACTGCACAGTGTGCCTCACAATAAACACAACCATGGAGACAAGCCATACAAAGACAAGGATACTGGACTTTAGAAGGGCTGACTTTGGCATAATGGTGAATACCTGAGAATGCATTAGCAAATGGCCAGAAAGGAGGGGTGGAAGAACAATGGAGAAAAATCAAAACTGCCATTATGGAGGCAACAAGCCTTTGTGTGAAACAAATAAAGAAAACAAAGTGAAATAAAAAAACACTATGGTTCTCAAAAGAGGTGTCAGGGAAGGTTAAGCAGAAAAAGGATGCATTCAAAAAGTATAAGGAATCACAGACAGAGCACGACAGGGAACTGTATCAATTAAAGCAGAAAGAAGTGGGGAAGGCAGTCAGAAAAGCAAAGGCCCAAACCGAGGAAAAGATAGCCAACTCAGTTAAGAAGGAAAAAACTAACATAGGTACACATTAGGAACATAGAAAGGTTAAAGGGAGAATAGTGAAGATTAATAAGAGAGAGGGAGGTGGGCAGGGGAGACAGTGAAAAGGCAGAGATACTGAATGAATACTTTTGCTCAGTATTCACAAAAAGAAGAAGAGGAGGAGTTACCTAAACCAAACAGTAGAAACACTCTGGGTGAGGGTTGGCGCCAGTCAATTTACAGAAGAAAGAGTCCTGAAAGAACTCTTAAAACTCAAGGTGGACAAGCAATGGGGCCTGACAGAATTCACCCTAGAATCCTAAAAGAGCTAAGGGAGGACCTAGTGACACCACTAACCACACTTTTTAACAAATTATGGGAAGATGGGGTGGTACCTGAGGACTGGAGGAGGACAGATGTGATTCCCCTTCATAAAAGTGTGAGCAAGGCAGAAGCAGGAAACTGCAGACCTGTTAGTTTGACCTCAGTGGTGGGGAAAATAATGGAATCACTTCTGAAAGAATGAATTGTTCAGTACCTAGAGGCCAGTGGGGCACAGGACCCAAAGCAACATGGATTCACAGCAGGACGGTCATGTCAGATGAATCTAATTGATTTCTTTGACTGGGTGACCAAAGTAATAGACCAGGGAGGGGCTGTGGATATGGTCTACCTAGACTTCAGTAAGGCATTTGACACAGTCCCCCACAAAAGATTAATAATCAAGTTAGCCAGCCTGGGAGTGGGTCCCAGGGTGGTAGCCTGGGTAGCAAACTGGCTGCACAACAGGACACAGAAGGTAATAGTGAATGGAACACAATTCTGAAGAAGGGGGTTACTAGTGGGTACCTCACGGCTCAGTACTGGGTCAGTCCTCTTTAACGTCTTTATAGGTGACATTGCAGAGGGTCTGGAAGGAAAGGTATGACTCTTTGTAGATGACACAAAGATCTTTAACAGAGTTGATACACGGGGGTAGAAAGGATGAAAAGGGACTTGGCAAGGTTGCAGGAATGGTCAGACATATGGCAACTTAGATTCAATGCCAAAAGTGCAAAGTAATGCACCTGAAATAAAAATCAGGAGAAGAGTACCAATAGCAGGAGAGGTACTACGACAACAATAATGGAAAGGGATCTGGGTGTAGTCATATCAGATGACCTAAAGGTGGGTAACAATGTGAGAAGTCAGTAAGGAGAGCCAGGGGATACTGGGATGTATAGGGAGGGCATCACAAGTAGAAAAGGAAGTGGTTATCCCTCTGTATGGACAGTTGGTGAGACCCCATCTGAGTACTGCGTGCAGTTTGGAGACCTCATCTATGCAAGGACATAGACAGGATGGAAGCAGTCAGAGGAGGGCAAGCTAAAATGGTTCAGGGTCTACATCAGAAACCACATGAAGAGAGACTGAGAGAGCTTAATATGTATACCCTTGATGAAGGAGGGACAGGTGGGACATGATAGAAACTTTTAAGTACCTCAAGGGAATCAACCAAGTCCAGGAGGGTAGCATCTTTCAGAAAAAGATGTGTAAGAACAAGGGACATAATTTAAAGTTGGGGATGGCTCAGGGGTAATGTGAGAAATTATTTTTCACGGAGAGAGTGGTGGACACATGGAACCACCTTCCTGGAGAGGTTGTGGAGTCTAAAACAGTGGGGGAATTCCAACATGCATGGGACAGACATAAGGCAATTATAGTAGGGGGTTGCAGGAAGTAGGCTGGTGGTTAACTAGAATCTGCAGCTTATCCAATAGGTAGGGAAATGGGCAGACTGGGTGGGTCAAGTGGTTCTTATCTGCCGTCAAACTCTATGTTTCTATATTTCTATGTTTCTATGTTATTGCATTGATACAGCAGAGGGTTTCACGGAGTGCATAGGGAACTGTGATTCAACTGTTGTTAGGAAGGAAAGAGTCCCCTTTTTCTGAAAGCAATAGGACTGCAGGGATCCACCTACTGCATCCCTAAAAAATAACTCCATTCATTTTAAGGGGATACACCCCAGCACTCTGACCCATCAACATCATCTCTTAAAGAGTCCTGCCTCTGGTGCCCTAGTACTCAAGTAAGAGACTCTTGACTTGTATCTATACTTGGAGGGTTGTCTGTAGCAGTGTGGTCACACACGCTACAGTGTGTGTGCATGGGATCATGTGGGTGGGTGTTGAGCTATTGCTACTTTTGTGTTCGCCCCTTAAAGTCTATTTGCATGGAAGCATTCAAAACTATGGAAAGAAAATAGAAGGAGTACAGGCCAGACTGATGATATTAAGTAGTTTTGTGGGTAAGTGTGTGTAGTGGGGACAGGAAGAACCACTTGTGTTTCCATTGGCATGTATTTTATAGTTCAGCTGTGCAACTGAGATGAGAGAGAGAAGAAAACTAAAAATCAGTGACTGCAAGCATGCCACATACATGCAGATGTATGTAGATTTGTATTGAAGTACAAATGAGCTATATGTATATAGGCACTATAGCCTAGTGGTTAAAGGCACTCAACTACAAACCAGGAGACCTGAAGACCTGGGTTTGAATAGCAACAGCTCCCACTTGTATAGTGTGTGATCCTAAGCAAGTCACTTAACTTTCATGTGAGCAGTTATCAGTGACTACTTGCTTTTTGCATGCATGCCACATGCATGCAGTCTGTTCCAATTTAACATAGAAATAATGCTTTCCACTCTTGCTTGCTGCACGCTTGTTGCACACACGCCACATGCATGCAATCATTTCCAATTTAACATTTAAATCATACTTGCTGCACACATATCACATGGGTAGTTTTATGTGTGCAGCATGAAAACATTTCATACAATTCTTTTTGTAAGAGTTATACAGTATGTTTAGATCGGAAGGGGGTGTCTTATCAGTGTGTTATATGCTGAGTGATGTATTCAGCTCACCTGCTGAATGTACTTCTTACTTGCTAGCTAATGATAGTACCAATTTTAGCATATCAGAACTTTTACTGTGGTCACATAATATGATTAATGCTTTTTGTGTATTATTTACTAAGAAGCTAGCTTTGCATATTTGTCTGCATGTTCTTGCCAGTTTTACTGCTGTTTTTATTCTGGGGGTCTTGCTTTTTATCTGTCATTATCAGAGATGTGCTTTTTTTTATTTCTACTTTCACTTTCTGATGATATTGAGTTAAATTTGGGTCATATGAATTCTGAATTGTTGTCACATGCTAGTTGTGTTGACCTTTGGTATGATACCCATGGAATTAAGCTTTTGCATCTTAATGCCAGGAGTCTTGTACCTAAATTAGCTTCCTTGGAGGGTCTTACCTGTTTCTATAGGCTGGATTTGGTTGCCATATTCTAATTGTGGCTGAAACCCTCAATTCCAGATGGTATGTGTTAACTTCCTGGTTATAATTTAGTCAGATCTGACAGAAAAGGGAAAAAGAAAGGAGGGGAGATTTTGTCTATCTTTGTGAGCATTTAGATGTTTCTGTTTTGTCATCTAGTATGAATTATGAATCCGTAAATGATTGGTTGGTATTATGCTTACTATTAGGCGGTTGTAAAAATGTTACCATTGGTTGCTTGTGCAACTCTCCTCAATGGGGGTTACAAGGCCTATTGAAATTCTTGGTAGTGGCTTCTACTTATACAGTGAATCAAGATTTTATTTTGGTTGGAGACGTTCATTTGGATTAGTTCAAAAATTATTCTTTAGGTCCTGAAACTCTCCTGATTTATTTTGATTTGTTTCAGTTCATTAGAGAACCAACCCTATTCAATATGCAAACCAATAATCACTCGATTTTAGACTGGATTATTTCAAATAAACCCAATATTATTTCATCTTTTGGAGTATTGAATGACTCAATAAGTGATCATCAGGCTATATACTGTACTTTCTTTAAATTAATTTTAAATGCACAAAGATTCCTTCTCAGACCATCTAATTCTGCAATTTCAAAAAAGTTTATTTTGACGTTCTGAGGTTTGAATTACTGAAAATTGATTGGTCCTTTATTGATGTTATCCATGTTTCTGATTGTGCCATTGATTATTTTTGTCAATAGTTACTGGCTTTCTAAGAGTTCGTATTCCCATTGTGAACTTTTAGGGTCAGGGGAACAAATGATGAATGTTTCTCTAAGGAAATAAAGGCATAGGTTAAACAAAGAAACTTGGCATGGAATGCCTATGAAAAAATCACCTTTCACTATGTTGTTATTAGCTTATAGGTCTCTATGGAATAAGGTCAGTAAAATGATAAAACAATCTAAAGTTGATTTTTTAAGGGCAAATTTGTTGCTGCTTGGTCTGACTCAAAGGGTTTTTGGGACATGGGTTACTCGTTATTGTCACAAAAAGTGAAGGCAGTGATCAACAGGTTAAAAACATCTGATAAGGAGGTGACTGAGATTTCTGAAATAGCTGATTTGTTAAATCTGAAACTTTTAGATATGTCTAGTTATAAAACAAATGGTCATGATTTAGCTCATGGTCTGGTTGGTGATGTTTGTGGTCCTCATTGATTGAATGCAAGTAACCCTCTTTCTTATTTTCATTTGGAGTCTAATGTCGAAGTACTGATACAATTATGTTTGTTTCCTTTTAAAGGGACACTGTCAACCCCTTAGGCCTCAAAGTGTCCCTAGTTCAAAAAATGCATTTTATAATTGCCAACATTATGTGATGGTTGTTGATGTAGCTGGTAGATTTGATTCTGATTCTTTTTTTTTCTTTTAAAAAGTTAAAACCAGACTGCCCAACATATTGATGTTACCACACAAAAACAGGTTTGTTTACATTCCTTGATCAACTCCAACTGCATCATTCCTAGGCTTGGGAACACCCCCAACACAGTCTTGCCACTAGTGATACAGTGGGAGTTTAGAAAGCTGGGCTATTTGCATCATGAGTGACTGCACTGTTTGGGGGTGTTTCTAATGTTCAGGAAGTATTCAGTAAGAATAGATTCAGGATTTGAAACAAAACAAAGCTGCTTATAAATCTACATTAGCATGTATTTCAGTTCTACTAAACAAGGAGACAGACAAAACAAACAGCAACATCAATGAATTTTAGAGAAGGTAAACAATCATAAAATGTAGGTTTTTAACTGGAAATAATATGATGGAAAATAGGATGACAGTGTCCCTTTAAATACAGTGATTGTAGTGGGGCTTTGAATGGGAGATTTGTTAAAGCAGAAATGCACTTAACCCGTAAGTAATTTTTCCCAGTATAAGCCTTTTTTTTATACTTTTGATCCCTTTCTATTACTATTCCATCTTTACTGACCTTTTAGTAAATACAGGTAGGGTTTCTGAGTTACGCTCTGCAGGAAAGTGCCATATTAAAACTATATGATTTAGTTTATGTCCTCCTTGGGCCACAGAGTTCCAGAGCAGAATCTGAATGCATTGTGAAAACAATGCAAATTCTTTATCAAGGACATGAAGTACATCATACAGTTCTAAACTGGTACAGCTCACCAGAGTGTAAAGCAGAAACACCCAATGAATTTATTAAAAGGTCAGTACAGATGGAACAAAAGCAGAATATGAACCAGTATTAGAAATGCAGCATCTACAGAAAGCACAGGCTTGCAGATTCTGGGCAGTTCTCCCTTAAGTTGGCTGCCCCTTTTATTGCTGGTCCTCTTAGCACTGTTTTAAATTTATGCCTAACCAGTGGGGTTTTCCCATCCTCTTGGAAATGTGTGAGGGTGGTGCCAGTTCCCAAAAAACACAATGCTGCATTTGCTGAATACTATCACCCAATATTGATTTTGAACCCGCTCAGTACGAACTTAGAAAAACTGGTTGCTAATCAACGTACTAGTCTTTTGGAGACTAATAATATTTGGTGTGAATAACAGCATGGCTTTAAGCAAGGCCATGAAACTGGTACTGCCCTGGTTAGGGTCATGAACACCATCCTTCAAAGTATTGATAGGAGTGTTTCAGCAGGGGCGGTGTTCTTGGACCTTACCAGGGCATTTGATTGAGAACTCCCTGCTCTGTCTTAAATTGGTCGAACTGGTATCTCTGTAAATGTTGTAACTTGGATGAGGGATTATTTGACTAACAGGTCTCAATATGTTTCCATTAGTTCTGTGCATTCTAATTTGAGACCTATAAAGCGTGGTGTACCCCGGGGGTCCACACTGGAAGCCTTTGTTTTCTTTAGTTATAAAATAATTGCCATTAGTTTTTAGTAATTGTAATAGTCTTTTATATGCTGATAACCTTATTTTATTTTATCAGGTTCCCTTAGCTTCCCAGCTTAATTCTGTTTTAGAATCAGAGTTTCAGTGTTTAAGTTTTTGGTTATCCACTAATCTAATGCTTATGAATGTGAAGAAGACTAAGTTGATGGTTTTTGGTAACTCCTTTATGCTTAGGAATAACCCATACGTGCTCATTCGTGACAGTCTTGGAGTGAGTATTGAACAGGTAAATACATTTAAATGTCTTGGGGTCTTACTTGACCCCAGTGTGACTCTTCATTCCCAAGTCAAGGCTGTCAGTAGAACAGTAAATCAGAAGATTGGCATGTTGTATAAATTTAAACTATATTTGACCTTTGAAAGATGCGGTACTATTGCCATGGGAACCTTATTGCCACATATTGATCATGTTTCCTCATCATATTACAATCTAGGTTCAAGGGAACATCATATTCTCACTGTTGCATTTAATAACATCTACCATTTCATCCTGGCAGCTCCACAGAAGAAGCACCATTGCTTGTTGTAGTCTACTATTGGGTGGCTATCCCTGAGGCTTTATTCCTTGGATTGTTTGGTTTATCAATCTATTTATTGTTTTAATTTCCTTTGCCTAATTTATTAATCATTCATGAAACAACAACTAACCTTAGGTCTACTGGGGGGGGTGTAACACTTCATGTGAAAATGCACAAGAATAAATATGGATTACATTCTTTTGCTATTTCCGCCCCTAAACTGCAGAATGAGTTGTCCATTTCTTTATGCTCTGCTATTTCCTTATCAAGTTTTTAAATACATGTTAAGGCTTATATGTTGTCTCTAATTGCATGTCATTGCAATATTTAATCTGTAATTTATACATATGGGTCCGGATATTCAGACTGTGCCAGGCTGTGGCGCAAGCCTCGGCGCAGCACAAATGGGCTGCACAGGGGAATTGACAGGGTGATATTCAATGGAGCTGCACCATGGCACAGCTTCACTGAATACTGCACCCTGGCCACCACACAGTGCGCATGGTGCAATGGCACTGAACCAGCACAAGTGGCCAGAGTGGAGAAGGGGGATGCACTAGCACAAGTTCCATTATGCTAGGTGCAACAACCACGACATTCAAAGGTGCACATGCAAATGGGGCCATAATGCATGCAAGGCACAAATGGGGACATTTGCATGTCATTATGGCCCCATTTGCATGCAGGTGCACTGATCCCCAGCGACTTGCGCCTGGCGCCCTGCCAGGCTGCAGCTGTCAGGGACCGACGCCCCCTGCACAGCAGACAAAAGCACCTCACCACCCAACTGCGGCATCTGTAGAATATAAACACATCCCATATCCCTGGTGGTCCAGTGGACTGCTTGCAGCCCGATCACGGGCTTAAGTATAAAAATCATCATCCTATATCCCTGGTGGTCCAGTGGACTGCTTGCAGCCCGATCACGGGCTTAAGTATAAAAATCATCATTCCATATCCCTGGTGGTCCAGTGGACCGCTCACAGCCCAATCGCCTGGTCTAGCGGTACCCCCCTTCCCACCCGCCACTGAGCCCCACCACCCCGCCTCGTCAGCAGCAGAAGTGCAGCTCCCCTGCTTGCCACCCCACTGCCACTGATTGACACCGTATGGTAGGGATGTACACCCATTGGTCCACAGTGTGAGCCAATGGGTATGCAGCCCGTTTCATACTACACAGTCCAGATATGTGAATGGATCACTGGCTGTTGTTTGTCTGTTCATTGTAATACTCTACTAGAGGAGGAGGCAGTGGAAGAGTTAAGACACATATATACATGTTCTTGTAAGGAGAGAGGCTTTCTGGTTATTTAAACTCCATACTACCACCCTCCTGAATTGAATGATAGACTAGAATTGTTACCTTTCATCTAATGAATTGCTTCTTTTGGTATATCTATAATCACAAAATCAATGTTCTCAGCTTAACAGAACATATGTATTTATTCTTATTCTTGGTTTTGCATCAGATGTTTTTAATATTGTATACATTTAGAAAAAGATTCTGCATTGACACACTCATTAAATGTGGCTGTTTGAATGTTACTGTCACTTTAAGAACCTTTTTGTATACAATTGGATCTGATGTGGCCACATTAACCTCCTGGAAAAGTATGTAAGCACAAAATGTTGAGGTACTTGCTTTTTACTGTCATGCTGTTGTGGAACATGGAATAAAGGTTTGACACAATATCTACTTGTGCCTAGCAGGAATCTTTTCTTGACATGAGTGAGTGCCCATGTTTTTTGTCATTTTGAGCAGAACATGGATTGGAGGGTGGGCGGTGCAACTAGACACCAGGGTAAAACTAGTTTCTTATGAGGATGGGGATCGGATGGTGGGGGGTGCCACTATACACTGGAGACTAACTTTTCAATTGGGGATGGGAATCAGAGGGCAGGGGGGCCACTAGACACCAGGGAACAACACTTCCATTATGAGGATGGGAATCAGAGGGTGAGTAGATCCACTAGACATGAGGGACTAACTCTCCAATTGCAAAGACATTGATCGGGGGGTATGGGGTGCCACTAGACACCATGGAATGTCTCTTCTGTTATGGAGATGAGGATCAGAGGGTAGGGGTGTCACTAGACACCAGGGAAAAGCTAGTATCTTAGAAGGATGAGGATCAGAGGGTGGAGTGGTGCCACTAGATAGCAGGGACTAACTCTTCAAATATGGGGATGGGGATTGGAGGGCAGGGCAGGGTTTTTAAATATCTGCTAAAATTGATTAGCACTTTCATTGTAATCAATTGTGAAAAAGGTTGTATATGCATTTTCTTGCAGTTTACATTGGTTAATCAAATTGAGACATGTGCTATGCATTATCCCAACTGATTAGCAGTTTTAGTCATGAAAATGCTAATCAATTTTGCAGTTATTTAAAACCCTGCAGGAGAATGCCACCTGACACAAAGGAATAACTAGTCTCTTAAGGGATGGGGATTGGAAGGCAGTGGTGCCACTAGACATGAGGGAATTACTTTTTAAGTTTTGGGGACAGGGATCAGAGGGTGAGGGTGCCACTAGACACCAGGTACTAATGCTTCAATTACAAGGTCATGGATCGGAGGATGGGGGTGCCATTAGACACCAGGAAATGACTCTTCTATTATAGAGATGAAGATTGGAGGGCATAGGGTGCCTCTGAACAACAGGGAATAACTTTTCATATATGAGGACAGGACTCAGAGGGTGGGGGTTTCCACTGGACACCAAGGAATTACTATTCATTTACAGGGATGGGAATAAGAGGATGGGGATGCCACTACACACCAGGGAGGTTGTGTACCTTGCATTGACAGATGTTTGGGATGTAGGGACACTCATCATCCTGCCTGATGGAGTGGGTGGCCTTGTAGGGGCACAATCTTCAGCCACCTTCAGTCACTTCACATGCAACTGTGCCCATAATGGACATGCATATGGCACCTTAGCACCGTGCATGCCCAATGGGCTCATTTGCATGTTGCCAACTAAATATCATGCCAGGGGGCTGCTGGGGCTAGCAGGTGTAGGGGCCTTGTTCTCTGCCTATCCCTATGGGCTGCTTATAGCCTAGATCCCTGTCAGGCATGGACATGGACAAGTGCAGTGCAAACTTTTGCATTATTCTTTTACCCATTTTCCAATACCGGGCACCTGATGTTAACTCATTCTCTACTGGTGGCAATTTTGGTCGGGTTCAGCAGTGGATGGTTCCGACCCCATATGCTGGCAATGTTTGTGTTCATGGATCAAATCATTTAAAATGAATAACAACCTCTAAAGTAGAAAAAATATTTGTTTAAAAAAATGCCAATGTTCTAGGATTGCTTATCCTTCCCCTGCCACTGCAATCATTTAAAGGGGCACTGTCATCAACTTTTGAATCACATTGCTTCTATTCAAAAAACAACACTTTATGATTGCTTACCTTCTCTAAAACTCATTGAAGTTGTTGGTTGTTTGACATCTTCCACAAGGGAGGCTGGTATTGAAATTGATGGGACTGGGGTGGGGATTAAGATTGAGAAATGGGTGGAAAATTGGCTTATGGATAGGAGTCCGAGGGTGATGGTAAATGGAATTTATTCGAAGGAGGGGAGAGTGACCAGTGGGGTACCATTGGGGTTGGTGTTGGGACCAGTGCTTTTTAATTGGGGCTGGCAGTATAGCATAGAGGTTAGAGTAATGAGCTGTGAATGAGCTTGGTACACCCAGCAAACCAGACCTTGGTTTGACCCTCACAACCTCCACTTGTATACTGTGTGACTCTGAGCAAGTCACTTAACCACCCAGTGCCACCAGGTCACCCCTGAAATCAGGCACTTGTGCCTAGTGGGCCTTACCCAGTTACCAAAGACTAAAACAAAAAAAAAGTCTATATCAGCTGTATTATGGAAGGTCTTGGAGGTACAATATGTCTTTCTGATGATGATGCAAAGCTTTGTAAAAGGGTAGACATTTGGGGGAATGGTGGATAGGATAATGACCGACTTGGGGAAGCGGGAGGAGTGGTCCAGGAGGTGGCAACTGAGCTTCAACACACAGAAATGCAAAATCATGCACCTGGGGAACAGAAATCCAAGTGCAGAACACACTGTCTGGGCGAGGTGCTTGAAGCAATGGAGGAGGAGAAGGAGAGGGACCTGGGAAGTGTTATTACTAATGACCTCAAGGTGGCAAGGCAATGTGGAAAAGTGGTGTGGAAAGCAAACCAAATGCTTGGATGTATAGGAAAGGGAATCATCAGCAGGATGAAAGAGGTGCTTCTTCCCCTTTATGTAGCACTGGTACGACCACACCTCAAATATGTAGTGCAGCACTGGTGACTCTATCTCTGAAAGAATAGGGAAAAATTGGAGGTGGTGCAGAGGAGGATGATGCTGGGAATGCAGGGGTTGTCCTATGAGCAGAGACTTGGGGAACTGAACCTGTACTACTTTGAGGACAGGGGGAGAAAGGGGGATGTGACAGAGACATTTTAGATACTTGAAAAGTATTAGTAGGGTACAAGTGGAGAGTCTGTTTCAGCTGAGTGGAGTTTCTAACACTAGAGGACACAGTATGAAGTTGTTAGGTGGCAGAGTCCGGGGAACTAGGAGAATGCTTTTCTTCATTGAGAGGGTGGTCAATGACTAGAATAAACTGCCAGAAGAGGTAGTGGGGGTGAATATGACCAAGCAGTTCAAATATGGGCATCCTGGCAATGGGAGGGACAGGTTTGGGAGCCGCCCAGTACATGGATTCTGCTTGGGGGTTTTCATGGGCAGACTAGGTGGGCCATCCGGTCCTTATCTGCCTGCTACTTCTATGAATCTATGAATCTGTTGCCTTTCTTAGTAGAACTGAATGCATGGGAATGGTGCAAATATGCACAACTTTTATTAACTTCAAATCCTTAAAGGGACACTGTAAACCACCTCATCCCTCAAATTGTCCCTAGATTAAAAAACGCATGTTATGTTTGCTCATGTTTTGTAGAAATTGCTGATGTAGCTGGTAGTTTGATTTTGATTCCTTTTTTTTCTCCTGAAAAGTAAAAAAAAAAAAAAAAACATAAAAAAAAAACAGACTACTACCCATACTGGTGTTACAACACAAAAATGTGTTTGCTTACATTTTTTGATAAACTTCCACTGCATATTCCCTGAACTGGGAAAAGCCCCTAACACAATGTAGCCATTCATAATATGGTGGTAGGAGAGGGGACTATTGCATTGGGGCGGCTGCAGTGTTTGGGAATATTCCTAATGTTCAGTATGTATGCAGTAGGAGTAGATTAAAAGTATTTCTTCTAAGATGCCACTCTCTAGCCCCCCATCTCCCTTCCCCCAGTAGGTATCCAGTGAAGATAGCATGGATTTTATCATGGAGTACAAAACTGCATGCTGAAAATAGCAGCTGTGAAAACAGCCACAGGGAACGTATAGCATGGCCATAACAGTGCTATCACTGTAGCTGTTTTCACCTTCCAGATGTCAGCTTGGAAGCATGCTGTTGCCATGGTTGTGTGAAAACAGCAACAGGCTTGAGGATGGTGACGATGCTTATGACCATCCTGGGTTAGGGTCCCACCTCACCAGACTACTGGTTATTTTTTGTTTGTTTGTTTTGGTTTCCTCAGTTGCCTTGTGGCTCCCACCCCTTACCTTCCCTCCCACATGTGCTGGACTACATCCCCCCCTTACCGAAGCTGTTCTACCCCATACAATTAACCCCTTTGACCTCTTTCTCCCCCTCCCACCCAAGTGGAGTGCACCGTGGAGTTCCTTCAGTGACTCTGCCCACAAACCTAGACTACATCCAGTCCCCCACATGTGTCCCCCTTTGGAGGTGATTATAGTATAGGGAGGGATGCAGGGGTGAAGCCCCCATAAAAGGGGGGGCACAGAGGGGAAAACCACCCACAGAAAATTACTTTTTCTAGCAGATGTTGTCAGCACTACTGTCTCAATGCAATTTGTGCCATGCTATTCCATCCATGCAGTTATCACAGTAACCCCCCGTCCCACCAAAGTTTTTTTTTGCACTAGTAAAAGTACCTATGGCTACTGCTAATCATAATTTCTCTTTCCCTGCCCACCCCAATGGTGTCAAAATCCTCTTACCCTGTAGTAGTAATGTATGTCAGCTGAACAACTAAATAATTGACCCCCTGCTCACAACCTTCTGGCACCCACCACCGTCCTACTGACCCCCACTCATCCTTCAAAAACGATAAAGCAAGTTTGGTTAGTCAGGTTTCACAAGACTGGTGACTGGCACAGTCCACCATAAAACTTAGCTAGACACCATTGAATGACCCTTGAACTTAGCTGGACACCATCTAATGAACTTCAAACTTAGCTGGACACCATCTAATGACTCTCAAACATAGCTGGATGCCATCTAATGACTCTCAGACTTAGCAGGACACCATCTAATGACCCTCACACTTATCTGAACCATCTAATGACCCTCAAATGTAGATGGACACCATCTAATGACCCTCTAATTTAGCTGGACACCATCTAATAACCCTCACACTTAGCTGTACACCATCTAATGACCCTCAAACTTAGCCGGACACCATCTAATGACTCTCAAACTTAGCTGGACACCATCTAATGTCCCTCAAACTTATCTGGACACCATCTAATGACTCTCAAACTTAGCTGGGCACCATCAAATGAGAAGGGGAAAGATGAAAGAAAACAACTAAGACCAGAAAATGCATACTGTGCATGGACTTATTGTTTTCCTACATTTTCTTTTTCTCATAACTTTATCATTTTTCAAAAATAACATAATCATTAAAATAAAAAAAAATTGCAGATTTTCACAAATCTGCAATGTTACCACACTTCCTCATGAACACATAAACTGTATCTTTTGAATACAACATAAAATGTGTTGAAAATGATTTTACTTATCAGGAGGTTTTTGAAGTTCTTAAGGAATAACCAATGGGTAACTCTCTGAGCCCTGATGGAGTCACCACAGCCTGTTACAGAATATTTATGGTCTCTTTAGGTCCCATACTTACCCAGCTATTCTGTCAGTTTTGTGAGGTTAATACTATTTCTTCTATCTTTAATTAATGACAAACCATCTGATCAATGCAGCTGTCTTAGTCCAAGTTACCTTTTGAAAAATTATAATGTTTTTGCCAAAATTTTGGCTTTAAAGCAGATGTATTTATTAGCAAAAAAAAAAAAATCATGATACATTTTTTCTTTTTTATCAGAGATGTACTTCTGACAGCCTTAGATTTTTCCTCAGTGTATTTTAAGTTTCCTCAGATATTTTTAAAACAATTTTTATAGGTAATTTTGTAATTAGTGACTCACAGTGACTCACATCACTAAATATGGTCACTACTCACAATTTTTAAAAAATCTCATCTGTTGAGCTTATCTATTGAATGTACCTGCTACATTCATAATTGTGCATGTTTTAGGATTGTGTTACCACATGTTTCTGATGGTAAATAGCACAGCACTGTAATGAGATATTTAAAGTTTTCATGGTGGCCAAGGCATGGAATTGAGAACTTTTGAAAAAATTGTAAATCCCAGAATTTGGTTCAGGAATGAAAGAACACTAAAAGAAAAAATGGACCTCCTGATATTTTTTTATCAAACAAAAGAAAAATGTTATAAAACAAAACATCACAACAACAGAGTCAAAGTTCAAACAGTGGTATGCATCAAAACAGATGTTCCTTACAGGGCATCACTATAATGATGTCAACATATCCTGCACTCAGAACATGATTTCAGTCGCCCAGCCTCTTCAGCTCAACATCCCCAAAGTATAACAAGAAGACTGGCATCCAGGCAAATGGCGGCGGGTGGCTTCTTTTAAAATAGGAGCTGACGACTTTTAGAAAGCAACTTTAAACAAGATAAAAGCCATGCACAAATCTAGAAACAAAGTACCTTGCTGCCTTGCTCTAAGCGTATTAAAACTGGCAGCACACCTGACAACAAAGTTGCCTGCTGTTTAATTTCACCAGGGAAGTTAAACTTATTCCCTGGGATGAAACTGAAATGCTTTTGGAGGAGTAAAAGCACCAAGTAAATATTTGGGTAAGCCACTATTTCAGTGGTAATGTGATTTACATTGAAAACAAAACTGTGTTAAAATATATTAAATATTAAGCAGTTTCAATGACTTTCATACTGATTAAGCTCTCGTTCCACTGTATGGAGAAGGCATAACATTGAATCAAAGAGAAAGTTTCACAGTAGTAACCACATATCCCTTTAAGGTAATTTGATAATTTTACTCACACATGGACTTTACAACAAAAATATACAATAAAAAAAATAATATGGGTTGTTAGAGAAACCATCTGAAATATGGCTTTACCCCTTTTCTTTCGGACACAGCCTGGACATCTGAGAGTCAATATTAGAAATGAAATCATCCTTTGTAAACTAAAATGAGGAAATTACAAGAAGTTCCACAACAGGTGTGTTCCCCTATATTTAGAGTATAATTAAATGACATATAAGAATAATAAATTGGAAGAATATAAATTAGAATTTGTTCATTTAAATAACATTATTTCCCTTTTCAACAGAGCACCTTTTAATGATCTGAGAAAGGGAAAGGATGGTCCTGAAAACATTTACCCTAAGTTACACATAATCTAAAGGAGCAGTGTGCAATTGTATGAATTTGTTGTGGATAGTGTAACAAAATATTTTGGTTATCTAAAAAAGAAGAAAGTAAAAAATAAAATGGAATGATTGAACACTAAAAGAGGTTGAGAGCCTTTTTTTCTTTCATTACATGCATCAAAATGGGAAGAAACACTAAAATAAAAGCAGAAGAAAGCAAAAAAGTAAACAAAATATGAACAAATAACACAGGCTAGAACATCACACAAACTCATTCGTGGAAAAAAAAAGGAAAACATCAACCAATCCCCACTTATCGGGTAGGATTTTCAAAGCCTCTCGAATGGCGCAAGCCCTGGTTTCACCAAACAAATGGTGCAAGGGGCTTGTGGCATTCACTCAGCTGGTGATCTGGATTTTCCATCCTGTGCAATGACTGCCACAAATTACAATAACTTTTTCTGGTCTAGCTTGTGAACTGGCTGCACAACAGGACACAGAAGGTAATAGTGAATGGAACACATTTCGAAGAAAGGGGGGTTACTAGTGGAGTACCTCAGGGCTCAGTACTGGGTCCAATCCTCTTTAACATCTTTATAAGTGACATTGCAGAGGGTCTGGAGGGAAATGTATGCCTCTTTGCAGATGACACAAAGATCTGTAACAGAGTTGATACACAAGAGGGGTAGAAAAGATGAGAAGGGACTTAGCAAGGTTGGAGGAATGGTCAGACATATGGCAACTTAGATTCAATGCAAAGAAGTGCAAGTAATGCACCTGGAAACAAAAACCAGGAGAAGAGTACACAATAGCAGGGAGGTACTAACAACAACAAAAATGGAAAGGACCTGGGAGTAGTCATATCAGATGACCTAAGGTGGGTAAGCAATGTGAGAAGTCAGTAAGGAGAGCCAGGGGATACTGGGATGCATAGGAAGGGGCATCACAAGTAGAAAAAGGAAGTGATTATCCCTCTATACAGACAGTTGGTGAGACCCCATCTGGAGTACTGTGTGCAGTTTGGAGACCTCATCTACGCAAGGACATAGACAGGATGGAAGCAGTCAGAGGAGGGCAACTAAAATGGTGCAGGGTCTACATCAGAAACCATATGAAGAGAGACTGAGAGAGAAAATATGTATACCCTTGATGAAAGGAGGGACAGAGGACATGATAAAAATGTTCAAGTACCTCAAGGGAATCAACAAAGTCCAGGAGGGTAGCATCTTTCAGAAAAAGAGATGTGTAAGAACAAGGGGGCACAGTTTAAAGATAGATGGGGAAACGGCTCAGGGGTAATGTAAGGAAATTATTTTTCAAGGAGAGAGTGGTGGATACATGGAACAGCCTTCCTGAGGAGGTCATTGGGTCTAAAACAGTGGGGGAATTCAAACATGCTTGGGACAGACACAAAGCAATTATAGTGCTGGGTTGCAGGAAGCAGGCTGTTGGTTAACTAGAATCTGCAGCTTATCCAGTAGGTAGGGAAATGGGCAGACTGGGTGGGCCAAGTGGTCCTTTTCTGCCGTCAAAGTCTATGTTTCTATGTTTCTAATCCAAGGTAACCTTTATACAGGGCTTAAGGCAAATATTTGCTACAAGCTGCCATAAATTGATTAAAGTGTTGTGACTGCACTGAACCTACTAAAATTAGGTGCGGTTGCAGCAAATGTGTTTGGTGTGGGGGCTTGATGCAAACCTTGAACCATCCTTTGAAAATCTGATCCATCGTTTCTTGTAACAATTCTGTCAAAGCCTTTTCAGAAAAGATGGAATTTAGTTACAGGGATGTGTTCATATCAATATTGATAGATGGAGCTTATTTCAAACAAAACTTTAGAAAGTTAATTGGTCAGAATACTATATTTCTGCTGTAAGTTAAAATGATACCTAGTGTTTCAAATACTACATTTGAAACAAGCAAAAATAATACACAAAGTGCTTAGGTATTTGCAAGAGTAGGTGATTTTCCACAGCACCCTGGTCGACATTCCCCTTAAAGAGCAGCTACCATCTCCAGGAGAACTCTGAAAAACAAAATACCTGGAAACAATTCAGCTTATATTTCACAATAGTTTTGTATTTCTTTTCACCTTTATTCACTACTAAGGCCTTTGCAAGCAAACAGGACTTTTGTCACCCGAGAGTTCATCACCTCCTCTTGCTTTTTCCCCACCTGATGTCATAACATTCTGCTTGTGACATTACAGTTACTCTCATAGCAACAGACTGTGATGTCACAACAGAAGACTGTGACTGCAAGTTGGAAATAAGTTGTATGGACAAATAAATTCTAACGGTAATTATCAAGTTTTTATGCAAGTTTCCTCCACAGTAAATACTAGGGAGGAGAAATCTAAACAAGATATATGAAATGTGTGCTAAACTGTGTCTAAGAATTTGATTTCCCAAAGTTTTCCCAGTGGCATCATCAGCTCTTTAAAACCTGTTCATGCAATTGTCCAAGGCTGTAAGTGAGTCTTGATGTGCAAAATGGTTGCCACTACACATTCAGTAACTTCACTACCAGTCTCTCATTGCCTGTCAAGTGCTTTGGAAGGCAATGTGAATGAAGTGCACTATATAAATGCTAGTACATCTTCATATAGAATTTGATGGCAGATAAGGACCGCTTGGCCCACCCAGTCTGCCCATTTCCCTACCTACTGGATAAGCTGCAGATCCTAGTTAACCAGCAGCCTACTTCTTCTTATCCCACCCCCCAGAATTGCCTTATGACTGTCCCATGCATGCTTGAATTCCACCACTGATTTTGATTCCACAACCTCCTCCAGAAGGCTGTTCCATGCATCCACAACCCTCTCTGTGAAAAAATACTTCCTTAAATTACCTCTGAGCCGCCCCCCCCATCTTCAAATTGTGCCTCTTCTTCTTGCACACCTCTTTTTTTGAAAGATGCTACCCTCTTGGACTTTGTTGATTCCCTTGAGGTACTTGAAAGTTTCTATCATGTCCCCCTCCTCCTTTCCTCGAGGCTATACATATTAAGCTCCTTAAGTCTCTCTTCACATGTCTTCTGGTGCAGACCCTGCACCATTTTAGTTGCCCTCCTCTGGACAGCTTCCATCCTGTCTATGTCTTTGTGGAGATTGGGTCTCCGGAACTGCACACAGTACTCCAGATGGGGTCTCGCCAGCTGTCTGTACAGAGGGATAATAACTTCCTGTTTTCTACTGGTGATGCCTCTCCCTATGCATCCCAGTAACCCCCCAGCCCTCCTTGCTGCCCTCTCACATTGTTTGGGATAATAAATTCCTTTATGAAGCTAAACATGGCTCTAAATCTGTTATCCATATGTTACTCACCAGGGACCTTGCCAGTTGTTGAGCACTTTCTTTGTCTTTGCAAACAGCGGCACTACCATATTTTACATCCAGGACCAGTGCAGACAAGGATTCAGCACCTTTCTTAGACATTATTGAACCTGCAGGCAATATCAAACAATTAATGCATTTTATAAGTTAGTAGAAAATGGGTAAAACAGACTGAGAATTCTGACTGGCTGGGAGATGTCTTTTCATGGGCATTTTGAGACAACTATTCCCACCTAAGAAAAGTCCCTCTGCCTGGTGCATTACCATCCACTTCAATCCCTCAGACAGGTGCTAAATTCAAACTTGCCAACCACCACTTTTTTTTGTGCTCTACATGAAGTGACCAAAAGCAATCTTAGCAATACGAGAAAATGTCGGACAAGGTTACCATTAATTCTGAGTTTCTCACCAAGGCAAGTGTAAAGTCCCACTGCTGCTGTAAGCTCCCTCTCAGCAAACACAAAGCCATTGTTAATTTTTAGGGCTGTGGGTGGAGCCTATAACACTACTGCGATCACTCAGTAGCTCTAAAAAATGACTGATTGTGGAACCTTCTGTTGGACTTTTGGAAGTATCCTTCTGAAAGCCAAGTGAAGCTTGAACCCCTCTGCCATGATCGGCCACTATAGAATAACAGCCACACTATTTCAGCTGTTATTTCCACATTTCAGTGCATGAACTGCACATGCGCATGACTCAAGCACATGCGCAGTTCTGCAGGGTCCTGTCATGTTGTGAATGGCAAAATTCTTTCACTGAAAAGATGTTCCAGACATCGGTCATCAGCTCTGTGGTATTCTGTGCCCCCCTACCAACTCAGCTGGCAAAAGAGGAGCCCACCCCAGCATGTGCAAAGATTTTTCTGTGCCCCCCTCCTCCCAAGTCATGCAGCACACTGAGAGCCCAACCCGGTGTGCCCAAAGATGTTCCCAACATCGGGGTGCCCAATCCCCATATCAGCATCCTGTACAACCCCACCCCCATTTATGTGGCACACTGGGAACCTACCCCAGTGTGCACCCCAGTGTGCCAAAATGTTTCTTTCTTTGTTTTTCTGTAAAATAGAAAATGGTCCCTAGTCGTCACGTTTTATTTCCCTGTAAAACAAAAAACTGTCCCTTGTCATCACTGCAGTCCCCCTCCCCTCTCTGCACCCTCCCACTGAGCACCCATCTCTCCACACTCCCCTTACCCCATACTTACCTCTGGAGGTTGGTGCTGTCATCTTCTCTGGACCGGGACACATCTGCACTCTTCCAAGTCCAACCGCAAACTGAAGAATCAAAGGTTAGTGTGCTGTACTACCATTAAATGGAGTTTTCAACTTATGCTGATATCTCAGCCATCTTTGGGAATTTTTGCCTGGCATTTTCAACATAGGATTCTTAGTTACTAAGCTTCAATTCACATGCCAAAGTGCTGTACACATATTAAATCGGAATTTAAAGCAAGGAATATAATCCAGTATACTCTGCTAAATTACTTAACTATTCATAAATACAAGATTAAATAAGTGTATTTTTAATGCAGTTTTAAAGCTTTTCACAGTCTGGCACTCCTGAATCTGACAGGGTAGATAATTGCACAGGTAGGCACTACATAAGCAAAAGAACAAGCACTAGATGTTTTCAGCTGTACCCTGGGAACCTTTAGCAATCCCTCATTGGCAGAATGAAGGGGACGGAGGGGGCAGTAAAGGTGAAGAAGCTCTTGCAGGTAACTCAGACCCTGACCATGTAGGGCTCTATAGGTCAGCAAGCCAACCTTAAAGGTGATCTGCCATTGCACCGGCAGCCAGTGCAGCACCTGCAGCACAAGAATAATATTGCAAGATTGAGGTAGCCCAGTTAGTAACCTGGCTGCTGCATTCTACACTAACTGCAAATGGTGGATCTCAACATCTGGTAGCTCTAGGTAGAGGGCATTACAGTAATCCAGGTGAGAGGCCACAAAAGCGTGGACTAGTGTTGGTAAATCACGGGGTGGAACAAGGTGTCTAATCCGAGCAATATTCCTTAGATAGTAAAATGAGGTCTTGACCACGTATGACATCTGAGTCTGTCAAGGTCACCTTTCAGGACCGATTCATGAAATGACAGTGCCACTGTTCATGAGGTGGGGTTCCAAAAAGCACATGTTGCAAATTTGGTGAAAACATTCCAGAAAATGACTGCATTATGAAAGCTTGAGTTGTGCAGTTTCTAAGCATGCTCCTAACATCACCAATTTTTAATATTTTCACTCTACATTTTTAACATTGCCATTTTTGCACGCCTCCTTCAAGACAGTACAGCTGTCATTTTCCACAACCTGCCCCAAATGTGTTTTTGCTCCTGTGGTGCAGAATAGCACATTTGCTCTGCGAAATCACATTTTGGGACAAGTGAAGAAAATTCACTGGCACTGTTTGTGAGAAGGGGTCCAAAAAAGGCCATGTTGAAAATTTGGTGCAATACCTCCAAAAAAATGACCAAGTTATACCCCGGGGGTTGAATAATTTCTACCCACATGTGTAACTTTGATCACTTGGTAGCTCTTCACAGCCCTATCAGCTCTAGCTAGAGTCTGTTAATCATTGCCATCAACAATACATGCTTGCTAGATGTAAATCTAGGCTGTCAGCAGTACACCCTTGCTAGACATGAAATTCAGATGGCTTTTCTGTCACTTCCTCCTGTATGGCTCTGACTCACCCCACTTGCCAAAAAACAACCTTAAGCTGAATTTAGCAAAAAAAAAAAAAAAAAGAAAAAGAAGTAACCTTAGATTAGCACTGCCACTTGTTCGCTGTTATGGGAATCCCCCAATCACTTAACAGCCACTCTGCCATATGTGTGCAGTGGAGTCCTGATCATGTTGAAATCTGTAATGGTCCTGGGCACTTTGCAGTATTCTTGATAAAGAACATTATAAAAAATGTTTCTATAGTGATTAAAGGGTTGCCACAATGCTACAACATGCAGGAGAGAGAGGGGTTGCCAACTAACCAGAGAAAAGCTGTATAAAGCAGCAGTGCCCTCTACTGGTAATTGTACCAGTGGAGGGCCTACTTTACATGAAAAACAGTTTTAAATTCATCTCTTTAATTTATTTATTTTAAGTTTATGGAATTTTTTTTAAAATGACCATTTTCTAAGTGCAGTATTACCTTCCAGAGTGGATGGAATGGGCTATACCCACCATACTAGGGCTATAAGACACACCCTTGAGTTTGCAAGTATAGCCCAATACCACTCACCCTGCTGGGTATTATTGCTTGCTTACAAAACAGCAAGAAAAAATATAGAAAGTTCATTGGCTGAAAGATGTCACCTGACCATGCATTAATTCTCTATAAGCACATAGCCAGGTACAGTATATCATTTTCCTCTCCTCAAAAACTACTTAGAGCCATTTTATAAGTGTAATAAGCCCCTCCATGGTGTGCATGATAGGATTTAGTGCACTTACCATGAGCGTAAGAACACTCCACCTTGAGCCTCGTGCCTTACTATACCCCTGGGGTGTGCATTAAAATGTGGATAACATGCTGTGGGAATGTCTAGAATGTGGGTAACTGACAGTTTTCCTGAGTTCTGACTGGCTTAGAAGAGACCCCTATTGTATAATTAATGTAATACATTTGGTTTGCTGTCACCTATTTTCATTACTTTAAGAAGGCCATTGGTATTTACTGTTATACACTGGGGAGGCCGACACCTGTTTTCAATATTCTATAGAGGGCACTGGAATTTACTGTTAAACATGGAGCAGGTTGACAACTGTATTCACTATTCTATAGAGGACCATTAGTATTTACTGTTATGTATGGAAGAGGCTGCCACTTATTTTCACTACTCTGTAAGGGGTCACTGGTATATACTGTTATGCATGGGGGCCTGAAAACTGTTTTCAATACTCTATAGGTGCCACTTGTATTTACTGCTATATGGGGGGGGCACCTGTTTTCATAACTCTATAGAAGGCCACTGGTATTTACTGCTATACATAAGACTGGTGGCACCTGCTTTTACTACTGTATAGGGGCCCCTGGTATTTACTGTTAAACATGTGGGACTGACAACTGTATACACTACTGTACAGGGGTCACTGATATTTACTGTCATGTATGGGAGAGGCTGACACCTATTTTCACTACTCTATAAGGGGGCTGTTATATGTGGGGAGGCAGAAAACTGTTTTCAATACTCTATAGGTGCCACTGGTATTTATTGCTATACAAGAGGATGCTGACACCTGTTTTCATAACTCCTTAAAGAGGTCAGGATTATTTCTCTTCTACTTCCACATCATTTGCTGTTATGCATGGGGATGCTGATTCCTGTTTTCATTTCTCAATGGGTACACTGGCTTTTATTTTAATAAATAGGGGTTGGCACCTGTTTTTATTACTCTATGGGGCACTGGTACTTACTGTTCTACATGAGGCAGGCTGGCACATTTCTTCAGTATTCCATAAAGAGAACTAGTGTTTACTGTTGTACGTGGGTGTTGACACCTGTTTTATTATTCTATAAGTATCACTGGTATTTGCTGCTATACATGGGAAGACTGACATCTGTTTTCACTACTCTATACGAGACACTTATATTTATTTGTTTTACCAGGAAAAGGCCCCACTGGCCATGGCTCACTTTAAGAACTATGCATTTATAGAGAATTAATGCTTGGTTGAGTGACAACTTTCAGGCATAAATGGGGTGAGGATGTCAACTGTTTTTATTACTCTGTAGAGACAACTGGTATTTAAACAAGCATTTGTCAATGCCAAATGTTTGCTTGCTGGCATTGGCATTGGTAGAGTAGGAGTTAGAGTGATGCATAATAGCAGAGACTGACAGGCATTGAGGTGTGTCTTTGGGTCGTCAGGCATAATGGCCACACCATTTTACCACACTCTACCCTGCAGACACCGACAAGTGACACAGTGTGCCTTGGGGTCTTTGGGCCTTATGCTCACCCCAGCTTAATCAGGTTCAAGGTCAGTTGGCATTCATCTGTATTCCCCCTCCCCCGGGTCATGCCTGAAAATAGGCAGGATTTGTCTAGTGCACTTACCCGGTCAACAAAAGCTAAATAAATAAATAAATAAATAAAATTCCATAAGGAAATACAGTGAGATGGGTGCAGTATAGGAGAATGAGTGAACTTTGGGGCCGAAGAGTCCAAGGCACACCTCGATGCCTCTCACTGGCTGCAGGGTGTGGGTGGGGGTGGAATGGCATCATCATTCAGGCAACAATCCCAAGTCACACCCCTGATGCCTATCAGTCTCTTCAGGGTGGGGCGTTATGGTCAGAAACCCTAATGCCTTAGGCATTCATTGGTATTTTCACTCTACATCTTCAACATAAGTTTTTGTGACCCCCACCTCATGAACAGTGGCAATATCAGTTTGTTAACCAAAGCTGATTTTGCACAGCGACTATGCCATTTGGCACCACAGGAGCAAAAACACATTTTGAACAGGATGTGAAAAATGACAGCTGTACTATTCGTGGGAGGTGTAATAAATGGCAATGTTGAAAATCTGGAGTGAAAATATAAAAAAAACTAGTGAAGTCACGAACGTGTGTAGAAAATGCACAACACACACCCATAATGTAATTAGTTTGGAGATTTTTTACAGCAGATTGTCAACAAAGGCATTTTGGGACCTCAGCTCAGGAACAGTGTCACAGTGACTTTTTTAATCTCTCCCGAACAGTGATTTCCCACAGCGACCATGCATTTCTGTGCCAGAAGTGCGAAAACACATTTTGGTCAGGGTGTAAAAAATGACAGCTATACTGTTCATAAGGAGGTGTGGAAAAATGCCAGTGTTGAAAATCTGGACTGAAAATAGTACAAATTCATGAACTTATGAGGGTGCATAGAAACTGCATAATGCACGCTCATAACACAGTCATTGTATGGACTTTTGTCACCAAATTTTCAACATAGCCATTTTAAGACCTCTGCTCAAGAACAGTGTCACTGTGATTTTCTTAATCTGTCCCAAACATTGATTTCACACACCGACTGCTCCATTGTGCGCTACATGTACAAAAACACATTTTGGGTGAGATGTGAAAAATGACAGCTGTACTTTTCATAAGGAGGTGTGGTAAAATGGCAATGTTGAAAATCTGGAGTGAAAATATTAAATATTTGCAAAGTTATAAGCAGGCATAAGAACTGCGCAACACACACACTCATAAAACAGTCATTTTGGGGAATTATTTCACCAAATTTTCAACAAAGAGTTTTGGGGGGCCTACCTCATGAACTGTGACACTGTCATTTTGTTACTCAGTACCAAAAGGTGGTTCTGCACAGTGACCATGAAATTACCTTTGGGACTGAATAACAAACTGACAGTGACTGAGTTATAGGTGGAGCTCAAGAACCTATGTTGAAAATTTGGTGAAAAATTTCCAAATGGCTGAGATATGTGCACCAAAGTTGAAATAAAACATTTATGCTATTATATAACTTACTGGCATTTCCTCAGTTCGATGTCGGGTTTGAAGACTGCAGACTTGTTCCTAGTCCATTGAAGATCATCATGCTGGGCTCAGTAAGTATTGGATCGGGGTGTGTGTGGGAGGTGGGTGGGCAGAGGGTGGGTGTGGGTTGGGGGAGGAGACAAGACAGTCAACGAGGGACAGTTTTTTTTATGGTTTTTTAATTCTTATTTAGGAAGAAAACACGGGAATTTCACCACACTGGGGTGGGCTCCCAGCATTTCAGCTGGAAGGTTATTTTGGGGGGGCAGTGGAGCAGATGGGGATTGAGCACCCCATCAGCCATACTGACTTTTGCCATGCTGGGGTGGGCTCCCAGCATGGCACCTAGAAGTCTGTTTTGGGGGGCAGTGGAGTCGACGGGGGATTGGGCACCCCTGTCGGTCATACAGTGTGCGGGGCTGGAGGAGAGTGCATGAACACACTGGGGTGGGCTCCCAGCATGCTATGTAGTGTTCAGGGGGGACGACAAACTGTCTATGACAGTTCAGATGCAGTGCTGATGTACGTGTAGGCAATTTGCATACTGCCAACGGTAGTATGCAAATTGCCTACACATTACCACTGCTCATTGTGGCGATGTTTTCTTCAGAAATGTATGCCACTGCATCTGAATGGCTGTCATAAACAGCTCAGACATTCATTGGCATGGTGCAGCCATGCCTGCAAAAGGGAGCAGGGCATTGGAAGTGGGGAGGCACAACTACAAAAGCTCATATGGTGGCACTATGTTTCTTGCACATGCATGCAAGCATACATAAAAAGCCTTGACCAAAATGGTAAGGAAAGTTAAAATGAATAAGATCAAAGAAAATATAAGATTTCTGAATCAAAAAAGGAAAGAATTATATAATCACACTCTTAAACAAGAAAAAACAAAATATCAATCTAAATTATGGTTACAACCTATCATCATGTCATTAGCAAGAACACCAAAAAATTTTGGACAATGGTGGTGAAAGTTAAAAATTTCTTTGCAGTTTCTTACATACAACCAAAACCTTGGGAACTTTTTTCTTTTTTCAGAAGTTTATTGTATCATTTCTGAGGAGAATACTCTGTCAGTAGCAGGACAATTACAGATCAAATTGCAGTCATATACAGTAACTATCACATACCCATTATCATCACCAGAGAGGAAATATCCATCACTATTAATAATACTAAACCCAATTAAGCACGTGCGCTAGACAGAGTTCCTAGTGACATTTTTAAACATTTTCCGAATTGGTGGATATTTCTATTGTACCATGCTTATTATTTCATGGTGCAATATGAAACTTTTTCAAACTCATGGCAAGGGGATATTATTTTCCCAGTACAAGAAAGGTCAATTGACAAGACCCCTACATGTACCATCCAATTACTTTGATTGACACCTCTCAGAAAGTCTTTACTAGAATATTGCTGAATAGACTTGAAACCTGGGTTGAAAATAGTAATAATCTTGATTGAAACCTAGAATGGGTTTAGGAAAACACACTCTACAGTTCAACACTGTTTGGTCCTGCAGCGCTTAATTCATAAATATGTCAAAGTAAAGAAGGCACAATTATTTTGCTGTTCTATAGATCTTAGGATGGCATTCAGTTTCAGTTTCAATTTATTTGCTCAACATTGATAGAACAAACATCAAGTTTTTTTCAATAAAAACAAAAATACACAAATTAGAAAAATGTAAAAGACAAAGAAATATAAAAACTTGCAGGGGTTCACTCACGAGTTCATATATACAGTAGGAAAGTAAATTTAAAATGTGTTTGATGTCACAGCCACAGAGAGTACCATGTTTCATTGAGCTTTGAAGTTTTGATTGTTTGTTGTCATGAAGCTCTTCTTTTTGATTCTGACAACAGATGCAAGACATTGGAAAATTATTTCTGCATTTTCTTTAAATTGAGGATGGAGCAAAATAAAAAACAGATCATAATTTGAATTTGCATACATTTTTAGAAGGTCCAATAAGAATAGATCTCTTGGCTTTGCATATAAGGGACAATTCATGATTATGTGTTTCAAGATTTCAAGAAAGCCCCTGTTACAGGGGCAAAACTTGTTTACAGAAATTACTTTGTCACTTCCAAGATTTGATCTTTCATTGTAATATGTATACTTTGTGTTAATAAGCTCAAATCTCACCCATGTTAGTACTTTCATGTATCCTGGCCAGACAGAGAGTTAAATAGTTCTCCAATGAATGATCACATTTATTTTCTTTGAAACACAAAGCACATTTTTGATTTTAAATTACTTCCATATCAGTGATTTTTGCATTTTGAATCAATTTCTTTTTAATCCTATATCTATATTGTAAATATATCATAATATTTTTCTTGTAGTCATTCCATAAATGTCCCATTTTAAGTTTATCCAAGTTTATTTTCAGAGAGTCAAGCCATGAGGACTTAAGCCCTCCCTCTAACCATTATGCCTTTTCAAGTAAACACTTATTTGGAATATCATTTTTATTATTGTGTATTACTTTGATCCAGTAGGATATTATTGCAAGGTTCCTGAAAGTTTTGATGGAAATGCTTCCTATTTCCACCAGGGTCATTGCGTTAAAAGTGGAGTTGTGCACTTTCAGCAGTGCTTTGTAAATGTAAGATAATATGTTTTCTAAGTTGTCTTTGTTTGCATAACCCCATACTTCGGCTCCATGTAGGAGTAAGGGGTTCAATTTTGTTTCCTCTGCTTTCAGAGCCAGAGTAATTGAGCTCCCTCAATACTGGTGATTAAACTTCAATAGTGATTTAGTTACTAGTTTTGCTTTCATGCTTTGTTCCCTAATATGCTGGGACCAGTTGCTGTAGCTGACAGAGCATTTTAATCCTAAATAACAGTATTTCCCAATTACCTCAATTTTTTTCAGAACCAGTGGTAATGGTAAGTTTATTAATAATTTTTGAGGTTATTACTAAATATCGTGACTTGCTTTTTTTAAAAATATTTACTCATAATTCAAGGTACTTGCACTTCTGATGGAGTGCATCAATTTTGTTTTTGTAATTCAAACTTTGTAACTGCAAACATGACTAGATCATCAGTGTATGCCATTCAGTATATTGGTAATTTATGAATTTTGGGAAATCCAAAAAATCTGTATTATATTCTAGTAAATTATTAATGTAAATGTTGAATAAAGTGCTGTTGTTTGACCTCTCTATTTGTACTAGAAAATTAAGTTATGTTACCTTTTTTGGTCAAATCTGATAGATGTGGTTGTTCCTATCTAGAGCATTCTAATAAGTGTTAGTAAGGCGATCCATGATAGGTCAACAACAAAATATTTGTCAGACTACCCAACAGTGAAATCAGCAGGTCAATTGCATTTTTCAGTTGGCTGCTGGTTTACAATAGCCACAAGTGTTTTCTTAGGGGGCTTCATCCCTGAACCCCCCACGAGGGGGGCTGTGGCCCCGCACCCTCCACTTAGGATTCTCAACTCTGAGTTGGAGCTGAGTCGGGGGGGTGCAGGACCCATGACAGACAGTGCTGGGTGACAATTTATTTCCCAGCAGTGACATGTCACTGTTGTCACTGTAAGGGACTCCACTGTTGACATGTCAATGGCGGGGGATGTATACCTTAGTAAGGAATAGTCCATACCCCTAACAGATAACATATGCCATAGTTTTTCTCTATTAATGAAGTGGAAGGCAGAAGAAAAATCTATATATAATGCAAATAACTTTGTCTTTCTAAGGTGAACATACTTTTCAGTTATATGGTAAAACAAAATATATGATCTGTGACTGAAAAGCCCTCCCTAACACCCAATTGGAAAGAAGAGACCTGTATGGTAGAGTGAAATCACTGGATTAATATATTTAATAGTAATCTAGCAAACATATTTGAATTTATGTCTAAAAGGCTTAGAGGCATAAAATTATTAGGGTTGTACACTGACTCTTTTTTATGTATTGGGACAATTATGTTTCTAGTCCATGAAACAGGGATGTAACTTTGCATAGAACACAGATTAAAGAAACTAGTTAAAATAAGAATCCAAAAATCTTTATGTTCTTAATAGACCTCCAGGGGAATTAAATCAGGTCCAGGGGCTTTGTTTTTTTTTTTTTAACTTTGCTAGGGCCAGTTCCATTTTTTCTGGTAAAAACAATGGAGGGGGGCTGTTTCTTGATAATGCCCTCTGACCTATTTAATTCTATTTCAATGGATGGTATTTTGGTAAAAATATCTTTAAAGTGTTTAACCTATGATTCCTTTGGTACATAAACGGTTAAAGATAGTTAATTTTGGCTAGTCTCTTTGGCAACCATTTCCCAGAAAGATTTAATCTCTTTCCCCATAATAATGTGATACTTTTCATCCCATAATTGTTGTTATAATATTATTTTTTTTACTTTGAGAAATTTGTTGTCTTGTTTTCTGGCTTTATTTATCTCAATATAGTATTTCCTTAAGGGTTGTCTTTTAGTCCATCGTATCAGCTTCTTGAGATTCTTTTTTTTCTTTTCTACACTCTAGGTCAAACTAAGATTTAATTTTTAGGGTAGGGATTACCACTGCTGTCAGCATAAATTATGTTTTCTATTTCTTGGTTAAGCTGCTCCAATTTCAGTTTGAATGTGTGAGCGTTGTCAGAGCAAGTCTCTTCATTCAGAAGAAGATTGCTCTGGCAATTATACAATATATCTGTTATCTCACTTCCTTTGATTTGTCCATACTTAAGATTCTGTTTTCATTTGGAAGTTAAATGTGCAAGTGGATTTCTGTGTTTTTTATACTAGCTTAGCAATGCATGGTCACTCTCAGTCCTCATTTGAATTTTAAGAAAAATCCAATAACTCTCAGGGCTTATAAAGATATAATCTACTGTACTCTGACCATTTGGTGAAAAAAAAAGTGATTTTCCCAGCCTGATCCCCCTTTATTCTACCTTTTAAAGTCAATAGGGCATTTTCTTCAATGCGTTTTTAAGCTATTTTCCTTGTTAATTCTCCTGTCTGTCCATACTCTAATTTTACAGTCTTTAAAAATAATTTGTGTTTCAAGTAAGGGGAATTATCATAGAAAGATATTCGGGCATTAAAATCACCTGCAACCAGGATGGTACCTAGTCAGTATTTTGTTAAATGAGAGGTCAGTGTCTGCAGCAAGGGATTCCCATGTTGTCTTTAAAGTTTGAGCATGATTTTTGGGGGGGATATAAATGTTTAGAAGTATAAAGAAGTGTTGGTCCCAAGATATTGCGAATATTATGTAGATCTGTTTATTTTTAATTACTTCTAGAATAGTAATAGGAAACCCATTTTTAATACATATTGCCAATCCACCAATTGATCTACCAAATGTTTTCACCTTGACTGCAGAAATCTACATCACCTGATACCTGTTTATGGTTATTATGTCTAAAGCCTATGTTTCTTGAAAGATAAATCACATCAAGAGTGGTTATAAATGAAAGGCATTCCTGATCTGCCATCCTGCTAGTTAGTCCTGCGATGTTCGATGATAGAAAATTAGGAATGTGTTCATTAATCTTAATAGTTTCAGTATCCCTAGTACTCTCCAACAGGTCATCATTTTCTGATATCAAGTGATTGTCTAGCCTCTATTTCATCTGTTCATCTTGCAGACAAGTCATGTCATACATATTAACCATTAAAATGCCCTATTTGTCAAATTTACAAACATTGCTTTTCAAGTGAGAATAAACATTGGCAGAGGCACAGGAAAAATGAATCTGGCTTACTTGTCCAACAGAGAAAGCTCTTTCTGCACATACAATGTGCTGCTCTGTGGGGTTCAAATTCAGCTTACAAACAGTTATTGAGTTAATATATGCAGTTAGAATTTCTTCATTTTCCCCTAGCAATCTATCAATTCAAAATAATAAAAACATATGAGGTTTATTGGCATCCTCACTCATCCTAGATGCATTCTGCATTTTAAGCTCCCATTTTAATACATAGAGAGTATGTGCAAAAATGTTTTGGTTAAGGAACAAACATGGGTTTTTCCCTTGTGTCACATGTGCAGTGATTGTTTTCCATGTGACTGGTGACCATAGTTCAAGCCCCAGAATATTTAACCTGGAGGATTTAGCCCAGATTTATTTAGCTAGAGTCATATCAGTGACTATGACATACACAGGTTTAGATTCACATTTGGTATCCCTATATGTCATAATAATACTACCTTTTGCCAGTGGGATTCCTAGCTCAGCTGATATCAAATATTCAATTAAGTCTTTAAGAGAATCTTCCTTTTCATAATCTTCAACAAAAATTCAATCAATTCTTAAACTTACTTTGTTTCTTCCCATACAGAAATAATTATATGAAATGTTTTCATGCTGCACACATAAAACTACCTAATTGATATGCTTCCTGCAAGTATACTTAAAATGTTAAATTGGAACCGACTATACATATTGCATGCATGCAGCAAGCAAGTGTGAAAACCATAATTTTTATGTTAAATTGGGAAAGGCTGCATGCATGCAAGTAAGCAAGTGGTTGCTGATAACTGCACACGTAAAAGTTAAGTGACTTGCTCAAGATGACACCATACACAAGTGGGGGTTGATGAGATTCAAACCTCTAGTCTTCATGCCTCCACATCTCCTGGCTTGCTGTTCAGTGCTTTAACCACTAAGCCATACAGACTGCACGCATATGGCTTGCTTGTACTTCATTACATACTGTATCTGAATAAATTTGCATGCATGTGGCATGCTTATAGCCATCATTATGCTTTTCAGTTTTCTTCTTTACCTCATCTCATCTTCACAGTCGAACTGTAGCACACATACCAATGGAAACACATGTGGTTTTTCACACTCCCAATATACAAATTTACCCACAAAATCACTTAATTACTTCTGTCTGGCCTGTACTCCTACTATTTTCTCTCCATAATTTTGAATGCTTCCAGGCAAACAGACATTATGGTGCAAACACAAAAGTAGCACTATCTTGTCACACAAATCCCACATGGCCTGTCCCCCCTCCATGCACACACACTGTAGAAGGTACAGCCATGCTGCTACATACAACCCACCAAGTATAGGTATAAGTAAAAAGCCTCTTACTTCAGTACTAGGGAGCCAGAGACAGGTGTCTTTAAGAGATGATGTCCATGGGTCAGAGTGCTGGGGTGTACATCTCTTGAAATAAATGGAGTTATGTTCCATTACTATTTTATACATTATGATAGTTAATTGGAGAATAATGAAGGCCACTGTTTTACTAACAAGACCCTTGTTAGTCGAGCAGTGGCCTTCATTAATCTCCAACTCTCCATCAATAATGTATAAAACAGTAATGAAAAAATACCCTCATACATTTCAATTGTGCTCACCCCTGCAGTCTCCTTTGTCCTATCCCATAATGTGTCTGAGCGTGGGGATGTGGAGGTCAGCTTCACTGGGGAGGGCATAAGCATGACTATTGTGTGGCTCCAATAGTCTGTGCATACCATACTGCTCAACTATCCATGAATGCAAGGGAAAGCTCTAGAATGTCTGTCACATCTCAGAAAGGTATAACTTATTTGGTTTGTCTGAAAAGTGAGATGCAAATCAGGAAAAATTTAAATGTATAAGATTCATCTGTATATACCACAGAGCAATGCATTAGGTTTGGGCTTAAACTCACCCAGATACTAACCAATTTTATTCCTAGCTGAAGTTCTTCCCCCCAAAATAACTTTGTCCTGATTTTTCTCTCTGACTCTATTCCATTCAATACCCATCCCCTATAGGTCATGAAGCCACCCAAAGGTAAATAAATGTGAAAAACACATCAATATTTCAGTCCTTCCTCCTTCCCCAATCCCCCTGTAAAAAATATATTTACTTTTTCTTATCTGGCCATCTGGCCAGAACCTTGCAGCCTGGTATAGTGTGCCACCAGCCCAGTTTTCAGTCTGCTCCCCTTCTATCCTTCTGCCAGAAGCTGAATGCTAGAACTGACTATCACAGGTCCCCAACATGGTGTGCATCCAAGTCACCTCGCCATCTGAACCCATCCCACCTGGGTTGCTGGCTTCTTGCTTGGTTGCTGCCACACTGCATTGATCAAGGCTATGAAGACCACCCACACCGCTGTTACCACTGCTGCTAAGCCTAGCTTGCTGCTGTGGGGATCAGTGCTGTTTATTTTTTGCAGGGTGAGCCTAGTAGAGTAAATACTTACATTATCTTCTAGCTCACCTTCTGCCCATACAGCCACCAGGAGAGATGGAGACTCAAAAAGAGTAGAAAAACAAAAATATGCTGCCACAACACTGTTATTGAGAGTTCAGTGCTCACCGACTCCTCCATGCTGTAGTGTACAGCCTGTCTACTCTGTGGCGGGAAAGACAGTGTTGCACTTCAAGGCTCATGTGCTCTTTCTTGGCTGTAGCTCATCCGCATCACATGTGATTGTGCTGCTGCTAATAGGTGGAGAGAGTGGACAACACAATACAGGCACTTGATTCTGGAGAGTACCTGCAGTGTGAACACATGCAGGCCAGGAGGGCACTTATTCTGCAAAAGATTAAATCTAAACTTAAAGCCATTATAGCCATACCATAAGAACAACAACCATAAGAACAACCTAGGCACATATATGGGGTGGGAGCAACTGCCCCCCTCTGCCCTACCTGATTGGCACAATTGCTTAATGGTACTGTAGAAATTCATTCTCAAGTGCTAATGCAATGGTTTCCACTGTGTTCTGAGGTACTGTATCTCCATGTTTCATGATGTGTCTTGATCATCATGTGGGTTAGTGTCCCTCATTGTCCCTTATTTTGAGTATCCATGTCCCTCATTTTAGTGTCAAAATGTGAGGTATGATGCATGCTTCCAAGACCCTACACAGCACAAAAATGCTGAGCATGGCCATAGTGTATATGCTCAATACAGAATGACAAGCAATACAGAATGACAATTTAGCAGTGTTAGTGGCTCAGTAGGTAGCACACTCGCCTCTGAGGCCGGGAGATCAGAGGGCTGTGGGTTCAGTTCCCACATCTGGCACTTGGGTTAATATCCCAGTACTGACATTGTAGTGCAGCATGAGAGGGGTGCTGCACTTCTGAGGTGCCGTCTTTCAGATGAGACATTAAACCGAGGTCCCATCTGCCTGGATTGGTGGTAGTTCAGGTGGATGTTAAAGATCCCATGGCACTTATCGAAGAGTAGGGAATTTCCTCAGTGTCCTGGCCAAATTTCCTCATTCACTAAAATACCACCAACAGCTTAATCTGGTTCAAGGTCAGTTGGCATTCATCTGTATCCCTCCCCTGGTCGTAGCTGAAAATAGGCAGGATTTGTCTAGTGCACTTACCCGGTCAACAAAAGCTAAATAAAAAATAAATAATAAATAAAAATAAAATAAATAAAAAACAATGGGAAAGTAAGTGAGATGAAGCATTCATGGAGAAACACATTTGTAACACTAAATATGCATAAGGGATTTGCATGGTCCAAAACAAAAAAGATGGGCTTCACAACACAGAGTCCCTCTTCATACATCTGGAATGGGGTATGTTGACTGGTATATCCTAGGCATTAAATGCATTAAGCAAACAATACTTTACAAATTAATGACGATTTAATGACAAAAATCAAAAGCCATTAAACAACTTGCAAATGGATCAAAATGAATGAGTTTACCTAATTTTTATTGGAATTCAAATAAAAATGTATTTTAATGACTCTAATTGCTAGCAGTAGTATAAGAAACAGAAACAGATGTGTTTTTTAGATGAGATTTGCACCAGCTTAGCTACTGCATGTATGGCAAGCATGCAGCATGTGAACCTGATGTGATGTTTAAATGATGTTCACATCAGCTTAACTGCTGCATTCATGTCAAGCATGCTACATGTGAACCTGGTGTAAGTTTTGGAAGTTCTTCACACCAGCTTAACTGCTGAGCACATGTCAAGCTTGCAGCATGTGAACCCGATTTGCTTTTTAGACCTGGTTTGCATAGGTTCACTTTGTGTATGTGAACCACATGCAAACATTGCACAATTAAGCATGTGGCATGCATTCTGCATGTACACAGCACACCTATAATTCTGTAAGGGCTGTCAGTGCCCATGTATTTTTTTGTATTTGACCTGACCTGTTTCAGATCTATTAGGATTAATTTCTATCTGAGGAGTTTTTTTCATTTTCACTCATCACTGTCTCAGTTTTGCTAGACCCCTCAGGTTGTTTTGATTTATCTGCAACTATTCCATTACACTGGTGCCCCTTTGGAGTAGCTCTGGGACCTTCCCCATTGCTTGGGCTACTGGACAGGGATTGACTTTTCAGATCTATTGATTGACATTGTTTTCTCTTTTTTCTTGTTTCTGTTCCCTCTCTTTTTTATTTTCCTTTTGGTTTAGTGACCCTTTCCTTTTCTCAATCTTTATTTTTTGGGGACCCTGGTGCATAAATTGTTCTCTGAACACCAACTTATACTTAACTATAAGAAGTCTACAGCTATGATTTTCACACATCGACAAAACCTGCTCCGAAATACACCTCTAACCATCACAAGCTCCCTTGGCGTTGCTCTGAAACAGGTTAACATTTTTAAATACCTGGGCATCTGGTTAGACTCCTCTCTTACCTATCATGCTCACATCCAACGAGCATCCTCCTCAGTCAATGCCAGGTTAGGGATCCTTTTCAGACATAGGCATTGCATTCTCCTGCAGGCAATGCATCTAGCAGTGTGCTCTTCAATACTACCATTGGTTGACTACAGCATAGTAATTTATGGGGCTGCTGATCATACTGCCTTGCGTAGCATCAACCTCGCTCTCAACAACACCTGCTGCCTGGTCTCAAATTGTAGCAGACAAACCCATGCGTGCGAGCTTTACAAACTCACTGGCTTTCTCAATTTCCAAGATAGGGTAAAGTATCACACCTGCCTTCAAGCAAGGAAGATACTAAAAAAACAAGCTCCAGCAGACCTCCACCCTCTTATTCAAACAGCCTCTCTCAGGAGAGCACCAAGACACTCTGCAAATACCCCCTTATTAGTACCACACTGCAAAACCTCCCTTGGGCAATGGTCCTTCCGTTATCGTGCCCCACTGTGGCTAAACAACCTACCATCCACAATCCCCCTTACATCCAGTTTCGGTCAATTTAAAGCTGGTTTTAGGACATTCCTCAATTCAGCAACCTGTGACTGTAGATAAAGTAAATAACCAGATTTCCAATATCTCTTAAATGGTGATTCCCCCCCTCCCTAGCTCTCTCATCTAGTCCCCTAAGCTAGTATCCTCAGTCTCCCTTTATCCGTATACTTTTGCAGGGCCTAGTTTGTAAGAGCCTCCAAAACTCAAGTAACTGTCATGTGTACCAATGTGTAGACCAGGGACCTCTCTTAAGATCCCAGATGATGTAACCCTACATATACGCTGCACCAAATGTTTAAATCCTCTATCAATGTTTTAAATTTTACTACCATGTCATATGTTTTAAGTTTGTACTGTTGCCCAATGTATAACAATTGTACCCCATGTTTAAGTTTGTGATCCTTAGTGTATGTTCTTATTTGACGTGGAGCCTTTGCAAAGAAGTCTATGATTCAAAGGACTGTAATTCCGATATCTTTCAATAAATAAATAAAAATGAAGGTTTTTCTGGTTTTATTTGTTTTATAATATTTCTCAATTTTATTATCCAGTTTCTTTATGTGGATATAGATGGAACTTTCCATTTTTTTTCTCAGTTCCTTAAGGGCACCTTTCAAGACAATATTGGCCATCACAGGGTGTGCCAGTGCATATATTTAGAATGCGTATCAGGGCATTGGGCCAGAAAATTGTTCTTAAGCTCAATTTGTTCCATCTCCTTATCTAATCTTGGAAACACTGCTGTTGGGGATCCAGTCAGGATGGATAAATTATCTCTTTCCTCTTCCTGATTTATTAACTCAGAAAGGCATGACAATATTTCAAGTGGAATAAAAAGCTCCAACTTGGTTGCCTGTAAATTCTGGGAGATTTTTGAATTACTCTCGGTCTTATATTTTAACAAAAGCATCATATGACTTCCCAAGTTCTCCAGTTAACTGATCTGAGGCAATTTGGAGGGGAAAAAATCAGTTATTTTTTTCTGAGAGGTCTTTTGTGCATCACTGTTTGACCCCTTGTTCACATACTTATTCCCTTTCTTCCTTCCTCTTTTTTCTGGCACTGCTCCCTGAGAATCTTTATCAACTTCTTTCCCTTCCCCCTGTTTATCTAATGACTCTTGAATTTTAGGGTTGTCCTTTTTAACCTCTTCATTAGAAACATCATTATTAATATCCATTTTCACTACCTCAGTGTATGAAAAGGTTTTTCTTTTCCACTTTAGTTTCCAAAGAGTCATTAAAAACACGTCCATTTTGTATATTCCCTTTTATAGTAACCATTTTCTACTCCTAGCATGCATTTAAACTTAATAACAGATAGGTACAAAAACAGATAACTTTTGAGATGACCTTTAGATATCCTTATATCAAACCATATCAAATGTTTAAAATGTCATTAAGGATCCTCAGGGATGTCTTCATGAGAGGATTGAATTTTTCTTGTGAAGTATGTGTATACAAACACACTCCTAGATATGTGATGAATATCTGAAGAGAAAGTTCACAGCAAAATCCTTGTGCAGGATAGAAGTGGGATTCAGGACTTGAAAAAGTCGAATTCTTTCCCCTCCTTTTTACAGTGTGGTCAGACTATAAAAACATTCTATGATGAAAAATAAGGAGAAGTAGAAAAGTTATAGGGAGAAAAAAAGTATTGTTCTGCCTATGGAGAAAATTGTAGACTAAAAGTCTTTATTATTTACTATTGCTAACTATTATTAACAAATGGGGAATTTTATAAATTTTATAAGGTCCCTAGCTTGAGCTATTAACCTTTAAAGTAACATTTTAATAGGTTAACAAAGTGCTTTAATTTATAGTGCTTATTAACTTTTAAAATTATTCAAGTAAAAGTTCACCCTTGTGCTGGTACTTAATTGTGCCCCTGTCTTTAGCTTAGAACACCTTACTTCCTTATTGGGCTCTAAGGGGGAGGTCAGGAGAAAGTCCATTGCTTATTTCTCGAAATGGGGCTGAGTTTTGCACTAGTTTTGCACTTGGTAACTAGCAAATGTATTGATGTCCCTAGAACAGATGAGGTTCAAGCATGAGAACTTTAATTCCCTTCCCTTCATTTGTGATTCTAACTAATAAAATACAGTTGACATGAGGGGTAAAATCAAAATTAAAAAGAACATAAAAATTATAATAAAGTGTTACTTCAAGCTTAATCAAAAAGATCCCTTTTGCCTACTCCTTCTTAATGTATTGGCAGTACTCTATTCAGAACTGTTTCACTACTAATCAATTCGGATGAGGACTCCCAAATTTTGTTGCCAACAGTGAGTGGTCTAGAGGCAAAATGGCATTTTAATACGCCCACACACGTGTATTTAAACTAGAGAGCCAGTAGCACAAATTCACTAGTCAAGTGTTTAAAATGTGCCAATGGTAGAATAGGACTAGGAACTAGGAAATGTGCTAGGAAAATTAAAGGGGACTGTGGGAAAGAATATGGGGGAAATATGGAAAAATATGAGGTAAATCTGAGTTTCAAGTGTGTATAATATATATGCCTAAAACATTAGGAAAAAATTAAGGGGAAGCCAACACTGGGCTCCAGTCTCTCTCTCAGTTGTCATAAAAACAGAAGAATGTTATTTTTGTATGAATATGCAAACTAAAATTTAGGGACAAAACAAGCATAAGTTGCCAAAAATGATGTAATTAGAAAGATTTAAGACCTAAGGAGAGGTTAGAATAAATAATAAGGTGGCTGTGATTCAAGTATTTCCTAGTTCTCACTTTGCCAGTAACTTGTATCCAAACCTCCAAACACCAAGGCTCCAAGTCTAAAAGTCAAAGGAGACCTTACAACCATGGCCACAAATGCATCTGCTTTTTTACTTTAACTCCAAGAGTCTCAGAAGTCCACTTTACTGTCCTTGAAAAGTCTTTAAAGTGAACGCCAAGGATCCAGGTACTTACAGTAATTCCACACTTCTGTAGTAGTCCTCTGCAAACTGCTGCCTGTTTTTCTCAGAGCCCCTATTGCTTGCTACAACCTTTCACAGGGAAGCTTTGTCTCCCATATAGCAGAGGGTGGCACTCCCACTGCTTAGACTCCACACCGCATCTAGCTGGGGGATAAAAATCATGAGAACAGCAAAAAAAAAGCACTGGACCAAGATGGTTGCATAAGAGAGACTGGAAAGAGTAGTGATTTCCAAGGTTTAAGGCAGTGGTGGCATACCTGTTAAAAACTCAATGGAAGCCTTCACTACTTCTGCTGTGCAGCTACTCCACAGCAAACATGGCATGCATCAGCTATCTTGGACTTGTAAGCCCCTCCTCTTAGTATCAGATGGCATTCATTAGTATCAGTAGAAAGATACTTCGGTTAACACAAATGAATTATGGATTAGACAATTATCTATTGAATATTTTAATAAAACTTCATGAAGACACTTTGGGGCCTGATTCACAGTCTGCTAATTGACAGCTCAGTCAGCACCCAGATGTGGTGAAGAGCAGAGGGCTGTGTCGGGTACCGGCTCTGGAATGGGATGGGGGAGTGGGGTGGTGGAGCACTTCCTCCAGGGTGGGGGGCTGGGATTCACTAGACCACCAGATTGGAAGTGTATAGGAAATGGGGATCAGGTTGGGGGGTCTTCTGGACTACCAGGGATTTTTTTTTATTTAATAAATGGGATTGAGATTGATTTGGGGTCTGCTAGATCACCACTGATTTTTATTTATTAACAGGGATCAGGGCTGGGGGGAGTTCTGCTGGACCACCAAGGTTTTTTTTTTTTATTTAATAAATGGGATCAGGGCTGATTAGGGGTCTGCTAGACCACCAGGGATTTTCATAACTTCGAAATGGGGATCAGGGCTAGGGTGGGGGACTATGACACATTGCCACAAATGTCAAAACCTTCCAAGATGACATGTATATGTATCTTAGACCAGCTCTGGTTGGTCTAAGGGTACTTAGAATGTTGCCACCCAGGAGAGGTTTGTGAATACTAAAATGGAGGACAAGGCAGCTTGCATCTGCAGTAAGCAACCAGCACCATGCTGCAGCCCATTTTGTGATGAATGGCTGGCACACGACCCCTTTGGTGCATGCAGCCTGCATTTGATGCAGGCTGCCTTTCTGAATAGCTCCTGTGGGATCTTTTGATGCAAGCTACCACTTGCATCATTTATGGTTGATGCAGGCAACTTGCATCATTTTAGGGACTTTGTGAATTGGGCCTTTGTTCTAAAGTTCAACTTAGTCTACAGGGCAGCCTTACAGATCCAATAAAGACAAACTTAGGTATTACAGATAGCTGTATATTAGCCCCATTACTCTTTAATCTATACATAACAGTATCTTAGAAAATTTATATCATTAAGATTTTCATTCACTGCAAGTTTTTAATAAACCGATTTTGGGGGTGCTACTGAAACACTTCTATGAAGCAACAACTTTTCTGAGCTCCCAGGAAATTTTGTTTAAAATACCTATTACAATTGGAGTTCCCATTCCTGAAAGTACCCAAGTGGTGTGTGGAAGGCATAAGCATCAAGCTATGGGCAAAAATCGGGGAGCTGCTACTTCATCCTCTGATTTTTTTTTTGCTCCAAAGTGGCCTACATTGGCTAGTGAATTCATGGCATTGAGTGACCTGCCTCAAGGGGGAGCATTTCTACTCTCCATTCAGACCATTCTTAATCAGCATGTCAGATCAATACAGGGCATAGATAAAAAAATCGGACTCTCTAACATGAAGAGTATTGGCTCTGGAGATCAGGATGGACCATTATGAGCAAATGGTCCAGAGGGATGAAATTTATATTCTTGAGGTCCGTGATGCGACCACCAATTTTATAAAGGAAAATCTTTGCTATGCCAGCACCTGGAGGCAGTCACAAACCAAGCCCGAGAGAGGATCTCCATGTATTGGTCCTTTTGGAATCTGCTGAAGGGGCTGATTGTCTTATCTTTGCCCATTTTTTCTTACCCTCTATATTGGGTTTATCTGAGGATGACTTACCGATCTGTAAAGAGAAAGTTTACTGTATTACCCCAAGACAGGCTTCAGGGGACTCGAAGGTGTCTAGAACTCTACTAATTGTCTGCATGGGTGTTGGAGACTGGGATCAGATACTACCTTTGGCAAGAAGATGTCAGGCACTAAAATATGGAGAAGACAATTTACAAATCTTCCCAGATTTGTCGTATAGCACTATAAAGAGGCGCAAGGCTTTTGATGGTATCTGAAAATTTAGCACCAACTTTGTTTCCTGCTAGTTTGCAGTTGACATGGCAGGGAAAGTTGTATCAGTTTAATGAGCCAAAGTCCTTCAGCATATTGAACAGGAAATGGAGGGGGTAGGTGAAAGAGATACCTCGTCAGACAATGATTGATGTTCATATGGAACTTCCACTGTAAATTCTGATGCGGTCTGGGATTGGGCACATGAGATATCAGCATTGTAGACATAACTATTTTCTTCTGTTGATCCTACCATGAACACAGAAGTCATACTTGCTATGCAGATGGACTCAGTAGATCCTAAAATATATGGGACTGTGCCCCTCCAGGATTAAATCATTTGTGCACCCACATATACGTTATTTGAATTAAGGATTTTCTACACCTGCTGCATTATGGATTATGTGGGTCGCAGTGTGTGACTTCCTAAAAGACAATTTATGGATATACTCCTTCCCCATACTGTTATATGCCTTATTATAACCACAGTACCTGCCTCTTTTTTGGGATGTGGGACATTTTTGTTCATGTTGTTTGTTATCCTACCTGGGAGAATGTATATTTGTTCTACGTTTTTATTAGGGGAATTGTTTGACCTAGTTAATCAATGGGTCTAATGACTACATCTGTGTATATGTTGGATTATTTGCTTCCTCTTTGTTCTTCCCTGAGCTACATGCTATGGGGATAATGTTCTTGTTTACCAGTGGGTTTCCCACTATGCAGTAACTTGTGGGGAGGTGTCCTACATTTGTCTGTGCATGGAAGATTATGATATGTTGCATCTCTCTTGTTATCTTCCTGTGAATGTAGTGTTGTAAGTTTTGGCTTGCAAAAATTGATACATATATAATAAAAAAATGATTTCTTTTTTGGCATACACAGATGATATAATTTTATTATCAGCTTCACTATTGGGTTTACAAAGGAAATTGGAGATACTTTCTCACAATTTTGTAACACCAGATATTTATAGATAAACAGGAAAGCAATGGAAATTGTAGTCGTTGGTGCTAATGCGCTTCAAACATATAAGTTAAGACTAAACCAGTTACCAATTGAAACAGTTAAATCATATGATTATTTAGGTGTATGTTTTGCAATGAATACTAAATGGAATTTACCTATAGAATATTTAAAACAAAAGTTACAGACTTCAATTAATGGAATAATACAACTCCTGCAAATCTGTGCTGGTTATTCAGTGAAGGGAACCCTGACAGAAATAAATGCCAAAATTACAGATGCAATAGTATAAGCAGCTGAAATCTGGGATTGTACTTCTGTTGAAATTATTATGAACAAACTATATTGCTACTTGTTAAGACTCCCACAAGGCACCTCTTCACACTTTCAAAGAGCAGAACTGGGACAGTACTTGACTGATACTTATGTCCTAGCTAAAATAATATTTATAACAGACCTTCAGATGATGTCTGAAGAACATCTTCCTGAACTGTGTTTTGAAGAACAAATCTCATATACTTTAAAGGGTATTTTATTTATTTCAGTTTGGGATTAATACCTTTGAGTCAAGGACTCATTTTCAAAGGTTCCACATCAGTGTTGAACAAACATTACAAAAATACAAGGTTTACAGAGAGAAAAAAATAGAAAAACATTGAAGCACATACACAGGCAATAATAGTAAAATTTGAACTTATACACATCAAAGTAGTACATATTAGCAGATAGACTGATTACATAAGAGGGGGTTAGGGGGTCAGCTGGTGGTGGCATCATCTGAGGTGGAAGAGAGGTGGAGCTTTCAACTAAGTGAGGCCATCGTCAGGTAATTGTGGGTAGGGGAGTGGGTTAAGAAAAAAGTGGTATATAGCAGAAAAATGTAGAGGGGGTAGGTAAATGGAAGACTGGGGAGAGGTACTATCACATTAGTGCAGGCAGGTACAATTCATGCTAGAGCCAAGGAAAGATTTGAGCCCAGCTTTGAAGGTACTAATCTTGGTAGTATCAGTGAGATCAGCAGGTAGTTCATTGTACCATTTCAGTCCTTGATACAGGATGGAGTTCTGGGCAAGTTTCATCCTTTTGAAGGGAATCACCATCTTGTCAGCAACCACAGTATGGGTAGATTTCATTGGGATGGCCAACTTAAAGTGTACACTCAGTGTGGTGGATGTCAGTCCAAGTAGTACTTTTTTTAGAAGGAGGCAGATTTGGTATTGCCCTATAAGATGTAGTGGCAGCCACCCAGTTTCAGTGTACAGTGAGCAGGTGTGGGTGTCAAGAGCGGCCCCCAAATTAAGATGACAGGCCTTATTGAGGAGTGTGTTGATCCTATTATGAGCAGTTTTTGTGCCCGCCCCATATATATAGGCAACCCATAGTCAATGGTAGACAGTATTGAGCTACTGGTGGCTAGTTTAAGTGCATCCAGTGTCATTGAATGACTGTGATGATAAAGTACACTAAGTTTTATATTTGCAGTCTTGATAACAGAGTCAGTGTAGTTTGAGAAGGTGAGCATGTTATCAAAGGTAATGCCAAGATATTTGAAGTTAGATACTTGGTCTAGGATCTCACTCTTTTGGTTATGAATACACAGGGGCAGGTATTTCTTTTTGCTTTGGGAGGTGGTGAAGAGCATACTCTTCATTTTTTTGACATTTAATAGTAGCTTGTTTTCTGTAAACCAAGATTTAAGTTAATGGAAGCTGCTTTGGAGTTCAGTTGTGATGGATTGTTGGTCTTTTGCCAGCGACTGAGATCGCTGCATCAGCAGAATAGAGAACTGTACCTGCTGAGCAAGTCATTGGGGCAGAGTTGGTGAAAAGGCCAAACAGTAGAGGACCGAGAATTGACCCCTGCGGAACCATGAGGTGCACCTCCTTAACTGCGGCTAGGATATCATCAATTTTGACTGGTTGCGATCTGTTAGAGAGGTAGCTGCCAAACCATAGTAGCATATCTGGGGATAGACCTTAGACAGAAGGCAACTTAGGTGGAGGTTGTGATTAACAGAGTGGAAAGCCTTTGTAAAGGTTGATAAAGACTGATCCAACTGTCTGACTACTAACCAAGGCGTTATATAGTTGTGATGAATAATCAACTAGAGTGGTGAGTGTGGAGTGCTTTTTATGGAAGCCGTGCTGTTGTGGGCAGAGTAGGTTATGGTTATCAAGATATTCAGTAAGCTGCTCCGAGACTATTCTTTCAAGTACTTTTCGAAAGGGGAGAAAGGATAGATATAGGTCTGTAGTTGGATGTTTGGGTTTTATCCCCGCTTTAAAGACAGGCATTATGTTACTTGACTTCCATGCATTTGGAAATACTCCTGATTTTAGAGAGGCATTAAACACCATGATAAAAGGACCAGCAAGTCAGTGAAGGAGTAGACCAACCAGCTTCATGTCAAGCACATCCACCCAGATCCTGTTCATTCCCTGGAAAGGAGCAGGGAAATCCTAGACCCCCCCAAAATATCAGAGTACTAAATGAGGTAGACACCAACATAAAGATGTCAATAGGGAGAAGTACTGGGGTAAATGGAGAAAGTGACAAATGCATTAAGGACAGGGATGGGGCAAAAAGGGGTAAGGCCATCAAGAAATGAAGGGTAATGAGTACCAACACCCATAGTCTGGGCAACAAGCTCCCTGAACTGGTGGCCTTGATAGAAGAGGGATGCCTGGATATTGTAGCAGTCACAGAAACATGGTATACAGAGAACCATGACTGGGATGTTAACATACCAGGGTTTTTACAACCTACAGGAGAGACAGGGAGGGCAGAAGAGGGGGGGAGTAGCTCTGTATGTAAGGGAAGGGATAAAAGCAACTGAACAAAAGAGCAAATAGGGAGGAGAGGAGGCACTCCGGGTCACTTTAGAGACTGGAAATGGCACCACAATCTACACAGGGGTTGTATATAGACCCCCATGTTAGGGGGAGGGAACGGACAAGGATATGACAGAAGGCATAATTAGGATGGCAGAGAAAGGGGAGATACTGTTGATGGGGGACCTTAACATGCCAGATGTTAACTGGAGCACATTTATGACAGCCACATCCAAAAGCATGGCCATTCTTGATGTCCTTCAGGTTGCATGCCTCAAACAGCTAGTTTTGGAACCCACTCATGAGGGAGCAATCTTAGACCTCATACTCTCAAATGGGGACAGTGACAGGATCTCCAATCTAGAAGTGGGTAGCCATTTGGGAACAAGTGACCACCAAACAGTGTGGTTCATGACAAACTCTGCTACAGAGTCAAGCCATAAAAAAGTGAGGGTTCTGGACTTCAGGAGGGCTGACCTTGGCAAGATGGGAGAGTACCTTAGAAAAGCACTAGCAAACAGGCTAGAAGGAGGGGTGGATCAACAATGGACAAATATCAAAACTGCCATCACAGAGGCAACAAGCCTTTGTGTGAAGCAAATAAACAAATCAAAATGAAAGAAAAAGCCACTATGGTTCTCAAAAGAGGTGGCAGTGAAGGTTAGGGAGAAAAAAGATAGCATTTAGGAAGTATAAGGAAACACAGAAGGAGCTGGACAGAGAACTGTACCTGTTAAGGCAGAAGGAAGCAGGGAGGGTAGTCAGAATAGCAAAGGCACAAACTGAGGAAAAGATAGCTAACTCAGTTAACAAGGGTGATAAAACCTTTTATAGGTATATCAGGGAGCGTAGAAAGACAAAGGGATGGATAGTGAGGCTGAATAGAATGGAATGGATGATGGTTGGGCAGAGAGTGACAGTAATAAAGCAGAGATACTGAATGAATACTTCTGTTCAGTATTCAAAAAAGAGGAAGTGGGGGAGGTGCCTAATCCAATTAACAGAAGCACTCTGGAGAGGGGGGTTGATCCCAGTCCTCTCACATAAGAAAGGGTTCTGAAGGAACTCCTACAACTGAAGGTGGACAAAGCAATGGGGCCAGATGGAATTCACCCCAGAATTCTAAAAGAATTAAGCAGAGAACTAATGACACCACTGACTACGCTTTTTAACAAATCAATGGGAGGATGGTGTGGTACCTGAGGACTGGAAGAAGGTGGATGTGATATCCCTTCACAAAAGTGGGACCAAGACAGAGGCAGGAAACTACAGACCTGTCAGTTTGACCTCTGTGGTAGGGAAAGTGATGGAATCACTTCTGAAGGAAAGAATTGTTGAGTACCTAGAGGCCAGAGGGGCACAGGACCCAAGGCAGCATGGGTTTACAGCGGGAAGGTCATGTCAGATGAATCTAATTGATTTCTTTGACTGGGTGACCAAAGTAGTACGCGGGAGGGCTGTGGACATGGCCTACTAGGCTTTGCAAGGATTTGACACTGTCCCACACAAAGATTAGTAGTCAAATTAACCAACCAGCCTGGGAGTGGGTCCCAAGGTGGTAGCCTGGGTAAACATTGGCTGAACAACAGGACACAGAAGGTAATTGTAAATGGAGTCCACTCTGAAGAAAGAGGGGGTTACTAGTGGGTACCGCAGGGTTCAGTACTGGGTCCAGTGCTTTTTAATGTCTTCATAAGTGACATTGCAGAGGAACTAGAAGGAAAAGTATGCCTCTTTGCAGATGACACAAAGATCTGCAACAGGGTTGATACACAAGGAGGCATGGTAAGGATGAGAAGGGACTTGACAAGGTTGGAGGAATGGTCAGAAGTATGGCAGCTTGGATTCAATGCAAAGAAGTGCAAAGTAATGCACCTGGGAAATTAAAACCCAGGGGAAGATTACACAATGGGGGGTAGTAACAACAGCAAAAATGGAAAGCGATCTAGGGGTAATCATATCAGATGACCTTAAGGTTGGCAAGCAATGTGAGAAGGCAGTAGGGAGGGCTGGGGGGATACTGGGATGTATAGGGAGAGGTATCACTAGCAGAATACAGGAAGTTGTTTTCCCCCTGTACAGACAGTTGGTGAGACCCCATCTGGAGTACTGCGTCCAGTTCTGGAGACCCCATCTCTGCAAGGACATAGATAGGATGGAGGCAGTTCAGAGGAGGGCAACTAAAATGGTGCAGGGTCTGCAAGAGAAGCCATATGAGGAGAGACTAAAAGAGCTTAATATGTATACCCTTGAGGAAAGGAGGGAAAGTGGGGACATGATAAAAATGTTTAAGTACCTTAGTGGAATCAGCAAAGTCTAAGATGGTAGCATCTTTCAGAAAAAGAGATGTGCTAGAACAAGGGGACACAATTTGAAGATAGAGGGGGGATGGCTCAGGGGCAATGTGAGGAAGTATTTTTTCACAGAGAGGGTGGTGGAGGCTTAGAACAGCCTTTCTGAGAAGGTTGTGGGGTCTAAAACTGTGGGCGAATTCAAGAATGCATGGGACAGACATAAGGCAATTTTTGTGGGGAGTAGGAAGAAATAGGCTGTTGGTTAAATAGGATCTGCAGCTTATCCTCTAGGTAGGGAAATGGGCAGACTAGGTGGGCCAAGCGGTCCTTATGTGCCTTCAAAGTCTATGTTTCTATGTTGTATGACATTTATAAAGTCTAAGCTATACCCAATAGGATTTGGTTCTATCTTACACAAGACATATAAAATGCCACATCCTGTTTTAGTAGATTATATTACATGCACATGTCAAGATATTGTAGCACAATAAGAAATGGGAAACATCAACACTTCTAAAGTCCATATCTCAAGTATCTTTAAAAAGTCTTTGGACTGAAAACATACTTAACTATGACATTAGATGAGGAAAAGAGACACCTTATTACATAATTCCAGTTTAGAACTTATAAGTCTAAACAACTGATGTTTAAACAGTAACAAGAAGGAGTGCTCTCTCCTTCCTGTAATTGTGCTAAGGGTGAACTTGATAACCTTAAACATATTGTATTAAAATGTCCAAGGTTTGAAAGGGAAAGAAAGACTTATCTTGAAGTCTATATTTTGAAAACTAATACATCAAATCATGAATTATTACACATTCTATTTTCTTTTGATGTTAACTCAAAAATGTAATGTTTGTTAGCCTACCTATCTGTTGGGAATAGAAGAGGGAGGAGTGGTTAGGGAGAAGCCCATGTTTTATTTTCTTCTGTTTTAATTGTGATATTTGAAAAGTTTGTAGTTTAGTACTGTGAGATACAACTGTTTAAATTAGTACTGTGAGTTACAGCTGTTTCTTGGGCTGTGATGTTGTAACTTTTGGTGGTTTGTGCTGGTTGTAGGAACAGTTGATGGCTGTGATATTTAAGGTAAAGTTTAAATATGTGCTGTTTGGCTGGAGAGAGGAGGAGGGGTAATTATAGGCACCATTTTGTCTTGCGTTATTTACTTGGAAACAGAAGAAGGAGGAGTGGTCAGTGAAGTGACTGTGTTTTATTTTCTTCTGTTTTAATTGTGATATTTGAAAAGTTTGTACTTTAAATATGTACTGTGAGTTATAACTTTTAAATTAGTACTGTGAGTTACTACTGTTACTTGGGTTGTGTGATTACTGGTGTCTGTTCTTAAATTCTGAAAAGCCACTGGGGTTGCAGTTGAAGGCTGTGAGGGAGGAGCTTGTGGAGATACAAACTGCTTGTATGAACTAACTCTTAAAGCTAATAGTCAGGTGGTAAACGTTCAGACACAGGGGGTGTAGGTGGATGGAGATACAAAGGTTTACCAAGCCCACAGGGTCTCTTGCAATATTGTTATGATAAGATATGTAAGCTAGACTTGCTATGTGATGTCATATTTGGATCTGATATATACCAAGGTGGCAATGTATTACTAAGCTACAGATCGAGCATGCTCGGGGCTGTGATAAGTATTTAGGGTTCATAAGAGCTGTAATACACTGAAGGGATGGTACTAATGTGTTAATGTATTAATGTAGTACACTGAGGGGATTGTATTAGTGTGTTACTGAGTAAAGACCATCAAATGAGGAGCAGGGGGTTAAAGAAGGATTGACATCAGACTAGTAATAGAGCATGTAAGTATGAAAGTAAGGACTAGGGGACAGGTATGGGGATACACTTAAGTCAGATGCAAACAATTGGGAGTAGGTACAAAGGGCTGCAAGGGGGGGTATCGCAATGGGCGGAGGAAGTGAACGAAAATGGATAAGGGTGGGGGGAGGCTGCAGAATAGAGGGTGGAATGATGGGCACCATGGAGGGAGAGCAGCAGGCACAGGGAGAATAGTGAGTCGCAATGGATGTGGGGTGGCTGTTTGGATAAATTTTTTATGGAAACTGGGAGGCTGTCCAATTTTCTGTAGGCTAAGGCAACTGGAGAATGAAGTAACAGGGTTATGGAGGGAACTAAGGAGAGTGAAGGAGGGGGAAACTGAGGGAGGAGTGACCCCACCAAGGAGGGGAGGAGAGAAGCAGAGAGGGAACTGCAGAGCTAAAGATGGGGATATAAGGAGGAAGGGGGGAGGTGAGTGGAGGTGCAGTAGGAGGAGGAGGAGGACTGGGGAGGAGGAAGGAGGTGATGGGCACCATTTTGGGGTTATCAAGCAATAGGCTTTAAGTCTTGGCAGAGGAAGGGGAAGGGGAGGTATTGGACCTGTGGTAGAGGGGGGTGAGGGGTAGGGAAGGTCCAAGAGGCAGGAATAACAATGGGAAAGAGATATGGGAGAGGAAGGGTAGGGTAGAGGGGGGGGAGAGGTGGTAACAGGAGGAGAGGCAGCAGGTGAGAATGATGCAAGGAGAACAAAAGGTGCAGATGAGGGAAGTTAGGAGTAAGGCAGCAGGGTTCCTGGGGAGTGGAAAGGGATCACAGTGGAAGGGGGGTCTGGATCAGAATGATGGGAGTGGTGCTGGGGGGCTCCATACTGAAGGGGATCAGATGAAGAGGAAGGGGAGAAAGGCACAGTCGTATTTGGGTTGAGGCAATTCTGGGACTGACTATAGACAGAGCAGGCACTTCTCAAGTGCGAAAGCAGAGGGAGGATGAAACTGCACATGGTGGTGCATGTGGGAACAAATGACTTAGCCAGGGAAACAGTGGAGGTGATAAAGGGGAAGTTCAAGGACTTGGGTAGGCAGTGTGAGGAGCTGGGAGTGTTGGTAGCATTTTCTGAGGTGCTACTGGTACCATGTGCAAGTACAGGGAGAAAGAAAAGGATAGAGTAGTTCAATGGGTGGTGGAGGGATTGGTGCTAATCCAGGAAATATGGACTGGTGTCAGACTGGGGCAGGATCTGGGACAACAGTGACCTATACATAGGAGAATGGTTACATTTGCGCAAGGAGGGAAAGCATACTCAAATGGAATGTAAGGGTATATTTCAACAAGGGTGGATTTTAACTAGGAAGGGGAGTGGTGAGGGGACCATTGTTAGAAACAATGTCCAGAAAGGGGAGGATAGAGTGCTCACCCCCCAAGTTAGAGGTGAAGGCACTGAGGAAGGGGCACTGAGAGGACTGAAGTGGGGGAGAAGAATGATAAGGTTGAGGCGGCAACAAGCTGAAAGGTGGTCTCACTGAACGCTAGAACCTAAGGTACAGAATTGCAGAGTTACAGGCTCTCTTGGCAGTGGACTTGCTGGAAATAGCAGCCATCATGGAAACATGGGACACCCAGTACCAGGACTGGGATATGCTGATCCCAGGATACTGGCTATTCAGAAAGGATAGGGCCAAGGAGATTGGGGGGGTGGCGATATATGTGAGGGAGGGGATTAAGTGTATAAGGGAGTATGTGGAGGAGGGGAGGACAGAAACTCTGTGGATGCAGTTCCGGGATGCGAGGAATAGGACACAGGGTTGTTACCTAGACTGGAAACTGGCAGATCAAATTCAAAAGGTAAGCAGAAAGGGAAGCACGGTGGTGGTGGTGGATTTCAACCTACCAGGGGTGGATTGGAGCACACCTGCCGCCATGAATGTAAGAGAGGGGGTCCTATTGGAAGCTTTTCAGGACAGCTTCTTGACACATCTGGTACAGGGGCTGACATGGATGGAAAGGACTTTGGACTTTGTACTGGATAATGGGGAACCTGTAAGGAACCTAGTAGAGTGGGAACTACTTGTTGGAGTGACCACTACTCAGTGGTGTGTTACCAAGCATATGGAGACAAAGGGGCATTGGTACAAGGGTGGTTGAGTTTAGTGGGCAACTTTAGGATGATGGGGGAAATTTGAGCAAGACCAAGTGGGGACATCCAACAACACATGGATGCAGATCAAAATGGAACATATAATGGGAGGGCTGGTGGAGGCAACAGAGGCCTGTACTAGGAAAAAAAATCAAGAAGAGCGGGGCAAAGAAACCCAATTGGCTGTCACCGGAGGTGAGAGCCAAGAGGGCAGCATTTCAGAAGTATAGGAAAATGGAGAGTGAAGAAGATAAAGATGTGTACAGGGAAAAGTCTAGTGAGGTCACCAGACTGGTCATGGGGCCAAAGCATCTGTAGGGCTGAGACTGGAGGAGGGGGTCAAAAGAGGAGAAAAAGACTTCTTCCAATACATAGGTGAGACAAGGAGAAGCAAGACCAGCTTGTGAGGATTAAGAAAGATGGGGGGTGGGTGGGAAGGTGGTGGAGCAGGCAGGATACTGAACAAGTACTTCTGCTCTGTGTTCATCTGCAAGGAGAAGAGGGGCAAATACCTTATGCAAAGGGGTGGGTAAAGGGTGGGAGAGCATGACAAATGTAGGGATTACAGAGGAAGGGTGCTGGAGGGGTTGAGGGCATTAAGAGTGGACAAAGAGACTGGGCAGGGTGGCATTCACCCTAGGGTACTGAGGAAGCTGGCAGAGGTCCTTGCGGGGCTGCTGGCAAACCTGTTCAATACCTCCCTGAACACAGGATGTGTACTGCAGTATTGGAGAATGGTCCACATGGTGCCCATCCATAAAAGTTGGCCAAAGTATGAATCAGGGAACTACAGGCCAGTGAGCCTCACTTCAACCATGGGCAAACTCATGGAGACCATCCTAAAGGAGATGCTTGTGCTTCTTGGAAGTAAAGGGTATCCAGGATGACCAGCAACATGGGTTTGTCATCGGCAGATCATGCCAGACAAACCTGACAGAGTTCTATGATGGGGTGACACGGGAACCTGACAAGGGCCATGCTGTGGATGTTCTGTACTTGGACTTCAGTAAGGCCTTTGATTCAGTGCCACATGGGAGATTGGGGAGAAAGCTGGAGTATGTGGGAACAGGACCAAAAATGGTGACCTGGATCAGGAATTGGCTGAGGGGGAGACAGCAAATGGTGGTGGTAGGGGGGAAACTCTCAACACTGAAAGCAGTGATGAGTGGGGTACCACAGGGATTCATGCTGGGCCTAGTACTGTCCTGGATTTTCATTGCTGATATCTCAAATGGGATCCAGAGCAAAATCAGTCTGTTTGCAGATGATACCAAGATGGGAGCTGTGGTAGATGACAAGGGGGAAGGGGTTGCAGAAGGACCTGAATAAGCTGCAGAAGTGGACAGACATATGGCAGCTGGGGTTCAATGCCAAGAACTGCAAGGTTCTGCATTTTAGAGCCCAGAACCAGGGGAAGGATTATCACTTAAATGGGGTTCAGTTGGGTTGCTCCACAGAAGAGAAGGACCTAGGGGTGATTATATCAGGGGGCATTAGCAACTCTGTTCAATGCAGAAGGGCGGCTGCAAAAGTCAACAAACTGCTGGGGTTTATAGCTAGAGGGATCTCCTCCAGAAGTAGGGAGGTTATCATACCCTTGTATAGGTTGCTGGTCACGCCCCACCTGGAGTACTGCATGCAATACTGGTGCCTATTCCTGAAGAAGGACATCAGATTGTTGGAGGCAGTACAGCGTAGACCTGCAAAGATGATCCAGGGATTGGAGGGCAAGTCTTATGAGGAAAGACTGGGGGAGTTGAATATGTACTCTTTAGAAGAGAGGAGGGATAGGGGAGATATGATTGAGACCTTTAAGTACCTGAAGGGAATAAACAAGACTAACACAAAAAGGATTTTCCAGAGGAGAAAAGGAAGGGATATGAGAGGAAACCAACTGAGATTGGAGGGGGGTAGATTCAGGAGCAAGATGAGGAGACATTTTTGTCATGGAAAGAGTGGTGAACAAGTGGAATTCCTTGTCAAGTGAGGTAGTGGTCTGCAAGACGGTAGACAGCTTCAAGAGGGGTTGGGATACGGGAAGGGGAAGGGGTAATAAGATGGGGAGAAGGAAGGGGCACTGGCAATATAAGGTGCAAGCTGCGCACTTGAGCAGACATGATAGACCGCGAGGCCTGTTTCTGCTAGCATTTTCATATGTTCATACTGTATATTATAAATTCAAGGATAGTCTGAAAAAAACTCGATCTTATTTCAATCCATCAATTAATCAAAGTCTTTATTTAACCAGGCAATCACTATTGAGCAAGCTCATTTTTGAGGTGGACCTGGGTTTTTCAACAAGGAACAAGGGACAATATACATGGGATGCTACACACAAGAAAATAATAAAAATAAAGTGAGATACAACAATACAGTATATACAAAGTATCAGCAGGTAGCATTGACAGTAGTATATGTTTGGAAAAGAAGATATAGCTAGTTTTGGGTAGGACACAGTTTTTCAAATAAGTAAAGAAATATACATATCAGGTGCACTGAACACAAATAAAATCTAATATAAAAAATATATAGTGATACAGTATGGAGAATTTAGAGCTGAAGCCAGGGTCAAAGGAATGTGGAAGGGACAGATATGGGGAACAGAAAAAGTGGAGAGGGAAGAGTTGATTATAGATGTGATTAGTCTTTTAACAGTAGAAATTAGAGTGTAATTGGACTTATATGAGTCACTATTTAGGGTAGACAGGCACAGGACTCCTTATTATGATGTAGATATAGAGATTTAAAAGCTGCTAGGCTGATGGGGTGAGTTAATTTCAAAGTTTTTTGCAGCTTGTTTCACAGCTGAGGGAGCACAAAGCTGATGGCTGCTCTGCCAATGCGTGATTTTGGTTTGTAAACATAAAGGTGATTCTCAGGGCATACTACCCCAGAGTGCAAAAAGGTAAACAGACAGAGATATACTGGGACAGTTTATTTCAGATAGCTTTGTACGTCCAAACTGCAGCATTTTTTTGCCATCTGTAAGCAACGGATGACCATCCCACTGCCGTGTACAATGCACAGTGGTGGGTTGAGTAAGGAAGACCCGTGATAAATCTTATGGCTCTGTGATAAAGCGTATCGAGTTTGGCTAGGGAACCTGCAGGTCCCTGACTATATAGAAAATCTGCGTAATCCAGTAGGGAAAGAAAGGTAGTTTGAACCAGTTTCAGTTTAACGTCTCTTGTGAGGAGATTATTAATCCTAAAGAACAGACCAAGTCTTTGTCAAAGTTTCTTTGCCAGTTCTTCTAAGTGATCTGTGAAAGTAAGTCTATGGTCTAACCAGACCCCCAGGTACCTGAACTTTGGTACATAGTCCAACCACTCACCTAGAATGGTAGTGATCTGCAGGAGTGTCCAAGCAATTGCAGGATTTATTGCATTGTGAAGGGGCGAGAGGAACATTGTTTTGGTTGTTTTTGCATTTAAGAGCAGTTTCTGGTTTATAAGCTGATGTTGCAGCAGATTAAATTCATTTTGAAGGGCTTTACAGGCTGCAACATGGGTGGGGTTACTAGCATAGAGTACTGTATCATCTGCGAATAGGTGTATTTGTGCTTTTTTGATGGGGGCATCTATGTTGTTAATATAAATGGTGAACAGTAAGGGACCAAGGATGGAGACTTGTGGTACACCCCTCAGTAGGGGTTTTGGTGGAGAAACTTCCCCTTTGTCCTTTACTTGTTGAAGTTGACCCGAGAGGTAGTTGGAGAACCATTTAAGGGATAGGAAATCCAAACCAATGTTCCGGAGGGATGACAGAAGCAGTTTGTGATCAATGGTATCGAACACCTTGCTTAGGTCCAAGAAAACTGTGCAAAGTTTTTTTTGTCTAATTCAAGCTGCCAGTCATTTGTCACCTTAGCTAGAGCAGAGATTGCACCCTGGATAACCCATTCTATAAAGGGATTAATTAAAAACAAAAATAAAGCATACTGTCTAGCAAGACATAATAATACAGAAGAAGGCTGGGAATATTATAAGATTAATCTTAAAATAGCAAAAAGAGCTATAGCCCAGGCTAAAAAGGGAATACGAGTATACAATAGCAACTAAGGTCCAAGATAATTACAAAACCTTTTATTCATATATAAATAATAAAAAAGGGAAAAGTAAAGTCATAGGACCCTTAAAAACATATGATGGAAATATTATAACAGAAAATAAGGCTCTCATGGAGGAATATAATGTATACTTTTCATCGGTCTTTGGCAAAAGTCTTCCAACTTGGATAATAGAAAATTATACATAGAGAACAGAGCCCAAAGATAGACCCAGCTGAAGTACTTATTAGATTGCAGAAAGTTAACCAAAATAAAGCACAGGGGCCAGATGGGATTCACCCAAGGGTGATTAAGGAAATGGCAACACTATTAGTGGAGCCAGTATCTTACCTTTTTCAGGAAAGTATTAACATTGGTGAGGATCCTGAGGCATGGAGGCAAGCTGTGATTGTACCCATATACAAAAAAGGTTGTAGGCAGACCATCTCAAATTATAGACGTATTAGTCTAACCTCCATTCTTGGTAAGATTCTAGAGGGTATAATCAAGGATTGTATTATGGAACATATTGAGAGGACAGGCAGGATAGACATGACTCAGCACGGATTCACCAAGGGAAGATCATGCCAAACTAACTTATTAGAATTCTACGATAAGGTTAGCAAGGCTATGGATATGGGTAATGCAGTGGGTGTGATCTTTCTGGACTTTACAAAAGCCTTTGATAAAGTGCCCCATGGGGAGCTTGTTAAAGCACTTTATGAGCTGGAGATACCAATATGGATACAAACATGGGTGAAGGCTTGGCTTACAGACAGAATTCAGAAAGTCTGCATAAAAGGTAAATACTCTGATTATGTCGGAGTGACTAGTGGTGTCCCACAGGGCTCGGTCTTGGGACCATGTTTGTTTAATATGTATATTTCATTCATGCAGGTGCATACAGATGTGTGGCTATCTAAATTTGCAGACGACACTAGGGTTGGGAGTCCAGTAAATAACTGGGAAGAACATCTAGTCCTACAAACAGCTCTGGATAGGCTAGAGACATGTGCCTCCCAGAAACAATCTATTTTCAACATCGGAAAGTGTAATGTTATGCACTTTGGAAAGAAAAATAACAAATTCCAGTATAATTTAGGAGGATCTGTACTAAAAGTAGTGGATGAAGAGAAAGACTTGGGGTTATGGTTAATAAAGATCTTGGCTTCAGCTTACACTGTAATACTGCTATTAAAAGGTGGGTAGTATAACACACTGTATATTGAGAACACATAAAAAGTAGAGATAGGCAGGTTGTGAGTGCCTCTGTATAATGCATTGATACGCCCCACATGAGTACTATGTCCAGTTTTGGGCCCCAGATAAGAGGAGGGATGTTGCGGATGGAGGGGTACAGAGGAGACTTACAAAGAATCAAGGGATTGGATGGATTGAGTTATGAACAGAGACTGCAGGATTTGGAGCTGTATTCCCTGGAATATCATAGAATGAGAGGCGATATGTGTTTGATATATAGGCATGGACCGATACTAACTTATGGGACTTACTGGGCTTGGTTAAAGGGCTCAAATATATGACACTAGAGCACATTGTTACCAACTGGTTAAGGATAGATATAAAACAAATAGAAGGAAATACTGGTTAAGTAATAGGGTAACAGAAATTTGGAATATGCTACCAGGAGAGGTTGTGGAAAGCAGTACAATGCAGGAATTTAAAACACAGCTAGATAAATTCTTGGAAAGGAAGAATATAACAGGATATAATTAGGTGTTACTTGCGAGCTCACGGACGAATGTCTTTATGCTCAGTATTGTCTATGTAATTGTACTGTGCTGTGCTCTAAAACTGGATTGTAACAGGTTGAGCAATTTTTCTGATTCCAGGTACTTCTGAAGCTGGGAGTTCACTATTTTCTCCAGCATCTTTGACAGGATTGGAAGTAGGGAGATTGGCCTGTAGTTATTGAGGTCACTAGGACCTCCCTGACTTAAACAAAGGGACCACAAGTGCATTTTTCCAAAAGGGTGGTAGGTCACCCTGGGACAACGATAATTTGAAGAGATGAGTAATTGGGACTGTGAGGGCACGGTAGCGAACCTTTAAGAAGTACTGGTCAATGAGGTTGGCCCCAGCACTTTTCCTAGTGTCCAACTGAAGGAGAAGATCTTCGATTCTTTTAGAGAGGTAGGCTGCAGAGAGAGGGATGGACTGGGGATTGGTTTTTCTTGTGCATCCAATCCAGGTTGTTGGTGGAGGATATTTGTGGGAGAGGAGTCAAAGGGCTAGCCCTGCAGTGGGAAAATGATTATTGAGAGCGTTGAGGATAGACGGTCTGTAGGAGATGACAGTATTGTCGATCAATAATTTACTAGCTAGGGAATAACAGTGGTGTGACCTTCAATGTCTTTGATTGTCCTCCAGAATTTGGAAGCATTTCTTTAGGAGCTCCCCAGCTGAGAGCAGTAGAAATTAGCTTTGGCTTCTCTGACCATTTTGGTGCAGAGGTTCCTCGCCCTCCAGAAAGAATTCCAGTCATTTATTAAATTAGTTTTCCAGGTCACGTGATGGCAGCCTAGTGAGTGGCAGCAGTTTCATGGGAGCTCCGTTCCCCGCCCGCTAATTCAAGCTAAATACAGTACTCAGATGCTAAATTCACCTTGATGAAAAGCCAAACATTGCAACAGCAGCAGTCAGGAGCAGTAAACTGAGTCTTGGATGGAGATATATATATGAAAAAAGCACCACCAAGATGATCTCCGCCACTAACCCCGGAGAAGGAGAAGGCTACAAAACGGCCCAGACAACAAGCTCCAACCTCGTTGAAAATGGCAACAGTGCCGACCATGCTCACGGAGGAAAAATTTCTTGAAATCATGCAACCGCTTCAAGTGGCAATCTCTACCATTACAGAAGATTTACAGGAGATTAAAAATTCCATAGAATCTTTAACGCGGAGAGCTGGGGACTCGGAGGTGAGTCTGGGGTCACTGGAAAAAAGGCAAGACAAGACGGATTTGGGGTCAGCTGTAATGGGACACAGGATGAAGAAACTAGAGGAAAAGATAGAGGATTTGGAGGGGCGTAGTAGATGGAATAATTTGGTTGTTATTGGAGTTCCCGAGAAAGAAGAAGGAAATGCACCGATTTTATTTATGCAGAGGTTCTGCACTACGATAGCTGCCCCCCCCACCAAATGGAGGAGAATTTGTTATCGAGAGGGCTCATCGAGCCTTACGCCCACCCCCGGCTCCGGGTCAGTCTCCTAGACCACTAATCTGCAAATTACTGAATTATATGGACAGCAACACATCTTATTGAAAGCAAAGGAAGCTCATGAAGTAACATGGGAGGGCAAGAAAGTGTGGATCATGCAAGATCTTCCACATTCAGTGAGGCTGAGGAGGCAAGAGCTTCATCCCTTAGTGTCTAAATTAATCGCCACATCAAAGAAGTTCAGAGTGAAATACCTTGCAATTTTAATGGTGAAAAACGAGGATAAATGGGTCTCTTATGATTCCCCATTGCAAGCGCTACTAGGATTAAAGGAGCTTTTCCCGGACTTATTTAAATGAAAAAACGCAGTCTAAACTGAGCGACGACCACTTCTGGTAGAATTGTACAGAATCTCATGTATCTCTTTGAGATTGCACCTCGGTCTTAATGGGATTATAGCAGTGCTGTTAATGTTGGTGAGCTTGGAAGCATGTGACCTGTATCACTCAGTACAAACATTTAGATACATTGCATAGTTTATTTTCCACAAATACAGTATATATTTCATTGCATCTACCTGACTTTGCGGTGGGAAATGTGGATTATACAATGGATAAGAAAGGAACCTTGCCAGAATTGCACTTTGAATGGTAGTTGCCCTGCTTGTTCCTTGCTAAGTGAAGCAGTTTACCAGGTTGCCGTTATTTTTTTTTTCTCATCAAGACCAACGCGAATTGGATGTATCGCTTTTGTGCTTGGACTCAGACTTCAGTATAATCTCATTGCCAAACCAAACTACCTGGTTAAATGTGTTTAGTTTGATTCTACGAAATTCAAGCTTGTACTAATTAGAGGTTTGCGATGTTCACTCATTCCGCGTGACGTCTATGCCAGACATATGATAATTAATGGGCTGTAGTTTGCCTGTACAGTGTAAAATGTAGAACAATTATACTTTCGATATTTTGCTTATTTTTAAAATGGCACTAACGTTAGTAAGCCATCAAGGGTATAACGCTTTAGTATATAATAGTAATAGCTTTACTAACAGTAATTTTCTGGGTAGTAAATGCATACTGCTACCCACACTTTGATGCTATAGTTATTTTGACCACCTAAAACTGGTTGCACAAGTGTTACTTTTTTTTTTTTTTTTTTAAGCATATAGGGTAGATATAGGTTGTATTTGGCTGTCAGATATAATACTTGGGCTTGGTGGGGGGGGCTCTGGGGACATTGCTGTTTGACCTAGGTCTGCTTTGGTAAAATCATGTTGCATATAATGTTTGGGAGTGCAGTGTGTTGGAACTGGGGATGTTATATTACACAAGCTGTTACAATGCATAAAGATAATAGATGTAGATTAGGGGGTGTAGATGGCTTTGGATGGGGAGGGGAAGGATTACGCAGGGCTCATACTTAAGTTCTGTTGTTTTAGCTGGTGATATCATTTCGGATTTTGTATGCTTCTCAGAGGTTTGGGGTATAGAATCTGGAGGACATTCTCCAAAAGGCATGTTTACCTATTATACTCGGGTACCTTTTCAATTATTGATTAAGACATAAGTAATAACTATTGTTTTGTGAGCTGGAACGTCAAAGGTGCCAAGGACAGGGTCAAAAGACAGGTCATATTAAAGCACTTGCAGCTACTGTGAGCACAAATAGTTTTCTTGCAGGAAACACACCTTAAAAGAGAGGATGTGCTCTTTTTCAGAAAATTATGGGTTGGTCAGGTGTTCGGGGCGGGAGCGTCCACAAACAAAGGAGGGGTAGTGATTTTATTGGCCAGGAATGTACCATTTAAGCTGACTCAGGAAATATGGGACCCCGAGGGTAGATATATAATTGTACATGGATTCCTGGAATCCTGTGCGGTTCTCCTTGGTTCGATATATGGCCCAAATAGTGACTCTCCCTCATTTTTTGTAAACTTACTAAATACCGTAGTAATGAATCCACCAAAACTTACGATACTGGGTGGGGATTGGAATTTAGTTCCCCAGACGGATATCGATAGATCTGATCGAACACGCCGGGGCTTATCTCCAGTGCAAAGAGCATTGAAAGAACTTATAGGTACTGCTGCATTAATGGACATATGGAGAGTTCTTAACCCCTCCGAAAGACAATTCACTTTTTTTTCTGCAGTACACAAAACATATTCTCGAATTGATTATTTACTCATAAGCTCACATGCAATCTAAGGGTCACACATGCAGGAATCACTAGGGTTTTATCTGACCATGCACCAGTCAACATGGAGTTCTGCTTAGGGGCAGGCGCTCTCCATAAAGTGGCATTTGAATAACTATTAGGAAGAGTCAGCTTCTATGAACATATCATGGAGCATATTACCCTTTTCCTTACTTGTAACCTAGGGACGGTTGATAAGTACGATTTAGTTTGGGCAGCTCTAAAATGCTCCTTGAGAGGTGAATGTATTAAAATGTCTTCTAATAGGGCCAAGTGTCAAAGGGTTCAGCTGGATGGGCTCCTAACTAGTATTAAAAATATAGAAAGTACCCTATCCCATACCTCTCCAGCAGAGATATGGACCAGATTATATCAGATGCAGGCCCAATATGCAGGTTTACAAGTGCAGAGGGCTGAGTTATCTTTACACAGAACCAAGCTACAATATTTAGATGTTGGAGAGAAAGCAAGCAGGCAACTAGCGATGTGTATCCATCAAGTAGAGGCTTCGCAATTCATTGCTGGAATTTATTCCAGGAAAGATTGTAAAGTCTGTACTGACCCTCAACAAATGGTGGAAATGTTTGGTTCCTTTTATCAAGACCTGTACTCAGTGGCCCCGTCCTCATCACTTGCTGAATTAGATTTAAATACTTATCTTAGGTCTATGACTCTACCGAAAGTCTCAGTTGATGACGCTGCCCTTTTGGGTGCTCCAATCACTTTAGGGGAAATACAGGAGGCCATCCAGCAGTTACCCTTAGACAAGTCCCTCGGTCCAGATGGGTTACCCAGTAACTTTTACAAAACCTATCAAACTATGATAGCACCTGTACTTAGGGATCTCTTTAGCTACTGATTTAATAGGGGGATGTCAGAGTCCAGTTTTTTAGAGGCCGTGATATCCCTATTCTTAAAACCTGGGAAGGTCCCCCAAAATCTCAGTAGTTACCGACCCATTTCGTTATTAAATACTGATATAAAAATTTTGGCCAAAGTACTGGCTAACAGACTTACTAAAACTATGGATAACCTAATAGGGTACGAGCAGGTCGGATTCATGGCTGGAAGGTCATCCCAAGATCATATGAGAAAATTGTTGCATCTCATTGTGGCTGCAGAGATTCTGATGTACCTATGGTGCTGATTTCACTGGATGCTGAAAAGGCATTTGACAGAGTTTCCTGGGAGTTTCTCTTTGCCACTTTAACATCTTTTGGTTTTCCGGGAGACTTTGTCAAATGGATCAAAGTACTATATTCCAGTCCCTCGGCCAGAGCAAAATGCAATGGATTGTTGTCTTCTTCATTTAAATTAGCTCGGGGCACAAGACAGGAGTGTCCTCTATCCCCGCTACTATTCAACATATACCTAGAACCCTTACTTCTTAGAATGGCGGCTAATGCCAATATTACGGTAATTCGGGTGGGAAGCGTTAGATATGCATTCTCGGTGTACGCTGATGATGTCTTATTATATTTAGAGAACCCAAGTACCTCAATTCCCACTGTGCTAGAGGAAATCGAGGAGTATCCTAAGATATTCTATTATAAACTTAACCGGGAGAAAACGATGGTGTTCCCCCTGAATCACAAAGTTAATAAAGCGGAATTGACCCCCCTAGGCCTTACCTGGGAGACGAAGTCTATAGTTTACCTAGGAATCAAGATCTTTAGGATTTCGGTGCCATTTTGAGAAACAATATAGACAATCTCATTAAAATAATATCCAAAGACCTTGAGAGATGGCGGTTACTTCCTGTTTCATTATGGGGTAGACTAAATATAATCAAAATGAATCTATTGCCTAGAATATTGTACCAAAATGATTTGGGGCTTGAGGGACAGAACCTATGAGGAGAGGCTCGAAGAGCTAAATATGTACACATTGGAAGAGAGAAGGGACCGTGGGGACATGATAGAGGTTTTCAGGTACATGAAGAGGGTAAATAGGGGAGGAACAGTCAGGGTGCTTCGAAGGAAGGAGGAGGGGGCCACTAGAGGGCATGGGTGGAAGCTGGGGAGATTCAGGGGAGAAAGGAGGAGGTGCTACTTCACTGAGAGGGTGGTGGAGCCATGGAATGCACTGCCTAGGGGCTGGTGGAGGCAGAGACAGTGGAGGGTTCAAGAGGGTGGGACAGGTACAAGGGAAGGGTTCTGGAAGCAAAATCCAATGCTGCAAGAATATCCGGAACTGGGAAGGGAGAAGCCAGAGAAGGCGAGGGGGACAGCAAGGTCAGCACCCAGGGTGGGGGCTGACCAAACGAGCAGAAGCGAAAGACCGTTAGTCCTATTCTGCTGTCATTTTAGTATGTTAGTATGTTAGCAATATTGTACTCCTTGGGAATGTTGGGTGCGTACCTTCCCAAAATTTGGTTTTCCAGGTTGCGAGGCATGCTAAGCTCCTTCCTGTGGAACAAAAAGAAGGTTCGTATGTCTTATTTCAAATTGACAGCGTCAAAAACGAGGGAAGGCCTTGCAGCCCCCTCTTTCTTCTTATATTACATTGCACAGCATCTAGGTAAGCTATTTTATTGGCAGAAAGAGGTGGATCATACAGCATACTCTCCTTTGTGGTTACCTATTGAAAAACACCTAGCATCTCATGAAAGATGCTCGCTGTGTGCCTTACTATATGCCTCTCCATCCCATATTCCCAAGCCCATCAGAAATAATCCTATGGGCTGGTCGATGAAAGCTTCTCATCAGGCCCAAATATACCTTGCAGTTAAGTGGAGCCAGTCCTCTGATCAACCAATTGTTGATAACCCACACTTCAAAATTGGTGGTGTACCAATACCTTATGCCTTTTGGCCTTGGTTGAATCGATATAAAGTCTCAGAGATATGGAGGGGTGGAAAAGTGGTCACCCTGGTTCAATTATGTGGCTCTGCTGGTGCTGTTAGTAAGTATCCTTTAAACACCTCCAAGTCAGCAAGGCCTATCCACATTCTCCAGGCTTTCCCATTAATAGATATGGGGAAAAATATCCTGTTCACTTCTCCAGGTTGCTTCCAACCGCATAAAGTGTCAAATCTGTACAAAACTCTTCAGGATTGGGACCATAGACTACGCTCGGGAGTTTGTCTTTATTGGGTAAGGGAATTAGGCCTCCTTGAGGATGTTAATGTGTGGAAGAAACTTTGGATATCAGTGTATAAGTTTATCAAGCAAGATAGACTCAGACTAGTACACTACAATATTATGCACAATATGTACTTGACACCAGCCAGACTCTGTAGATTTGGATCCTTATGCGCACCAACATGTAACAGGTGCAAGGTGGATATAGGGTGCCTTTATCATATGTTATGGGTGTGCCCACATATTAAGACATTTTGGCAATCCATTAATAACTCTTTAGACCCTATCCTTGTCTTGAGGGAATTGTTTATGCCAGTTTGTCTAATAAATTATTTCCCAGTGGATACTCCAAAAGTAGGAAGCGCTATATGATTCCTGTCACAGCAACTGCCAAGTTAACAATAATGAGGCACTGGATGATGAAAATCCACCTCTAATATTGGAATGGTTTAGGAATGTGTTTTGGCCTTACAGTTGGAAAGACATATAGCTCTTATGCGAAATAGAGGCAAAACTTTACCTCACTGTGAGAAGCTTAGAGGCTATCCTGACAATATGGAAATCCTAATGAAAAGGGGACGCAGTATATTTGTGGATCTAATGGTAGTAATAGTGCGTAGTCTGGGGGGTGGGATGGTGGTAGGTGGGTTTGCTTTTTCTTTTTCCTTTTCTTTTTCTTTAATATAAAATATGCGCCTGATGCTCTCAGCTGTATGAGTTTACTTGATATTGTTCACCTGGTGCTGAAATATTAATAAAGCTTTGAAATAAAAAAAAAATTAGTTCTCCTAGCTGTTCTCCAGAGTACATCCCTACTCTGCAAAGCATCTTTCAAGACTTCTGTAAATCACCGACAGGATTTGCTTCTGGCACAAACTTTTACTATGGGAGCATACTTGTTGAGATCCCCTAGCACAATTTCTGAGAAAATATCATAAGCCGTAGTCAGGGACTTGGCTAGATAGAAGTCTCACCAGCGCAAGGAGTTTCTTAGCTCTGATATATACCCATGGAGATCAAAGTTGCGTATGCACCTTTTGAAGGAAAATTTTGGTGTAGTTGTGGATTTAAGAGTGGATCTTACACACACATGATGAAGCAATGACTGCTAAAATCAGAGGAAAAGATGCCAGCATGGGAGAATAAATGGGGTTTGTTAACTAAAATGATATCCAAGAGAGTACTGTTATTAGGGTTGAGCTTGTTAGGATGAGTAGATTTGTTTATTAGCTGTGACAACCCAAGGAAATCACAGAACATTTTAAGTGGGGTGGTTGCACTGGAGAGTCAGTCTAAGTTGAAGTCCCCTAGTATGATATACTCTAAAGATGCTGAACCCAAGATATTTCCGAGATGTTTTAACAACTGTAGTCCAGCTGATGGGGGACTGTAGCATCCTATTATACATAATGAGACACCGGTAGCAATTTCAATCTTTAATGACAAGCTTTCGAATTCTTCTGGGATGGAGGCTGAGTCAATTATGGAGGCATGGAATTTATCCTTGATGTAAAAAGATACCCCACCACCTCTGGTTTGCCTGTCTGCTCTGAACAAAGAGTAGGAGGGAATGTTAACTTTGTTGTTACTGGTTGCTGGTCGGAGCCGGGACTCCATAATCACCAGAATGTCTGGAGCAGTATGACATACCCAGCTCTGAACTGAAGTGATTTTTTTTTAAATAGGCTACATATATTAGCAATAATCTAAGCCCCTTGAGGCTTTGTAGCTCTGCTGGGGATTCCATGGGTGCAGAGGGCCTGGATTAAGCTCAACATTTCCTGAGCATAGTAAAAGCAATAACAAGAGTTTCCTACTGAGTCCTAGGAGAAGTGTGGGTGGTTGAGTCTTCTTTCAGTTACGTGATTTGTCTGCGGCAGTATAGGGAGTTCTGGGGCTAGTTCCCAGTTTGTCTGATGCTGCATACAATAATACCCTGACCGAGAGAGTCAATGGGAGTAGGGGGGAGTGTGCAGAAGGTGGTGTAGCCCTGTGGGTAGGCTCTAGGAGAGTTCCTGTATGCCGGTGCAGGTGAAGGACCAGCAGCGGGCTTGGGGAAGTTAGAGCACATACAAGTTCTTCTACTTGATAGGAAAAGACCTGGTTGGACAATGTAAAAAGAGAGCCATTCTCCACTCTAGGAGTTATTTTTTGATTCACGTTTGGGTCCAATACATATAAGATGAGCAATGACAAGCATAGAAGCAGGTAATATGCCCTCATTATGAGACTATCACCCAGTGGGCACTACAAGTGCTGGCAAGAGAAGGGATTCTCAATGGAGGAGAATTTCTTAATCCCTGCAGAATAGTACTATAGACAGTGGAGCCTGAAGCAGTAATCCTTAAGTACAGCTTCTTGTCAGGCTAAATAAGAAAGGAGTTCACCTGGCTGTAGAGTAGTACTAGGGGCAGAGAGGCTTTGAAGCACATTTCTTAGCTACTACTCTGGAGCAGACCAAGTACTAGAGAGATCACCTGACCTAAATCAACTGCCTTAGCAAGACAGGATATGATAGTGAGCAATAAGCAAGCATAGAATATCAAAATGGGATACCTCAGCAAGACATGATAGGATAGCGAACAATAAGCAAACCTAAAGTACCAAAATGGTATGCTTCAGCAAGACAGAATAAGATAAAGCTGCTAGCAGGCTTAGGTGCAAAAGGGGACGGGAGGAATGGCAATTGTTGACAGTAAGTAACCAATAAATGAAACATCAGATAGGAGTGGGCGAAGACTGTGTGCATTTAAAGGAGGCCTGGGGGTGGAGGTGAGATGAAAAATCGAGGGGATGTTTGCAGAGCTAAGTTAATTTACACAGGCTGAGTAGAACAGGCTAAATTAAAATATATAAATTAGCAGCCGAGTACAGGGATGCAGGCTTACATTAAGCCGCACGTCTCGGGGGCTCCAGTCTCAGGCAAGTGAGACCAGCCAGTCAGGGAGCTCTACACAGGCATGGAGTGAATAGCACTACCCTGAGAAGGCACCAAAATTGAAAAGAGCAAATTGCAAGTGATAATCCTGTTCAGCGGTCACACAGCCCAGAGAAACCGTTTTTCCAAGCGTTTTTTCAAGCGTCGTACCTTATCTATCTCTTTGGGGGGTGGGTGGATCAGGATCCTTGCACCGTAGAGGTGCTATGGCTGGTTCGTGACCGCTGCCTGTGGGGGCAAGTGGCACCTGTAAGGAAGGAGACAGCAGATTAATAGGAGCAGTTGGGGGGGTGTCTAAACAGAGACACACAACGAGAACTGAGCACCAAGTTGAAAGACAAAGTCAGAGGGCGGTCTCAGACAGAGACAAGGTGCTGGCTAACTTGTGAATCCAAAACCAGCACAAAAGAACAGAGAGATGGAGGTGGGCAGGAGGGACAGAACAGAAACAGAGGAGGACAGGGGGACAAAGGAAGATGATTAAGAATGAAAGTCTAGGGCAGGAGCCGTAGGGTCAAGACAGAGGCTACACAGATCTTACAATTCACTGAATTTTCTAACTAAATCCATAGCAGTATGCATGTAAACCCAGTACAGTCTCAAATAGGATTAAAAAATCTATTAACAAAGCCAGTACAACTTTTTTACAAACTCAGTTCAAGGCAGTGTACAGAGTGAAAGCTTAATTGGTGAAAAATTAAGGGGTAGTTTGCAGAGCTAGCACTGAATCAGTGCACATACAGCTGGAGAGAAACTGAAGTGGGGGGAATGGTAAGTTAATTTATACAGGCTGAGCAGAACAGGCTAAATTAAAATATATAAATTAGGAGCCGAGTACAGGGATGCAGGCTTACATTAAGCCACACATCTCGGGAGCTCTTGTCTCAGGCAAGTGAGACCAGCCAGTCAGGGAGCTTTACACAGGTGTGGAGCAAATAGCACTACCCAGAGAAGGTGCCTAAATTGAAAAGAGCAAATTGCAAGTGATGATCTGGTTCAGCGTCCACACAACCCAGAGAAACCGTGGCAATTTTTTCAAGCATAGTACCTTATCTATCTCTTTGGAGGGCAGGTGGATCAGGCTCCTTTCACCGTAGAGGTGCTATGGCTGGATTGAGACCGCTGCCCATGGGCGCAAGTGGCACCTTATCTATCTCTTTGGGGGGGTGGGTGGATCAGGCTCCTTGCACCATAGAGGTTCTATGACTGGATCATGACTGCTGCCTGTGGGGTCATTTTATTCTAAGGTCTGTAATATACAGTATGTGGATGGGATCTTTTGGGTTTTCCTTTTTTTTGCTGAATAAGTCACTGTAACCCCTAGATTGCGCTATCCAAGGGGCTACTACCCCTGCCTGATTTGCCACTAACAGGTTGAGGGGCCTGGATCCGATGGCGGGTGCCTCCACCCAGAGGTCAGGGTTTGCAATAGTTAAACTAACTTGCTCACAGCCCTCTGGGACACTGCAATCCCCCTTTCTTCCCACTAGTGGCCCACACAGTATATCAGAATTACCTTCACAGTATACACTTACCCCCAGGACTGGTTCAGGCACTGGGACCCTGTAAAATAAGAAGATACAGTGCAACAATCACAGTACAATACTTTAACATAGACAAATACCTCAGGCAGTATAACTTTGCTGAAACAAGCAGCTCTGATTTATTTAGGGGATATAAGAAGGACAGGGAAATCAGGTTAATTAGCTTATCACTTTACTCATCTACCTATGGCTCTGTGAACAGGCCTATCTACCAGTTACTGTCCCTGGATACCCAAGCCCTAGTGGCTAGTCCAAACCATGGCAGCTGGTAGGGTCCCTTTCACAGAGAAAAGAAAATTAGTTAAACAGTCAGCAGTACAGTAATTCCATTTGGATTCAATGTGGCAATTCAACAGGGAGGCGACCCTGAATTAGACTCCACGACCTCCAAACAAGATAGGGTCCTTCAACGTCAGCAGGGCTACTCTTGAGCTCCACCAGACTCCTCACACATTTATATGACAAACTGCAACAGGCAAAAGTCCTTTAATGGCAGCAGGATTCACTTGAGCTACACAAGCCTCCTCACACATTTATATGGTAAACAGTAACAGGCAATAGTCCTTTAATGGCAGCAGGATTCACTTGAGCTACACAAGCCTCCTCACACATTTATATGGTAAACAGTAACAGGCAAAAGTCCTTTAATGGCAGCAGGATTCACTTGAGCTACACAAGCCTCCCACACATTTATATGGTAAAGAAAGTACTATACCAGGCAGGCTGCTTCTCTATCCTGATCGCAATTACTGCACAATACCGGGAGAACACACAGCAGATCCAGTTCCTGACAGACCAGTGCACTTCAGCAATTTCTCCAGTCTTCTACAGGGTGAGCCTGGTTTCTACTCTTCAGATATCTTTGATTCTCTTCACAGGATGGATTCCAGTCCCTAACAAGCTGTTATACAAAGCTGCAGACGGAACTTCGGGGCCTTACACGCATTTCCCGACTAAAACTGCACACGAAAAAGCACAGGGCTCCTTCCCTCTTCACTGCCAGAGCTCAACTGAAACTCCAGCAGACAAAACTGGGCACTTCCTTGAGTTCCTCCCAGTTCTTGGCTGGATTGGCTGTCACTCACAATAGACTGCCCCTGTTGGTCCAAAAGGTGCAAGTCCAAACTACATCTCCCAGAGTCACTACCCATACAATCCTCTTGTGGCTGGCTCAGATTACGAGTCCAAGTTCTGATTCATCCAAGGCACCATTTTAGAGCTACCTTAACCCACACTGATTGGTCCAGTTCAGCAGTTCAAAACTAGAATGGGAACTAGGCAAACACAGTTCTGACTGCAAAGAAAGCAGGTTAGACAAACTGTATTTTCATTATTACTCTAAATGATTTCTGGCAAACAGTTACATCTTTCAGATAGGTTCCCTTTGCACTCCTAGTGACTGCAAAATGGAATGAATTGGCAGCAGCTCGAGTGGTACTCAAGCAGAGAAACACACAGTCCCCCCATACAAACTAATTATGTCTGCAAGCAGACAGCTCTTAAAGAGACAGTACCAGAGGCTCTAAAAACACTCACAGATAAATGGCTTAAAAGCCAAACACCATTCAGACTTGGAGCATTCAAGCAAGCTCCTGGAAGTCTTTTGGGAACCCCCATTTGCAGGGGGGGGTACATCACTTTTTTCTTTTAGGAATTGGGGATTATAAACCACAATGTACTATTTGGGGAGGTAGGTAATAAGACCCAAACCCAATAGTGTCTTATTCACATTCCACTACATCAAAGAAATTAACCAAGCTATTTTCATTAACTACCTGCTATTGCTAACATGTGCAAACAACTATTACAAGATGCAATGAAATATTAGAGTAAATCCACCTTTTCCCTCTTGCTCAATATTTATACAGTAAACATGCTGCTGATGCACAGGCAAGTCTGTCATGTTAGATATTATTAAGAATGTAGATAATCAAACATCTTATTGTATTTGCGAATATATTTTTTTAGTTGTTTAACCAGGTATAGCACACTAAGCTGAAAGCTTTTTTACAGGAGCGACCTGGGAGCACAAGGAGGTTAAGTGACTTGCTCAGGGTCACACAGTATGCAAGTGGAAGCTTTGGGATTCAAACCCAGGTCTGGTCTGCTGGATGTCACCAGATTTGCAGCTCAGAGTCTTAGACCACTGCGCTATACTGCCTACAGTATATGTGTATATATATATATATATATATATATATCTTGCATTTGTAGCTTTTGTAATGATGAATTGCTGAGCAATGAAAATTGAAACTGAAACTGAAAATACACAGAAACAGAGAGGGAACAGGGAGAAGCAGAGGTACAGTGGATCACCCTGGAGACAGGGAAGAAGGCTGTAATTCAAACAGGGGTGATTTAGAGGCCTCCATCATGGGGGGGAGGAGGAGGATAAGGGTTTAATGGAAGAAATCCAAGGGATGGCTAATGGGGGGGATAGTGCTGGTTGGGGACCTTAATCTTCTAGATGTGGATTGGAGCCTCCCAGCTGCAGCAACAGTTAGAAGTAGGGGAAATCTGGACAGGCCCAGTGGCACAGAGGGCTGAGGCACTATGCCCTACCTCACATCACGCCAGTGACCCAGGTTTGGGAATGACCTCGGGTCATGGGGTAGCCGGCATGGGGGGTAGGGAGGAGCAGGATTGAGCAGCTTAATGGCAGTTTTTCTCTCCTCTCCTAGGGAGGACGTGCCCCCCCCCGTAGTTCCGCTGCCACCAGGTGCAGGTATGATGGCAGTGTAAGCAGGAGGGGGTGGCAAGTAGTGGGAGGGTGCCCCAGAATGTGGCATGTGTGTGCCTCCTCACGTGCATGTGCATGTCTGAGGAGGGGCGGGGAGAAAAGCAGGGAAAAATTGGAGCATAAAAAGAAATTAAAAAAAGAAGTAGGGAAATCCTAGACTCCTTGCAGGGGACTTTCCTTAAGCAACTAGTTAATGAACCCACTCATGTGGGGATGGGGCCAATTCTGGACCTGGTATTGTCAAACAGGGACAGTGTCACTGACATCACAGAGAGGAGCTACATGGGGACAAGTGATCATTGTATGGTGTGGTTGAATATAAAAACTGAGCCTGAGTCAAGCCACACTAAAACAAGTGTCCTGGAATTCAGGAGGGCCGATTTAAAGAAACTGGGAGAGCGCCTTGAGGAAGCCCTAGCAGAGATAGTGAAAATAGATGAGGTAGAGGAACAGTTGACTAAATAAGGAAGGCCATTGAGAAGGTAACAAACCTCTGTGTCAGACAGATTAAAAAGAGCAAGAGAAAGTAGCAGAGAAAGTAAGGGCAAAGAAGCAAGCATTCAAATGGTACAAGTCAACACAGAAGGAAGAGGATACGGAGGGTTATCAGGGGAAACAAAGGAAGGCAGGGAAAGCAGTTAGGAGTGCAAAGGTACAAGCAGACGAGAACATTGCCAAGTCAGTAAAATATGAGGCTAAAACATTCTTTAGGTACAGAAGGGAAAAGAAGAACAAGGCAGGGATAGTAAGACTAAAAGGGGAAGATGGTGAAAATGTGGAAGATAACCAGAAGAAAGCAGACATATTGAACAAGTACTTTTGTTTAGCATTCACAAAGGAAGGGGTAGGTGACAGGCCAAAGTTAGGGGAAAAGGGCATTAAAGACGGGAGGTAGACGCTAGCCCATTTACGGAGGAAAGTGTCCTCAGGGAACTAGCAAAACTAAAAGTAGATAATTCAGTGGGGCCAGATGATGTGCACACCAGGATACTGAAGGAACTAAAAGAGGAGCTGGCTGCACCTCTGATGGCCCTGTTCAATTTATCACTAGAAACAGGGGATGTTCTAGGGACTGGAGGAGGGCGGATGTGGTCCCACTTCAAAAAAGTGGAAATAGGAAGGAGGCAGAAAACTACAAACTTCAGTGGTAGGCAAAGTTATGGAAGCACTACTTAAAGAAATGATTGGGGAATACCTTATGACCAGTGAATTACAGGATCTGAGACAGCATGAGTTAACGTGGGGAGAGGGATCATGCCTAATTAACCTAATCAAATTCTTTGACTGGGTGACCAGGGAAAAGGTTCAGACAGGAGTGGTGGATGTGGCCTACTTGGATTTCAGTAAGGCCTTCGACACCATGCCACACAGAAGACTGATAAACAAGCTGGGCAGCCAGGGGGTGGGTTCAAAGCTAATAAACTGGGTGTGAATTTGGCTAAGTGATAGAAGTCAGAGGGTGGTGGTAAATGGGGTTCACTTGGAAGAGTGTACCGTAACCAGCGTGGTGTCATAAGGGTTGGTACTGGGATCGGTCATCTTCATTGTCTTTATCAGTGACATTGTAGAGGGGCTGGAAGAGAAACTGTGTCTGTTCAGAGATGACACACAGAAATATGCAACAAAGCAGACACACCAGGAGGGGTGGAAAAATGAGGGAAGATCTGAAAAAGCTGGAAAACTGGTCAAGGATTTGGCAGCTTGGGTTCAACGCCAAAAAGTGCAAAATGATGCACATGGGGCACAGAAACCCAAAGGCAACGTATAATTGGGGGGGGGGAAGAAGTGGTAACAACCACAAAACAGGAAAGGGAGCTTGGTATTATCATATTGGATGATGAGAAGGTAGCAGAGCAGTGTGGCAAGGCAGTGGGAAAGGCTGCTAAAATACTGGGCGCATGGGTGGGGGTATCACCAGCAGAAAGAAGGAGGTAGTGTTATCCCTATAAAGATCAATGGTGAGACCCCACCTGGAGTACTGTGTCCAGTTCAGGAGGCCCCATCTCTGAAAAGACATAGATCGGGTGGAGGCATTGCAGAGAAGGGCAACCAAAATGATGCATCAGCTACCACAAAAGCCCTACAAGGAAAGACTCAGGAATTGCATATATACTCTCTGGAGGAAAGGAGGGAAAGTGAAGACATGATAGAAATGTTAAAATACTTCAAGGGTATTAATAAGGTTCAGGAGGGTGGCATTTTGTATAGAAAGAGATGCTCCTGGACAAGAGAGAATGATATGAAGCTGGAAGGAGGAGACTTAGAGGGGATGTGAGGAAATACTTCTTCACAGAGAGAGTGGTGTACATCTGAAACTGCCTTACAGCAGAGGTGGTGGGTATGGAAATGGCAGCAGGATTCAAGCATGCATGGGATGGACACAGGGGAACCTTAGTAACAGCTGTGGGGGGAGGCAGAGATTGAAAAGGGTCTACGGCAGCACAATAGGTAGAGTCTTTAGGGCAGACAGGTGGGCCAAGAGGTAATTTTCTGCTGACAGCTTCTATGTTTGCATATTTCTATGACAAACTGGTATTTCCTGTTATACATGGGGATGGTGACACCTGTTTTCATTAGTATACAGGGGGCAATAGTATTTATGTTTATACTTGGGGAAGCTGACACCTGTTTTCATCACTCTATAGAAGGACACATATATTTACTAGTAAACAGTATGTAGGAGATGGTGATACCTGTTTCTATTACTCTATATGAGACTTATTTACTGCTATATAGTATATGGAAGAGGGTGATACTTTTTTAATTGCTCTACAGGGGCCACAATATTTATTGTTATACATAGCATCTGTGAATGAGTTCATTCAAGGAATTGTGCCTGTGTAGTACAGTATGGTGTGCAAGCCCATTCATCCACACTGTGGACCAATTGGCTTACAGATCATACTGTAAGCTGTCATTCAGCGAGCCGCTGGGCAGTATGTGGGTGGAGTGCAGCCACCCACCAATGACAGGGGGTGGAGCTGGGTGGCAGGGGTCATCTGTGGGTGGAGGGAAGGGGGGTACCACTGGCCTACCGGGGAATATATTTATGCTGGATGCCCATGATCGGGCAAAATGGGAGGGAAGGGGATACCACTAGCCCACCAGGATATTGGTTTAACAATTGCCCATGATCTGGCATATGGAGGGAGGGGAATACCACTAGACCACCAGGAATATTGGTTTAACAATTGCCCGTGATCAGGCATACAGAGGGAGGGGGGTTACCACTGGACTGCCAGGGATATTACCGTTACATTTGTCTGCAATCTGGTTTACAGCAGGGAGTGGGGTTACCACTGGACCACCAGGGATATTACCTTTACATTTGCCTGCGCTCAGGTTTATGGAAGGGAGAGGGATTACCACTAGACCACCAGGGACTTGGAGCAGCAACACAGGGTGCCAGGTACATTTCGCCGGGCTGCCTTGCACAACGCATGCAAATGGGGCCATAATGACATGCAAATGGCACCATTTGTGCCTTGCATATACTATGGCCCATTTGCATGCCCTGTTCTGAATATCACGGGTGCTGCACCCGGCGCAACTACATTTGTGCTGGTGCATCCCCGGTGCTTCCTATCAGGGGCTTACACTGGTGCATTGCCACTGTGCTGTGTGCATTCTGAGCCATATTCAATGGTGCTGCACCATGGTGCACCACCTTTAATATTACCAGGTTCTGGCCTCGGCGCATCCCAGATGCACTGCACCCATGCCTGCGCCTTTGCCAGGCGCAGTCTGAATATTCGGACCATAGTATAATGAACTGTTAAATTTTCTGCCCATTACCTGTAGTGTGTGAGTGTGTGTGCATGCCATCAAGTCAGACACATTTTATTGTGTCACACAGTAATCGCCGCACTCTGAACCAGTTATCCATCTGCGGTATTTTTTACTGCTTCCTTCTATCTAGTTAGTGGACTGCTACTGCAGTACCCTCCTCCTCCAACCCGCAAAAGATATAATTTATTTTAACAGTTTTGGATCTGTGTGACCACTGGTTAAGGTGTTTTTGTGCCTGTGCAGTTGCATCTCTTTATAGTGTGTAAGCTTCATCTGAGCGTTTGCCTCTGTTTAGGGCCCACTCTGCATCTGTAAGCCACTTTTGTTTTTTGGCTTCCCATCCACCCCAAAGTTCAGAAATTTCAATGTGCTGCAAATTTTCTATGTATTCCAAATAAATGCCTGCAAAGAGACATGCATGCAAAGATGTTTCTGGCCATGGCACTGCTGCCAGTGGCAAGAGTGGCCATGGGCATATTAGTATGCAGCTGAAGTGCATAGTTGATGCAAGTAAAGGGATTTCTTTGACTATGTTTCTCACAGCACAATCAGTAGCTTCAATCATGGTTGGGGATGTTGTTGTCCCTGCTGGTGGTAGTGAAGTTGCTGACGGCATGAGTATTGCCCCAAGTTCAACCCGTGACAACAAGTTACCGTAACCATTTCCAAAATATTGTGGAGTCTAAAGCCAAGACCATGAGTCAGAGTATAGTAAATGTCACACTCCATGATGTCCTCATCCCCATCCCCACCCCCACATTGGTTGAACATGATTGTGATGCTGATGATGACTCGTTGCAATCTCATGTTTCCAGGGCTGTTGATAAGGTCAAGCCTGTGCCATCCAACCCATCAAATGCTGGAGAAAAAATATTGCATGATCATAATAATGCTGTGGTTGGTACATGTTCACCACAGGACAGCATACAAGCTGAAATTGTTGATGTGGATGAGGAATATGATGTTGAATTCAATGACTCCAGTTGGGAACTGGAGAAAAAGAAATTAAAGGTGGCTGTGTGTAAACAGTCTCAGTGTATCAGTGTTAAATCACCCCCTCATCAAAGTTGTGATGTGGCAGTTTCCGTTGATGATGATGACCCAGTAATTGTCATCAAAGATAGTGATAGGCAGGTAGAACCCAGGTGTGGCCAGCAACAGAAATCATGTAGTACACACCCCATGTCATTGTCTAAAAAACTGGAGTCCAATATGCAGTATCAGGGACCTGTGGAAACTACAAGTAGGGGATCAATGTCCCTCTTTTGGGATTTTTTTGTACAAGATCTAAGTAATGAAGCAGTGGCAATCTGCCAGGTTTGCCAAGCATGTGTCAGACATGGCAAAAAGGGTAGTAATTTGGGCACAGGGGGCCAGCATACACATTTGAAGAACAGGCACATGGCACTGTGGACTCAGCACCAGAGGGGAGCTAAAGCCATAGTGAGGCATTCACCCTCATTCACCTTATTAAGCATAGTGTCTCCTTCCATGACTGTCAGTAGCCCAAGTAGCCATGCCTGTAGTAGTGGTGAAATAACAGCTGAGGATTACTACTGGCATGAGGAGGAGGATGATGATTTTGAATTATTGTCGAGTGGTTGTTAGAGTAGCAGCAGTTGTGGTGGTCTATGCAGCAGTATTTGTAGTCCAACATCAACCCCTGTGCTTAAAACAGGGAAAATAACATCATTTGTGGACTGTTCAGTGTCACCTGTGCACCCCTCTTCTTCATACAGCAAAAGCACCACACCATGGCCATTTGCAGAGCAGAGCTATTTGGCACACCATGTGCAAAACAGGTAATAACTCAGCCCACACTACAGAGTCTTTTTTCCCAGAACACGAAATACTCAATCATGCAGTGTCACATGAACTGAATGCTGCTGTAGTGGAAATGCTGGCAATTGATCTTCTACTTTTGTCCTTTGTGGAGAATTCTGGATTCCAGTGTTTTGCGGCACATGCCTGTCCCAAATGGAAAGTCCCATCCAGGACATACTTTTCCACCCGTGCTATTCTGGAGTTATACCAGACTGTGGCAGAGTCTGTAAGACATGCCCTTCAACATACCTCCTCACCATTCATTCACTAAAGTATGGATATGTGGACAAGTGGCAAAATGGCAGGCAGTTTATATTTGTGTATTACTGCACATTGGGTGCAGGTACCAGAGATTGTCTGTGCTGGCAGTATTGGAAATCGGTGTAGTAAGGCAGACTGTCATGGTAGCAACCTTCTGGGAATTTGACAGCATGTAACACTTCCTATGCACTGTATGGCCAGTCCCCACACAGTTGAAAACATGCTTGACTTGCTACTGACTGAAACTCATGAGTGACTGAACTCCCTGTCCCTGAAAGCTGGCTTTATAGCCAGTGACAATGGTGCAAATGTGGTGAAATGTATCATCAATGATGGCTTTGTTCAGGTTCCATGCATGACCCACTGTTTGGATCTTGTGATCCAGGAGTTTCTGCAGCACCCTGACATCAAGGAAATATTGACAGTTGCATGCTGCATCTTTGCACACTTTTCATGCTCTGGAAAGGCCTGTGACAAACTTAGTCAGCTGCAGATTCAAAACAGCCTCTCTCAGCACCACCTCAAGCTGGAAGTTGTCATATGCTGGAACTCAACTCCTTACATGGCAGAGAGGTTGTATGAACAGTACAAAGCCAACTAAGAATACCTAGTCATGAACACAAGCCATGACACTTCCAGGACCACTATGTCTATCACAACAGAACAGTGGCGCCTCATGGACTCGGTGATATCAATTTGTAGGCCATTCGAACATGCCACACAGGCAGTGAGTGATGACACTGCCTCCATAAGCCAAGCCATTCCACTGCTGCAGGTGCTGAGGCAGACTTTGTTGAATCTGTAGCATACCTTTGATGTGCCCGGAGATTGTTCAAGCAGTGCGTTACTTAAACACAAGCTGACAGTATTTGACCCCAATCACCACATCACAAGTATTGTGCAAAGTGCCAAATTTGGAATAGCAACAATGCTGAACCCACAATACAAATGTGGAATTGCATTCTTACTGGGAGGATGGCCTGAACAGGTTAAAAATCTCAGTGGACAAGTGATATATCTGGTTCATGGGGCACAGAAGTCACATGCCAAGTTTAGCAAACCACAGAATAACAAGGCTGAAGGTCAGCGTGGACTAGTACAGTAAGCACATCCAGTAAGGCGGCTGCAGGTCCAGGTGGGATGTCAGCAAAACTGGTTGCCATTGAACTCACTCCGGGGTGCCTAGTCCCAAGTGAGAATCTGTGACATCGATGAATCCAATGAACAGGAGGATAGAAACATAGAAACATAGAATTTGACGGCAAATAAGGACCGCTTGGCCCACCCAGTCTGCCCATTTCCCTACCTACTGGATAAGCTGCAGATCCTAGTTAACCAGCAGCCTACTTCTTCCTACCCCAACCCCCCCAGAACTGCCTTATGACTATCCCATGCATGCTTGAATTCCACCACTGATTTTGACTCCACAACCTTCTCCGGAAGGCCGCTCCATGCATCCACAACCCTCTCTGTGAAAAATACTTAAATTACCTCTGAGCTGCCCTCCATCTTCAAATTGTGCCCTCTTGTTCTTGCACACTCTTTTTGAAAGATGCTACCCTCTTGGACTTTGTTGATTCCTTGAGGTACTTGAAAGTTTCTATCATGTCCCCCTCTCCTCCTTTCCTCGAGGCTATACATATTAGCTCCTTAAGTCTCTCTTCATATATGTCTTCCGGTGCAGACCCTCACCATTTTAGTTGCCTCCTCTGGACAGCTTCCATCCTGTCTATGTCTTTGATGAGATTGGGTCTCCAGAACTGCACACAGTACTCCAGATGTGGTCTCACCAGCTGTCTGTACAGAGGATAATAACTTCCTGTTTTCTACTGGTGATGCCTCCCTATGCATCCCAGTATCCCCCAGCCCTCCTTGCTGCCCTCTCACATTGCTTGCCCATCTTTAGGTCATCTGATATGACTACCCCAGGTCCCTCTCCATTTTTGTTGTTTTAGTATCTCACCCCATTGTGTACTCTTCCCTGGTTTTGTTTCCCAGGTGCATTACCTGCACTTCTTAGCATTGAATCTAGCTGCCATACATTTGACCATTCCTGTAACCTTGCCAAGTCACTTCTCATCCTTTCCACCCCACCCTGTGCATCAACTCTGTTGCAGATCTTAGTGTCATCTGCAAAGACATACTTTTCCTTCCAGTCCTTCTGCAATGTCATTATAAAGACATTGAAGAGGACCAGTCCTAATACTGAACCTCGTGTACCCCACTAGTAACCCTCCTTTCTTCTGAGTGGACTCCATTTACTATTACTCTCTGTGTCCTATTCTCCAGCCAATTCTTTACCCAGGCTGTCATCTTGGGACCCACTCCCAGGCTGGCTAACTTGTATAGTAATCTTTGTGTGGGACTGTGTCAAATGCCTTGCTAAGTCTAGGTAGGCCATGTCCACAGCCCTCCCTGATCTACTACTTTGGTCACCCAGTCAAAGAAATCTATCAGATTCTGTCTGGCATGACCTTCCCACTGTGAATCCATGCTTCCTAGGGTCCTGCAGCCCTCTGGCCTCTAGATACTTGACAATTCTTTCCTTCAGAAGTGATTCCATCATTTTCCCTATCACTGAGGTTAAACTAACAGGTCTATAGTTTCCTGCTTCTGCCTTGCTCCCACTTTTGTGAAGGGAATCACATCTGCCCTCCTCCAGTCCTCGGTACCACCCCATCCTCCCATGATTTGTTAAAAGGGTAGTCAGTGGTGTCACTAGTTCTACCCTTAGTTCTTTTAAATTCTGGGATGAATCCCATCAGGCCCCATTGCTTTGTCCACCTTCAGTTTTAAGAGTTCTTTCAGAACCCTTTCTTCTGTAAATGGGCCGTATCAACTTCTGTATCCAGTGTGTTACTACTGTTTGTTTTATGTACCTTCCTCTTCCTTTGTAAATACTGAGCAAAAATATTTGTTTAGTATCTCTGCCTTTCACAGTCTCCTCTGCCCACCCTTCCTCCCTTTATTAAGCCTCACTATCCCTCCCTTGGTCTTCCTTCGCTCCCTGATGTACCTATAAAAGGTTTTATCCCCCTTCTTAACTGAGTTGGCTATCTTTTCCTCGGTTTGTGCCTTTGCTGTTCTGACTGCCTTCCCAGCCTCCTTTTGCTTTAACTGATACAGTTCTCTGTCCTGCTCCTTCTGCGATTCCTTGTACTTCCTGAATGCTTTCTTTTTCTCTTGAACCTTCACTGCCACTTCCTTTGAGAACCATAGTGGTTTCTTACATCGTCTTGTTTTGTTTATTTGCTTCACACAAAGGCTCGTTACCTCTGTGATGGCAGTTTTTAATATTCCCCATTGTTCTTTCACCCCTCCTTCCTGCCCATTTGCTAGTGCATTCCTTAGGCATGAGTCAACAACAGGACTGTGTGCAGCCCAGATAGTGGTTGACTCACATTTGGCTGAAAACAGGCATCTGTCAGTAATTGAGGATCCTCTGCTGTACTGGCATTGAAAGGTGAGTGAATGGCCGGAGATGACTTCAGTGGCACTGAAGTACCTGACCAGCCCACCTTCCGGTGTAAATGTGGAGAGGGTATTCAGTTCTGCAGTGGCAATAGTCCATGACTGTCTTACCAACCTCTCACTGAAAAATGTCAGAATGCTGACATTCATAAAAATGAATGAAGGTAGATGGCCTGGTGGCGCAGAGGGCTGAGGTGCTGGACACCTTACCTCACATCATGCTGGCAATCTGTGTTTGGGAACAACCTCGTGTCATTGGACAGCTGTCATGGGGGAGGGATGGAGCAGGACTGAGCAGCTGAAAGGCAGCTCTCCTCTCCTGTGGAGGTGGTCTGACTCCGTAGTTCTTCTCCCATCGGATGGAGGTCCGATGGGTAGAGTAGTCTGGAGTGGGATGGTGGCAATGCCAGGGGTGCAGTGGAAGGGGCTGGCTGGCACCCAGAGTGCATGTGTGCCTCCACACGCATTCGTGGCCATGAGTGACAGGATCCCAGGTCATGGAGAAAATGGGGGGAAAAACGGAAAAAATGTAGATTAAAAAAAAATGAATGAAGGTCACATACCAACTCGAACTACCACATCTGTGTTCATACCCCATCACCATGATGGTTGTGCTGATGATGTGGGAGAAGCAGACCATCCTGGTAGCAGCATCAAATGATATGCCGACTGGAGGTCAACACTGTGACCACAAAGACCAGCACAGTGACAGATTGTACCCGAAATCATTGGGTCACTGTGCTGATCCCTGCAGACACCAACAGTGCATCTCCCAGTGTTGCGCCCCTTCCCCAGTACAACTCCTACTCGGAGTTATATATCTAGAGACCAGGGTGTGTGTAGAACCCCCAACATGGGGGAGTTCAGGGGTGCAGCCCCCCCTAAAGAAAACACACTGGCATCCCCGACAGTTCAATGCAGATGCTCGGCAGTGTGTCTGTTGCTGTCGGGGATGTCGGCATCAGTGCTGTCACAGCACTATAGTAAAATTGCATCAAATGGCTTACCATTGAGGTTGACGATGCAATCATGGGCAAAGAATTCACTAGTGGGCACAATTCTGATCTTGATAACTGTGAGGGCAGCTTTCTGTTTGATGAGGATGAGGTGGATGCTGCTGGTATTTAAGTTAACGGGTTGAATGGCTGTCACATTTTATTAATGGTACATTTTTTGTTTTTCATAAAATAAAACCAGTGCTCTTGACTCAGTCTCATTCCATAATTCAGATTTGCACAAATATTGACCCGTCATAATCATTCTAGTTTACCTTCTGCTTGGTATATTTTCTGATTACACTTATAGAGCAGGTACCCACTGTCAGGTACCCAGCCCCCCTCACACTTATATAATAGCCAACCTGCTCCACTATGGAGGGGTATTAAACATTCCATGTGCATCCCTCCAGTTAAAAAGTTATAGCACCCCGAATGTGCACCCGCATAAAAACAGAGCCTTTCTTGACACACCCCAGTGAGGGACCACCAGCACTCTTTTGTGATGTCGGAAAATGAAGGCTGTGTGTGTGCTCCATAGACCTGTATTGGCATGATTTTTCAATGATTTTTAGTACTATTTAGAGTTGCCACTTGGAAAAATGAAAGCAACCACTCCGGTAAACAGGGACTGTTACTCCAGCGGCTGCTTTGATTTTTCTACATGTCACCACTAAGCAGTACTAAAAGCCATAGAAATATTGCATATATACAGGTTAATGAAATGCACACTCAGTATTCATTTTCTGACATCGCAAAAGGGGTCTGGGGGTACTTGCCTGGAGGCATGTCAGACAGCTCTGTTTTTATGGGTGTGCAACTTCAGGGTGCTATAACTTTTTGACTGGAGGGAAGCGCATGGAATTTTTAATTCTCCTCAACAGTGGAGCAGGTTCACTATTATATATGTTTTTTGGGGGTAGGGTACCTGCTCTTTTACAGAATGTGTGCTGTCATTAGCAAACACAGTCAGCCTCTTAAACATAGCTGTCCATTTGTTGTAGCCAAAATAATCCTGTTGATTAAACAGAATTACCATACAGAGCCCCTGCACCACATGTAGGGATGTAGTGTCAGTGGCTTATTAGGTAGCATACTCGCCTCTGAGGCTGGGAGATCAGAGGGCTGTGGGTTCAGTTCCCACATCTGGCACTGGGGTTAATATCCCAGTACTGACGCTGTAATGCAGCATGAGAGGGGTGCTGCATTTCTGAGGTGCCGTCTTTCGGATGAGACGTTAAACTGAGGTCCCATCTGCCTCAACTGGTGGTAGTTCAGGTGAATGTTAAAGATCTCATGGCACTTATCGAAAAGAGTAGGGGAATTTTGTTTTTATTAAGTATTGCACAACATCACTTCAACAAACAGAAATCAAAACAAAAATAAATAAACAACAAATAATGTCACCGGAACATCTGAATCAGTGATCCAAGATAGATTATGCCATACATTTCGAATATATTGATCTGTTTGGAAAGCCTTTTCTTTATAAAATAAACATCGCATTTCTCTACAAACATTCCCCACAATATCATCATATGTCAAAAGCTTTTGTTGCAAAGTAAAAACACAACGAGCATTCCAAATATACCATTTAAGAATAGAGAAAACAAGACAGATAAAGTACTAGAATCCCAAGAGGACCACTCTCTGCCATAAGCACCATAAATCAAAGAGTCATAAGAAAGACTTTGAAAATGTACCATATGCCAACAAGAGGCCACATAGGACCAAAAGGAGTTAATGAAAGAACACGTAAAAAACAGATGAGACATTGTTTCGTATTGTTGCACACATTGAGTCCTACTACAAAATCTGTCTTCTAATGCCTTATGTTTATGATTTGATTTAACATTCAACTTTTCGTGGCAACAAAGCCACAAAACATCCCAAAATTTGTAAGGTACTCTCGTATTACGAAACAATCACATCACATCAGGTGTCAGATACGTTGGGCATAAAGGGAAGGTGATGGGGTCCTTAAAATGTTTATCCTGTACCATTGAATATAGCAGTTTCTTAGAGAAATGTAAAACAAGGTTGGATGTAATACCCCACCATTTAAGATGCACAAAAACAAATCTATAATAATCAGACGAAAAAGAAACATTTAAAAATCTTCAGAGAATCAGATCCCCAACCACCATACCACACCCGAATATGGGATTGAAACAGCGGTGACCAACTAGTAATCCACCCACTACAAACTGGAAAGAGATTAGCAAACAAATATTGAATAAACAAAAATAGAACAGGATTAACCATATTCAAACCCCCATCTACCACCTTTAGATACAACACATTACGTTTCATGGGATTTAATCTACTGCAGCACAGTGCTCGAAAAAATCAACCATAAAGTGCAGCATCCCATTCCTTAGGAGGGAGAAAAATCACACTCATATACAAAAATAGAGGCAACAAGTAAGTCCGAATCATATAAACCCATTTGAGCTTACCCATAGTACACCTATTCCAACTATCCACTAAAGTTTTGTCCCGTGCTAATGTTAAATCCCAATTAACTAAATCCTGTCTACCGGTGTCAAAAACAAGTCCTAAAACAGAAATAGGACCATGTGTAACTGGGATACCAGCTATGTGAGAGGTAGAAACATCAAACCCTAAACATCGGAGAACACACTTTTCTCTATTCAGGTGAATGCCAGAGGTAGTACCATAAAACTCACAGAACTCCAAAGCCCTAATCAAATCTGCCTCAGATTTCAAGAATAAACAAATATCATCCACATATGCGGCAGCAATCCAAGAAGCATAGTAGCCTGAAAGCTGGACGGGAGTAAAAAAGCGAACATCATTCAATAACCGAAGCAACGGGTCAATGCAAAAAACAAATAATAAAGGGCTAAGGGACATCCCTGATGTACCCCCCGTTTCACCGGAACCAAAGGTCCTAAAAAGCCATTAACTAGAGGTTTAACGAAAAGACAATTATAAATAGCCCGTAACCAAGAAATAAACAAAACCGGAATACCATATCTGTAGAGAATTTGCCATAGAAATTCAAATTCCACCGAATCAAAAGCTTTCCACTGATCCAAAGACACCACTAATCCCAAGTAGAAGAAAAAGAACCAGATTCAAAAATTTCCCATAAAACAATCAGTTGGTCTGAAATTATCCTGCCAGGAACAGCACAAGATTGTGTACATGAAATAATACATGCAGCAGCCCTCGATAATCGTAATGCCAGGATTTTCATTAGAATATTGAAGTCCACATTCAACAAGCAAATCGGTCTCCAATTATCCAAGTTTTCCTTATCCCCCTTCTTATACAACAGGGTAACAACCCCTAAAGTTGTATGAATGGGGAAACAACACTCCTGCAACATAAAAGTAAAAACTTGTGCCAATTCATGAGAAATATAAGGAGTCAGGAGAGCATACAATTCAGATGGGAGGCCATCAAGACCTGGGACCTTCCATTTAGGCAATGCGGCTACAGCTGCCTGAACCTCCAAGAGGGAAACAATAGAAGTAAGGGCAGTGAGCACAGAATCAGGGAGGGTAGGAACATTCAAAAAAGCCAACCAATGTGAAAATGCAGCAGAATTATCACCTTGCATATCAAATTGTCTTCCTAAATAGTTAGACACCACTGACATGATATCAGATTGTTTCGTAACAGTCACCATATCAGGATCCCAGACAGCAAGCATGGTCTTACGCTGAATGCGGGAAGAACAGCTCAAAAAAGGACATACATCCACAAAAGACCCTTGATTCCCAAACTGTTGTTGCATAGTCAAAGAGGCCAAATGTTTCACATGGAAGTCATTCATGCGTTGTTTAATAGAATGAATTTGATCACCATAATCATGCGTAGTAGTATACGCCAAACTCATCAAATGTTGTAACTGCTGTCTGAGCGTTTGATATGTGACCTTCTCCAAATTTGACAAATATATATTCTCACTTAATAAAAACAATCATAAGCCAGATTTCAAACTTTCCCACCAAAGAAAAGGATTCTCAAATAAACAAAATAAAGTTTTCTTACCTTCTATAAAATACACAAATTTTTGGGACAGAGAGCCCCTAGAGAGCAATAATGTATTAAATTTCCAAAGACCGGGGCCAGAAGGAGAATCCCACTCCCCTACCACTATTGAAAGGGCATTATGATCAGAGTAGGCCACAGAGTCAGCTCAGGCATTAAGTACCGGAACCCGGTTACTAAGAAAAAAAGAAATCAATACGAGTGGCATGTTTACCCCGCTGAAAATTAGGGAATCCCTGAGAATGAAAAGAGTGATACACATCTTTCAAATGAGCTAATCTAACCTTAGCCTGTAGGGACGACAAATCACAGAATATCTTTGTAGTAGAGGTACCACCACCACGATCTTGCAGTGTAAGACCACAATTGAAGTCCCCTCCCCAAAGCACGGATTGTGCCAAAAAAAGAAAGGGCCAAATCTGAAAGAAAAAATCCACCTTGTCCGCCTTCTGTTGATAGGCATAAATATTAATAAGATGAAAATAAGTATCACGGAGTTTACCATCCAATATAAGGACTTGTCCTGGTACTAAATCAATCAGCTTTATGAGCTTAAAAGGAAGTGTAAACAAAATACCCACACCCGTGCATGCACCCTGACCAATGGACCAGTATGAAGGACCCTTATACCAGCCACATTTAGCATGTCAGACCTCTGGGGTAGTATGTAACCTCGTATCCTGTAAAAAAATTACATCTGCAGGGATGGACATTAGGTGAGAAAACACACCACCATGCTTTTTTGAATTTTTAATGCTATTAACATTAATCGTTAAAAATGTAAGTAGGGCAAAAGGAGGCATATGAAGAAAAAATTAAGGGAGTTTAAATAATTTAGTCCTACCAGAGGCTTGTGTCTTTCATCCTTTAGAGGGAAGCTTGCCTTTCCGAGGACTTACAACCTGTTCACTCACTATACTCGCATCAGAATCAGAATCAGGATCAGCATGCAGTGAACTTTCCGAAGAGACTTCGGAGGTTCTTTCAGCAAACTCAGTATCCAAAAGAAGAGGTTGAAAATGATTAGATGTTTGAATTTCTGAAATTTTATGAACTTTAGGGGCCGTTTTTCTCCAGCTTCTGTGGCGCATTATCAGTTATTCAGGATCCACAGCCAGGGTCGAAGGAGAAGGTGGAGGGGGCATATCAAGAGGGGAAACAACCAGCCCAGGCCTACATTCTAGCAAAGGAGGATCCAAAACTACAGGAGGGGTATTTATAGGGTCTGTCACCATTGGAACCTCCAGAGGTTTCTGAACTACTGAAGGAGGATCAGAACAAAATTCAGGGATAGGGGGCACCATAGACAGGGAAGGAGAAAGTCGAGGGTCCACTGGTAAGGGATCAGTCTCCAGCCGGACATGCGTCCGTTGGGCAATTGCAACCAGTAGTCTCTGCTCTTCCAAATCCCCTGAACCGGATTTAGAAGAAGCAGCCTGAGAACATTCACCATAGGTATGACCTAACAGACCACATAAATTACAGCAGACAGGTTCAGTACAATGTTGGGACACATGACCCAGTTTACCACATAGGGAGCAATGGATTTTATCACAAACCCCACTAAGGTGTCCCAAAGCACCACATTTATAACATGATTTAGGCTGTCCTGGATAAAATAAAACACCACGGTCACCCCCCAAAAAAATGAATTGAGCAAATGCTGTAGAGAACCATTCAATTCTCTCAGAATGACCCTAAACTTCCAGCCCCCGTCCATATACCCTCACTATCAAAAATAGCCTCAGGAGACCCCAACACAGTACAGCGCTGCTGTAGCCAAAAAAGCAAGTCAGTCACACTGACACCCTCATTACTAAAAAGAACCATAATGGAGTTCTGGGCGGGCATGGTCAGAGGAATGGCTTCAAAAGGGGCCCACAGTGGGGTATTTTTAACCTTCCCATACCTATTCCAAAATGTCTCCAACCCTGCAGCCAATTTGAAGCTAACATCATATGAGCGTTCTCCAGGCATATGAATAAGAACATGTAATTCAGTGGCCAAGAAATGTAAGCTTTGTTTCAGTAAAGTTTTCCTCACATATTCCCTATCAGGAAACAATTCAAGACCCCCTTTATACTCAATACAGACAGCATTATGTCTTTTGGCAGGCACCACTTTCTTTCTAAAAAAAGAGGCATACGATTTAGAGCCACCAGTGTTTTCAGTTCCCAAAATAGCCTCCAAGTCGCCCTCCAAGGACCTGGTGGAAATAAAAGTAGGCTAAGAATGGTGGGGGGGGGCACCACACAACTATCACCTGAAGGAACACGGGGATGAGGTACTGTGCAATTAGAATCCAGAGGTGGCAAATGAGGCAGTAAAGGAAAAAACAGTTTAGGATTGGGGGTCAAATCAAATTCAGAGTCTAAAGTAAAAGACGATACATCACCCAACAGTTTCTGAGAAGGGTGTAAAGGTTCAGGCGAGGATACTGAAGGCAAAGGATGCATTTGCACTCCAGGTATTCGAATAGGTGCAAAACCCGAAGTCCATTGAAGAGAGTGAGGTGAGCGGACCCAGCCTGCCGCCCAGAGAGAGGATTCCACTGACCACCCTTCCAGCTTGTCAGGCACCAAATCTGCCCAAGCCCGAGATGAAGCCATTTGTTCACATTGCGGGGCACAGGCAGTCATCTTAGAGGTCGTTTGTTTAGACTTGCAAGTCAAGGCAGGAAAGACGAAGGTGGAAACCCCTTCCTGTGTAAGTGCTATCCAAGATGCTGGAGAAATTAGTGAGTAATCAGTTAAGGCAGTATCTTGACAATGCTAACCTCCTAAACCCAGCTCAATCTGGATTCGGGGCCAAGCATATCACTATCACTGTACTAGCCAAGGTCACAAATGACTGGCAATCCGAATTAGATAAAAAGAATAATGCCTGTGCAGTATTCCTGGACCTGAGCAAAGCATTCGATACTGTGGACCATGAGCTACTACTTTCATCCCTGTACTCCATTGGCCTAGATGCATCCTCCCTTAAGTGGTTCAGATGCTATCTCACCGGTAGGTCACAGCAGGTAAAAGCTGAAGGTGACCTATCCCCATTAAAACCACTGTCAAGAGGAGTCCCCCAAGGTTCTATTCTGGGTCCTATCCTTTTTGCCATTTATATAAATAACATTGATTCAACCCTTACCAATTCCTCTGTACACCTCTTTGCTGATGACACTGTTCTGTATGTCAGCAACCCTTCACCTGCAGCTACTCATGAAATCCTACAAATGGAATTCTCCTTGCTACAATATCAGCTACTCGAGAAAAAGCTTCTGTTAAATGCAAAGAAAACTAAAGCAATGATGTTCATAAATCAAAGCTCCACCAGCACATCCTCTCCAATCATTCTCCCCCAGCTATGCACTATACTTGGAGAAAATCTGGAGTATGTAGAAAACTTCAAATACCTAGGTGTGTGTATTGACAACAGACTTGACTTCACTCATCATTTAGAAGAACTGTTAAAAAAGCTTCACCAAAGGCTTGGCCTTCTCTATAGATTAAAACCCTTCCTAAACAGAGACTCAAAGATGAGGTTAGTCCAGGCCATTTTTCTATCAGTTGTTGACTATGCAGACTTCCTTTATAGTCACTGCCCCATCTCCTACCATCACAAGTTGGATACCTTACATCATAGAGCTATAAGGTTCATTACAGATCTGCCATCTAATACTCATCATTGCTCTCTTTATGCAGCAGTTGGGTGGGTTTCCCTTCACCTCAGAAGGAACAGAAATGCAGCACTATGGATTTACAGAGCGTTGTCAAAAAACTTCAAACTATATCCTGGACTGCTTCACCCAGACCTCTCCTAGCTCCTATGCCCTAAGAAGCAACAACATCATCCTGCTCAAATTGCCCAAATTCAACACCAGGCTAGGGAGGGCAGCAATCAGCAATTCTCTAGCTATAGCATGGAACACCCTACAAAAATCCCTAAAACTGTCCAATATCATTCCATTTGCATCCTTTAAACAGCATTGTACAGTCTTCTTCAAAGAGAAATGCAATTGCTACCACTAGAGCTAGCATTGTCATCTCACAAATCTCCCTTCCAAACCATATATGGCATATTCCTTCCAGACAGACACCTCATCTTATGGCACCCAGTAATAACTTCACCATCCTAGTATTACACTATGTTGAGTGTCTGCCATGCCCCCCCATTGGGATATGTATATACTGTACATACTGTAAATATTAGCTTAACCTTCCTGTAACCGTTTTTTGTCATGTGAATTTACTGTACATCACTGTGTTTATAAACGTTATTTTCCCCTGTATGTATAACTGTCTTATATAAGTGTATGATGTATCTGTTGTGTATCAACTATTGAACCTTGACCTTATCAGGTCCATCTTGTAAATGAGCCTTGCTCAATGATGTTAACCTGAATAAATAAAGATTTGATGATGATGATTTTGAAAATAACTGGCGCAGACACAGAGACAGATCGAGAGAGTTCCTCTACTACATTCAAAATAGGAGCAGTCAGAGGATGCGTTGGCACCGGACCACTCTCCACAGAGACCACAATGTCTTCTGGTGCAGGCACAGGCAGAAGTGACGTGGAGGCAAGTGGAACAGAAGCCTCCAGCTCGACCGAATCCATGGCAGCAGAAACCAACGAAGAGATTGATGCATCATCCACGGGACTCACATGCAACACAACAGGTCCCGAATCTTCAGAAATCACAGTAGGAATCTCCATTGGGATAGAAACAGGTATAGAAGTCACTTCAGTTAAACGAGAAAAGCAGGCAGGGTCAGGCAGTATACCTATAACACCTTCAGCTACAGCGGACAACTCCACATGCACACAACTCTCCACCACGTCCTTCTCCATACTCAGATCAGCAGAGACTGATCTTCTGCAGTGGACGGCAAAGCCCCCCGCAGGAAGAGTAGGGGAGTTTTTATTGTAATAATCAACATAGAAAACAAAACTGCAAGAAATCATACTCCATTCACATAATCTGCTAAGAAACAACAAACTGCATAACTAACAATCAATCATTCTTAGTAAATAAACTGTGTCCCTGTGTTAATATCCTAAAAGAGAAATAAAACAAAAAAAAAAAAAAACAAGTCATACAAATTCAATAAAAAGAAAATACTTTTGTTTCATACCAACATAGGTATTATTACCTTATTTAAACTTGATAAAGTGAAGAAAACCTTTCCACCATTTTAATAATGTGTCAGAAGTTACTCTTTTAGCATCCTGAAAATACAGTCTTGAAAGTTCCTTAGTTATCAAAACACTAACACAGGAATAGGGCATTTTCTTCTGATAAATTACCCATTGACACCGGGCTTGCCATAAGTAAAATCTTAAACAGCCCAGGAACAAAGAAAAGCGTTCCTTCATGAAAACTAGATAATGTAACAGGATAACAACCCAAAATCAAAATTTCATATGACATATATTTGAGCCACTTAAAATCCCATAAGTCTGCCAAAAATGTCCACAAACCCACAGCATAAGAACACTTAAGAAAAAAATGTTCCATCGACTCTTCTAAATTTATACAATCTAAGTATGGACACTGCCTTTCTTCTAATGCCTTATACTTAGCATTACCTCTAACATTCAGGCGACTATAAAAGATCAACCACTGAGTTTCCCATTGTGATTGAGGCAACCTAAAATCATTTAACTGTGCCAAAACTTTATGATTTAGAGCTACCGGACAATTCTTAAAACATGGCTCAGGAGGGAGTAACTGAAGCATTACCAACCGATAAAATTTCTTCATGCTGTTGTTCAGTATTGTTGACTTCTGAAGTTTCCATTTAAATAATTTTTGTGCCGTAGGCCTAAAATATTGTGGAAGGTAAGTGTGACAATTTAATTTAGGGGCCAAAACGTGCCAGTTCTTAAAATATTTACCTAAAGTCCTTAACGTCCAGGAATCCTCCGCCCTAGATTCAGCTACTAATCCATTTTTAACTGAATTCATAATAAACAAAGAATGTACAAAAACCACCGGGTCTATCATGCCCAAACCTCCCGCATTCTTCTGTAGGTACGTGTAACCCCTCTTAACAGGATTTAACCTATTTCCCCAAAGCATTTTAAAAAACAAACTGTACAATTTGGTTTCTAGGTGCACCGGTAGTGGAAAAATCATGGCAACGTACTGCACACCAGGAATGAGAAACTGTTTAATAATCTGTATTCGCTTCAATTTTGTCAACTTCCACCGTTTCCATGTATTCACCTTGTTCTCTATCCTTTGAAGTGCAAGATCCCAGTTATCCACTGGCAGATTCTGGGGACCAAAAAGTAATCCCAAAATTTTCAGTGGATTCCTAGAAATATAAATGCCCTCTTGCCATACCTCCTCAGGACTTACCGATCCAAGAAATAAACCCTTAGTTTTTAATAAATTCAATCTGGCATTTGAAACCTTGGAAAATGTATCAAAGGCCTGTACAAAATTGGAAACACAATCAACATCTTTAAAATGCAATACCAGATCATCTGCGTAAGCTTGCACCAATAGAGGGTAATTTTTTAATACTGTTTCTGTTATACCCTGCCATTTCTGCGAGGAAATTATGGTCTATAATAAGGGATCAAGAGCAAAATTATAAAGAAGAGGACTAAGAGGACACCCCAGGCGAACTCCTGAGTGCAACTGGAAACCCTCTGCCTTACACCCCTTCAAAAAAGGGAAAACTTCATAATTATCATATAACCTTTCTATCATCTTGACCATTTGTAAAGGAACATCATAATGTATCAAAGTCAAAAAAAGAAAGGGTAAATGCACTCTATCAAAGGCTTTGTCCAAATCGGCTGCTATCAAACAATGAGACGCACCAATTTCTGTAAGATGTTCAATAACATCTCTTATCAACATAAGAGCTGACTGAACCCTACAATTGGGTAGGCCACAAAATTGATATGGTGAAATGACCCTTCTAGCATAGGATTTCAAGCGATTATTTAATATACTTATGAAAATTTTATAGTCTGAGTTCAACAGGGTAATGGCCCGCCAATTGACGATATTTTTCCTGTCCCCCTTTTTAAATATATTAATTAGCAACCCATCAGTAAACGAGGGAAGAATAGCATCTGTTGTCATTAAGTACTGAAATAAAATATACAAACAGTGACTCAATTCTTCTGAAAAATGTTTGTATAAGTTATTAGAGAGTCCGTCCATTCCAGGGGAAATGTTCGATTTTAATTTCCCAATTACACTCAAAATTTCCTTTTGAGTGATTGGGCCCCATAGCTCTAAAGCTTCTGATTGTTTAACTGGGACTGAGATCAAAGTCAAATATGAAAGCATTGAATTTTTCGAAATAGAAACAGAAGGCTCAAGAGACCTAAAGTGCTCCATTATTACCTCTCGAAGTTGCACTATTGAAGTAGCACATGTATTATCTGATTTCAGCAAAACATCCATGTTTGAGGAATCTCTGAGATGTTTACACATCTCAAAAGGATCGCCAATAGGAGATTTCTTTATGCCATTGGTAAGAATAGCTTGCATGGTGTTGCCTCTGTCGTATTGAAACACCTTCATCTATTCTTTCAATGTAGAGATTTGTGTAGAGTAGTCTAATTGAGAAGTTTAAGCTATGGTTGTAAGTCTCTGAAGTTGCTGTCTAAGTCTCAAATAATGTAAAAACTTATAGTTTTTTGTTCTAAACCCCTGTTTCTTAAACCAACTCCGTAAGTCTACCTTTGTATCCAACCACCAATCCCCCAAATCAGCATACAAAAAGGCCACTGATAGCCTAGCTCTTAACAGATTTTTAACCCCAGATTGTATATCGGGCAAGCTTAATATCGAATTGTTCAGTTTCCACCTAATTTGTCAGCGCTCTAGTAAGTCCGCCTGCGAAAAATTACAAATTAGGAAAGAATGGTCAGAAAATTCACAAGGGAACATTTTAAAGAAGGCCACCTGCATATTTGGAGAGACTAACATATAGTCAATTAGAGTAAAACATTTTCCTTTATTAAAGGAAAAGTGAGGTCCTGCAGGCAAAAAAGTATTGCAATTCACAAGGCTAGCAGTTTTAATGATGTTGCCCAAAGCATTGGAATCACAGTAAATTTTCTTTTTTTGAGGGGACTCCTGAATTGAGCAGTTAAAATCTCCTCCCCATAAAACCCTAACAGTCGTCAGCAAAAATGGTCGAACAGTTTTTAAACAAGTTACCCTACCTGCTTTGGTGTGAGGGTTATAAATATTTATAAATCGAAAACAAAAATCCTGCCATTTCCCATCCACTATCAAAACCCTACCCGGTATAAGGTCAATCAGATTATGTAACTGAAAGGAAAATGCGGCAAACACTATGCCTACTCCATCAGCCGTGTCTTCACCAAAAGACCAAAAGGAAGGGCCCCAAACCCACTCCCTTTTGAAAGATACCAGCTGATCTATAGAATGCATCCATGTTTCCTGCAAAAAACATACCGACAAACGTTGGTGGTGAATATAGTGAAAAAGGGCCCGTCTTTTAACCGTATTCAATAAACTATGTGTATTGAGAGAACCCCAAGTCAGACTCATATGTGTTTATGTTAAAGGCCCTTTATTTTTTTCTCTTTTTCTTTTTTTTCTCCTTATAGTTGTCCACTGGTTGAGACCTAGTGGAGAGAGTGGATTTTTGTGAGTCTGAATCTCCCAAATCCATCTCAGTATCCCCCCATGGGGTAAAAGGGCAGCATGAGAATTGTTAGTGTCAGTCAGAGCCACCGAAGGGTTTTTTTTGGGGTGCAAGCTCCTTGATGATCTTCTTTGGGGTAAGGCTAACTCGGGGCTACATACTGGAACCTCCTTACCTACCCCTGCTGTAACTATTTCCGTATAACACACCGGGGGAAATTGTAAGGGATCAGGGGGGCCCATGGTGGCCTTTACTGGTGACACTTTACCTGAAACAGTTCCTTGCCAGGTATACTTAGCTGTTTTTACAGCCCCACTGATAGGCAAAACCTTCTCACCTACCTCCCCTTTTATACTACATGGATTACCCATTACAGAACCGCTAATCTGCATGCTAGAGAGGAGAGAAGAAGGGTGGGATGAGGGGGATGATAGATCTACTGCCCCTTGATCTTTCTGAATAAGAACGTCAGATTGAGAACCAATAGATTTATTCCTGGCTGCCCACGGGCAAACCAGAAACACGTGACCCTTTTCTTCACACAGATCACAGCGAGACTGACTAGTACAAAACATAGTTAAATGCCCCACTTCCCTACAATTGTCACAACGAGGTTGGTCACATACACTGGAAAGATGCATCCTAGCTCCACATTTATAACATGCACGAGGTTGTCCACTATAGAAACACACTCCCCTGTCCCTGCCAAGCAAAAAAGAGTTAGGAATGTGTTCTATCCCTGCCTCCGATTGTTTCAATTTAATTTTATACTTCCACCCCCTTGTCCAGAATCTTTCTGTGTCCAAAATAGGCTCTGGCTCACTTAAAACCTCACATTTTTGGGACAGCCAGAAAGTAATATCCTCCACGTGGACCCCCTCATTCCTGAACATGACCATGACAAATTTGATCAAAGGCTTGGATAAAGGAATGACCAAAAAAGGGGTCCACGCAGGAGAAAACTTAACCTGTCTGTACCTATCCCAAAAGAGATCTAAGGCATGAGGTGTTCTAAAACTGATATCACAATTGTCCTCTCCAGAAATATTAATGAAAGTGTAAACATCCTGTGGGGTGAAATGAAGCGAGTCCTTTAGTAAAGTTTTTCCAACATAATGTCTGTCCGGCCTGACCTCCAACCCTCCTTTGTAACGCAGTCGTATTGCATTACGTCGAGGTGCAGCTTCCCTTATTGAAGTGGAAAAAAGTTCTGACATTAGTGGCTTCTTGATTGGGGGGGTTCAATTGCAATAAATCTTGGTCAGAACTGGAAGGCCCCTGTGCTGATTGTTCCAACTTTGATTGGAGTGGTGCAGGTAAAGAGGTTAATTTCCCAGGTATCAAAGTTTCTAATGAATCCTGTATTTCCTGAGGTACTACCTGTACCTTGCTCAAACCCCGTCTTTGCCTCCAGCCTCTGCATAGCTGGTTTCCACTCAGGGGAATGCTGTGAAATTGTTGACTTGGGGTCCCAGAGAGGGTCAGGCTTCCAAATACCTGATTCAGCCTGCTGCCAGCCTGTTTCCCGCAGGGCCTGCTGAGGGGACCAGTCATCCCCAGGTGCTTTATCCAATAAACAAGGAGATCCCGTCCCCCCAGGTTGCTTAACTTCAGAGATAGTCTGTTTTAAGGCCAGTTTACTTGGAAAAAAAAAATCTGTAACCCCCTCTTGTGAGTGTGCTGAGGACTGGTAAGTCACCTCTGCTTGCTCTATTGGCTCCATAATCAAGTCTTTTTTTTTAAAACAAATCCGGTCATTTTGCTCAAGGGAGCAGTCTCAGACTGGATAAAGGAAACACTGGGAAAACTCGACAGAGTAGCCGATGTGCTAGTGTTAAAAGTGTCCTCCTGCAGTGGGTCATCAGTTACAGGGCCAAGCTGTAAGTCTGTAACTTGTCATTACCAACCTGTATCAAAGTTCTCTGGTCAATCGCTATCCCCGATGTTCTAGAGGGAATATCCTTCGTAGAGCTGCCCCCCTCGGGACATGCAGCTCTAATTAAATCTTTGTGGGAAATGTCAAAACTCACCTTACCGCTGTCAGCGCTAGGTGTGCAGCGAGGAAGAGGCACTGTGCTGGGCTGCGTAACCGCATACCGCTGCTTTATAATTACAGGTGTGCAAACTGCCTCCATTTCAGTTTTATCCACCGCACTTGGTTGTACACAGAATAAAGACTCAGTACCTGAATTTTGCATTTTCTTCAGTTCCAAAGCCCTTGTATACACAGCTCCACTCTTTATTTTGCTCGTTTGTCCCCTCGTAGAGTCAGCAGCCCAAGGTACTAACTCGCATCCCGCCTGGTTCTCCAAGAAAGCTCCAGATTCGAAAAATTCACCACCAGCCACTGTAGCACTCAAGCATCGCACACTCCCACTATCTTGCACAGCCGCTTCATCGGGTGGTAATTCTGTTCTCACGGTGTGAAGTGACCAGACAGACCTTGCATTCTCCGAGGTGAGTAAAGAAACATTCTTATTTAAAATCGACGTTTGCACTGAGTCCTCCTAGCGCACTGCAGCATCGTGAAATTCCATATCGGAATCAAGATCATCCATTGCCAATGCTAAAGCCTCCTATTTTCCCAGAGCAGGAGCAGAGGCCAGCTCTCCCACTCTACCAACGTCCTCCTCCTTCGCTAGTCCACTGCGAGTGGCCATCTTGGAAATGGCCTGTCCCCCTACTGGCCGCAACACAGCAACTGAGTAGGGGAATTTCCCTGGTGTCCTGGCCAAATTTCCCTCATTCACTAAAAATACCACCAACAGCTTAATCTGGTTCAAGATCAGTTGGCATTCATCTGTATCCCCTTCCCCCGTGTCATGCCTGAAAATAGGCAGGATTTGTCTAGTGCACTTACCCAGTCAACAAAAGCTAAATAAAAAATAAAATAAATAAAATGTACCAAAGGACATTGACAACAACGATAGTGGCATCCTGCACATCAACAGGAATAATGCCGACAGTCGGCATTGTTCCTGACAGACTAAAGTGTTTTTCTGCAGGGGGCTTTGCCCCCAACACCCCCATCTCCAAATATACAACTCGAAGTCTGAGTTGCATTGGAGATATGGGCAAAACATCAGGAGTCATGGAGCCATTTTACAGTGGACCACCACAGCGCACTACAGTGACCTGACAAGATCCTCTGCAATAGTGGTATTCACTGTGGGAGGGTCACTCTGGTGGGGAGATAGCCATATGTAGTGGTGCGTACCCCTGCGACTAACGTTTCCGGCATATGGTCCCCTAAAGAACACTTCACTTTTGCTGTAGAAAAGCTCATAAAATTGTTTTCAATGGTCTTGCTTACTTACCAGTACATAGAGCTGCCCACCATACCCCACAACCAGGCACAGCCACATTATGATAGAAAGGCAGGGAGTGCATGGGGGCATGCTCCATTATGGTCAAATAGTGATTCATCCTCAAGGGCACCAATCAACAAAGAAGGCCCTTGTTAATCGTTCAGTTCCTTGATTAATCAGCATCTAACAATTACAAAATAGAAAACTAATTGTAAAGCTGCCGGTGCCCACCATAGGCTATAATGGAGCGCGTCCCCATGCCGTCAGAGCCTTTACCTCATAATGTGGCTGTGCACGTGGGTGTTGCGTGTGCGGCGCTATATACCGGGAAGTAAGCAAGACCTGTTGAACACAATTTTATGAGCATTTTTAAAGCAAAACTACTGTGTTATTTTGTGGACCTAATACAGCTAATTGTTGTCACAACTCACAAGGGTTAATGCACCACTATATGTGGTGCAAAATCTACAGTACAGTTCCTTAATAAATCTTTCTCCTGAGTGACACTTAAATAGTGTAACACAACATATATAGCCACCCCCTTGATGTCAGTGAGGGAGAATGTTATCCAGTGCCCATGCCCTGAAGGAACCCACAGTCAGCTAAAGCCACTTGTTTCCATGCTGACAGTGAGAGAGAATTGGTCCAGTGCCCATGCTTCTAAGGAACCTGCAGCCAGCCAAAGCTACCTGTTTCCATGCTGACAGTGAGAGAGAATGGTATCCAGTGCCCATGCCTCTAAGGAACCTGCAGCCAGTCACAGCCAGCTGTTTCCATGCTGACAGTGAGAGAGAATGGTATCCAGTGTCCATGCCTGAAGGAACCTGCAGTCAGCCAAAGTTACCCATTTCCATGCTTACAGCAAGAGAGAATGGGTCTAGAGCCCATGCTTCTAAGGAACCTGCAGCCAGCCACAGCCTGCTGTTTCCATGCTGACAGTGAGAGAGAGAATGGTATCCAGTGTCCATGCCCTGAAGGAACCCACAGCCAGCTAAAGCCACTTGTTTCCATGCTGACAGTGAGAGAGAATGTTATCCAGTGCCCATGCTTCTAACGAACCTGCAGCCAGCCACAGCCAGCTGTTTCCATGCTGACAGTGAGAGAGAATGGTATCCAGTGTCCATGCCCTGAAGGAACCTGCAGCCAGCCAAAGTTACCCATTCCATGCTGACAGTGAAAGAGAATGGGTCCAGAGCCCATGCTTCTAAGGAACCTGCAGCCAGCTGCAGTCAGCTGTTTTCATGCTGACAGTGAGAGAGAATGTTATCCAGTGCCCATGCCCTAAAGGAACCTGCAGCCAGCCACAGCCAGCTGTTTCCATGCTGACAGTGAGAGATAATGGTATCCAGTGCCCAAGCCTCTAAGGAACCTGCAGCCAGCCACAGCCTGCTGTTTTCATGCTGACAGTGAGAGAGAAAGTTATCCAGTGCCCAGACCCTGAAGGAACCTGCAGCCAGCCAAAGCCACCAATTTTCATGCTGTTAGTGAGAGATAATGTTATCCAGTGCCCATGCCCTGAAGGAACACACAGCCAGCTAAAGCCACTTGTTTCCATGCTGACAGTGAGAGAGAATGGGTCCAGTGTCCATGCTTTTAAGGAACCTGCAGCCAGCCACAGCCTGCTGTTTCCATGCTGACAGTGAGAGAGAATGGTATCCAGTGTCCATGCCCAGAAGGAACCCACAGCCAGCTAAAGCCACTTGTTTCCATGCTGACAGTGAGAGAGAGAATGTTATCCAGTGCCCATGCTTCTAAGGAACATGCAGCCAGCCACAGCCTGCTGTTTCCATGCTGACAGTGAGAGAGAATGGTATCCAGAGTCCATGCCCTGAAGGAACCCACAGCCAGCTAAAGCCATTTGTTTCCATGCTGACAGTGAGAGAGAATGTTATCCAGTGCCCATGCCCTGAAGGAACCTGCAGCCAGCCAAAGTCACCCGTTTCCATGCTGATGGTGAAAGACAATGTTATCAAGTGTCTATGCCCTGAAGGACCCTGCAGCCAACCAAAGTTACCCATTTCGATGCTGACAGTGAGAAAGAATGCTATCCAGTGCTCATGCTCTGAAGGAACCAACAGCCAGCCAAAGGAACCAAAAGCCAGCCAAAGATGTCCATTTCCATGCTATTAGTGAAAGAGAATGTTATCCAGTGTCCATGCCCTGAAGGAACCAATAGCCAGCCACAGCCAGCTGTTTCCATGCTGACAGTGAGAGATAGAATGTTATCTCGTGGCCATGCCCTGAAAGAACATGCAGCCAACTAAAGCCACTCATTTCCATGCTGACAGTGAGAGAATGCTATCCAGTGCCCATGCCAGGAAGGAACCTGCATCCAGCCAAAGCCACCCATTTCCATGCTGATGGTGAAAGAAAATGCTATCTTGTGCTCATGCCCAGAAGGAATTTGCAGAAAGCCAAAGCCACCCATGTCCATGCTGATGATGAAAGAGAATGCTTACCAGTGCCCATGCCCTGAAGGGCTCCACAGCCAGCCACAGCCACCTGTTTCTATGCTGAGAGTGAGAGAAATGTTATCCAGTGCCCATACCCTGAAGGAACCTGCAGCAGCCAAAGCCACCCATTTCCATGCTGACACTGAGAGAAATGTTATCTAGAGCCCATTTTTTGTTAGTTATTTAACCAGGACTAGCACACTAGGCTAATAGCTTTTTACAGGTGCGACCAGGAGCACAGAAGTTAAGTGACTTGCTCAGGGTCACACAGTCTGCATGTGGAAGCTATGGGATTCAAACCCAGGTCTGATCTGCTGGATGTCATCAGATTTGCAGCTCAGAGCCTTAAACCACTGTGCTATACTGCCTTCCTAAATGCTCCATGCTTTCCATGCTGACAGTGACAGAGAATATTATCTAGTGCCCATGCCCTGAAGGAACCTGCAGCCAGCCAAAGCCACCCATTTCCATGCTGACGATAAGAGAGAATGTTATCTAGGACCCATGCCCTGAAGGAACCTGCAGCTAGCCACAGCCAGCCATTTCCATGTTGATGTTAAGAGAGAATGTTATCTAGTGTCCATGCCTTGAAGGAACTTGCAGCCAGCCAAAGCCACCTGTTTCCATGCTGAGAGTGAGATAAAATGTTATCCCATTTCCATGATGATGGTGAGTGAGAATATTATCCAGTGCCCATGCCCTGAAGGACGCCACAGCCTGTCAAAGCCACCTGTTGCCATGATTAAAGTGATAGAGAATGTTATCTAGTGCCCCTGCCCTGAAGGACCCCATAGCCAGCCAAAGCCACCTGTTGCCATGATTAAAGTGAGAGAGAATGGTATCCAGAGTCCATGCCCTGAAGGAACCCACAGCCAGCTAAAGCCATTTGTTTCCATGCTGACAGTGAGAGAGAATGTTATCCAGTGCCCATGCCCTGAAGGAACCTGCAGCCAGCCAAAGTCACCCGTTTCCATGCTGATGGTGAAAGACAATGTTATCCAGTGTCTATGCCCTGAAGGACCCTGCAGCCAACAAAAGTTACCCATTTCCATGCTGACAGTGAGAAAGAATGCTATCCAGTGCTCATGCTCTGAAGGAACCAACAGCCAGCCAAAGGAACCAAAAGCCAGCCAAAGATGTCCATTTCCATGCTATTAGTGAAAGAGAATGTTATCCAGTGTCCATGCCCTGAAGGAACCAACAGCCAGCCACAGCCAGCTGTTTCCATGCTGACAGTGAGAGATAGAATGTTATCTCGTGGCCATGCCCTGAAAGAACATGCAGCCAACTAAAGCCACTCATTTCCATGCTGACAGTGAGAGAGAATGCTATCCAGTGCCCATGCCAGGAAGGAACCTGCATCCAGCCAAAGCCACCCATTTCCATGCTGATGGTGAAAGAAAATGCTATCTTGTGCTCATGCCCAGAAGGAATTTGCAGAAAGCCAAAGCCACCCATGTCCATGCTGATGATGAAAGAGAATGCTTACCAGTGCCCATGCCCTGAAGGGCTCCACAGCCAGCCACAGCCACCTGTTTCTATGCTGAGAGTGAGAGAAAATGTTATCCAGTGCCCATACCCTGAAGGAACCTGCAGCAGCCAAAGCCACCCATTTCCATGCTGACACTGACAGAGAATGTTATCTAGAGCCCATTTTTTTTGTTAGTTATTTAACCAGGACTAGCACACTAGGCTAATAGCTTTTTTACAGGTGCGACCAGGGATCACAGGGAAGTTAAGTGACTTGCTCAGGGTCACACAGTCTGCATGTGGAAGCTATGGGATTCAAACCCAGGTCTGGTCTGCTGGATGTCATCAGATTTGCAGCTCAGAGCCTTAAACCACTGTGCTATACTGCCTTCCTAAATGCTCCATGCTTTCCATGCTGACAGTGACAGAGAATATTATCTAGTGCCCATGCCCTGAAGGAACCTGCAGCCAGCCAAAGCCACCCATTTCCATGCTGACGATAAGAGAGAATGTTATCTAGGACCCATGCCCTGAAGGAACCTGCAGCTAGCCACAGCCAGCCATTTCCATGTTGATGTTAAGAGAATGTTATCTAGTGTCCATGCCTTGAAGGAACTTGCAGCCAGCCAAAGCCATCTGTTTCCATGCTGAGAGTGAGATAAAATGTTATCCCATTTCCATGATGATGGTGAGTGAGAATATTATCCAGTGCCCATGCCCTGAAGGACGCCACAGCCTGTCAAAGCCACCTGTTGCCATGATTAAAGTGATAGAGAATGTTATCTAGTGCCCCTGCCCTGAAGGACCCCATAGCCAGCCAAAGCCACCTGTTGCCATGATTAAAGTGATAGAGAATGTTATCTAGTGCCCCTGCCTTGAAGGACCCCACAGCCAGGCAAAGCCAACTGTTTCCATGCTGACAGTGATAGAGAATGTTATCTAGTGCCCATGCCTGAAGGAACTTGCAACCAGCCAAAGCCACCCGTTTCCATTACTTATTATTAATTTGTCATACTGTGGAATTTCCTTTAGTTGTGTGAAGGCTTCCTTTAACATTTTGAAATGCACTTGTCAACAAATACTGGCAACATTTTTTTTTTACAGGTTCCAGTTTCAAACAGTGTAAGACATGAAGATGAGAGTACTGTAGTACTATGACCTCCCGTAGGATATCATTTCCAGGTATGTATGTCAGTCTTATTTCATCTGTTCTTTTTTGTCTTTGATTTTGTTAAGTCAGTGTAAAGCATTAAATGGAAGGGACATATATGTCAGATAATATATTTTTCATGCACATATATACCTGGTGTACTTCAACCAGCCATAGGGTTGGTCAAAGTTTTATCCTGGTCAGGATGACAAGATGTCTTGCAGTGTAAATTAAGACAGTGGGCGAGTGCATGTCACATGAACTAAACTTGTTAGTTGGTCAGTTGTGGTGGCTTACTAAATAGCTTGGTACATTAAGCTGCACATAACAGACAGGAACAGCAGCACTTTGAACAGAATGTGTTAGTACAGTGAAGTCAGAATAATTTCTTCTTCATCTGTTTGCAGTTGCAGGTAACATTTCAGTGCTGTATGCTGCCAACGGTGCTTTCTTCAAATCAGAACACATGCAATTTCTATGAACCTAGATCTGGAGGATACACAAAAAAATTGTAAAGAAGACAAAACCAGTATCTTAACTTTTCCCAAATGATGTCCCAAGTTCCCAACCCCACCCCCACCCCACCCCCCAAAAGAATACTTACCATTTATGGATAGATAGTTTTCCTATAGCCAAAGTCATCAGCAAGAAAAAAAGTGCACAACCAAAGTGTGACTCTATAACCTGTGAGAAAAAAAATATTACACACACATATATATATATATATATATATATATATATGTATATTCATGGCAAAAAACTCTCTTTAGTGCATCAGTTAGGGTTGTTCCACAGTGACAGAAGTGAGAAAAATTGGTGTTAGGGTTGTCACCTCTTGCACCCCATGCCCACTACGTCCCCACCAACAGGCACTGGGGTGTGTGCTGGGGTCATCGGCCTTAACTCTCACCCCATTCCATGTGTAAACAAGCTGAGGTGGTACAGTATAGGAAACTGGGGTGAGAGTTAGGACTGATGACCCCAATGCACACCCCGATGCCTGTTGGTGGGGCAGGATGGGTGTGGGGTGCAAGGGGTGGCAACCCTAACACTGAATTTCACTGTGGAACAACCCTTACTGATGCATTAAACAGATTTTTTTGCAATGAATTGCCCTTCTTTATGAGAATGTGCACTAGTGAATGGAATGTGGTGGTGGGAGCGCCGGGCCCCTTTGGCCCTCCGCTCCCACCATGTGATTTGTCACTTCACTACACAAAAACTCTATGACCGACTGAAATGAAAATTGTTAAATGAAGGCATGTACCATGGCACACACACCATGTGTCCAGAATAGTGTGTAGATCCATTCAACGGTTGCACAGTGCCATGAACAAACAACGTAACATGCACAATTCAGCAATCGTAAGACCCAAAAATTAGCATAGTGAAAGACGAATTCTAAATCTTTGTACAATCCAAATGCCAGGCAAATCAGACAAATGGTTCAGAGGTTATTGAAGCATAATGAACCAATTTTTCATTCGTCAGAGTGGCATAATTCCGCACCTGTTAACGTTTTACACACAAAACCACTGTAATGCACCTCCATGCCACTAGGGCTGCCTATGCTATAAATTTAAAGGCAGTAGCACCTTGCAGAATGCTATGTGCAAAACATTAACTGCATCACACAGTATCTCCACAGTGAATTTTTTCTAAAACATGTAAACAACATCATTCATATCTCCAGAACATCCACTCAACACCCTCCAAATTTCATGTGAAAAGACTAAACCATTCCAGAGATATTCAATTTGTATCTTTCTGTACCTTTAAGAAATCTTCCACCACAAAATGGTGTAAAATCACAGCCAAACATGCACTAAAATGGTGAACCTGGTGGACAAAAAATCAGTAACTGTGAAGTGGGACAACTTCAAATGGCCATAACTCTGGAACAGAACAATGTTTCACCAAACAAAAACTGGCATGTTCTTTGAACAAAGGTCTTTCTACCTGCCAAATGTCATCAATCAACCATGCACTGGCTATGCTATGCATCACAGAAAACAGTGCAGAAAAATAGCAAAAACAATGTTTTGCACTGCACTACGCAAACACAAAAACACAAATGGTAATGATAAAGCAAACAGTGATGGAAACAGTGAGGTAAACTAAAATAGTAATGCTAACAGTAATGCAAGTGCAAATGATAATGCACATGGTGACACAACCTTAAACAATAACTTAAATGGTAAGAGAAACGCAATCACAAACATTAATGAAAACAGAAATGGTAATATAAATGGTAATGCAAATGCTAATGGCAACAGAATGGTTAATGAAAACAGTAATGCAAATGCACACCCTTTTTTTCTCAAAAAGGTGCATTCAAAAGCACAGTGAATACAAAGAATGTATGCATAATAATGGCCCTTGTAGCGAAAATCAGCATTTGGAATACTGAATTCCTTCTATCTCAGGAACCGTATAACGTAGAAAAACATTTAAAATCTCATATCATTTATAACTTTCCATGCTAGTTTTACACTTAGCTCCCTAGTGGTGGACTAAGTGTTCTTCCGACGAAAAGTCCGTATCTCGAACCGTTTCCGAGATACAAGCCCCGAAAGGCATGGCGAATGCCGTAATGATAGCCAATGGGAAAAATCATCAAATTCAGAGTGCCATAACTTTGCAGTCCTCTAAAATTTTGTCACCAAACCATGAAAAGGCACATTTGTGGGGTCTTGGATTTCTTCCCTCCAAATTTCAGACCAAAAGACTAAACTGTTCTTTTACAGCAGGGTGACAAAGTTTCCCTATTGTTTTGGGCATAGTGTCACAAAGTAGTGTCCCAAATCACGACACTTTCACAAAAAAAAATTACAAAAGTGTTGAATGTGCGACACTACTTTGCAACACTTTTTACAAAAATTTAAAAAACATAGTTCTGGGGTGTTTAACCCCCCAAAAAAGAAATGGCTAGCATCCTCAGGACTCGACTAGGCGAACACAGCAAGAATTGTGTCCCTAGAGGGTCCCAAATTTAAATCCTAAGCATTTCTATGACCACCAACTGAAAATAAGATGGTGGATTTGCGACACTACAAGGGTCATTTGCGACACTAAAAACTGCATTTGTGACACTTTTGCATATCTTGTTAACTTTTTCCATTGACTATAATGAGAAACTTGTTTTATGAATAACTTTTGAACCGTTTAATATTTTGTCACAAAATCTTCAAAAGGCACATCGAGGACCCCAGCTGCATGTTCCCTGAGGGTTTTGGAATGGTCGCTCAAAAAGTGCGACCTGTAGGCACGAGCAAAGATACGCAAAAATGAGTAAGTTTTGCATTTTTTGGCACTCTGTAGCTCTGCAACTGTATATCCAACCATTATGAAACTGGGCAGACCGAGAGGTCTATGGTACAGACTGTGCATTCTAAATATCAGGCAAATCTGTCATATGGGGGCAAAGTTATTAAGCTGCCAAATTTCAGATTTAACCTTAAATTGGGTTCTTAACCCTAACTATAGTGGCATTACCGTACCACTATATATATATATATAGTAAATGTATGGGTCTCTGAAAAACCAGAGCATGAAATGGATAGTAACTTACCAATGGTGGTATGATTACACACACATAGCCAGGGCAGCATTAAATGGATTCAGTCAGTGCAGCAGATGAATGGTCCTCCAGAACATCACATTATGGTTCGCCCAGTGATCATCTGGGCTGTCTGTGGCTATCATCATTTGGCAACACACTGTGCATCATTGCAGTCAGAAGACAGACAATAGCAGCAGCAACAGCAGGTGCAAGAGTTGTGGCTGTTGGTGCATGACTCAATCAGTGCATCCTGAATTAGTTGTGACTTTTTAGAACATTTTCTCATGTGATTATTCTTCATCTGTGGTCCTTTTCATGATAGTTTAACAGCAGCCATTTTAGTGGGCACACTTATGCAGAGTTGTGGCTGTTGGTGCACGCTTTTAATCAGTGCATCCTGAAATAATTGTGACTTTTCAGAACATTTTCTAAAATGATTGGGAGTTGGGGCACTAATACTGCATGTCGAATGATGTAGCAAGATAGCAGTATAAGCATGCTACATTCACATATCACACTATTTTTTTTTATGAGTGGTTGTGCAGCAATTATGTTATGTTGAGTGATGGTGGGGTATTTTGATTGTGGTTGTTAGGGGGTATGGTAAGAAAACAGAACACAGTCACCAGTGCCCACAAACTTATATGGCATGACAAGTATCACAGAAGTGCAATAATCTGTTGAAAATTTTGACCTGTATTTTTCAAAGTGATTTGCAATTAGTAGCTATCTATTGACTTGTCTATATGATACCCGTATTTCCACAATTTACAACTGCTGAAGTAGATTTTTACACCTAGGACATAATAAGCAGCATTACTTTTAATCTTGCTTGCGGCTGGTTTACATCAGTATTCACACCAGGTTTTGTCACTTCAAATACTTTATGTTGGGACTCTAACGAAGTACCATGAAATCCAGCTGGACAAGTATGCTGCCATTACATTATGGAGCAGTACGTGTTCAAAAACAGTGGGAAAAACTGATTAAAAGAACATTTAAAAGCAAGATTAAATGGAGCTCTACTGTTATTTCATATCTGAAAAAGGGTAATGGTATCATACAAACGAGTCAGTAAGTAAGGGGCCAATTGAAAATAGAACTGTATAAGTCAAAATTGTTCAAGAGCAGGTGTGCTTTGTCAGGTGGTTATTACTACCCAGCAACACCTCTCAAACATATATGACAGCAGATGTGCTCCAGTGTTGAGGGGTACTAATAATACCATGCGGTCCTGTCCATTAACAAAGTACGAGCACCCCAAATGTGAACCCACAGAACAAGACACCAGTGTCCAAAACCAGCAGACACAACACCCAGGCAGGCACACCAATGTTAATTTGGGGGGCATTAGTAAATGGACTGAGACGTTCAGAGAGTATGCACTCCGCTGGCCTGTATGGATATGATTTTCCTCGAATGTCTCATACTACTTAATGTTGTAATTCACAGAAATCAAAGCGATCGCAAGAGTGGAGTAACAGACACTCTTAGCAGTCACTTTCAGTTTTCAGAACTGCAGCTAAAAATGGCACTGACAGCTAAAGAAAAATTGTGCCCATACAGGTCAGGTGAGTGCACACTCACCATTCATTTTCTAAAGTCACAAAATTAACATGGGGAGACTGCCTGAATGGTGGTGTGTCAGCAGGTTCAGGAAATGCCTGTTTTTCTGTGGGCACACATTTGGTGTGCTATGACTGTTTGACTGGAAGAGGAAGAACAGTCAGTACGGCTCTTGGTCACTGTCCACAGCTTAATAGTCCACAATCATGGCAGTAGGATAAATTTCACATTACATTATTTACTACCTCAACCTTCACACAGTGCGGGTAACACGCAACAACATTCAGAACGATATGTGGAGAGGGGCACCTATATCTGTGTGCTGGTAAAATAAACTGTTGGGAACTGTATTCTCCTGCAATTGCTGTGGATGATTAATCTGTGAATAAGTGACTGACAGCCATACTGACTGTTCCTACTTAAATGGATGACACAGCATGGTATATGTATTATTTATACCTTCAACACTGGACAAACTCATTTATGATATATATTTGCCAGGGGCTCAGTACGTGACAGAGCACACCTGCTCTTTAACAGATTTTTGCACTGCTCACTGCTACTCTTCAACAAACAACGACAGGAACAAAACATTACTGCCAAAACTAAAAATTTCCTGTTTGTAAATAACACAGATTATATTAACTAGGATTTTAAGGAAGGGAAGGACACCATTTTTTAAGGTTATTTTCTTTAAACTGTTTTTGGGGGGGTGTTCTTAAAATTATTGGGGTGGCAACAAGGTTATGAGAAAGAAAGAACAAAAAATTAAAATTGGACATCAAACAGTACACAATTAGTGGTGGTGGGTGGGGGAATAACAACTACACAAACGAAAAGGGACCAAGGGGTAGTCATATCAGATGACATAAAGCTAGGCAAACAATCTGAGAAGTCAGTAAGGAGGGATGGGGATATACTGGGAGGGAGTGGTATGCATAGGAGAAGCATCACCTTCAAATCACCAGTACAAAACAGGGAGTTGTTATCCCTCTGTAAAGATACTTGGTGAGACCTCATCTGGAGTACAGTGTGCAGTAATGGAGGCAGTATCTCAAAAAGGACATAGACAAAGACATAGGTAGGATGGAGGCGGTCTAAATGAGGGCAATTAAAATGGTTCAGGGGCTGCACTGGAACTCATATGAAGAAGACAGACTAAAGGAGATTGATATATGTAGCCTTAAGGAAAGGAGGGGGGCATGATAGAAACTTTAAAGTAGATCAAGGGAATCAACAATGTCTAAGAAGGTAGCATCTTTCAGAAAAAGAAATGTGCAAGAACAAGGGAGTAAAATTTGAAGATAGAGGGGGGACGGATCAGGGGCAACATCAGGATGTATTTTTTCATGGAGAGGGTAGTGGATGCATGGACAATCAAAAACTAATGCTCCACGTTATGGTGTGAGAGCAGCAGTTGGAGCATGGCCAAAATCTGGAGTTGGAGACCCTCCATGCACTCCAACTGCTGCTCAATGTTCGATACCCTGTTGCTCAGGTGGTCCATCTCACTCCACATTAAGCCCAAATCGGCCTTTGTAGCAAGCATTATCGCAGGGTTTCCAGCGTCCCCTGTAGGTGCTGGAGCAGCCACTTGCTCCATGGTCTGACCACGTTTTACCCCGGAGGCCGAGCTGCCACCTGTTGCCCAGCAGGCAGCCGCATTCCATCCATGTTTGACAGTCTTGGCCTCCCATGCTGCACTGTGATGGTTTGCAAGGTGGGCATGCTGCCTACCTGTCCCTAAACAACTCCCCTCGGGCCCACAATGCACAAACACACCACAGATATTACATTTAACAACACTGGGGTTATCAACACCAGGCACTGGACTGAAAAAATCCCACACAACACAAGTGCAGGAAGGACTGGGCATAGGCAGGGGTGGGGCCCCAGGTGTTATTTGCTGCTGCTCCTGCACAATTGGGGGGTGACCTGCTGCTACTGCTAATGAGACTGCTGTGGATCCTCTATCAGTTCCTGCTGCCATTGAACCACTGGTGCAGGGGCCATGGAAGGTGGTGGTGGTGTGGGGGCTCTAGTACTAGGTGGTGCCACTGGCGGGGATGCTTCCATGGCACCACTCCCTCTTGCTTCAGGGAGGGATCACTCGCATGGTAGAATATGCTCCTTTTCAGACATAGGGTGCCACCACGTGTCCGTACCCCCACACGCTCTCCTCTCCATCCGCCAAAGGCACCTCTCTCCATTATACTCTCTCTCTCTCTCACACACACACACACACACACAGCACGCACGCACGCATGTACTCACACACACACATACACACACACTTAACAATTAACTACTGTACTGAAAAAAGATGCATAACTCAACATAAGAAGCAATCAAAATACAAAAAAAAAGCTAATAAACAAAAAAGTCACATGCGAAGCAGATTCAATCAATATATATCTCTCTCATGTCTCCTCTCTCACAAAACCTCTTTCTCCCTCACTAGGTAAGGTGAAAGTGAATGTCTTTCACTGTCTTGCTCGATTATCTTCCTGCCTGAGCCATGTGATTTACAGACTGTAACACATGTGGTCTGTTTCAATTATGACTCACTTCACGTTCAAAAAAACCCAATGCGAAGTCAACATAACGTGAAGTCACAATGGGATGAAGTCATTATAAGGCGAAGTGGTGTGATTTCATGGGTACTTCACATAGCATTTGGTGACATGGTGTGGATGACTTTGTCCAAACTTCACTGGCAGAGTTAAACTTCACTGCATCTCTAGTGGGGGCTCATGGGATTCAAACTCAGGTCTCCAGGTTTGTAGCTCAGTGCTCTTAACCACTACACCATACTGCCTCTTTTGTAGACAAGAGGAGTGTAGCAGGGCTGTATACTAGCTCTGATGTTCTTTAATCTTTATATAGGATGTCTTGTTGAATGTTTGCAAGATTTAGAAACATTTCCTCCTGCTATTAACAACACAGGTATAACAGTAATGCTCTTTGCAGATCATACAATTTTGCTGTCTCAGACACTGAATGGTCTCAAGAGAGAGCTCACAGCTGTCATATAAAAAATAAAAATGTGTATAGTTAGAATGAAATGTCTCAGAGACTAAGATTTTGGTATTTGGTGAGAAGAACATTTAAGATTCACACTGAATGGTGAATGGTCATCTGTGTGAGGTAGTAAGAGAATTCAGGTACCTTGGATTTGTCTTTGATAGCAAATTATCATAGAACTCCCATTTTGTACTTGTGAAAGATACTGCATGGAAATCTTTAGCACATTTTGCCCATAACTTTGTTAGTAACTCATTAAAATCCCTAAAAACAATATTTGAGGCTAAAGAGACAGGCAAGTCTTATATGGCAATGAAGTTTGGGGTATGGCAAGTAAATTAAATAAACTAAGTAGATATAATACAAAATCATTTTATGAGAAAGATATTAGGAGTACCAAGAGATGCATCAACTTCTTTTAAGAGGATAGAATCTGGCGCATTGGTCTTAGAAGCAAAGATAATTATTTCTGCACTTAGACAATAGAACAGAATGAAAAATAAGAGGATAATAGGCTGCTGATATTGCAGTACAGAGTTTCCCACCTCATGGGTTTTGGTTAGCACCACAAAACAAGTCATATCCTCTGGTCATTATTTGCAATGAAAATCAACTTTATTTATGTGTATAAAATTTAAAATGGAGGTCTCACCCACATCAAAATGTACTTTCTCATGCATCACAGATGGCACATAGACTGAATCATTTAAAGACTGTACATCCAAACACACAAGCAATGTTTCTGCTCTCGTACTTAAACTTAAGCCAAGTTGGGTATCGGAACAAAAGCAAACAATGTAAAAATGGTTCTAAACCAGGAAAAAAAAAACTAAACTATTGCCCACATGCCCATTGTGCATGCCAGATGAAAGCTTGATACTTCTCTATACGCGCTTATGTATCGACCATTTCATCATCCTCAGAGCATACAGGAATACCTGGTGGCGAAGTTTAAAAAGGTAGCATTTAAAGGGACATGCAACAGAAACACCCATTGAGCAAAACACACACAGACAGAAATAGTGAAAACAACAGTGCCGAATATATTACAGGCACACATGAAGATACAAAAATATTTACAAAAAGTCTAGCATCAAAACACCAAAAATAGGGAGGTCAAAAAGGTCAACACTGTAAAACATTCATTAAATACATTTAATACAGATACTCAGGTTTGTATGCTGAGTGATCTGGCATCACTCAAGTCAAAAGGACCTGCTGGACTGAAGAAGTCAAAAAAGAAATGTAGCCAGCAAACAAGAAGCTAGAGAGAACTACCAGCAGTAGAACCTAAAAGTCATTCTTCCATGCTGTTAAATCACTGTTGCCTTTTGGGATTGGAATTAGACACAGTTCATCTGTAGAGCAGAAGAAGTTAATGTGCTCTATACTTAACAGTGGAAGAGCCAGAAAGTCATTCCACTGTACAGAAGAAATGTGCATACTCACAATAACAACAGCAGAAGCAATCAAGCAAAACTGCTAAAAACCTTAGGCAGAGCCAAAATGTCATGCCATTATTTCAAAATAAGGGCACAACAATGAGCCAATTATCAGCAGAGCATGCAAATTGTGCTGTCACATGCTGCTAAGCTGCTGTTAAAATACAAGAAGCTCAAATGATAGTAGATGGCAGAGCCCACAAGTCATGCCGCTATTACTGACACTGTACAATTGCTACCTTGTTTATAAATAACTGCATCAGAATTTTGTTGTTCAAGCCCAGTGGGGCTAGTGTGTTCAAAGTATATATCCAGAAAGATTCACAATGAAGTAACATTCTCGTAAGGTACATTTCCCTCATTTCAACGTCCGTTCCTTCAATCCCTACAAAATGTAGAAAGGCTGCTGAACCATTCCCGGTTTCATCAGTGAGAAAAGTATCAAGCTTTGGTCCGGGATGCATGATGGGCTTGTGGGCAATCATTTTTTTATTTTCCTGGTTTGGAAACATTTTTACATTGTTTACTTTTGCTTCATTACCTGACTTGGGATTAGTTTAAATATGAGAGCAGCAACATGGTTTACCTGTTTAGACGGACAGTCTTTAAACAATTCATCCTGTTTATGTGCTCTCTGTGATGCATGAGAAACTACATTTTGATGTGGGTGAGAACTCCATTTTAACTTTTATACACAAGAATAAAGTTGCTTTTCTTTGCAAACAATGACCAGAGGGTGAGACTTGTTTGTGGTACTGGCCTAAACCCACAAGGTGGGAAACTATGTACTCATAAGACACCCTACCGGGGCATAATGTCATATGCTTAATAGCGTATGGCATTATACGTGAACCCCAGACCTGTGCACTCTCCGTGTTGGCCCCCCAGAGTTAGAATCCTAATTGGGGGGTCTGGGGGGCACAGCCCCCGTAACGACGGGTGTTGGGGGCAGACCCCCCCACAGAACAAAAGAAATCAAGAAATCACGCAACATGAGTAAGTCGCACAGCATTCTGCCATGTGACATTTTGACCCCTTGCCATAAGACACTCTGCAGTATGTGCACAACCTGTATTAATAAGTGTGAGCCCCCTGGCTTTCTTTAACTGCTGCCTAGACTGTGTTGGAAAGATGCAATTTGTAACATTACAGCTGAAAAAATCAATATGAGAAAAAGGTTTATCCCTTTAAATGCTATTATTTAAAAATCAAGACTCTATGACATATTGTCAGAAAGGGCCTGTGTACACCCAAACACCTTTATGGCAGAATCAGTACAAAAAATTAAAGATGTATACATTCAATGAGATATGACCAAGCTATATGACATCAACAGAAATAAGATCTATCTATGGTACTGCAAAGTTACATTATTCTGCAGAACAATATTTATACTGTGAAAAAAAGTCATAGAAATGTCCTATGTAACTTTAGGCTAGGAGTACTTTTGAGTTATTTACCAAATATTGTTATTAATAATATTAATAGAAATTAAGTGTCACTCTGTGCATGTAGGCAAGAGAAATTAGTAACTAAATACAAAATCTTCTGTTAAATTGTACAGCATTTGTAAAAGGAATGACAGACTTGGATAGAGCCACTATTTTACAACAAAAGATTTAGGACAGAAAAGAAAGATTTGCATATTTAGTGTTTCTATCAGTTAAAAAAGTTATGTATGGTGTTGCGCAGTGCTCACAGAAAGTGACAGAATGCCCCGCTGGAAAGACAATTGTTAAACTGTATCATTCGGAATGTTATGCAGTTTTGCAACCATGTAATTATTCTGTTTGCACAAAAACATGTGCTTTTATGAGACATAGATGCCTCTTAAATGTTATAATTCTTTGGAAATTTATACTTTTTACCAAATAAATTTGATTCTAATTCTGATTCTGTATGCCTGCAGGGGAGAGCAGTGTCACACTGCACCCTTTCCGACTGTCCTGTATGGTAGACACATGGTAAAAGAATGTAAGTGTAACAGAGTACAATGTTTCAAGCTGAAAAGCCAGTTGATCTTCTTGTTACATGAAAAACAGCAGCCTTTTCAGCTCAAAAAGTGCTTGCTTCGATTATACCGTATTTTTCAATACCGTTTTGATACATTAAAGACTGCAATCTACCATATAAGTTCTGCAGTGGGGTTTCAGTGCTTCTATTTGGGTCCAGTAGATGATAGCACTTATGCTGGTCAGGAAACAGCCACAAAAACAGCACTAGGTTAGAACCGCGCTGTCAAAACGCCATTACAACAAAAGCACCCATCCCATACACAAACTACAAATATATCGCCAATGGTAGCACTCACAAGATAGAGGGAGGATCGCTACCATGCAAGGAAAACAAACCACAACTAGTGTTTCTGTGGAGGACTCTGCCCCCACCCCAGTTTTTAAATAATCAGCTCCTTGGGGGTGGGTGGAACTCAGGGAAGGGGAGAAAGTTGGAGGCGACCAGATTCAGCCATGCACACACAAAAAAAAAAAAAAAACTTGGAGCAGGTGAAAAAGTGCAGCCACAACATTCAGGAGACCAGAAACAGAATCCGGGTTTCCCAAGCTATACCACCAGAGTTGCTTCGGTCTTAGCCCTCTCCATCACAGGAGCAGCTCAGACAGCCACAACACTTTTCATCTACTTCTCCACTTTCTCCCCTCCTCCTCCTCCTCCTCCATTGCCTAAATAGCTGCAGGGGTAGCAGTAACTCACTTATGCTATTCTACCCCTGTTGCTATTCAGGTATACATGGTTCCTGTAGGGCAGTTTAGACAGCACTATTTAGGAAGCACTATTCTAACCACTTATCCTAAAACATGCACTAACATTTAGATTAAGTTTTACGTACTTGTGATTAATGGCAGGCTTTCAACAGTGGATGTGACATCTCTCATTTTATACAGAATCCTGTCCGCTGGAACCAGAGTGGCTGTCTGTCCAACAATACAGCAACCAACTGTCTTCAAAATCTGTACCATCTGCAGTGAGAGAACACAAAAACAAAAAAAATGATGGAATGCAACTGGTTCAGTAGGTTCTGTAGCCCAAACCTCTAGACTACACTTGGTCACTGGTCACCAGTTTGGATCCTGATGAGGAAAATGCCTACATGTAGTACATTTTCCAACAGCCCACTTGGACACATTAATGGAGGATATGTCCTTTTCTTAGATTATTAGGCTAGAATTAGAGATGTAGAAAACTAAAGCATCTATCTCTGTAGCCACTCTGAGTGCACAAGGAACAGCCAAGCAGCAAAGTAAGTCATCAATAACCGATGACAAGGAATGTGTTTTTAGATTATTTAGTATATGTCTTGGGTAAATTGGAAGGTAGGAGGCTGATGGCCAAGGACTTTTTAATGTAGCTGGGACATGAATTAATTCTCTAGAAAAGCACACTCTGCATTGGGTTAATGTACTTTTAAAATGGAAAAAGATTTTCTTTAATGGAAAAACATAGAAACATAGAATTTGATGGCAGATGAGGACCGCTTGGCCCACCTAGTTGACCCATTTTCCTTACCTGTTTCATATACCACAGATCCTAAATGATCTGTGGCTTACCCTCTCTTTCCTATCGCTAGAGCTCCTTTATGCCTGTCCCTTGCATTTTTGAATTTGCCTACCGTTTTGGCCCCCATGACCTCTGCAGAGAAGCAGTTCTATGCAACCACCACCCTTTCCATGAAAAAATACTTTCTCAAGTTACCCCTGAGTCTACCCCCTCTATTCTCATACAAACATACTAAATTTGCCAGCAGATAAAGGTCTAGAGGTCTATCAAGTCTGCTCGAATGTGCAGCTAGCACCCTTTATTCTGCAGCTGCCCCTCCCTTCCACCCTTCCCCTTCATTAACCCTCCCCCTTGTCCTGTCCTATCCTCATTTGAAGCAGTCCACTGTTCTACTGCATACCACTTCAGCAGGTAACGCATTCCACCCAGCCACCACCCTCTCTGTAAAAAAGTGTCTCCTCATCTCCCTCCTGAACCTTCCTCGCTCCAGTCTCATATCATGGCCCCTGGTGGCCCTCCCCTCCCTTACTTTGAACAGCCCCTCTGTACCCGTCTTGTTTATTCCTTTCATGTATTTAAAGGTTTCAATCATGTCACCCCTGTCTCTCTTCTCCTCCAGTGAGTACATGTTCAACTCCTTCAACCTCCTCTCATATGATAAGTCCTCCAGCCCCTTGATCATCATTGTCGCTCTGCGCTGCACCACCTCCAGTAACTTAATGTCCCTCTTCACATACAGACGCCAGTACTGCACGCAGTACTCTAGGTGTGGCCTAACTAATGACCTATACAGTGGCAGAATCACCTCCTCCCTCCTCGAGGATATACACCTTGCAATTCAACCCAGCATTTTGTTGGCCTTTGCAGCTGCCTTCCTACATTGTGCCGAGTTGTTCATTGACCCTGTAATGAGCACACCCAGATCCTTCTCCTCCTCTGTCTGGGCTAGCTGCACTCCCCTAGCTGGTAACTCCTCCTTGGGTTCTTCATCCCAAAATGCAGCACCTTGCACTTTTGGCATTAAAGCCCAGTTGCCAGGTGTCTGACCAGGTTTCAAGCTTTGCCAGATCATCCTGCAACCCCTGCCATCCCCCTAGGTCATCCACCACCACGCCTACCTTGGTATCATCAGCAAACAGACTGATCTTGCTTTTGATGTCCCATGATATGTCTGCAATGAATATCCCAAACAACACTGGTCCCAACACTGAGCCCTGTGGAACACTGTTCGTCACTGCCCTTGGGTGTGAGAGCTCCCCACCCACCACCACCCCTCTGTTGCCTTCCTGCAGCCAGTTTCCTACCCATCTCACCAGCTTTGCACCCCCTGTGCCTACTAACTTCCTTCCCAGCCTTCCATGTGGCACTGAGTCGAATGCCTTACTGAAGTCCAGATACAGGACATCTACTGCATGACCCCTGTCCAGCTGCCTAGTTACCCAGTCATAGAACTTGACCAGGTTGGTTTGGCAGGATCTTCCACGTATGAAGCCATGCTGTCTGCTGTCCTGTAGTCCTTGGCCTCTAGGAGGGCCACCAGCCTCCTTCAGGATAGTCTCCATTAGCTTACCCACGATGGATGGGAGGCTCACTGGTCTGTAGTTTCCCGGTTCATCCTTGGGGCCACTCTTGTGGAGGGGCACCACATGAGCCATCCTCCAGTCCTGAGGTACACACCCGAATGTAGTGAGGCATTAAATAGGTCTGCCAAAGGTCCTGCAAGGACCTCTGCCAGCTCCTTCAGTACCCTGGGGTGGATGCCATCTGGACCTGGCGCCTTGTCCACCCTCAGTGCCTTCAAACTCTCTCAAACTCTGCTCTCCATGATTTCCCCATCTGTCACCACTTCCCTCCTGCTTCTGCCATTTCTCCCACCTTGGATGTCACCCCCTTCTTCTCTTTAGTAAATACTGAGCAGAAGTACTCATTTAGTGCTTCCGCCTTATCGCACCCTGCTTCCACCCAACCCCCCTCCTTCCTAATCTTTACTATGTGGTCCTTACAGCTCCTTTTCTCCCTGATGTACTTAAAGAAGTCCTTCTCCCCCTTCTTAATGCCTTGTGCCAGCCTGAGTTCCGTAGATGCTTTGGCTCCCCTTACTGCCCTTGTCACCTCCTTCGATTCTGTCAAGTACTCCTCCCTGTCCTCCCCCTCCTGTTTTCTTGTACTTCCTAAAGGCAGCTGTTTTCCTCCTTACCTTTTCCATGACCTCCTTGCTCAACCAGATTGGTTTCTTAGCCCTAGCCTTCTTGCTCTGGGCTTTGCAGCAGGTTTTGGTTGCCTCCACTATCCCCAGCTTTATGAGCTCCCACCTCTGGTTAGTGTCCATACTAGATTGAATTCTGGCCAGGTACCCTTTTTACCACTTCCCCCATCCTCCCAAAGTTGGCCCTCCTGAAGTCCAGCACTATTGTGCCAGATTCCACTCCTTCCTTGCCCATATCCAATGTGAGCCATACTGAGCAGTGGTCACTCCCTGACAGCAGTTCCTCCACTGTAAGTTCTCTCACAAAGTCCCCATTTGCCAGCACAAGGTCAAGGGTATTTCCTAACCTGGTTGGTTCACTGACCATTTGCAGCAGGAAGCTGTCCTGGAAGGTGTCCAGCAGTACCTGTTCCCTTCTGTTCCTGGTTGTTGGGGTGTTCCGGTCCACTCCTGGCATGTTGAAGTCCTCCACAATCACCACACTACCCTTATCGCAGGTCCTCCTGATCTGTCCCGCTAGTTCCCTGTCTAACTCCTCCATCTGAGATGGTAGCCTGTACACCACTCCCATTCTAAGAATCCTATTCTTGGAATCCTGGATTTGCATCCAAAGTGACTCCGTACTACCCTCCTCCCCTTCCTCCCTTACACACTTCAGTCCTTCCTTCACATATAGTGCCACCCCCCCTCCCCCTTTCCCAATCTCCCTGTCCCTACGAAATAATCTGTACCCTGGTACAGACAGGTCCGAGTCATTGTATTGGGTGGCCCATGTTTCCATGATGACTGCAATGTCCACCTCTCCCTCTGCCATGAGAACCTGTAACTCTGCAGTTTTCCTCCCAAGGCTTCTAGCATTAAGGGTAACCACCTTCCACCCTTTCCCCCTTCCATCCTGCCCTCCTTTCTAGCATCACCAACAGTACTTGCCATTTGTCCTTTGTCACTGTTATGGGGGTAAGCTCATATGATTTCCCAACCTGTGGTCTCTGCATATCTCTTCCCCAACTGCCACCCCCACTCCTAGTTTAAATTCCAACTTCCTCTATGTACTCCTCCATCCTCTGTTTCAACACTTTCTTTCCTCCTCACTCAAGTGTAGTCTGTCCTTGACATAGAGACTACTGTCTTCCCAGGTCCCTCCCACCCCCAACAGCCCATACCCTTTAGCACAACACCAGGTTCTTAGCCATCCGTTAAATTCCTCTATTCTCAGCTTTCTTGTTGTGCTCGCCTTTGGCACCGGTAGTATCTCTGAAAAAGTTACTGATCTTTCTGCCCCCTCACATAATTGTGCTAGTTCCTCAAACCTCCTCTGGACTGTATCTACTGTCTTGTCAGCCAGGTCGTTTGTCCCATGATGTATAATTAAATGAGGCTTGTCCCTACCCCTTCTAGTATACTTAAGAACAGACTGTCCCAACCTTTCCGCTGTCATTCCTGGCATGGCCTCCACCCAAATGCGACTATGCCTCTCCCCCTTGCTACCCCACCTAACTCCTCTTAGTATTGAGTCCCCCAGCACTAAGATTCCACCCCTCTTACTCCCTGCTTGCTTCCATTCATCTCCCTCTCTCATTTCCAGCTCTCTTCTTCCTCCTGCACATTATTTCCTTTACCCTGTTGCAATTCTCCCAGCAGAACTTACCCTGCTCCAGTTTGGTCCAGGCATTTATCAATTACTCCTCTAATTTCATCATTTCCCTCCTCCACCTTCTTCCTCTCTAGCAGTGCACAACTATTTTCTGAAGGCCCTTCACAAATGCCCGCTCCCTCTCTCTTCATAGTAACCTGTTCTCTCCTTTCCACTCCATGACTTTTGCCACTTCTTCGCCTCCCCTCACAAGTCCCTATCTCCTCCTTCCATTTGTCTTTTGTCTCCTGACCTGGTTTCCCCGGCAATTGTTCTTCCTGGCCTGGGCCCCTTTGTCTCTGCTTCCCTTCTTCTGAACCTCTCCTCACCACTGTTGGCTTAAATCACCCTCCCTCATCTCCCCTTCTTCCTCCTTCCCTCCAGTATTGGGTTAAACCCACCCCCAATCTGCCTTGCCTGTTTTAGTTCCTCCTGCAGACCCTCAGTCTCCTTTCTAAGTTTTTCTATGTGGTTGCACACTAAACATCCTCCCACACTCCAGGCAATTTTTAGAAAGATTGGTGCACCACAGTTGTTGCAGCCTACCACACTACCCATCATTGCCCACCAGCGACCCCCCACCCTTCCAGATGCAGGATACCAAACACTCCCCCAAGTCTCCCCTCTCCATCCTTTATCAGTGCAAAACATTTTCTTTATTTCCCTTACCTCCTTTGTTGCACACGTTTAGATAAATTGAGCAACTGCTTTTTATATTCCTATCCTTCCTATCCACACTCAAAAACAGACTTTAAGTAGCCATTGCACAACCTTCTTCAAACTCCTACTCTTCCTTTCCCCAATGCAATATCAATGTGAAGAAGTAATAATGAAAGCTCCTAGATTTGCATTTACTTCCCTTCCACTGAGAGAGCAGTCACCTCTGCACTTGCTGCTTTTCCTTTCCTGGATGTCTGCTTTTGCTATGACAGGTGCATATCCTTTGAGTGTTTGAGGAAGTGATGTCAGAACCCCTGGTATAAAGGAAATAATGGACCAAGGGTGGGACCAGCCCAAGTCTTCCAGAAACAATCAGGTAGTTGAGGCCTCTGGTCAGACCATTAGCACCCTTCCCCCACTCTGCACTCAAACTTTGCAGGTAGTGAAGCCAGCAACAATGAATCACAATTCTACTCAAAGCCCCCAAAATAGGTTTGCTACCCAAAGAAACAGGACTCCAATTCAAACAGCTTCACCAACAACACATCAAAATAGGCTTGGAATTAGAAGATATATGTCTCCAATTCAAAAAAACAGACCCAGTTAAATCACACCAATTATGTTTTAAAACAGAAGAAATAGATCTCTACAAATGCAGCCTGCCACACAGTGAATCAAACAAATGCAGCCCACTTATAGCTACCAAAACAGGTTTCAAAAATTCCAGCAGCCCCAAACAATACCCTGCTAGCCCCTTAGTAGTAAGAAAGAAAAGAAATAACCTTCTACCAAGTAGAATCCACAAGAAACAATGTAAAACAACAAGAAGCTACTGTACTGTAGATCTGATCTTGTCCCCCTTCTAGTTCCTTCTGAGAAGCCAAAGCACTGAGTTCCAAACTCTGTGATTTCCCTTGTGCTGCTTTCAAAAACAGACAGTTCCAGACTTTGTGACTTCCCTTGTGCTGCTTTCAAAATCAAACAGTTCCAAACTCATATCATGACCCCTTGTTTTTGAACACCTATTTTTATGAAAGATGCTACCTACTTGTACCTTATTTATACCCTTGAGGTATCTGAAAGTTTCTATCGTATCCCAGCTCTCTCTCCTTTCTTCCAGGGAATACATATTAAGATCCTCTAGTTTCCCCTCATATGACTTCTGGCGCAACCCCTGCACCATTTTTGCCAAACTTTTCTGAACTGCCTCTACTCTGTCTATGTTCTTAAGGAGATATGGCCTCCAGAACTGGACACAGTACTCTACATGAGGTCTCACCAATGTTCTGTACAATGGCATTACCTCCTCCTTCCTTCTGCTGGTGATACCTCTACCTCTACCTATACACCCCAGCATTCCACTGGCTCTCCTCACAGCCTTCTCACATTGTTTGGCAACCCTTAGGTAATCAGATATGATTACTCCTACGTCCCTTTTACTCTTTGGTGGCCATCAGTACCTCCCCCATGATGTACTCCTGCCCTGCATTTCTGTGTCCAAAGTGCACGATCTTGCACTTCTTTGCATTGAATCTTAGCTGTCACACCCCTGACCACTTCTTAAGCTTGCTTAGGTCCCTTCTCATTTTCTCTACCTCTCCTAGAGTGTCAGCCCTGTTGCAGATCTTTGTCTCATCTGCAAAGAGACACAACTTCCCTTCCAGCCACTCTGTAATGTCACTTATGATGACATTAAAGATAACTGGTCTAAGCAATGATCCCTGGAGGACCCCACTGGTCATCCCCCTCTCTCTATTGAACGGTATTCACCACCACCCTCTGTGTCCTATTACTCAGCCAATTTCTGATCAAACTTACCCGCATGGGACACACTCCCAGGCTGCCTAGCTTGTTTACAATCTCCTATGTGAGACATTGTCAAAGGCCTTGCTGAAATCCAGGTAGGCTAAATACACTGTCCCTCCCTGATCCACCTCTCTAGTCACCCAGTCAAAGAAATCTATCAGATTTGTTTGACAAGATCTTCCTACTGTGAATCCATGCTGCCTCAGATCCTGTGCTCTGCTGTGTTCGAGATATATCACAAACCTTTCTTTAGCAGTGATTCCATTAATTTCGCCACCACCAAGGTCAGGCTGACTGGCCTGTAATTGCCAGCCTCCTCCCTGCTCCCACATTTGTGGAGAGGAACTATATTCACCTTCCTCCAGTCCTTTGGTACCCCACCTATTTCTAGCGATCTGTTCAACAGGGCTGTCAGTGGTGCTGCCAGCACCTCCCTGAGTTCTCTGAACATTCTGGGATATATCCCGTTTCACCCCATTGCCATGTCCACTGTCAGATTATTGAGTATGGTTCCTGAATGACTATATAAATCCAAAAAAGTCAGGCTTGACTCCATGAACATACCAGACAGAAGGCTGACCTAAAAAGCACCAACACTCAATTTTAATAGTCAGCACTTTCAGATTAGCGAGTTCCTTTAGGACTCTCTTATACTGCCCTCCACTGCATCAAAATAGCATTAAATAAGGCATGCCACCACCTCACTGGCACTGGGCATCTGACTCACACATGCAACCTATATGCTCAGGCTAACTGGCTGCAATTCAATAACAGACTCTGATATCAAACATGCCTGATTGCTAAAAAAGTCAGCACAGGAAGGATGACCCCTGGAATTCTGGACCTTCTCTCTCCTCCACTAAAACCACATTGTATAAGGAGCTCTGGCACCCAGATTTCTCATACCCCTCAGTGCCATGCCTCCCTTGGGCAATGAGCCTTTGCTTACAGAGCCCTTCTCTGGATCAACTCTCTGCCAGCTGATATATCCAGTGCAACTTCACTGGGCTCTTTTAAAGTCTTGCTTTGGCAACATCTGGTGTTCTTGGCCACCTGCAACTGCTACCATTAGGTCCTTCTTCTCGGATCCTTTTGGCCCTTTAAGTCAGCTACTTCTGTCTATTACAGCACTTATTTACTCTCTTCTCCAATGCTCCTCCCACCTTCTCCTCTACCCCACTCATTTCTGCCCCTTGCCCTTTTCCTCTCTGCTTTCAACTCTTCCTACTCCTTGTTCTTTTGACTTGACACTCCTTTCTTTCCCTAAAATGACGCTAAGGGCGGCTCTTCCCCTTCTTGCACTAATTTCTCTCTGCTACCAACTCCTCCTCTTCCATCTTACCGATCTATTCTCTCTCTCTCTTTCTACCATGACACCAAGGTTTCTTCCCCGCTTTTCCACCTCTCCCACTTGTTTTCTTTCCTTTCCTTTCCTTTCCTGCCCCCCTACCTCCCTCTCTCCCCCCTTGACTACATCTTGGGATACTACCTTCCCCCTCCCTCAGGCTTCCTGCTATCCTGTGAATTTAGTTGTTTATAATCAATTGATGCTGGCATAACTTGTACAATGCCTAGCTAATTTGACGTGTCTTCCTTTGTTCTTTAGCTAAAGTCCCCTCTCTTCAATCAAGACATATATTTTCCTTGGTTACTGTATTCCCAACCTTGTTTTTGATTACCTGCTTTGTTATATCTAATGTGACAGCCTGTAGTTACCTGAAATGTAATCTGATACTTGTTTTATTTGTTGTCTGTGTTTATCTGCTGAGGTGGAACTTATGTAAAGAGCATCTGTTCAAAGGTTTTAATCCAAGATTTCAATCAATCTGTCAATAAATAAATACTTTATTTCTATGTTGTAAGACTGCTACTTTGTAAAATTTGTGAGTTTGGTAATGATGCCTGCTGGTCTTTGAATGCACCCAGGTAGTGGATTAATTTTGAAGAATCTTATTCTTGTTATGGTTTATTGTGTTAAAAAATTGAAAATGTTATGATTAATGGGATAATGTTTTATTTTAATATAGTTAGGCTGTTCCTAGGTAGATTACATTCAGTTAGTTAGCAACTATGCATTTTCTAGCAATCAATGAAGGGTCAGGTAAGATTTCAAAGTCTATTTTATAATGGCTTATGACCTTATGCGGCTGTGCACTGGGATTAACAGCAAACAGTAGCAAATAGTTCTCTGTAGCCACCTTGCATTAGTGAAGCAGTAACGCTGTGCACTGAACCATTTTTTTTTTCTGAATACCACAAATGAAGTTCAGGATTGAGCAACAAAAAGTAAGCGCAATTCAGCACTATTAGTGGATTTACTATTTGGCAGGATTTCAACATCTTAAGAGGCCTCCAAGCCAATCAGAGAGCTTTGTAGAAGGTCACTGAAGCCAACCCTTGTGACCCTGTCAATTGCTGAGGCATAGGGATGGAGGCTGATGTCCAGCATTGTGCCCTGCAGTCCCAGATCCAATATGACTCTTTTTTGGCAAATTTAAAATACTGCTTAGGTATATTTTCAGCAATGTATTTATCTGAAATTATTTCACCAGGTAAACATAAAGAGATGCAATAATAATCTCAATTACAGATGTAACCTTGGAGAAAAGAGAGGGATGGATGACAACTTATACACGTTCAAGACTCAGTGGGTGGGATATGTGGCGCAAGCCTGGGCGCAGCGCAACTGGGATGTGCCAGAGTGCTAACAGGGTGATATTCAACGGTGCTGTGCCATGGAGCAGCCCAGTTGAATATCGCACTGTGGCCTCCCACAATGTGCATGGTGCAGTGGCACTGCACCAGTGCAAGTGGCTAGAGAGGGGCAGGAGGATGCGCTAGCACAAGTGCCATTGTGCTAGGCGCATCACCTGTAATATTCAAAAGTGCACATGCAAATGGGGCCATAATGTATGCAAGGTGCAAATGGAGCCATTTGCATGTCATTATGGCCCCATTTGCAAGCAGGTGTGCCCATCCCCAGTGAAATGCACCTGGCGCCCTGCCAGGCTGCAGCCATCGGGGACCGACACCCCCTGTACAAGTGGCAAAGTGCCCCACTGCCTGATCAAGGGCAGAAGCATGAAATTAACATCATCCTATATCCCTGGTGGTCCAGTGGACCGCGTCCAGCCAGATCACGGGCGTCAGTAATAAATTATGAAAAACCAATCCATCCCTGGTGGTCCAGCAGTACCCCCTCCCCACCCTCCAACTGAGCCCCACCACCCCGCTCCCCCCAGTCAGCGGCGGATGACAGCTCCCTACCCTGATGCCGCCCTTCCGCCCACTGACTCCCAACACCTGCAGCTTATTGCACACCAGTAGCCTCTGCATGAGTTTATTTTATTGATTCTGACACAGTGTATGTACAGCTGTGCGCAGACAGATAGAAATATAGAAATATAGAATTTGATGGCAGGAGGAGACCACCAGGTCCATCTAGTCTGCCCATTGTCTTTTAGCCTAGCCTTCTAACTGCCCTTGGGTTTGAGGGCTCCCTTGTACCTGTCTCAAACATTCTTGAAACCTACCACTGTGCTGTCCCCCACCACCTCTGCAGACAGGCTGTTTCAGGCATCCACCACTCTTTCTGTGAAGAAAAACTTCCTGATGTTGGTGGAGATTCAGTGAACTGCCCTCCTTGCAGCCTTAGATTATGTCCCCTGGTTCTGCTGCCCTCATTAAATTGGAAGAGATTATCTGTCTGCCCTTGGTTTATACCTTTTATGTACTTGAATGTTTTGATCACGTCACTCCTCTCTCTTCTCTGTTCCAGGGAATACATGTTCAGTTCTTTCAGTCTGTCCCTGTTGGACATCTTGTGCAGTCCTTGAATCATTTTTTTGCCCTTCCCTGCACTGTCTCTACACGGTCAATGTCCTTTTTGAGGTGGGGTCTTCAGAGCTGGATGCTGTACTCCAGGTGAGGCCTAACCAGTGATCTGTACAGCAGCAGGATCACTTCCCTCTTCCTACTTGTGATTCCCCTCACAATGCATCCCAGCAAACCACTGTTTTTTAATGCTGCCTTCTCGCGCTGTTTACCTACCTTCATGTTATCTGAGATAATGCTTCCCAAATCATGCTCTTGGGTGGAGGCATCTGGTCTTTCCCCTCCAAGGTAATGAGCATTATTTGAATTCCTTTTTCCTGCATGCATGACTTTGCACTTTTTGATGCTGAATCTCAACTGCTATGCTCCAGCCCATTCTTCCAGTTTCTTGAGGTCAGCTTCCATCTGATCAGATGTATCTGCTGTCATTTTCTATGGGACAGGCTTGTCTCAATATTTTTTTTTTTGTTTGTAGTATGACAGCTAGGTTTGCTTGTGACCACAGAGAGTAGTCAGCTGAGTCACCCCTTGCAGCTCACAGTACACTGCCTGCCTATTCATGTGATACATAGCATGGACAGGGTAGAGACTATATAGAGGAGTGCAACTAAATTGGTACATGGACTGCATCAGAAGAGCTCTGAGACTGAGGGATCTCAGTATCTACATCCTGGAAGACAGGAAGGATGGGGTAACATGATAGGGATCTATAAGTACCTCACAGGGCTAAATAAGGTGCGGAGAGGAGTATGTTGTAGAAGAGAAGGTGCACGAGAACAAGACAGCATCCTATGATGTGGAATGGGGGACATTTTTAGAAGGGGAAGATGCACCAGAACAAGGGGGCATGCAATGAAGATAGAAGGGGGGAAAATTTAGGAGGGATGTGAGGAACTACTTCTTAACTGAAAGAGAGGTGGACAGTTGGAATGGTCTTCAAGCAGAGGTGGTGGGGGCAAAAACAGTGGTGGCTTTCAAGCATGCATGGGAATGTATAAAGGAATCTTGGTAGTAAAGCGGCGGGGGGGTAGCCAAAGATCAGGTAGGGTCTGCCAATGTGAAGACTGGGTGGGCCAAGCTGTCCTTATCTGCTGACAAATTCTTTTTTAAAACAAAAGTACTTCATTCATTTTTCAAAGTGAAACACAATTATATCACACAGACGTGTCATAATACTCTACATACACACATGGCATGCTCCCCCTCATATGGCAGCTCCTATACAACTGTCTCTAGCTTACATAGTAACTAGCATATTTTTCTATGAAACTTTGATCAGGTGATTGGGTCTAGTAGAGCATCCAGTGAGTCCCATTTGTTCTGAATGGTTTGAAATCTGTGCCTCATAGAAGTGAACATTCTTTCCAGCCATGGAATCTGCAAAATCTCTTGATGTCACTCCAGTACTGTGGGAACCTCCTGGTTGAGCCAGTGGGTTAAAATGAGTTTTGTGATCACTGTTGCTACTATAGTGAAGTGATGCCTTCTATTGCCTGCCAGAGCTTGGATGCATCTCTCAAAGGAAAGTACCCTCCAGACCCAGCATGATGACTAATATGCCTTGTACTGCTTGCCAGAGTGGCTACACCTTGTGACAGTCCCACAGGATATGTAGTAAAGTACCACCTTCTGTACCACATCTGGCACAAAAGGGAGAGTCCAATAACCCTCATTTGTGAAGTTTGGTATGTGTTGGGTACATGTTTATGTACTCATCTACTGCATAAGGCAGTAACCATCTAGTTTAATATATTTATGTGTTGGACCACACTAATTCCCACTGCTTCTGGTCAGGTGTCCATTTTAAATCTTCAGGCCAAGAGCTGGGCATATTGCCATCCCTGTGAGGCATTGCATTCCATAGTGCCTGATAAATGCTGGAAATGGCATGCCTTTACTGACCTAGATTGTTAAGTTCTGTTAATGTCAGGGGTGGAACCTGTGTGAGTGTGCATGTGCCTAGCACTGTAGCTAGCATGTGTTGTATTTGTACTGCAAGAAAGTGAATACTGTCATGAACCCACTTATGAGGGTCAGGTCCACTGAGCTCACAGTGCCTGCCCCTATGTGCAGTCTGTGACAGGGAGGGGGAAAAACAGGGGATACCCTCTTTGTATCCTTCTGTAGTGCTTGCTTAGTTCACAGCTGAACACTGGCCACAAAGTCTTAGGGTTCCCTCTTTACTCTGGATAAGGGTATAACACCAGTCCGGAGTCTTGCAGCCAAATGTGAACCCCTCTTGATTGTTGCACAAAGGGGGATGATCCAAGCATTACAATCTCTTCAAGGTAGCTTTGTAACCTTGATTTTGTCTTCTCCCACTGGGCATGCAATAACCTGGTTCAAATCCCCACAAACTCATCCTTGAGACTTTCGTATTTCCCCTATCTTTACCTAGATTTCTTGATACAGACCCTTGATCGATTGGTAGATTATGGTGACACCCCATAGCAATACCAGTTTAGTCACAGATTATTATTAAACATCCCACAACCACACACAATATGAAAAATCTCGCTCAGGCAAGTTTCTTAAAAATGAATGTTTTTACTAAAATACTTAATAATCATACAGTTACAACTAAACGTTTTAGAACATTTGGTCACAGACTAACAGAAATAAAAGTGGAAAATATACATAAAACAAATGCTCTATAAACTTTTATCCAATTTCTACCTTAAATTCGTAGTGAATTAAAATCCAGAAGAATAAGTATAGTCTCTAGTTCTTAGTCTGTCTCTGTGTTGCAGCAGTCTTGCTTCTTGTGTGTCAGAGGAGTGTCCTTTGAAAAGTGAGCCAAGCAATGCTCTGTGGAGGATCTTAAACAGGGATGGCCATCCCAGTCTGTGGATAGCAAGTGGCCTTATTTTTGTTATGCCAGTATATGTCACTCCTGCTTTTTCCAGATTTAAGGAATTATTTATTTCCTTATTTGGGTTCTCATATCACCACTTCCATGCACATTAATAACATTTTCAGAATTAGTGCCTTTGAAGTCCTACTGGCCTACAATATAACACTTGTAAGACAATTCACACCAGCCTGGTAGGAAGGGCTATTTAACAGACCTTTTTCCCTAGGCATCCTACCTTTGAAGTGGAACAGTTTTATGATCCTAGGGGATGTTTTCTATCCCCTGACAATTTATGACCCTCTCCCTTTACCTAGCGGACTAGGGAAATCCCCTTTGAAAATATAATTTCAGCTTCCTGGCTAGTAGCTGTTTTCCTGGTCACAAAAGAATGCTACGTATTTTGCAAGACCTTTTGTCTCTTCCTGTGACCTTTCAGTAACACTGGGCATTTTCTTGTGGCATTTAACATACACAAAATCACAAAAAATATAACAAAACATGTCTGCAAATATGACTTAGAGTGTCTAGCTCACCACAAATACTTCTGTGTTATCTAGGTAATACTTTTGTTGCAATGACTGAAATCTAACCCACACTCCTCTATGTAGTAGATTCTGAAACTGAGATATTCCTTTGGGCTTCCATCTCTGATTGAAAATTGTCCTGCCCCTTGCTGTATCCTTGATCCCTGGGTCTAGCCTGTGAAAGGGCCAGGTGGCCAAATGCTGTTTAGCCAGTAAACAAAATTTTAAACAAAAAAAATATTTTAAAATTAGTTGTGCCATAGATGCTGATCTGGAACTGAGCTGGGGGAAACTTTAGGACATTACATTGCTCTCTGTATACTAACACTGAAGTGCCTACAGTATAGGTGTGTTTTGTAACCTTCTTGGTAATTTGCACTTACTTGTATAAAAGAGTGAGCTAATGATGGCCCTCAGTGTGGTGCATAGCTATTGTTCAATCTCCAGCCACCATGGTCTATTGAGTGACTCAGGGAGGCATTCCCGTAAGTACCACCTGAAATATTTTGCACCTCGTGCTGCACGAAAATATTCAAAAACATCTGATAGATTCAATCCATTAAAGTATGCCTTCCTTGTTCTCTTTGCTTGCTACAGAAAGCCTGCAATCATATCATGGAATTTCTTATTCCCCCAGCCCTCCTTGCTGCCCTCTCACATTGCTTGCCCACCTTTAGGTCATCTGATATGACTACCCCCAGGTCCCTTTCCATTTTTGTTGTTGTTAGTATCTCACCCCCCATTGTGTACTCTTCCCCTGGGTTTTTGTTTCCCAGGTGCATTACCTTGCACTTCTTAGCATTGAATCTAAGCTGCCATACATTTGACCATTCCTCTAACCTTGCCAAGTCCCTTCTCATCCTTTCCACCCCACCTTGTGCATCAACTCTGTTGCAGATCTTTGTGTCATCTGCAAAGAGACATACTTTTCCTTCCAGTCCCTCTGCAATGTCGCTTATAAAGACATTGAAGAGGACCGGTCCTAATACTGAACCCTGTGGTACCCCACTGCTAACCCCCCTTTTTTCAGAGTGGACTCCATTTACTATTACTCTCTGTGTCCTATTCTCCAGCCAATTCTTTACCCAGGCTGTCATCTTGGGACCCACTCCCAGGCTGGCTAACTTGTATATTAATCTTTTGTGTGGGACTGTGTCAAATGCCTTGCTAAAGTCTAGGTAGGCCATGTCCACAGCCCCTCCCTGATCAACTACTTTGGTCACTCAGTCAAAGAAATCTATCAGATTTGTCTGGCATGACCTTCCGCTGTGAATCCATGCTGCCTTGGGTCCTGTGCCCTCTGGCCTCTAGATCATAACAATTCTTTCCTTCAGAGTGATTCCATCATTTTCCCTATCACTGAGGTTAAACTAACAGGTCTGTAGTTTCCTGCTTCTGCCTTGCTCCCACTTTTGTGAGGGGAATCACATCTGCCCTCCTCCAGTCCTCAGGTACCACCCCATCCTCCATGATTTGTTAAGAGGGTAGTCAGTGGTGTCACTAGTTCTATCCTTAGTTCTTTTAGAATTCTGGGATGAATCCCATCAGGCCCCATTGCTTTGTCCACCTTCAGTTTTAAGAGCTCTTTCAGAACTCTTTCTTCTGTAAATGGGCTGGTATCAACTTCTGTATCCAGAGTGTTTCTACTGTTTGTTTTAGGTACCTCCCCTCTTCCTTTGTAAATACTGAGCAAAATATTTGTTTAGTATCTCTGCCTTTTCACAGTCACCCTCTGCCCACCCTCCCTCCCTTTATTAAGCCTCACTATCCCTCCCTTGGTCTTCCTTTGCTCCCTGATGTACCTATAAAGGTTTTATCCCCTTCTTAACTGAGTTGGCTATTTTTCCTCGGTTTGGGCCTTTGCTGTTCTGACTGCCTTTCAGCTTCCTTTTGCTTTAACTGATACATTCTCCGTCCTGTTCCTTCTGTGATTCCTTGTACTTCCTGAATGCTTTCTTTTCTCTTGAACCTTCACTGCCACTTCCTTTGAGAACTATAGTGGTTTCTTACCTCGTTCATTTTGTTTATTTGCTTTACACAAGGCTTGTTACCTCTGTGATGGCAGTTTTATTATTCCCCATTGTTCTTCCACCCCTCCTTCCTGCCCATTTGCTAGTGAATTCCTTAGGCACTCACCCATTTTGGCAAAGTCAGCCCTCCTAAAATCCAGTACCTTTGTCTTTGTAAACACTTGACTCTATTGCTGTGTTGTGTGAACCATACTGTTCGATGGTCACTAGTTCCCAGATGGCTACCCACTTCTACATCTGTGATCCTCTCTTCATCTCCATTTGAGAGAACCAGGTCTAAGATTGCTCCCTCTCGAGTGGGCTCCAATACTAGTTGTCTAAGGCATGCCCCCTGTAGGGCATCTAGAATAACCCCACTCTTAGAAGTGGCTGCTGCAACTGCACTCCAGTTAACATCTGGCATATTCAGATCACCCATCAGCAATATCTCCCCTTTATCTGCCATTCTAAGTATACTTTCTATCATTTCCTTGTCCATTTCCTCCCCCTGAGGAGGGGGTCTGTATACAACCCCTGTGCGGATTGTGGTGCCATTGCCTGCCTCCAAATTGACCCACAGTGCTTCTTCTCCTCCCTGTTTACCCTTTTGTTCTGTTGCTTTGATTTCTTCTCTTATGTAGAGAGCTACTCATCCTCCTCTTTTACCCTCCTGTCCCTCCTGTAGATAGTGTATCCTGGTATGTTTACGTCCCAGTCATGGTTCTGTGTGTACCATGTTTCTGTGACTGCCACAATATCCAGATCTTCCTCCTCCATCAAGGCCACTAATTCAGGAAGCTTGTTGCCCAGACTATGGGCATTGGTACTCATTGCTCTCCATTTTTGATGGCTTTACCTTCTGTAGCAGCCACCCCTGACCTTTCTACCTTGGTCTTTTTCTCATTTAGTACCCTGTTTTGTAGGGAGGCTGGGATTTTCCTTCTGCTTATCAGTGCCTCCCCTTGACTAGTTTAAAGGCTTGCCAATGAAGCATTTAAACCGATTGCCCAAAGACTTGTTCTCTTCCTGGACAGATGCAGACCATCCTGCCAGTATAGGGCTGGTGTCCTCCAGGTGGAACCCCAGTCCCAATGAAGCCAAACCCTGTGCTCCACACCATTTTTCAACCATTTGTTAAACTGCATGGTGCAAAGTACCCCTCCCTCACTCATGCCACTGACAGGCAGCACCTCTGAAAGGATACTGTGTGTGCTACTTGTCTTAAGCCCTCCCCAACTCTACAAAGTCCTTTTCACTGCTCTAATCTCATGATGAGCCAAGTAATTTGTCCCTAGGTGGACAATGATGTCCAGCTCAGACTCCGTGCAACTGTTCTCGTGATCCTAAGGATGCACTTCCTGTCCCTCCAAGCCATGGCACCGGGCAGGCACCTTGCTTCAGTTTTCCCTGCTCCCCAGTTCTATCCCCTAATAATTGGGTCCCCACCAGGGCTGCTTTCTTTCCCTGTGGTGCCCTCTGCCTCCTTCCTGAGGCCTCCCTTGTGACAGTTGTCTGCACCTCCTTAGTCTCCTCTGCGGGTGCATCCATGAGGGAACTGTGCTCCCCCAGAATGGTGTATGGATTGTGGAGTGTAACAACTGACTGGGTGTGTCTCTGTTCCACCACCCTTACCCTCCCTGAGCCCACTGTGGTCCAACTGCTGTGCTTTCTTTGCAAACTCTGAGGTAGTGGTGGTGGCTGTGGTGCTCCCTGGATGGGGGAGGTTCCCTTGCCACTGTCCAGTGCGGCCTGAAGATGGGCAACTTCCTCCCTCAGGGCAGATAGTTGTCTACAAACAGGGCAGCATCTCAGCCTCCAGAAAGACTCCCGGAAGACTGCTGCCCCACAGCCATTGCATTGTACTACTCCCACATAACTGTCTACCTTGTTTAGTTTTGTGTGTGTGTGTGTGTGTGTGTGTGTGTGTGTGTGATTGGTGTTATATAGAATATATGTATTTATATAATGTGTATGCTTATATTGTCAGTGCAGTGTGCTAGACAGGATATGACAGTGATGTGTACCTTGCCCTCTTGAAATGATGTCAGAACCCCAGGTACAAATGAACTATTTCCAGGGGTGGGTGGGGTGAGGGGTGGGAAGGGGTTGGGCTAAACTGTGCCCTCACGAAACAATCAGCTAAACTCTCTGACCTACCGATCGGTGAGTGCCTTCCTGTCAGCAAGATGCCATACCGACAATTTGTAATACTGCTTCAAACCAATTTGACAGAGAAAATACCCTGCTAATCAAACAGAAAAATCCAAACATCCAAGTCAGACCTAGGTAAACCTCCCAGCCCCAAAAAGAGCCTGGTGACTTGTGCTCTGAAAACAGTCAGCCCCAAAACGTCCAGCTGTGCAGAAGGGCAGACACAGAAAACAGTATTTAGCCTATAGTGGGTTTAAACTCTTCCTGCACTGAAAACCTTAACACTTGTAACACAAGTAAAGCAAACTCCACCTCCTCTGTTGATTGAAAGACTGCCTTTTCTGATAATTCTAAGTTGCTTATTTCACCCTTCAGTTAGAAGTATCCTCCACCTGAAGAATATTAACTTTCCTAAGGAATCTGCTTCAAACCAAAGACAATTGTAAATTGTAAGGTTCACCTCCCTCTGTTGTGAGCACTACTCACTTTCTTGCAAATATTAAGTCCAGTGTTGCAGCTTGCAGCCAGAGGTAGCTTCACCTGAAGAATAGGTAGGCAAATGGGCAGACTGGGTAGGCCAAGTGGTCCTTATCTGCAATCAAAGTCTATTTTTCTATGTTTCTTGCTGATCTGCTGTTAGTTGTGATAGGTCAGCCTGCTGTGTCCTACCCTTCACTACCAATGCTGTATAGTTTACTGTAATATATTCAACATTCTTCTACTATGTGTATTGGGGGGACAGCAGTTTCTGAGTGTGTTCCTATTTGATGTGTCTACAATAATTGACCTGCTTGGTTCCTTTTGTTTAAAGTAACATGCAAACAGTTTGCACAGCTTCTCCCCTTGTGATATGTAGCTGATTTGGGCTCTAAATAAAAACAATTTCTGCCTAGTTTCTGTTAATTTCATGATATTGTTTCCTCATCAAGATAAGCTGCTGTTTCAAAGGTTTTGTGGGGTTGACTACTAATTGTTTTTTGAGGAGTGTAGTCTTTTCCAGCAGTGTTTTGGCTTTGGTTTGTTTCAATTTATTGGCCTTGGATGATATTCTGTAATTATTTCCCCTCTCACTGCACATTTGTTTGCCCCCCCCATACAGTGTCAGCCCCATCCACCAACCCTTGATTTTCTTGGAAAAATGTATCAGTAAAGTCCAGTAGGCGTTGTACATTGTTAGCATCTTTAAAGAGATTGTTGTTTAAGTTCCCCATATTATGTATTGCAAAATGGCGGTCTAGTATGATTGCCATCTTGACTAGGGCATGGTCTGATATGATCAGTGGCAGGATCTCTGCCATACCCAGCTCTTGAAGTAAGGAGTGACCAATCAAAAAGTATGCCAGCTTTGAGCTGGTGCTTGGGTGGGGGGAATAGAAAGTGAATGTTCTTTTATTTGTGTGAAGAGTTCACCAAGGTTCAACCAAATTGTGAGAGTCCATCATTTCTTTAATGGTTCTTTGGTTGGGGGAGAGGGTGAGTCTATATCTGCCTGATCTGTCCAGGTCATTGTCTAATGTGGTGTCCCAGTTGCTGGCTTTGATAATTGGGAGATTCAGCTTGTCTGCAACCTGCATCATAAATTGGGTAAGCAGGCCTGAATCTTCCCTATTTGGTCCATAAATGTTTGCCAGTATAAATCTGGTTCTGTCTAGGACACCCCTTAAGATTATATATCTCTCTTCCTTATCAGTTAGTTCTTGAATTATGGTAAAAAGGGGTATTTCTGGCTATCAGGATAGCCACCCCAGGTCTTTTTATGTCTATTCCTGTTCCAGAATCTTGGCTCACCCAGTTCTTTTTTAATAAGTTAGAGTGCTGCGTTAGCAGGTAGGTCTCTTGTAAAAAAGACCAGAGCTGGGGTATGTTTTTTGAGGTGCATTAGTACACCTGAACTTTTCCCTGGGGAGTTAACTCCCTTGATATTCCAGGTTATAACCATCAGTGGATTCGTATTCATGGATCTAACTGACAAAATATGCTATAGTGGCCAGCTGCCTGCATACCTGTCACCTGAGGGTATCTTTGGGTGGCAGGGATGCTGTCTGTTGTGACTTCTAACTACTGGGTAAATGTCATCATACGGAGCCCTGTAACTGAAGCATCCTCCCCCTTTTGCACGTAAAACAAACCCAACAATGAATATTCACTCTCCTCCCCTTCCTCTGTATTCTTTTGTGGTTTAACCTATGTTTTGAGTTATTCTGCAAGTTCTGAATCCAAGCTGTATCATTCATTGTAATGTCCCTTTGCTTTCTCCTACTATACTTTGTTTTTCAATCTATGATGTGGAACCTTTGTAAAAGAGCTTGTGCTCAAAGATTTTTTCTGAATCACTAAATAAATAAATAAACCTTGAGCTATTAATATTAATGGCCAGGAAGGTCAAAATCAGATGCTCAAATCCCAGTTGGGGTGGTGCCATTGAAAGCTAACCACAGATCATGGAGCTAGGGGATCACTCTTAAAACAAGTTTGAAACCCTTCTCCATGGCTTTACTGGCATCCATTCAGTGCTACAGTATGTGTGTGGTGAGCTATCCCTCCCTCAAAGGCCATATTATAGCACTATATAAACCTGTTATTAAACCCTTCTCAGAACAGATATTACTGTTTCAACCTGAAAAACCTGTACAACTGGTAGAAACCAAAAGTTAAACATTGTTTAGATCTGGGAGGCTTAACAATTAGTTCATGGTTGTAAGGAGGATTGGTTGCTCCATTTTACTCACAGTTCTGTGTGAAAAGCCACCATGTTAGATCAGAGGGAATTCTCTACCAGTTCTCCAGTAGACTTTCACTCCAGAATCCATCTTATTCAGGTTTGTAGAGATTGGTGTCAACAGCTACAAGAACAGTTCATCAGGGTAGACTAGCCTGGCATTCCATGGCCTGGGTGCTGATGCAGTGTCTCATGTTCAGTCATGAGCAGGGTTTTGGTTGTGAAGGTGAACATCAAGAAAATGAGTGGTCGAGCAGCTCCCTTATGAATGCCCCTTCACAATTGTGCGGTTGATTTCCCTGCCAAGTTCCTCTCCCATTGCCATTGTACCCTTCCAGCATACAATTTGAGCCATCATTGCCATTCTTTCCTCTCAGTACTAAAATAACTCCCAGTCAAAATCAAACTATAACACGCTGAGTCTTGAAAATGTCATATGAAAACTGTAGAGCTAACAGTTATCTTTTAGTGTTCCATTTAGTCCTTGGGGATGACTGCTGGGTTTAGTGAAACATTTGGGCAGGATAGGATGTAATTTTTTGGTTATTTCTGAGGCAGACTCATAACTGTACATGCCATGTGTCAGGATAACAACCAGTTTTTCTGGGAACTGCACTCTGAATTTGATGCCACCAGAGTGTTGTTTTTGTTTGATCTCCTTTCATGCCATCGGCTATTCTTGTACACTTTGATAATGTCATTTAAAAATGTAATACCAGTACCTGCTGTTGTGCCAGTTAAGGTTTGGATGTGCTCTAGCTGCCTGCTGAATGATCACTTTGTCTTGGAAATTCAGCATCCTGCACATGATGGCCCTTGGACTCCCTCCTTTCTGGGATGGGAGTCAAAGGGTTCTGTGCACTTTTTCTATCATGTATGTCTGTCCATTTGCAGGTAGTCCACTGAGCTGCACAAACAGTTCATTTACAAATTTAACGTGGTCAGTTCCTTCTGCCTTATCAAGTATGAATACCAAGAGTAGTTTATTTCACCTGCTCCTGTTTTCTTGGTCATGAATTCTGTCCTCCAAACATGCAACTTTCCTTCTCAGCAAGGTGAGCTCTTTCTCTTCAGCACTGGACTTGTCTTCAAGGGAAATCACCTGCACTTCAGCATCAAGGTTTCTATTCCCTATGTGCACAATTTTTTAATTTTTGGCATTGAACCCCAACTGCTGTGCTTTTGACCACTCCTCATGTTTCCCAAGATCCCAGCACATCCTTTCTAACCAATCCTGAGTGTCCAAGTAATTGCGGCTTTTGGTATCATCTGCAAAAATTCATACATTCCCTATCAATTGTTTTGCAGTGTCCCCTATGAAGACATTGAAGAGGACTGATCTCTGTACTGAGCCCTGTGGTACCTCACTGATCACTTCCCCATCATTAGAGTGAGTGCCATTAACCACCACCCTCCCTTTCCTATTTGTTAACTAGTTTGTAACCCAATTTACCACTTTGGATCCCACTCCAAGGTAGAGATGCAATGAATTTAAAATCCGCTGGTGAAGTGAACATGAAGTGCCCACTTCGTGTTGGCACTTCGCTATGTGGAGTACCCCATAGGAAAGGCTCACTTTGCCTTGTTATTATTACTTCATGTTGTAATTTCACCTTAAACACAAAGTAAGGCGGAGTGAGAATAATATTGGCAGCATCCCACACACAGTCACCAGAATGAATGTGCATCCCCAAAGTGCTACTAACTCGTGTCCAGAAAACTCCCCAGTGCTGATGAAGTGAAATGAGAGTGTAATAAGAAATGCCAAGTCTCCCAAAATTAATGGCACACTCAGTCATGCATGCAGTGGTCAGATCACACAGTCACCAGACTTAATGTGCATCCCTAAAATGCTGCTGTCTTGTGTCCAGAAAATTCCTCAGTGCTGATGAAGTTAAATGACAGCATAACAAGAAATGCAGTCTCCCAGAATTAATGGTGCCATGCAAATGCACAGACAGATTAAGATTTAGCTGCACACTCAAGGGATGCATGCAAAATGGCACAACAACACCTAACCAGTGCTCACCAGTCACAAATCCAAATCTGGAAAGGAATACATTTGGCCAGTTGGTGGATTAGTGCACAGCAGTAACAATCCACTACCAGTAAAGATACCACAAAGCAGTATAAAAAATTCATGCATGTGCGGTGGATAGCAGGTTCACACTGCTGCAACTACTCTGTAACACAATAAAGATGTCTGATTTAATTGCACACATCGCACACACACTCACACGCACACTCAAGTAATGCGTAGCAAATTGAAAACCTTTAGTAATATAACCAAATGTTTTCAACAGACAAATTATACACTGCTGCACCACAACAATCAGCAAAAAAAAAGTCAAGAATTACTGAAAATATTACTGTGTGTACATTAACACAGTTATACAAGAAAAAATATAACCAAAACAGAAAGACTACCTTTTTTCCCAGTTAATCTACCTACAACACAAATATGCCCCTTCCCCAAAGCACACTTCACAGTACACAGACTGACTGTTCTAAATTAACATTCAAAATCCACACACAACAATAAACACTCAATGATATGAGCACAGAAGGGTTTCCTACAATCGATGTACTAAATTTTGAGTAAATAAAATGACTCAAAAAGGCATTTTAAACAGCTTTTAGAGGTTTTACATAGCAGAGCTCTGAGAGCAAACTGTCTCCAGCTACCACTACACACACAACCCAGGCCAAAACTGAGTCTGTGCCAAGCAATCTAGAGCTCATGTGACCTGCAATCCCATGAATAACTTCAGAATTTCATTTGGAGCTCAATTACAGGGTGAAGTGAGGTGAATTACATTGATTTCAATGTACTTCACCTTAAAATTGGTGGAGAAGTGGTTTGGGGAAGGCGGAATAATGCAAAGTCATTAGTTTCAATGGACTTTGTGTTCCTCATTATCAAGCGAAGCACCCCACTTCACATTGTGGAGTTCTCCATGGATTCTGCGTTACTCAGTGAATCACTTCATGGAGTAAATTGGGGCCACTTCACCCACCACTTCTTACAGTACTGTAACTCACATGCTGTATGGGAAGGAATGCAAATGCCTATGGCTGTACTTCCCCGATGAGCTGTAGAACAAAACTCCCCAATGTAAAAATGCTTATTAATGAGTACAATGGTGGAGTGGTGAAGCCTGGAGATATACTACAAAACATGCTTACAATACATCCAAGTAACTCGTAAAAAGATTAATGTTGTGATTCGTGACATGTTCATGAATCATGATTTGTGACTGCATTTGTGACCGTGTTGATGAAGAACATGATTTGTATCACGAGTGACTCGTGACGATGGTCCTGACTTAAAACACATATTAATGAGTACAATGTGCATGCAGAATTATACACCACACCTGTCCAGTACTCTAAAGGGAAGCCAAAGAAACAACTGTGACTTAAGTTACAGATGGAGATTGGGCCCTAAAGAGATGCAAATGCACAGCAGATTAAGATTGCACTGCACACTGAAAAGATGCAGACACAAAGGCACAACACCTAATCAGTGCTCACCATCAGAAATTCAAATCTGGAAAATAATATCTTTGCCAGTTGGGGAGGGCTGCTTGGTGGGCAGTGTACTGCACTGCTGCATTAATAGTCACTAGTACTAGTACCAGTAAAGATACCACAAAGAAGCACAAAAATCACACAACTGCAGTGGATAGCAGGTTCACATTGCTGAAATTATTACCCCAAAGGTTTTGGAGTTTGGAACTGGCTAGTTGATGTTCAGCATGAGAAGGTTCCCTGTCTACCAGAAAATATTTGAAAAGGGAAATGGATAAATGAATTGTCTGAAATGATTACAAGAAATGTATAACAAAAGAAATGTCTATACTGTAGGATATAAAATGAGGAACCTAGGGTCATGAAGGATCTAGGTATGGAGTAGAATCTATCATTGGGCCCCTGAGTGGAAACAATGTGTTAGAATAGGGTTAGAGCTGGGTACAACTCACCCCGGAGAAAGTTGTGGTATAAGCCTGAATGGCCATCCTGATATCTTGGTGGAAGAAGCTAGAAATCAGCATAAAACTGTTGTGTATTACTTTCTCTTTCTTTAATGTACTGATGAAGGTATGATAGTGGGTGCACAGAGCTGAAACAATGCCAGGTGATGGGTTCTGAAATGATGCCAAGTGATGGGTGCTGAAATGATGCCAAGTGAGGGGTGCTGAAACAATGCCTATTCATGGGTGCCTGATATTACATGTTAAATTCCTCAGTTGTAGTAACCAGAGTAAAATAGGGAATACACAGCCACTGCAGACTGAAGTCCTCTGTGAACATAGATTGTTACTTTGCTGAACTGTGTGACAGCCCCAAGATAATGTTGTGAAAGTATTGTCATATTGCAGTTACTTGGTATGGTGGACAATACTAAAAATTGCTGAATTAAGGGACTCTGGAGTGAGGCTGTCATAGTGGGTGAGAGAAAGTTTCAGCCAACCCTCATTCTACTGTTTTGGTAGAATATTTATGACTGAGAGGGGGTTCTTGAAAAACCAGTATAGTTTTCAAACTGTTTTTTTTTCTTAAGGAGGGAGGTGTGTGGCAGAGTTAGTCTACACCCTCGGCTGTGACCGATGGATCACTTTTCTATCTCCTTATTTCCTAGCCACCAAAATTTCTGTTGGCGCAACAGTTAACACTTTTCTCTTTGCTTTTCTTCTTTTTCGCTCGTACCCTAGGTTGGTCACCTAGCGTAGGTCTTTACTATCCCTACTAAACTTCCAACTAGTACTCTCTTTTCATTCTTTTTCCATTTCCATCCATCCGGTCCCTGAAATTATGTCAAACACCCGGAGAGGTGTTGTGTAAAGTCTATAAGTGCATTTTTGTACAAAAAAACATGAAGTCTATTTTAAGTAGGAATAAATACAGTTAATAAAGCCTTTTTAAATAAAAATGATTCAGAAGCCACATAAAAAAAATAATATTTACATGATTAATACAGTTCTAAGAAATCCTTAAGGTATTTTCATAAATGCACACACTCTAAACCTGTTACTGTATAAAGTTATAAAAGTGCTTAGTCACTGTGGATCAGGGATGTAAAGAGTCAATATCTGTGGAGATATACACTGCACCTTTAACTGAACCAGGAAGTCCCCTGAAACAAAACACCACCCCTTGGTTTTGAAACAACATTTTCCAACATGAAACAACATGTCCAGACATGTAAATAGAAAAGGGTTCAGTCAGATGACCCCACCAAAAGATATAAAAACCTCTTCACTAAGTTCACTTCAATTCAGTCCAGTGGGGCTCAGCCATGAAAGAGGAGGAGATGTTCTACTGCTACTGTATACAAGATGTTGAATGCAGATGTGAAGGGTCTTAGGAGCTCTGAGGTCCAGGACTGTATTATGGGAGAAACTGCTTATGTTAAGTAGTGATTTTCTTTGCAATTTTTTTGATTTAATTTATTATTTTTCTAACTTTTGGAAAATAAATATCATACCACGGTGTGTTTTAAACCTGTAAATTTACCTTGTCTGAAGTTTATTCCTACACTATGTGACAGCCACGTACACTGCCCACCCCTGATCTATTTCCTTGGCCACTCACTCAAAGATATCTACCAGATTCATTTGGCATTACCTTCCCCCCATGAATCCATGCTGCCTGTCATCTTGCAGCCCACTGGATTCAAAATACTCTACCAAGTCTTGCAGTCTTTCCTTCAGAAAGGTTTCCATTAATTTCCCCTCCACTGAAGTAAGTCTGACTGGCTTATAGTTACTAGCCTCCTCACCTCCTCCCTGCTATTGCTCTTATGTGGAGGGACCACTTCAGCCCTTCTCCAGTCCTCTGCATCCACACCTGTTTCCAATGAACTGTTGAACAAGGCTGTTGGGGGCAGCTAGCATATTCTCTGAGTTCATTTAGTACCCTGGGGTGTATTCTGTCCAGTCCCATAGCCTTGTACCCCTGCATGACTACAAGTCCCTTCAGGACTCTTTCCTCTGAAAATGGACTTCTGTCCACATCTTCCACCAGTCCTGCTTCTCCCTTGTGGTCCATGCCACAGCACCAACACCACCCTCCTTGAGTTCTCTAACTTTCTTCATTCCTCTCTGGACTCTGGCTCCATAGCGGGTGCAGTATTCATAAACTTATCAAAAGCCTTCGATACTGTCTCCCACCCCCTCCTGCTGGATGCCCTTAGCCACTTAGGCTTTGCCGCTGGGCCCATCTCCTGGTGCTCCAGCTACTTGTCTGCCCACTCACATGTTAAAATTAATGGAACTCTCACCAGCACCTGTCCTATCTGCTCCAGTGTCCCACAGGGCTCCATTCTTGGGCCCTTGCTCTTTTCTCTTTTTCTCAACTCCCTACCTGGTGATGTTAGCGGTAAGATCTTACTTTACGCAGATGATGCTGTACTCCTTGCCTCGGACCTTAATCACATCTCCCTTCAGGACTCTTTGCAAGTTTCCTACAATGACGCAGAAGCCTGGTTCACTAAGCACAGACTCGTAATTAATCTTAAAAAAACCAAAACTATGCTCTTTGCCCACCCCCAAAATAAATCTAGTAATTATCCACTCCAAGTCCACTCCAGCTCAAAACTCCCAATTGAGCAAGTGCACTAGTATAAATACCTAGGGATAACTTTTGACCCTGCTCTCTCATTTCATGCCCACATCTCTGCCCTTGCCTCAGCCTCTAACACTCTGCTGGGTATCCTTTACCGTCACAAAAACTGTCTCCCCTCTGATGCCCTCCGACTCGCAGTCACGTCTTCCATACTATCCCTAGTAGACTATGGCTTACCTGTGTATGGGGCTGCTGACCAGACCGCACTACACAAGATCCACCTCACCTTAAACAAAGCATGTAGGCTAATAACTGGGGCACCAAGACTAACCCATACCTGCCATCTATACACCATGGCTAATCTACTCAAACTAGATGAACGCCTCAAATACCAAACCTGCCTCCTAACTAAAAAGTCGCTCCTTGGTCTATCCCCACCAGGTATGACTGCTTCTATCCACTGAGCAAACCCTCCAGTGCATACCTGACTCTCCTGCAAAACTGCACTGGTTGTACTGAGGGCTAGAACCTTGCAAGGGCAAAGGGCATACCCCTACAGAGCCCCTTCTTGGTATAACACTCTCTCCACCAGTATCACTGATGCTTCCACGATCTCTCACTTCAAAACATCCTTAGAAATCACCTGCTCACTACATGCAGCTGTGGCTGCCTCTAAGCCATTTTCCAATTCTTGTCCAGACAAAGCTCCCCGAGCGGCTCACAGGCCTTCTATCTCTACCTATATTGCTACTCTCTTCCCCACACTCCTCTACATTGATTTCTTCCACCTAGCCCTGCCTATGTCAGCCTACTGTACTACTCGGCATGTATCAACTATTTACTGTCAATCACCTGTTGCTCACCTGTAATTGTTATGGAATACCTTGTCTGACTTATGCTTTGCCAACTCGCCTTGTCTCTTAACAGTATTCTGTATATATGTTTGTTTACACTGTTTTAGTCCTCTCTGTGACGAGGTACCTTTACAAATGAGCCTCTGGCTCAAAGGTTGTTAAACTGATGTTCCAATAAATAAATAAAATAAATAAATAAATAAATAAATAAAAACATGCCTCCTCCCTCCACTGTGATGACTGAGCAGAAGCACCTGTTTAGAATGACAGTTTTTTCTTGGTACTCTTCTGAGCCCCCTTTGCAACTTCCTTACAGAACTATAACAGTCTCTTTAATCTTCTGCTTTTACTCACTTTCTTCATGCAGAGGTTTGTTGCTTTAATTATATCCTCTATTATTTTCCCCCACTGTACCTCTACCTTTCCCTGGCAATCCCCCACAAGGCAGTTTCTGAGACAGTCTGTCATTTCTTTAACTTTTGCCCTCCTAAGGTCTATGACTCTCATCCTCATGTGGTTTGCCTCTGTTCCAATCTTTAGCTGTTCAAAAGACATTAAACAGCTATTTTTTTATAAATTACATATCGAGCTGATGTTTGGACAGCACCATTCCAGTAGAAGGGCACTCTGAAAGATTGGAAGGAAGAAGTTGTTTTCCAGAGGAGTAAATTTAGAAAGTCCTTAAAAAGAGCTTATTATCTTAAGAGATGTATGCAGCTGTTCAGAGTATCAGCTAGAATCAGATTCTTTGGTAGGATGAATTTACTTTAAAAATGTAGATTTAATAGGTGAGAGCCATGTATGTATGACACCTGAGACATTTCAAATTGAACCCAAAAGTGTGTGTGTGGGAAGGGGGTCTTCACTGTACCATTCTTTAATTTGTTCAATAATACATGAGGAGTGGTACCACTAAAATTGGGGTAGGCTTAAGCCCGGTCTTATGTGAGAAACATTAAGTTTGGAAACCATTAGACAGTGGGTGGGGGGTAGTGTTTCAAAACAAATTGTGAGATGATTTTACCTAGGACTTTGAAAAACTGATTTTGAATCATCTGTGGCAATGCTTGAAGACAATAAAGAATAAGTGGGATAATGTCCAAGTTACCTGAGTGAGCTTCTGCATCCCTACCCCCCAGACATTCTCTCCAATCAGCAGGGGAGGGCCTCCTATAAGTGCCCAGAGCAAAATTTAGATCTTCTGGGGATCGGACATTGGAAGTGGCTGCCCAGTCCTTTGGAATTTGCTGCCAGGGTACCTCTGGGAAGCTTCCTTGGTATCAGTTTTTAAAAAGCATTTGAAAACTTTTCTGTTTATACAGGCTTTTGAGGTCTAACTGGTTATGTACAACTGAATATTGTCATTTTAACTGCTAATTTTAACATATTTATCTATGCATATGTTATATTTGGTTGTTTATTTAAATGAGGTGTGGTTGTACTGCTTTCATGTAATAGCTTGTAAGGGCACCCTGAGTCTTTGGGGAAGGGCGCCCAAAACAAATAAAATCTACTACTACTGCTAATGTTCAGACTGGGTAGGCCAAGTCATCCTTTTCAGCCAACGGTTCCTACGTTCATTTTAATTACTTGAAAACAGCCTAGTAATTTCAATGGCAAATCATACCATTTACTCAGTTTGTTCTTTATATTCTTAATTAGAGGATTCAAATAAGCTTTGATTAAAGTTGCAATATTGTTAGTCAAGAATATATAATTGAGTTTATTAATTTTCTTTTCGTTTGCAGAGAGTGTGCAAGGATGACAACTGTGAAGTGTTCCTAAATATGCACATTCACTTTGGTATTTTCTTTAAGACATTGGGATAATGTAATTAGCTCCATACTGTTTAATGGAGGCATTTTCTTATTAACCTTACCTCTTGATGAAGTTCATAACAAGCAAAGTGCCAGGGCAATTGGGCCTCCCCCATTGTGACTGTTAAAGTTTAAGGCCTGTTCCGTGTTGGTTTATTAGCCATATTCTGCACAGCATTGTATGTAAGGAATTCCTAAAAGGACTTATAGTATATGGTAAGCCTCAATTCTCCACCGATTTCAGCAGCTGCTGAAATGTTGTTGCAGTACAGTTAAAAAGTCAAAAATATTGTTGTATTATCATTCTGATGTCACATCAAGTGTACAACAACATTTCTGTCATTTAAACAGGCATGTGCTATTGCCGCTGCAAGGAGTCCTAATCTCTATCTCACTCTAAGCAAAACCAGAAAAGTGCAGATGGATAGCCATGATTTATGACTCCAGTGACTCTGACTAGGCGAGTCGCCACTTCTTTTACTTCTCGCACCATAAAAACATCTAATTTATTCTCTAAACAGATAGAAATAAAGCTGTCATTAAGGGTTATCTTTTTTTTTTTGCAGTCATCGCCAGGTTGGAGGCGGGGGGCAGGATGTTACACTCAACTACTGACACTCATTTTCATTTCTTTTTTCCTCACAGGAACTCCGGACAGAAACTGTGAAGCAGATCATATCCTTCAAACTGTTTTCTCCCTAAAATTATTCTGTTGACATTTGCATTTGTCTGCTGAAAAAAAAAGAAATTCTGAACTGTTCCCTTGTTCAATTTGAATATACATTTTCAAACATTCCATTATGTGTCAGTGTGTTTTTCTGTTTAATTTACTTTCTTGAGAGTGGAGAATCGAGGCTTACCATATGCTATATAAAACAATATATGGGTAAGTATATGCAACAAGGCTGTGTTTCAACCTTGGGTTTGTGATGACATCATTTGGCCTCTGGAGCTTCACTCTCAAGGTCCAAATGATGGCATCTCAAAGCCCTGATGGAAACACAGCCTTGTTGTGTATGCTTACCCATACAGCATTCTATATGTTCTAATTGAGTTAGGCATGTTAGGGCCTGAATAAATTTGTCCTTTATAGCTATTTTTACCACTGACTTACTGTTATTTTGAGTGCATCTCCACCTTTTTTGATCCTATGAATTGAGCTAGCCAACCAGGAAAGTACATTACTCTGTTATACTGCACGCCAAAGCTGTTTGTTTGAACTACGAGTTTTCATTTTACCTTCTTGATTCTCAATTAACTACCTGATTCTCAGTTTATCTTCCCATTCTAATTTAACATTCCTGAGCCTCACTTAACATCCCGAGTCTCATTTAGCCTCCTTGATTCTCATTTAACCCTGTGATTCTCATTTAATCTTCCCTATTCTCAATTAACCTCCTTGATTCTCATTTACCCCCTGATTCTCATTCAAGCCTCTGAGTCTGGTTTAACTCATCATGTTCTCAATGACTGATTTTCATTATCCCGTTGATTCACTTTTATAATCCTGATTTTCATTTAACTTTCCTGATTCTCATTAAACCCCCGATTCTCATATAAACCCACTAATTCTCATTAACCCCCTGATTCTCATTTAATCCCTCAGGTTCTCTATTAATGCGCCTAATTTTTATTAAGCCCCCTGATTTACTTTTAACATCTTGATTTTCATTTAACCTTCCTGATTCTCATTTAATCCCCTGATTTTTATTTAACCCCCCCCGATTCTCATTTAAACCCCCAGGTTCTAGATTAGCCTCATGATTCTCATCGAACCCCCTGATTCAATTTAATGAACATCCTGATTGCCATTTAACCTTGTGATGCTCAGTTAGCTTCCTTGATTCTCATTAAGCCTCCTGATTAACATTTAACCTCCTGATTCTCATTGAACCTCCCTAATATTCATTTAGCCTTCAAGATTCTCATTTAACCTCCTGATTCTCAGTTATCCTGTGATTCTAATTTGCCCCGATTCCCATCTACTCATTTTATTTTTATTTAAGTCCATGATTCCCGTTAAACTCCCTGATCCTCATGTAGCCTGATTCTCATTAAACCTTCTGATTCTTTTACCTCGTCTGATTCCCATTAAGCAGCCTGAACATTTAGCACCCTGATTCATGATTAACCTCCCTGATTTTCTTATAGGCCCCCAATCATAATTAACCTCCTGATTTTAACATACTATTTGCCAGCAGATTAGGCCTTACGGTCTATCGAGTCTGCTCGAACCTTAGATCCTTAGTTGGTTAGTTTTCATTTTACCTTCCTGATTCTCATTTAACTTGATTATCATTAATGCTTTCAGATTCTCCTTCATACCCTTGATTCTCAGTTAACCTCCCTGATTTCATTTAACTCATTTAACCCCACTAATACTTATTTAACATCCATGATTTTCATTTAGCTTTCCTGATTCTCATTTAACCCTTATAATCTCACTGAACCTCCATGATTCTCATCTAACCTCTGTGACTTTTATTTAACCCCACGGATACTTATTTAACCTCTGTTGTTTATTTAACCTCCATAATTCTTATTTAGCTTACCTGATTCTCAATTAACCCTCAGATTCTCACTGAATCTTTATGATTCTCATTTAACCTCCCTGACTTTTGTTTAACTAACTGAATCTCACTTTACCCTGTTCTCATTTAACCCACTGAGTCTCACTTAACCCACTGATTCTCATTTTATCCCCAATTCTCATTTGACCCCCTGATTCTCATTTAAACCCCCTGATTATTGATTAACCACCCTGATTCTCATTAAGCCCCTTGATTCACATTTAACATATTAGAGGTATAGAGAGGGTGACAGCCAGTGAGGGTAAAGGGAGGAGTGTTGTCACATGCCTGCCTGGAGCATCTGCCATCTGGGATTGTGAGAAGATAGGAAGGATAGTGGAGGGGCAGGGAGTACTGGTACACCTTGGTGCCAACAATCTTGAAAATGGATTGTGCAGTCAATGAAGCAGGACTTATAGAGGTGGGAGGATAGATTGAAGAAGCACTCAACTTCCTTGGCCATTTCTGAGGTCTTCCATGCCTTGGGTAGGGAGAAGGGGAGAATCAAATGACAAAGGAGGAGATTGAGGAGTTCAATGGGTGGTTAAAAGGGCTGTGTCAGGAACAGGGGGACCACTTTCTTGGGATTGGTGGTTCCTTGGACAGGAGACTCTTCAAAGGTGATGGCCTTCACCTGACAAGACTAGTCACTGACTAGTGCATTAAGGCAGAAGTTTGATGTCTATATGGGTAAACAGTTAAACCAATTGCATGAGGGGTTCATTCAAGGGATTCCACAGTTTAGGTAGGTGAAGTGTAGAACCAAGCCAGGAATACCCTAGCAATGGAGGCAAGGTGTATGAGAAGAAGGAGCAGAGAGGAATGAGTTCAGGGGATAGGGGAATGTAGACCAGCTAGATCAGCAAAAACCAAAAAAAACAAAACAGAAAATGGATATCAGGAAATTGTGATAGGGAGACTCATTCAAGAATCAACAGAGTTGGGAACACAAGTTGGAAGGTGGTGTGACTCAGTGCCAGAAGTCTGGGTAATAAAATAAGTAAGCTCCTGTCACTGGTGACAAACTCTTGGCTGGATCTAATGGTAGTTACAGAAACTCCGGCCAATGAGAACAATGACTTAGATCTGGTGATCCCCAGATATACCTTATATAGGCATCTATAGAGGGAAGGGGAAAGGTGGAGGGGTGGCCATTTACATCAAGGAAGGAACAGAGGTAGCAGTGGATGCATCCATTAGAGGGAAAGTGGAGGTATAATCACTATGGGTAGAGCTCATAGAGTCATCAGGTAGCAAACTTCACATGGGAGTGGTTTACAGACCACCAAGACAGGGAAAGGAGAGAGTTAAGGAACTAGGAAATAATACTATAAAAAGGGACATTCTTGAGGCAATGAAAACATTCATAAGAACAGATATCAAGAGAAAAAAGTATGAGAGACTAACTTGGTTGTCGGAAAAGGTCATAGAGGCAGTGAGGGAGAAAAAGAAGGCCTTTAAAAGGTACAAAGAAAAATGGGGGTGGTTTGGGGGTGAAGACTGAAATGAGTGTCGGGAACAAAATAGAGAGGCTAAGACAGCAGTCAAGATTGCAAAGGCAGACACAGAACTGTACCCTAGAATCCCCCAGAAGAAGCCACACATGGTGAAACATTGGGGTCACTGTGAAAAAAAGACATATTATAAAACAAGTGTACTGTACATGGATTTTGTTGATGCCCCTCCCCACCAGATTTTGAGATGTGCATACAGCATTGTGGGGGTTTACTCCACCACAGAAACTTTAACAAAAAAAAAGCATGTTGCCCATGTCCCTCACTAGAATACAAGGATCCTTGTCAACTACCCTGGTCACTCAGTTAAAGAATGCTATCAGGTTTGTCTGACAAGACCTACCAGCCACAAACACCAGCTGTTTACTATGCTGAAGCCCTTTAGGTATTCCACTAGGTCCACTTTCAATAGTGTCCCTGTTAGTCCCCCTACCCCTGAGGTAAAGCTGATGAGTCTATGGTTTCCCAATTGCTCTTTGTCCCCACTCTTCTGCTGCAGAACTACACCCACCATCCTCTAGTCCTTTGGAATCTCCTCTTGCTGAAAAGAGCTATCGAATAGCACCATCAGTGGTTCAGCTAACACCAATACCAGTTCCCTTAGGACCCTTGTATGCATCCCATCCAGTCCCAGGGCCTTGTTTACCTTTAGGTCTGTTAACCCTTTTCTAAATCTTTGGTAGTGCATTTCTGGAGCCTCATTTCCAGGATTCCTTTATCAGCTGGCTTTATGTTGCTCTCTGGCAAGGACTGGTATTCTCCCTAGTGAATACAGAGCAGACAGTACATGTTCAGCATGTCTGCTTGCTGCCAATCTCCCTCTATTACCCTGTCCCCTCCTTTAGCCTAGCAATTCCCCCTTCTGTTTTTCTTTTAACCTAATATACCCAAAAAACAGTTTTTCCATGCCCTTGACCTCCTCCACAATACACAATTCTGAGTCTGATATAGCATCCCTGACTGCCCTCTTGTTCTGACTAGGTACTCCCCCTATTCTTCATCCACCCTTCTATGTACACCTGATGAAGGCCTTCCTTTGGTTCTCACTGTCTCCCTTACCTTTTCAAAGAACCGTATTGGCCTTTTTCATTGGTTTCCCTTTTCCATAACCATTCTCATTTATGTCTTTGTTATCTTGAGAATGATAGCTTTCATTTCTCCCCATCTTTTCTCTAATACTGTTCACTTCAATTAACCTGTCCCTAGTTCCCTCATTTTGTTGCAATATGCACTTCCAAAATCAAGAACTTCAGTCTTTGTTGAAGGCTTACTGGTACCAATGACCAGCTCAAACCACATATTGTTATGGTCAGTTGTCTCCAGTGTTTCCCCAACCCATACTCTACCAGCCCTTTCTGAGCTGGTGAGCACTACATTGAAAATGGTTCCACCATTGGCAGGGTGCTGTTGGTAGTGCACTGCATCATCACAGTGCCAAGTTATGATTTCACTGACCCCTGTTTCTGTGAGGGGTGTCATTATTAGTGCCTACCAATACTGCTTTCCTTCTAAGTTCTACTTACCAGGAACTCCTTCCCATTCCAAAGATGAAAATTAACATAGGTAAGATCGCCTTTTCAGATTTTTCCCCTAGACTATAGAATTCTATTGTGAGTGTCATTTGTCTTTCCTCTATGAGCCCATGCTGTTGTAAGGGCTACTGTGAACACCTACTCAATGTTTGCAAATCTACCTGTTTTTAATTTTACACAGCTGCTGTATCTGTCTTATTGCTATGCACTTTACAAACATACAAAAATGCCAACAGAAGCAGGCCTTACAGTCTAGCAAGTCTGTTCGATTGTGTAGCTAGTCCCTCAACTTGCAGCTGCCCGACCCTCCCACACCTCTTCCTCACAACCCTCCTCACCCTGTCCCACCCCCTTTTAGAGACGCTCACCATTCTACAGGATACCACCCCCTCGAGCAAAATATTCCACCTGTCCACCACCCATTCAGTGAAAAAATGTCTCCTGATTTCCCTCTTGAATCTTCCCTCCAGTCTCAGCTGATGCCCTCTCATATCCCTGCCTGTTCTAAGCTGTAAAACCCCTTCTGTATTGTCTTATTAATCACCTTAAGGTATTTAAAGGTTTCAATCATATCCCCCGTGTCTCTCCTCTCCTCCAGGGAATACATGATCAGCTTTCCCAATTTATATCTGTAGGACTTTCCCTCCAATTCCTGGATCATCTTGGTTGCTCTACATTGCACCCCTTCCAACAATTTGATGTCCTTCTTCAAGAATGGGTGCCAGTACTGCACACAATATTCCAGGTGCTGCCTGACCAGAGATCTGTACAAGGCAAGGATCACCTCCCTATTTCTGGAGGAGATTCTCTTCACTATACACCCAAGCATCCTGTTGGCTTTTGCTGCCACCTTCCTGCACTGAGATGAGTTGTTCATGCTGCCTGTTATAAGCACCCCCAGATCCTTTTCCCCCTTGGTGCATTCCAGCTGCACCCCTCCCAGCTGATAGCTCCTCTCCTGGTTCCTAGCTCCAAAATGCAGTACCTTGCACTTCTTGGCATTGAACGCCAGCTGCCATGCTGCCCATTACAAATTCCCAGATCCTTTTCCTCCTCGGTGCATTCCAGCTGCACCCCTCCCAGCTAATAGCTCCTACCCTGGTTCCTAGCTTCAAAATGCAGTACCTTGCACTTCTTGGTGTTTAACACCAGCCGCCATGTGTCCAACCACTCCTGTAGTTTGGTCAGGTCCTCCTGCAGCCCCTTCCACCATTTGATGTCATCTACCATGGCTTTCATCTTCATATTGTCAGTGAACTGACTGATCCTTGCTCAGATGCCATGTGAGATATCAGCTATGTTTATCCCAAACAGTACTGGTCCCAGTACTGATCCCTGTGGTACCCAGCTCATAACTTCCTAGGTGATGAGGATTCCCGCCTCACCACCACCACCCTCTGCTGCCTTCCAGTCAGCAAGTTGATGATCCATCTGGTCATCCTAGTTCCCACCCCTATGTATTCCAGCTTCCCCTCCAGCCTCTCATGTGGCATGGAATCAAAAGCCTTGCTCTAGTCCAAGTACAGGACATCTACTGCATGGTCCCTGTCTAGCTCCATGGTCACCTAGTCATAATACTCAATTAGATTTGTGTCTCAGGATCTGCCCAAGACAAACCCATGTTGCTGGCCATCCAGGAGACCATTGTCCTCCAAAAAGGTTACTAGCCTCTCCTTTAGGATTGTCTCCATGATCTTTCCCACAATTGAAGTGAAGTTCACTGGTCTTTAGTTGTCTGAATCATCCCTAGGGCCACTTTTGTGAATGGGCACCACATGGGCCATCCTCCAGTCTTGTGGTATGCATCCTGTGTCCAGGGACATATTGAACAGGTAAGCCAGTGGTCCTGCAAGGATCTTCACTAGTTCCCTGAGTACTCTAGGGTGAATGCCATCTGGTCCTGGTACCTTGTCCACCCTCAGTGCCCTTATCCCTTCCAGAACCCTGTCCTCTGAAAACCCTACATCAGTCCCCCACCACTATCCACACCACCCCTCCCTTGGGCTATCTGCCTCCCTTTCTTCTTCATAAACACAGAGAAGAAGTATTCATTTAATGCCTCTGCCTTATCCACCCCCTTTTCCACCCACCCTCCTTCCTTCCTAAGCCTCACAGTCTGGTCCATGTTCTTCCTTTTTCCTCTAATGTATCTGAAGAAGTCATTTTCTTCTTCCTTAATTCCCTGTGCCAGTCTCAGATCTTTTGAAGCCTTGATCACTCTGACTAGCCTGGTAACCTCCCTGGACTTTTTCATTTACTCATCCTTGTCAAGTCCTCCACCTGTTGTCTTGAGTTTCCAAAATGCCTTCTGCGTGGCTCTTACCCGCTCCATAACCTCTTGACTCAACCAACTGGGCTTCTTTTCCATTCCCTTCTTACTCCTTGCCTTTGTGCAAGTTCTAGTGGCCTCCATCAGCCCTTTTTTAATAATATCCCATTTTTCAGTAGCATCCATAACTGGTTGAATTCCAGCCAGAGACCTACCCAGAATTTCCCCCATCCTTTTAAAGTCCTCCCCTTTAAAGTCAATCTCCCTGGTGCCCTGTATGCAGTCCCTGTATTTACTGCTGTTGTGCTGAGTTATCTATTTTGAAGCTGATTAATTTTTTCACCGTGTGACATAATTTATCTTAACAGGAGGCCGCCAGGGTATATATGTGCTTGTGCAACTGTTGTGATACATTGACTTGTTCCACTTTCTGGTTTTCCACCCTCAGCAGAGATGCCAGGACAAAGGTTTCAAGGCTTAAGGAAAAGTTATAATTCAAGAGTCATACCAGAGGCACAGCACCAAAGAAAACAATGGGGAGGTATGTGCAAAATCCTGGGCATTGGACTGATGGATTATGGGGCTTTTTCTAGTTGAAAAGGGAGGGGGCAGAAGTCTGGCAGCCCACATTGAACTGCAGAGTAAACCTTTAAATTCAATGGGAGGCCAATAGGCTGTGTTTTTATGTATGTATTTATAGTATGTATGTATATATGTATGTATGGATTTATTTATTTATTTGAAAATTGGTGACTAGGAAGGGCACACTGAGCTGGGCTTGTTTCCAGGTGTGATCTGGGGGAGGGAGCAAAGGATACAAATAGTACATAGCTTAGATAAGTACAGTGTAACAAGAAGAGTGCATAAGTCAAAACACACAGTGGCCATGCAAAGTGCAAAATTTATCAGACAAAAAGATGCCAATTAATTATTACACTGGGTGTAAGGAAATAGTTAAGAGGAAGTAAAACAGGAGATGGGGAAAGGGGAAGGAGCCTAAGATGGTGTCTGAGGGAGGCAGGAGAGGCAGCAAAATGAAGTAAAGAGGGAAGTTGGTTCCAAAGTGAGGGGAGATGATAGGCAAACGTTGATTGGCCAGCTGGGGTATGAGGACATGGCAAAGAAAAGGAGTGATGGTCCCTGGAGCAGTGGGGGCAAAACAAAGGTGTGATGTCCCCTTCAGCAGAGGGAGCAAGAGGCAGAAGGAACAATGGATATGAGTAATGAGAGGTAGGAGGGAAGGGACCCAAAGCAGTATTTGCATACAAAGGAGACACAGTGAATCTGGTGATGGGATGAAAGGGTAAAGATGGAGAGATGCAAGTAAAGCAAGCAGTAATGAGTTCAAGAGGGTAAGTTGGCTGCAAAGTGACAGAAGGGGTTACGTAGGGAATCCAGTCTGACCAGAGGGGTGGAGGGAAAGACCCGTAGACCATATCCGCATAGTCAATAACAAGGAGCACCATATTGGTGACAAGCTCATGGCAAACCTGTAGGGAAAGACAACCTTTATTTCTATACAAGGCAACACGTTTAGGATGCAGCATGGCATGGATGTCATCTATTGTGGACAGAGAAGTCAAGCTTACTGTCAAGCCACACATCAAGGTACTTGAAGGAAGGAACCGCTTTAAGTATTGAGCCATCCAAGGTGGTAAACATAGTCACTGAGGGGAGTTTGGCCAGTTGGGGGCTGGTGCCAAAGGTCATGGATACAGTTTTTTTACCACTGACCTAAAGATGGTTAGACCGAAACCATCATAAGACATTGTAGATGTCTAGCTGTAACAAACCTTCAGTGTCAGTGGAGGAGGGGCCAGAAATGTAGATAATTATGTCTTCTGCATACAGTACATGTGAATATGCTAGCTGGCACAGGTTGATGTATGTGCTCAGGTATATGCTGAGATATGTGCTTGTGCAACTGTTGCTATACTTAGGCATATATCTTTCTCTGGTTTTCCACCTTCAGTGGAGGTGCCAGTAAATGGTTATAGCTAAAGAGCCAAACATACAATTTGAGATACAATGGAACCCAACTCCTCCAGTTCATGGAATATTCCCAATAACAAGGAAGAGAAGAAAATTCCTCATGTAGAGGAAATCCTTGGGGAACCAAGGCTATTGGGTTGTCCTTTCCCCCAGGTTTAGAATTAAGAGGTGAGCTGTTGAGAAGCTTGGTGAAGTTCTGTATTTGGTTGTCTGATATATGCTTCAAAGCAGGATGATGTCCAGCAACCAATGACTTTAATGCTTGAATATTCTTTTGGGATGTGATAATGGCTGTTCCAATTCTAAATGAATGGCCAGAAAAGGAAAATGCATTAAGACCCAAGTGAGACAGTAGTGTTTTGACATGGAGGATGATCCAGGACATAGTCCTTATGGAGGAGGACTTATTGTACAGAAGAGTATGAACAGAGTTAGAATGTCTGTTTGAATGTTGCAGCAATTTGAAATTAGAATGGTGCACTAGGTTGAGTTACTGCAAAATAAAGACATAGACTCCTCTGTTGTTTCTGTCAGCTTTAGATTTGGGTAAGATGAGGATGAACAGGTCTCCAGGTATTAGTAAGATGGATGTGTGGACTGAAAATGGAGAATTACAAAGAAAATTCTGCAATTCATAAAAAGGCACAGAAGGCCAGAGTCATAGCAGCTTGCAGATTAAAGTCAGCAAATGGTCCAGACAAACTGTTAGTTGGCAGAAGCATTAACTGAGAATAGAAGTTGTAATCTATAAGTCTCCTTATTGAGGTTTCTGGATGAGTTTTTTTCTTTAGACCTTCCAAGAAGATTTTGATGGCTGGATTTTATGTATATGAGATTGGTGCATTAGGAAAATAGTACATCTTGGTGAACTGGATGCCAGATTTATATTGTTCGATTGTTGTGGCTGACTGAGGAAAGATTTGATAACAGTATAATGCAAAGGTCAAAATTGACAGAGATAGAACTATTGAAAGGGTCCATGTTTTATAAGATGCAGAAAGTAGTAAATTTCTTCCAAGCTGTTTTGCACATAGCTTGAGTCGAAGGAGTTCCATATATTAAGTGAGGCATAACTGAGAAACTATGTTATGCCATTACATATTTTCAGCTTCCACAATGATGGCAGGAGAATAAACTCCTGACTGGCCTGGGGGGAAGGCAGCTCAGACTTGCTGAAAGTGAAATTGTGAAAGACAGTCAGCTCAGAATGAAGAAGAACCAGGAGTATATACACATGGATGGTAAGAGGTACAGTAGGCAAGTCCATGTTAATTATCTCAGGAAGTTCATGGAATGAGAGGAAGAAGTCATTTTATATTATGGTTATGGCAGCTTCGTTGTCTGTATATCATTGCGACTTAATGTTCCATGTGTGTCCTCAAGCAAGCGCAGCTGCAATGAAAGGGTCGATTTTTGAAGAAAGCTGAAGTTGAGTGGAAGTGGAGAAGGTTGTTAATTTCTGGAGGTCAGGCACAAACAAATCACGAAAATGTAATAATGGTGGCAAAACCACATTATGGAGTGGCCCTCCTTATAGTACAGGGATATTCTATTTCATTCTGATGAAGGGGAGACCACATAGACAGGTTTTATCAGGCAGCAGCAGTGGTAGTTCTATGAAGGTCCAAAGGTATGACTGAATGCACTAGAGTGAGCAGGCAGGATGGGAAACTACAGCTACATATGATAGCAAAGGTGAGAAAGTCAAATAGAGAAAGGAGTTCTCATTTGGTACAGGATCATTTTGCATAACAGATTGAAATCATGTTCAAATTTCTTTGTAATTTGTCCTGATGAAGATGGGCATCCATTTTGGGGTATCTAATTCAATACCTAGGAACTCTAGGGTATAACTGGTCCTTCTGTTTTGTCATCTGCCAGAGGAATATTAAGTGTGTTCAACAAACATCAAAGGCAAGTGATGTTTGTAAGTGGAAGAGACCTCAGAGTATCGATGTGAAGAAAATTATCCAAAGGTATAACATGTATGGACCTCTAAAGACATTCAAATGAATTATACACAAGAGTCAGAAAAGGTGTCAAAAAGGCTTGGACTACTTTTATATCTGAAAGTAAGGCATACAGCAAAGTCGTACTGGTTTCTTCATGAAATTCCAAAAATATGCCACAGGGACTGATGATTAGATAAACAATTGAAGGCATCTGTGATATTTTCAGTACTTTTGTTACCCAGGCAAGTTTAATGAAGTAAATAGATGTTTGTTCTTGGTTAACCTTTAACAATGTGGTTTTAAATTCTACCAAGACAAAAGTCATGCTTTTTGGTACATCGTCTACATTAGAAGATTCTCCTAAGTTGGAAATATCTGATCCCTAGGGCTGTCTGTTGGAAGAAGTGTCATACTTTAGATATCTTGGAGTACTTCTGGATTCTGATATGACCTATTCACTACAGGTTCAAGCAACTGTACAAAGTTAACCAAAAAATAGAGTTGCTTTACAAATTTAAATCGGGTCTCTTCTTCCTCGTTTTTAATAATATATATCTAGCATTTACTATAATATTATGGTTAAGGAAATGCATGCTTTATCTGTTATGTATAATAACATTTGTAGATTTGTTTTAGGAATTTCCAGTAGAATGCATCATTGTAATCTCTATTCATGACTGGGATGGCTTTCTCCCAGCTAGCAGATAGAATACAGGGTAGGATGTTTGATGTTCAAATGCTTCCATTTTGGTTCTACCTGTCCCCTCTCTAGCCTTGTTATTAGAGGAGAACTACTTCCTTGTCTGAGATCAGCTGATGGTTCTCAGTATAAGATTCCATTGCACAGACTTAAGTTAAACTCCAGAGCTTTTTCTATAGCAGCTCCTAACAACTGGAATGAATTACCAAGTAATGTACGACTTGTTCCTTCTGTTTTGACTTTTAAATTTAGGATAAAACATTATTTAATGCAGAGATCTGTATGTAATTGTAATTTGTGAATTGCTTGAGATATTATATATTATTTGTTTGTTTGTTTGTTTTTTCTTGTCCGGGTCAGACCTGAAAAGGGACTCTCAGTACAGTGTTCTTACACGGTTAACAAAGAATAAATGAAATGATATCATCTCATCAATTTGAGAATAGGAAAGTGAATGGGCCAGCCACCAGCACAATGGTAGCACTATCATTTGCGATGCTGATGACCCAGGTTCAGGAACAAGCCTAGCATGTCTGAAGGACAGGTGGGAGAGGTGGGCTGAGCATCTCCTTGGGATGCTTTCCTCCTCCTCAGCATAGAAAGGGTTGTGTCTCCAGTACAGTACCACCACCCAGGTGACCACAGGTGATGGTGCAGCCAGAGCCTAGACTCAGGGAGGATGGTTGTTAGCATGTGTGCATGTGCATAAGCATGCACATCACATGCACATCACATGCACATCACATGCACATTACATGCGCCATTGATGTCACAGGATCTGAGGAAAGAACAGGAAACACACCCCTGACTGATGCAGGATGATACCTGCCTTTCATTTCAGGCCAGGCACCACCAGACATAGTGCTTTTCCGACACCATGCTCTAACTCTATCGGGGGTGGTGGTGCCCACCCCAACAGGCCGGCCATGGGGGTAAGCTAGTGAGGAACATGAAAGAAATAGACCCCAAATAAGGCAGGTAACATGGCTGGGTGCAAGGCATAGACAATGGCAGCTGGTCAGGGTCATGGGGGGAATACAATAAATCAAAAAAGTGACTAATCTTCAGGACGGATGCAGAAATCAACATTCGGATGTGCTGCTGAATGAGGAGCTGATAGGTCAATGATCTGACATTTCTTTCCAGAATACTGTACTTTCGAGGAGCTATACTGATAGGACTGATTCAGAAAGAAGAAAAGGGGAGGCTACAAAAGGGTCTGAATATAAAGCCTTTATACAGTTCTTTTCCTAAATGTATCAAAAACTTGGGGTTCAGATGTAGCAGATTTAAGGTTGGGGCAATGAATGGAGGTAGTAGGAACTGCATGAAGTACTGGCATAAGCTGTATAAGAAATGTGTGAATTAAGCTTTGATGTATAAACAGGCACTTTTATCCAAAATGACTGTAGTAATGATTGAAAATAGTACCACCATACTGAATTGCAAGATCAGCAGGGTAAAGGTAGTAGTCTAGTTCTTCATGCCTGGATGGAAATGCCTCCCATTCAATTTCATGGTAAATGGAGAAAGAAGCAAAACATTCTGTTACAGTTAATTTCTTAAGTAGTTGTGGTTCTTTAGCCTTTAGTATTATGGATACATCACTGCAGAAAATGATCCTGTTTTCTATAGTTTTGTGAGATAGTAGAAAAAGGGCTACAAAGAGTAATGTCTTTCCCCTTAGTAATGTCCTTCCTGACATGATGTGGAATCAGATGGGTAGAACAAACAGTAGTCAGTAATGGTGTCTGAGAAGTGGGAGTTGTACCTGAGAGATGTAGTCGGTATGGAGGCATGAGAACTCATTAATGGACCTGATGAAGGAGACAGAGTTGGAAATTAAGGGATCGGAAAAGCTGTAACAACTGGTTAAGATACTAAAGGAGCTCCTGGATTATTTAGGTGTGCTGGAGCAGGTTGAAGATCTTGAGATTGGGATGGCCTTGACTCTAAGGCAACGAAGCAGCAAATCATGTAATTCTGAAAATTGAGAAGATGTAGAAGTTTAATTAGGAGTCTGAAATTCAACAGGAGTAGTGGCATGAATGGGATTAACAGAAATAACAGCTGTGTAATGGTTAAATAATTCCTGCTTTTTGGCAGTAGCAGAGAAGGGGACTTTGAGACTGTGGAGGGCAACCACAAGTCCATCCTTTAATATTTTGCCATGATTTGGTTGTGACCTTACTATGGATAATTCAAGAAGAGTCAGAACCATCTTGCTTCGATGGACTAGTGGTTCCATTCTTAGGTAGAGACATGGCAGCAAGAAAATAAAGAAAAAAAAAAGGAATGGAAAGCTCATGGTGAAAGCCTGGCACTAGGAAGTACATTGGTAAGGGCAGATGACCCCTGGCATCCAGAGCAATGCTCAGCATTGGACTAGGTTTCAAGTACAAGCTGTGTTTTGGAACACGGCTGCACTACTGTAATTTTCATGGCCACTGCACTACCATTATAATGCTTATAAAGGAGCCTCAAGACTGAGATCTTCAAAAAATAGAAACTTAGAAACATAGACATTATTGGCAGATAAAGATTGCAAGGCCCATCTAATCTGCCATTAGCCCTGTACTTGAACCTATCTGGTCAGTGACTTCCGTTCCCTCTGCCCTACCTCCAAGATTCCCCTCTGCCTGTCCCAAGCAAGTTTAAATCCCTCCACCATGCTTGCTTCCACCACCTCCTCTGGCAAACCATTCCATGCGTCCACTACCCTCTTTGTGAAGAAAAACTTCCAACCTGCCACCTTCCAATTTCATATCATGACCCCTCATTCTTGTACTCATCCTGTATTGGGAGGTATCTCCTTCCTGCACCTTGTTTATGCCCTTTAGGTACTTGAATGTTTCTATCATGTCCCCCCCTTCCTCCACTCCTCCAATGAGTACATATTGAGGTTCTTCAGTCTCTCCTGATAGGTTTTGTGGTGCAAGCCCTGTATCATCTTAGTCACCCTTCTCTGGACTGTCTCCAAGTTGTCAATCTCCTTCCAAAGGTGCAACCTCCAGAACTGCATAAAATACTCCTGGTGAGGCCTGGCTAGTGTTTTATACAAAGGCATCACTACCTCCAGCCTTCTGCCAGTGATACCCCTGCCTATGACCCCAGCATACTGCTGGCCCTCCCTGCAGCCTTGGCACACTACTTTGGCACTTTCAGGTCATCAAAAATAATAGCCCAATGTTCCTTTCTTCCTTGGTGATAGTCAGCAACCTCCCCCCATCCTGTAGCTCACCCTGGGGTTCCATTGTCTGAGGAGCATAATTTTGCATTTCTTAGCATTAAACATCAGCTGCCACACCTCAGACCATTGTTCCAACTTCTCCAGGTATCTCCTCATTTTCTTCACCCCGTCATGAGTATCCCCAGTTTTGCAAATCTTGATGTCATCTGCAAACAGACAGACCTTTCCCTCCAGTCCTTCTGCAATATCTCTAATGTAGATACTGAACAGAACTGGCCCAAGACTGGTCCCTGAGGTACCCTGCTGCTCACTCCATTCTCCCCAGGCTGAATCCCATTAACCATCACTCTGTGCTTCCTGTCTGTTAGCCAATTCCATCCTAGTTTACCACTTTTTGCCCTATCCACAGACTACCCATCTGGTTAACTAGCCTCTTACTGTATGTGGAGAATGTTGAAGGCCTTACTGAAATTGAGGTGGGCGATATTCACTGTGCCCCCCTGCAATTTACTTCATCATCCAGTCAAAGAAATCTATCAGATTAGTCTGACACAACCTCCCTGCTGCGATTTCATGTTGCATCAGATCCTGGGCCCCACTGGATTCCAGATGACCTACTATTCTTTCTTTAAGCAGTGTTTCCATGATCTTCCTCACTACTGAGGTGAGGCTGACCGGTCTATAGTTCCCCACCTCCTTTCTACTGCTGGAATTGTCTAGAGGGACCACATGTGTCCTCTACCAATCCTCTGGAACTACTCCTGTGTTATATGACTCTGTGAACAAGGCTGCCAGTGGTGCTACTACCCTTTTCGCAGTTCCCTTAATATCCTTGGATGTATGTCATCTGGCCCCATTTCTTTGTCCACCTTCAGTTTTGTGAGTTCCTCCAGGACTCTCTTCACTATGAATGGACTGGTATCCACCTCCCCCCATTTGCATCTGTTGCTCAGCTGTGGTCCCTGACCCTGCCCCTCTTCAATGAATATTGCACAGAAGTATTTGTTTAATATTTCCACCTTTTCCAGGTCTCCTTCCCTACACTCCCCTTCATCCCCTTTGAGTTTTACAATGTCCCCCCTGTTTTTATTCTTTCATTGATGTACCTATAGAATGTCTTGTCCCCCTTCTTTACCATCTGTGCTAATCCTTCCTCAATCTGCACCTTAGCCCTCTTAACTGCCTTACTCACTTCCCTTAGACACTCTAGCTACACTTCCGAGTCCACCTTCCTTTGGGTCTCCTTATATTTCCTGAAGCCTGACCTTTTAGGCCTTACTTAGTCTGCTACCTCTTTCGAGAACCACAGTAGCTTCCTCCTTTTCTTGCCTTTGAATACCAGTCTGATGCATTGATTTGTTACATCCACAGTAGCTCCTTTTGTATGTCGCCACTGCTCTTCTACCCCCTCCTCCCTCCCTCTTTTCCAGGGCTATTCTGACGTATGTTCTCAAATTCCTAAACAAAAGAAGTGACAGGCTCCCACCCATTAACCCCCAGGGCATGTCATATGAGATTGGGGGAGAGTGACTCCATTGGGACACCAGAGCCATTGATTAATACTTAGGTGACTGCAAGACAACACCTGTTTAGAGGACAAGGAGAGCAGAAAGGGAACATGACATACTTACAAAAAGGAACAACACTGAGAAATCCAGGGGTTTAGGAAATTAACATGAAAAACAATAAAGAGCACCAGATAATCTAAAAGAGAGAGCAATGACCAACAAAGTAAGATCCATTGACTGAGCAGGATAAAGTAGGAACGAAGAAAAATAAGTGCAGCTAATATAGTATAATGTAGTAGGCTGTTGGTTAACTAGGATCTGCAGCTTATCCATTAGGTAGGGAGAGTGGCAGACTAGGTGGGCCAAGCGGTCCTTATCGGTCATCAAATTTTATGCTTCTATGTGTCTATATTAGCATATAATATAGTGCTAATAGCAGTGTCAGTGACTCAACCAGTAGCACACTCGCCTCTGAAGCTGGGAGATCAGAATGATGTGGCTTCTATCCCCACACCAGGCACTTAGGTTAACTCTCAATACTGACACTGTAGTGCAGCAGGAGGGAGGTGCTGCAATCCTGAGGTGCCATCTTTCAGACGAGACATTAAACCGAGGTCCCTTCTACCTGTTTAGGTGGATGTTAAAGATCCCAAGGCACTTCTCGAAAAGAGTAGGGGAATGTATATTAGGTATATACCAACAATACATTCTTACAATATACTTTACAAAACAAGAACAGACCAAACTTCTCCGACAAAATGCATTCCATGCATTTTACCCATCTTCCACATTATTATATCACTCCAGTATCAAAATTAATACATTGTTTTCTCTGAAATCACTTTCTATACTCTAGCATTAATTTATTCTTGTGAAATATCTCAATTATTTACACAATTTATATGTTTCCATCTCTCTCTCTATGTTTGTGCCTATCTGCACTTGTTAATTCCTGACAATATATTTTTCCCAATTAATTTTCAATCATTTTAGCTAATTCTTCATCATTTGCTTTTGCTGCAATACCCGGTGAAAATGTTATTGATTTTTCAAACACATTTACATTTTCCTTGTATTTTACATACAAACATTCTAAAAGCTGTACAATTCTTAACAGACTAACATAACTACATTCTTCTACAACCATCTTAACTATTACTATACGTAAAAATATAATTATTTATTCTTTTTAAACCTTAAGTATAATTACTCAAATACATTTGAACCTTTTTAGAATGAATTTTCTCTTGCTTATCTGATCCTTATTCAAAGTTTATATCCATGGTGTTAATATCTCTTCCCTACAAATATTTAGTTTTCCCACTTCAGGACTAATTCGTTTACATCGATTCACCCCCTCCCCTTTCAAGCATTCTTAAAATTGGGGACCAAATTATATTGAAATGATGGAGCTTATTAAATAAGATATGTGCAACCCATTCATTATTTATTGTTTCACCAATTTTATTGTAACATTCTTGAAGTGTTGGTACTCCCCAGTTTCCAATTTTGACAGTAATAATAGTTTGAAGATTAATGCCACAGCTCAAATTCCTGTTTTATGATGCATATTTAAAATTGAGTTTCCTGAATCCACTCCCAAAATCAGAAACTTTGGGTTGAAAGGTATTGAGGTCTTATATGCAGTTTCACAGAGTGCATGAATTGTCTTCCATAGGGGTACAATATAGGAACATTCCCACAACATATGAAGTGAAATGGAAAATTTCTGTTGGCATCTCCAACAGGGTCCATCTAGCAAATAACCCATTAAGTGTAATGTCAGTGGTGAATAATAGTAGTGATGAATACTTTTAAATTGGACAGTTCTGCTCTGTATTTCTTTACTTGCTAGGCATGCATTTCTCCATGCAGACTTCCATTCTAACTCTGTCAAGCTTAGTTCCATTTCACTTTCCCATTTGTGTTTGGCAGCTTCAGTCAGTGAACCTTGTTCAGTGGTCTCTGAAACCCAAACCTACTCCTTTTCTCAGAGTAATCATTTTGATTAACTGAGTCCACTGAGTATTCCCTGTATCTTGAAGTACCAGGTTGGAGCCTAGGATGGAACTGGCCAGGGCCATCTGGATTTGTAACTATATAGGGAAATTATAGCTCTGCAATCTAAATTTGTGTTTTAATATTTCAAATGCCAAATAAGTGCATGAGTCATCCAGTAAGTCTTCCAACTTTGTGATTCCCAAGTTCCTCCAGCTTGGGTCCTTAAGCAAGACACCATCATAAATCAGATTATGGTTATTCCAAATTGGTGTTAGGTGTAAAGGGGGATCCTCCATATCTAAATATTTTTGAATCCTTTTAATAGTTCCTGTAGCTTCAGTAACACATTTGAATTCTTTGAACATTTTAGGAGTTTTTATGAATAAGAAGTCTGACAAGTTGCATGGGAGTACCGCTTGTTTCTCTACCATGAACCACAAAGGGAACCCTGCTCTTTCATCTGATGATAGGTACCCTACTGCTTGTTTAAATTTAAAAGCTGTCAGGTATTTTTCTGAATGTGGTAGGCCAAAACCCCCCTCAAATTTATTTGCTCTCGGTTTCTTTAAGGATAGCCTTGGTGGTGCCTCTCCCTATAAGAACCTTCTAATTATTCTATTTAGTTTTTTGAAGAGTTGAGTAGAATTCACAAAAGGAATATTTTGAAATAAGAAAAATGGTTTTGGAACTACCATCATTTTGATGGAATTTATTCTTCAGCAGATTGACAGATTTAGCGTAGCCCATTTTTACAATCTTTCTCAATTTCTTTTAAGAGAGGATTGATATTCATATCTAAGATCTTGTGTGAGTCTGTGAGAATCTTGATTCCTAAGTAAGCTAAACACTCCCTGCACCATAATTCTTTCCCCATCTTCCCCATTTTTATATCTTGATTAATTTTGTTATTAAGAGGTATGACCTGATTGTTTTCCAGTTTATTTCCAGAACTACTATTTGCAAAAACTTTTCTAAGGTTCCCTCCAGGATATTGATAGCTGTTAGAGGGTTGGGGATGGTAAGCAAAATGTCATCTGCAAAAGCAAACACTTTATTGCATATTTTCCCTGCTTTAATACTTTTAGTAAGTTTATTTTCTGTCAGCTTCTGTATCAAGGGTTCTAGAGCTAAAATGAATAAATAAGGAGAGAGATGGCATCCCTGCCTTGCCCCCCAATAAAGGGAGAATTGACTAGAAATAAACCCATTTGTGATAACCCTTGCCATGGGTTTTGTATAAAAGGTTTTAATGTGTCAGCAAAAGTTTTTACCGATATTAAAATTCTCCAGAGTTACAAAAAGGTACTCCTATTCTAGGGAATCAAAGGATTTGAAAAAGTATAATGCTATAGCTATGGCAGGTTTCTGTATCATATTTGCTAAGAATTGACAACTTAGTAACCTTCTCACATTCTTAAAAACTTTCCGGTTTGGTACAAAACCTATCTGTTCTTCTCCTACTAATTTAGTTATAATACCTTTGAGCCTATTAGATAAAATATTTGCCACAATCTTATGAGCCACATATAATAAAGAGATAGGTCTATAGCTTTCACACTTCTGTGGATCTTTGTCTTTTTTGGAATCAGAGAGATGTAAGCATGTTTCATAGATTCTGGCAAAGTTCTTGAAGAGAATGCCTCCCTTAACAGGTATGTCTGAGTACTTAGGTCTAAAGACTCGTAGAACTCAGCCGGTAGGCCAACTGGATTAGGGGTTTTATTCAACAGAAGATCCTTTACTAGTCTACAGAATGATTCCATTGTTATAAGTTTATCTAAAAAAGACTTTGTCTGAATCTATTAATCTTATTAGACATATAGAAGTCAAAAAGGCCTTGATTTCCTCCATCCCATTCTTTTGTTTACTCAAATATGTCTTAAAGAAGGCTTCAAATTTGTTTGAAATGTTATTGTTGGCTAACAACACCTTACCCTGTGAATCCTTGATGCCTGCAATATTATTTTGCAATAATCTTTTTTCAATCGGTAGGCTAAAAGTTTACCCGCCTTTTAACCTGACTCCCAATATGACTGTCTCCCCCTAAAAAGAGCATACTCTGCCCTGGCTGAGTGTATCTTGTTGAGGTACTGTGATCTGTTTCAAAAGCTGCATTGCATCACAAGTCCTATGAGGACAGGTTGAAGGAACTGAACATGTACTCCCTGGAGGAGAGGAGGGAGAGATGGGATACAATAGAGACATACAAGTATCTTACAGGGAGGAACAGGGTGCAGGAATACACCATTTTTAAGTAAAAAAGATGTTCCAGGACTAGAGGGCATGGGATGAAGTTAGAGGGAGGATGATTCAGAGGAAACATGAGGAATAATGTCTTCACAGAATGGGTGGTGGACAAGTGGAACACCCTGCCAGAGGAAACGGTGGGGGCTGAAACAATCATAGGATTTAAGAATGCATGGGATAGACATAAAGGAATTCTGGAGGGTCACGAGTCAGGGGCAACAGACTTCTAGGAAAACATAAACTGAACTTACAAGCTCAAATGGGCAGACTGGGTGGGCCATAGGCCTTTATCGGCTGACACTGTCTATGTATCTATGCCTGCCTGTGGTCCACCTCTAAATTGTCATTAAAGTGAAGCCAACTTACATTCTTTCTCTAAAAGATCTTGTAATCTTTTCTTTTTTTGTCATGGAAAAACTAATAATCCTGCCCTTCATAAATGCTATGAAGTTGTCCCACAAGCAAATGAATCCTACCTCTCTATTGTCATTAATATTAAAGAAATATGCTGCCTCTTGATTCACCCATTTAGTAAAATTAGGGTCCTGGAGTAATGAGATGTTAAATCTCCATCTATATCACTTGCTTCTTTCCCCACCTACTTCTAGAACTGTTGTTGAAAGTGTATGATCAGATAAGACAATCTCTCCTAACTCAGTTGTCACTACATCTGAAATGAGGGATTTAGAGACTAAAATCATGTCCAATCTATTGTACGGGAAATGTTTGTGAGAGTAAATTGTATAGTTCCCTCCCTTGAGGGTTTAGAAGTCTCCAAGAATCTACTAAGGCTAAGTCCTCTAATAAAGAATAGAAAGCCCTCAGTGAGCAAGTGGTCCTGATAACAACTGGTGCTCTACCCCTGTCAATCACAGGGTCAGGTGTTTCATTAAATCCACCCCCCCCCCCATTATCATATCTTTAGCTTTAAGAGTGCTTAATCTGAAGTTAATATCTCTAAAGAACACATCTTGTCCAGAATTGGGGGCATAAATATTACAAATGTCTAGCTCTCTCCCTTCTGTTGTGCCCAATAAAATCTGAAATCTACCCTCCAGATCAGCATAGTGATCTGATTTGACAAAATTGACCCATTTTCTTATTAAGATTGTTGTTCCTCTTTTTTGTATGTGGCTAACTTTTCAGGTTCTTCCTTTAATAAATGAGTTTCTTATAACAATGTCACATCCACTTTCTGTTTTTGTAAGTAGTTAAGTATTTTGTTCCATTTGATTGGAGTACCTAGTCCCTTAATGTTCCAATTTCCAAATGTCAAACTAGCTTTGCTCATTTCCCCTCTTTTTATGAATTTCTAACAGATCCCCCAAATCTATATTCCTATATTTCCAGAAGGACCAATTATTTGTCTCTAATGTTATTAAAAACAAAAATAGATATGTTCCACATAATATATTTCTGCTATTCAAATTAGTACCTACCCCCCCCCCACACACACAAAAATAAACAGAGGCTCAAATGTCTTACTAATAAACCCAAAAAATAGCTTATTAGCTAAAATCTGCTGATCACTGGAATACCAAACTCCAATGTGACCGCAGGTAAAAACAATTACTCTCTCTTCAGTTAACTTCGGCTATTTAGACTACTACTCTCCTACATCCATCAGTTTGTTATAACAGCAGTGTAACAGTGTTGGATAAGAGTAACATGTATTAGAGCTCATCTAAATCATACATTCATAATAGTTAAAAAAAGATGTAGTTTATAAGATAAAACAATTTCTATTAATGTATTCTTTTCTCTTTTTATAGTGATACATATTAACCCTCGTGTGTTGGAGGGTGTTTAACTCTACCAATAGTCTGATATCTGATGGAGAAAGAAGAACCAGTATCTGACCAGTGTGAATCAGAATTGAATCAAACCCTCAAAATGAACACACCCCTTGGCAGCCATTTAACATCATATTCTGTAATTAATCGTAGAAAAGGGGCCCCTGAATGGAGTCAGTGCTTAGCAGAGACAACTGCGGCTAAATAGGATTAGTGTTTCATTCTTAATTATTGAGACAGCTCAGAACAGATGCAACAAAGCCACATTTACCTTTACTATAAAAGAGCAGACAACCAATGTACGTTGCTAATATGGTACCAACTGGCAGAGACACCCCGGTGACCTAACCGGCGGGCTCTGTGTCCATTCTCTAGTAGACCTGTTAGGGAAAAGTCAGAAATCATGCCCAATAATATGGCAGATCTCACAGATAGTACCCAGCAAAACCTAACCGGCATTCTCTCTGCCCCGATTTAAAATAGTGAAATATTTAGGTGACATCTGTTTAATCTATAAGCGAACTATCTCAATTAGTTAATCTTAGATTTCTCTGAAGACCATAACAAATGTTAACCTGAGCCATTCTTTTATTCAGGAGTCCTTACCTGCATAGGAGGAGAACAAAATTATGACATGCCACAGTCTAGTGCCACATTTGACAAGGGGGAACCCCATTCTTAAACCACAACTGGTCAACTTGCTGATCATATTCTGGTGATATCAGGCCTATTTCATTTACCCAATAACTGTAGTTAGTGAAACGATGATTACTAGACCATAGCTTCAAAAAAGAACATTTAAAATCATTTCTGTAGCCCTGCCAAGGTGTAATAGTTAAACAGTGCAAACACAACCCAGACTTAGAATGAGAATAGTAATATTAATGTGGATAATTGAACTGAACTACTATCATTGAATTGAACCCTTGTTAAGAATAAACCTGAAGAGAATTTAGCATCTCTAGATGTCTGTTTATTAGCTAGTATCTGAGCTACCATTACTTAGTCTTATTTCTAGGGTCAGATAAGTAGTCAGATCTCCCCAGTCTGAATTACAGACACCTTACCAGACAAAACTATGAATGTATTCCCTCAGTAAGTAAATCCATGTAGGAATTTCTGTAGTTCCCTTAGACATCTCGGTATCCCCTTAGCATAGGTCAAAGTACAAAGGAGTTGTGGACGAACAGTTAATCCGATTGGCCTCGAATAGTCCTTAAATATCTGCCAATAGCGCTTGTCCTTCCTTCCTTCCCCCTCAGGCTACAATTTCCTCTTCCTGGGTGGGTTCCTGCTGTACTGGGAGCAGAGAATGACTGGGGGATGAAAAGGAACTAGAGGATGCTCAATGATTCCTGCTGTGGCTTCTAGCTAGTTTCCAGATCCTCAAGGAGATGCTGGCTTCAGAGCTTGCTCCTTTTACTACTGAATGACCTTTCCTATCCACAGCGGTGTTTATCTTCCTAACAGGTAGGCACTGGAAACTGAGGTGTAAGTTGGAGAGGTTGGACTTGACAGAGAAGTAATAGCTTGTGGTGTGCTTTTTGGCATCAAGGCTCGATCAGACACGTGATCCTGCACGTTCTGTTTGTGAGCTCGCATCAGCATGTTGTTGGTTTTGGGATGAGGGCTGTATTCTAAATCTGTTGGTAACTCAAGGTTTTGTTTTTTGGATTGTGCTTCATTTTGCACTTTCCCAACAAAATGTTTCTTAGTGCCCAACTGAGATTTTTGCTTGTTTGAATGTTTCCAGAAAAGCTCATGCTGAGTTAATTGTAGTGCACAGAACATTTGCTCCTGACTGTGGCTGTATTACTAAAGTTGCTGGATACTTAATATAGTAATTAACACCCAGCTTCTGCAGTTCTTGTTTAACTCCATTAAACTTCTTTCTCCTTTGTACTGTTTCTGATGAGAAATCCTGAAATAAAGATATTCTGGTCCCTTTCCACATCAGTTGTTGCTTCTCTGTTGCCATCCTAAGAAGTTTCTCTTTAACTGAATTCCTTAGAAAGTAAACAATTATTGGTCTGGGGTATGCTCCTTTCTGAGGTTTTGGTGCAAGAGAGAGGTGTGCTCTCTCTATTTCAGTCAGTCCCATACTTTTTGAAAGACTTCTCAGAAGAATATTTGAAGAAACTGTCATATTTCTTTCTTCCACCCCTTCTGTTATTCCAGTAATATGAAGATTATTTCTTCTCCCTCTATTCTCCTGGTCATCCAGTTTATTAAGTCTATAAAGCAGTTGTTTGTCAAAATAATCTGAGCTATCTTGTAAAACTGTAATTTCATCTTGCAAATCTGACACTTCAAAACATTTTTAAACCCTCCATGTTCTGGTGCAACAAAGCCATAGAAGATGTCATATCTGTCATATTTAATTTCAAGCCCTCAAACATTTCTCTAATTACAGCCAAATCTGAATTAGCCTCTGAACATGGAGAAGTGTCATGAAGAGGCGGTCTTACATTTGAAGTTGTCACTCGCTGGTTTGGGGCCGACATCTTGGCAGAGCTGTGGAGTTTCTTTCTGATATTGTAATGCCAAAATACCATTATAGATGCCCCGTTTTAGCAAATTTTACAGACAACAGTTTTATTTACCTGCCGATACCTGTTGTTCACTACTGCTGATATTTTTTAAGTACTATTCGCGTGTTTTAAGGGAGGTTCATCCTCAGCTTAATGTTAACTCTTTTAAATAGTTTTTTATTTTAATGGGTTCACCACAATATATCCCAGGCATACTGCCTTAGGGGTAGCTGGTCCATTCCACTGGGGTGTCAAACAGACGAGGCATACTGATGAGTCCTGGTAGGATGAAACACGTGTCTATGTCTTCTGTTAGCACCATTTGCAAACTGTGTGAGAGGCCTTTCGGCACCATGCAATTCTGCTTAAAGTTGGACCAGCATAACATTCTGTGGTGATTTGCATATGCAGCCCATGATGCTTTGCATTGTGGGGGCATGTGTGATTTTGTATTTTCTTGAAACTTGGCTTCCCAGCCAAATGCCCTTTGATGTAACCCTTGCCTCAGTGTTTACGCACAGAGGTTCTTTGTCTTTTAAATAGTTTTTTATTTTAATGGGTTCACCACAATATATCCCAGGCATACTGCCTTAGGGGTAGCTGGTCCTTTCCACTGGGGTGTCAAACAGATGAGGCATACTGATGAGTCCTGGTAGGATGAAACACGTGTCTATGTCTTCTGTTAGCACCCTTTGCAAACTGTGTGAGAGGCCTTTCGGCACCATGCAATTCTGCTTAAAGTTGGACCAGCATAACATTCTGTGGTGATTTGCATATGCAGCCCATGATGCTTTGCATTGTGGGGGCATGTGTGATTTTGTATTTTCTTGAAACTTGGCTTCCCAGCCAAATGCCCTTTGGGTAACCCTTGCCTCAGTGTTTACGCACAGAGGTTCTTTGTCTTTAAATAGTTTTTATTTTAATGGTTCACCACAATATAGCCCAGGCATACTGGCCTTAGGGGTAGCTGGTCCATTCCACTGGGGTGTCAAACAGATGAGGCATACTGATGAGTCCTGTAGGATCAAACACGTGTCTATGTCTTCTGTTAGCACCCTTGCAAACTGTGTGAGAGGCCTTTCGGCACCATGCAATTCTGCTTAAAGTTGGACCAGCATAACATTCTGTGGTGATTTGCATATGCAGCCCATGATGCTTTGCATTGTGGGGGCATGTGTGATTTTGTATTTTCTTGAAACTTGGCTTCCCAGCCAAATGCCCTTTGGGGTAACCCTTGCCTCAGTGTTTACGCACAGAGGTTCTTTGTCTTTTAATGTTAACTAACCATCTTTGTCAGCGGCGTGTGCCATCAGCCTTTGCTGCAATACCCAAGCACAGCTGGCCTGCCATATATAGTACTTTAGCAATGTACCAATCAGTTGTATAGTGTCCAGTTAATATTTACTTCATGCTCTACTGTATATTCCCAATATTAATTCTTTATAATCTATTTTTATACAATTGTTCTTTCCAGCTTTCCACCAAAAAAGCCCAGAATTGTTGAACAACTAGACACTGAAAATATAACTGCTCTTGTGTTTCTAGTTGTTGTATACAGCAGTTTCTTAGACAATAGTGTTCATTTGACTGTTTGTGTTTGTGTGCATTTTGTACACCCACTCTCCCACGCACAGTTAGCCAATACACTTCCTAGATGTAAGTAGGTATTCTATCATTATTCAAATATTGTATGACTATCTGAATTTTCTGTTCTGGACACTTAAGTAATTCTAATTTGTCATAAAAGTTTGTTTTTTGAGTATTCTGGTATAATGCTTTTCCATTAGATGTCAGCACTGTTTGCCTGGTTATTTTCCACTGTTTAATTTTCTTTATCATTTCATAATTTCCTATTTAGCCTAATGATGGTGCTTATATTATATATGTTAAAAACGCAATAGAAGAAGGCTATTGGGTTGATCATACCGCAGCCACCCTCTTTTCATTCTCTACGTGTTTTTTTTTTTTTTATCGGGCTTAATCTGCTTCCCCCAAATCCTTGGAAAAACACATTTAATACTTTTGTCTCTAGATTCTGTGGTATGGGAAAAAAAAAATATAGAAAAACTGGGACACTTAGATTTTTAATTAATAATACTCTATATAATTTCAATATTATTTTATTTTTCCATAATTCCACTTTCTGACTTGCTACATTCAAACTGAGTCCCAATTTTTTTCTTCTATATTGAGCTTACCAAATGTTATCTTTAATATTTGTATATGCTGATTTTGTACTGAAATACCTGCTATGCTTGATTTTTCTCTGATGCCTATGTAGCACCCTAAGCATTTGTTGACATAAATTCTTGAACCTGATATTTCAGGGAAGTGTTCTAGCACCTGTTTTAGTCTATCTTCATCTGTATTTTTCCATATAGTCAATGCAACATCATCTGCATATGCAAACATGTTAATTTCTGAGGATTGTGCATTTAAAGACATCCCTATTAAGCTATATTGATTTTGAATTGTTCTTAACAAGGTATCTAGTCCAAATGCATACAATAGTGGGCTTAATGGGCACCCCTGCCTTACCCCTCTCTGAAAAGCTATTTTCTTCCCTTACCATCTGTTTACATATGGTATGGAGCTGGTTTTCTTATATAAACTTTTTATCCAACCTACATAGGTTACAGGAATGTTGTAGTGTTCTAATACAGCAAATAGATATTCATGTGATATCCTATTGAAAGCTTTTTCTTGATCAATACTAAGGAGATAGCCTTCCTGTTTTCCTTGGTTTCCCCTGTTATGCCTAGGTCCCACATCCAGTAAGCCCTCCTGCAGATGTCAATGACTATGATTTCACCATTGCTGTGATATTGTGGCTGTATTATTCTTGGACTTCAGCAAGGCGTTTGACTCTGTCCCCCACAATGGTCTGGTGGAGAAATTGATGGGGTTGGGAGTAGGCCCTTTGATGGTCAGATGGATTGAAAACTGGTTAGCTGGATGCACTCAGAGAGTAGTGGTCGGTGGGGAGCTCTCAAACCCTAGAAAGGTCGGTAGTGGAGTACTGCAGGGCTCTGTCCTGAGTTTGATCCTATTTGATGCATACATATCGGACATCAGGGAGGGTATAGGGTGTGAAATGAGATTCTTCGCTGCTGACTCCAAGATGGGAGCAGTAGTTGAGGGGGAAGAAGAGAGGTTGGCCCTGCAAGGGGACCTGGACACCCTGGAAAGGTGGGCTTACACATGGAAATTAAATTTCAATATCACCAAGTGCAAGATGTTGCCTCTTGAGTGGGGAAACCCTAAACACAGGTACAACCTGGGAGGGGAGGCCCTGGAGGCCTCAACAGGGGAAAAAGACCTAGGGGTCATGGTGGATGCATGTATGAATAACTCTGATCAGTGCAGGAGAGCAACTAGCAAAGCAAACAGGATGTTGGGATGCATCATAAGGGGGATCACCTCTAGGAGCAGGGAAGTGATTCTGCCACTGGAGAATGGACTGGTTAGACCACACCTCAAGTACTGTGACAGTACTGGAGACCACACTTGAAGAGGGACATACAGCTCCTGGAGAAGGTACAGAGGAGGGTAAGTAAGATGATACGAGGACTAGGAGAGTTGACGTATGAGGACAGACTTGAGGAGCTCTGTCTGTTTTCATTGGAGGAGAACATGATTGAGGTCTTCAAGTACCTCAAGGCAATAAATAGGGTAAACATGGAGGGGATCTTTAGACTAAAGCAAGGAGGTATCACCAGAGGACATGATTTGAAGTTGGAACGGTGAGGGGGGAATAGAGGAGGAGACTTTTCACAGTGAAAAGGTGGTGGATCCTTGGAACACACTGCTTGGTGAGCTGGTTCAGAGATCCAGAGTGGAGTGCATCAAAAGAGGGTGGGACAGACACAGAAAGTGGATGTATCAGATTATGGCCTGGCCTGTGGGGGAGGGGATGGATGATAGGGGTTTCTGGAACACAAGGGGTCTCACCCAACTAGGGATCTGAGGTTCGAGCAGACTCAATAGACCATAAGGCTTAATCTGCCAGCAATTAGTAGGTTAGTATGTTAATATATTGCTTTATTGCACTAACATGTAGTAATGGGTACCCACTGTACAAGCATGGATACCAGGGACTATGCTTGCTAATTGAATACACTATACAATTATTTTACAGTCTTATTTATTTATTTATTTTCTGTTATATGCAATATCATATATACTCATATTACTTATAGTTTCATTATACCTGCTGTGCTTTTGTTTTGTTGTTATAATTATGCATTTGCTTATATGAGGCATGTGTTTAGAATCATGGATAGTATGTGTACACTCATTGATATTCTGTTGTACTCATGTATTCATAAGTATATGCTATAGGCCTGCTGTTATCATACCTGTTCATTCGACATGTATTTCTGTATATGTTGCATTTCCTTTGTCCTTAGTTTAGCTGACACTGCTTTTACACTGTTATTACGAACTTGCATCTACTAAGATAGTCCTGTGGCTTCTTTGTTCTAGCTGACCGTTACATTTCTGTATAATGTAACAATTGTTCTTTCTTTCTAAGTATCCAGCACAGTGGAGGCATCACCTTCTTTCTTAGCCAATGAAACCTGTTGCACATTTCTTCTGCTTATCTCACTATAAGAATCATTGCTTTACATGATCTTACTAAGAATTTGCTATGCCTAGGTATCGGAAAATCTGCTTCTCCCAGTGCTTGCACTGTACAGGTTGTAAGTCTGTATTTTTGTAATAAACTTGCTTATTACATGATTTGCCACTGTCTGTCATTCCTTCCACTTGTTTATCTCTAACAAGAACTTGATGGGGGATTCCTTTCCTCCTTACATTTATGGCAACTGTGAAAAGGTAGAGATTAAACAAGGGACGATTCACATTCAATTCATTTTGAATATCGAGTAGTGTGGTGCAATATTCATTTCGCCTACTTGGACCTACTCATACTTACAGTGGCAGTGGGCATGGAAAACCCACAATGCCTTTGGTCTCAGGCATGGCAGACCCACACCAAGTCACAGCGAATGTCTTGTCATGACCGATCAACCACCATGGACCGGAAAGCAGAAGGTGATGGCAATGGGTACATTTTTTAGGTTTCCCACAGTTGCTTGCTTCTGTGTTGTTTTGTCATTATGTCTCATCCCTACAGAGATTCATGCAGCCTTCTGCTAGGTTAATAGGAAATGCTGTACTTGGTTAATAGGAAATTCTGTACTTGGTCAATAGGAAATGCTGTACTTGGTTAATAGGAAATACTGTACTTGGCATTCCTGCCCAGTGCTCTAAGTCCAAACACACAGCAAACAAAATGCACATGTTGCAGGGATTGTCTGTTCCAAATTTACATGCTATTTTAAAAGCCTTTCAGGCTCAGCACATTTGCAGTGCCATACAAATATCTGCTCTAAAAACAGAGTGGACTTTGCAGTCTAGGCTGTAGCTTGACTTCCAAGAGTTAATAAATGCCCAGTGCTTTGCTGGTATGTCAATACAAAAGTCTCACAAAGACTTTAACAACATGAACTCCAAGCAGCCGCAAATTTCAAACTAGAGACCCATGTCTTTTGATCCAGGAGGGCAATCAGCTGCTTCTTCTCATCTTGATATCTGGTAAGTGTTTTTACAGTTCACTTTCATGGCAAAAAACTTCATTAAATGCATCAGTTAGGGTTGTTCCACAGCAACAAAAGCAAGGAAATTTGGTATTAGGGTTGAAAACCCTAACTCCACATTCGCCCCCCACCCCCCAGCACCACACACATACAGACACACACGCACACATGCAAGTAAGGGGGAGGACCAAGGCAGCATGACCAATCACAGACAATGAACAACAGGTGATAAAAATAAAATACAACTGTCTAAATGTACTACAAGACACATCCATCATCATGAGAGAACAACTGTAGCATTTGAACATTTGATGTGCATGGCTGTAGTCTTGCGGTGGCTCTCCACTCAGGATGCAGTACCTACTCTGGGGGTTGGGGGACCATTGCCTCTCCTAGGACATGCAGCTTCAAATGGTGCTAACTGGTGTGCACCTTAAGTGATGGAGGTGTACCGTTGATGTCTATGGACTTAGTTTTGCTGTGGCTGTACACTCAGGATGCAGGAACTGGTCTGTGTGTGGGGACATTGCCTGGCTGAGGCCATGCAACTCCTAACCGTCTGCTGTTGAGTGTACCTGTAATTATGGGGTGTACCATTGATGTCCATTGCCTCAGTTTTGCTGTGGCTCACCACTCAGGATGCAGTACCTGTTGGGGGGCACTGCCTGTCTGAGGCTATGCAAATCTAACTGTGCTAACTTGAGTGTTCTTGCAATCAGTGAAATGTACCATTTATGTCCATACCCTCAGTGTTGCTGTGGGTCTCCACTCAGGATGCAGTACCTGGTGTCAAGGTTTGGGGCATTGCCTGGCTGAGGCCATGCAACTCATAACTGTGCTAGCTGGAATATACCTGTAATCAGGAGGTGTACCATTGATGTCAATGGCCTTTGTTTTCTTGTGACTGTCCACTCAGGATGCAGTAACTGCTCTGGGGGCTTGCCTGTCTGAGACTGTGCAACTCCTAAGTGTGATAACTTCTGTACAGCTGCAATCAGGAGTTGCACTGTTGATGTCCATTGGTTATTTTGCTGTGGCTTTCCACTCAGTATGCAGTACCTGGTCTGGGGTGTGAGACATTGCCTGGTGGAAGTCCTCCAATTCCTAGTTGTGTTAACTTGTGTGTACTGGTAGTCAGGAAGATATACCATATATGTCCATGGCCTCAGTGTTGCTGTGGCTCTCCACTCAGGGTGCAGTACCTGGTGTGTCGGGACCTGAGGCATTGCTAGCTAAGGTCATGCAACTGTTAAGTGTGATAACTTGTGTGCGTCTGCAATCACGGATGTCTACCATTAGTGTACATGGCCTCAGTTTTGCTGTGGATCTCCAGTAAATATGCAGTACCTGGTCTGGGGTGGTGGGGGTCTCTTGTAGTACATTTAGATAGTTGTATTTTTTTTTCTTTCACCTGCTGCTGGTTATCTGTGATTGGTCATGTTGCCTTGGTCCTCCCCTACTTTCATATGTGTGTGTGTATGTGTGTGGTGCTGGGGGTGGGGTGAATATGGAGTTAGGGTTTTCAACCCTAACACTGAATTTCCTAGCTTTTGTCACTGTGGAACAACCCTAACTGATGCATTAATCAAGCGTTTTTGCCATGAATTTCCCTTCCTTTTGAGAATGAGGACTATAAATAGTGAATGTATCATGGTGGTGGGAGTGTGGAACCTTCAGGCCTCTCACTCCCACCACGTGATTTTTTTGTGAGATAGTAATGGTAAGTGCAATGCAAACACAAGCGCAAAGGGTTACGCACATGGTGATGCAAACATAAATGGTAATACAAACAGTAATAGAAACACAAGTGCAAAATGATGCCAAAGTGAAGAGTAATGGAAATGGAGATGCAAACACAAGCACATACGGCACTAACTGGTAGCATACGGTCATGGTACCACAATTGGAAATGCAAATAGTAATGGTAACAGCAACAGTAATGCCAAAGAAAACAGAAACGGAAACCAAAATGCAGCCGCATATGGAAATGCAAACCGTAATGCACACGATCATGGAATCATTATTGTTATTGCAAATAGTAACAGTAACAGCAACAATAACACCACAGGAATCAGAAACGGAAACACAAATGGAAGGGAGTATGGAAACGCAAACTGTAACACGCATGGGCATGGTACCACAATTGAAAATGCAAATGGTAATGGTAACAGCAACAATAACACCAAAGGAAACAGAAACACAAATGCAAGCGTGTAAGGAAACGCAAACTGTTACGTGCATGGTCATGGTACCAAACTGGAAACATAAATGGTAATGGTAACAGCAACAGTAATGCCAAAGGAAAGAGAAGTGCAAATGCAAGCACATACAGAAACACAAACCATAATGTGCACGGTCATGGTAACGCCATTGGAAATGCCAATGGTAACAGTAACAGCGATGATGACGCAAAATGAAAGACACACGCAAACGGAAGGTCAACCGCGAATTGCAATTCACAAGCTGATATAAAAAAAACCAAAAACTTAAACAGTAATGGAAATGCAAATGGTAACAGTAACGCAAACAGAAGCACAAATAAAAATGCAAACTGTAACGCACACAGTGTCGTACACGGGAACGGTGATGTGAACGGTAATGAAAATACAACTGGAAATACTAACTGGCACAGTAACAAAAGAACACATCCTTCTTTTCCTCAAAAACTGCATTGAAAAAGACAGTGAATACAAAGAATGTACGCATAATAATGGGCCTCGGCGCAGAAAAGGAGGACTTAGAATACTAAATTGCTTATATCTCAGGAACCATGCGACGTAGAAAAAAAATCAAAATTACATATGAATTATGACATTCCTGGCTAGTTTTGAACTTAGCCCCTGTGTAGGGAGCTAAGCATTTCCTGTCAAAAAGTCTGTATCTCGAACCGTTTTTGAAATACAAGCCCCGAAAGGCGCGATGTACGCCGTAATGTTATCTTATGGGAAAAAGCGTCAATTTCGGAGTGTTGTAACTTTTCAGTCCTCCGACATTTGTTCACCAAGCCACCAAAAGGCACATCTGTGGCATGTTGGCTGTCTTCCCTCCAAATTTCAGCCCAATAGACCAAACCATTCTTTTGCAACAGGGTGGCAAATAATTCCTGTTATTTTGGGCATAGTGCCTCAAAATAGTGTAGTAAATTACAACACTTTCACAAATGAAATCACGAAAGTGTCATGAGTGCGACATTACTTTGCGACACTACTTTTCCAGAAATTTGAAAACGTATTTCTGGGGTGTTTAACCCCAAAATAAATCATGGCTATCATCCTGAGGGTCCGACTAGGTGAACACAAAATAATTGTGTTCCTAGAGGGTCCCAATTTTAAATGCCAAGCATTTTTCTGATCAGTAACTGAAAAAAATGGTGGATTTGCTACACTACTAGGGCCATCTGTGACACTAAAAAGTGCATTTGCGAAAGTGTTGAACTTTTGTTAACTTTTCCCATTGACTTATAATGAGAATTGATTTTGAATAACTTTTGAACCATTCAATATTTTTCACAAAATCTTCAAAAGACACATTAGGGACCTTGGTGGCATGCTCCCTGAAGTTTTTGGATCAGTCTCACTAACCATGCGACCTGTAGACATGAGCAAAGAATGCGCAAGAAATGTAAACGCAGCACGCAGCTCTCACTTAATAACTTTGCAGCTGTAAATCACCACTACGAAAGTTGACAGATCCCAAGATGTATGGGTCTTGATCATGCATTCTAAATTTCAGGCAAATCCATTGAATGGTGGCAAAGTTATTAAGGTGCAGATTGACCCTTTAACCTTAAAAGGCTACTCAACCCTAACTATGGTAGCACTACCGTGCCACCATTTATATATATATACTCATTGTGATTGTTCTTGCTATTCACTTTAGACTGCATTCAGACTCAGTGGCATATACTGTGGTTGTTCTGTGCTCTGTGCCTACTCATGGTTTGTTCTGCAAGAATAAATAGCAGTCCCATGTTTCAGGGTTATAGCACTACCAGCTATTTATATATTGTTTTAGCTATCTGTGATATAGCAGTTTCTGCTAAAAAAAATTTCCAACATGGTTAAAATCCTGTTTTAAGCTGATTCCATAGGCATTATGTGTTCAAGAGCATGACAAGTTGTTGATTATCCATGTAGGTGAAGATGGATGGTGTTTGAGGAAATTTATGAGACATAATGGCGGATTGAGAATTCTTTTGTTTAGAAAAGATTACCAAAGTTGAATAAGTTTACAAAGTTTTGATTAGGAAACATATTTTGAAAGTGTGTTTATGACTGGTCTGTTTTTTTTTTTTCTTTCAATGGGGGCTCAGCTTACAATGGTTTGCTGTTTTAACATTTCATAAAAATCTCCCATTTAAAGTTTATTTTTACAAGAACTGCTGCATTACATTCCCACGTGTGTGCTGGGATTTGTGCCAATACTTCTAGCCTGACTGCCAAATGAATTTAGCCCTCTTCATGACTGGAATAAAAGGTTCAGTAGCTAAAGTTGCTAGCCATAAGCATATATATTTATAAAATGGTTAAAAAAAGAATCTCCAAATCCAATCTTCTGATTGTGTAAAACACATCATATGACCATGCATATATCAGAGAGTGACCGCACACCTGCACTTTTACCCCCCTCCAAAACAATTTTGACATTTTATAAGATAGATAAACCACTCTGAGATGTGTGGTCATGCTCTGATATACTGATATTGGGTGGCTGGTGCACACTAAGGCGTACGTATATCAGAGTGTGACAGCACACCTCGGATTGGTTTATCTATTATATATATATATATATATATATATATATTACAGGCAAAAAACTCCATTTAATGCATTAGTTAGGGTAGTTCCACAGCGACAAAAGTGAGGAACCTAACTCCAAATCACCCCACCCAGCACCACACACACACACACAAACACATGCAAGTATGGGGAGGACCAAGTCAACACAACCAATGACAGACATCCAGCAGCAGGTGACAGAAATAACAAACAATTGTCTAAATGTACTACGAGACATCCCCACCCACCTGACCAGGTACTGCATGCTCAGTGGAGATCAACAGCAAAACTGAGGCCATGTACCAAACGTACACATCCCTGATTGCAGCTGCACGCTACCACACTTAGTTGTTGCATGGCCTTACCTACTGATGTCCCACACCACACCACAATTGGTACTGTGCCGTTAGGCAATATAAATGCTGAAGGTGCATGATGACAGTTGTAGAAAGGTTGTAACACTAGTGAGTATACATTAATTAAGAGAAGTACATAAATTAACTACAAGACACTAGCATGCTCAAGATAAAAGTAGTCTTACATTTAGTATGTGATTTACATAGTAGTACATTTACTGCAGCGGTTTACTCAAGATAGAGAGGCTGATAAAGATGCAGTAAGTATTCTTTGTAAGAAACAATGTACTTGCATGGATCAGGCCAAGCAACTTCTAAATATCATAGCACTACTGAGCCAACAATGACGTACCTGTATCGGAGATGTATATAGGATAGATTTTCCTGTAGGCACTTACTGAGTATGTTGTACCTGAGAAAGACAATCTCATTGCTTCTGTGATGACTAACTTATTCAAATAGTGATACATTTACTATTGTTGCAATGAGTGATCTATGCCACTTATGGACACAGTGTAATTTTTTTAACAGTTGTTTCATACTCAGGCTGTATGCCTAGTGTTTGGGTTGCCACACTTCTGTCACTGATGCTATCAAAGTGATAACTATTTTCATTGTGGTACAACAGGAATCAAGTAGGTATACTGTAGATATAAACAGAATGTATTTTAGTATTGATTAACTCACAATGGGGTAAGTGTACTAGGACAGCAGGGGTTATTCACGATCACTGACTCTGTCAGTTATAATCACACTAAGGTTTCGATGACTGTAATGATCAAGTTACACTGTTCATCTTCATGAGTTCATATTCACAGCCAGTCTCCAGTAACTAGACAGTGTATGGTGTAAATGGGTGGGAAACTGTGTTGCAAAGCTGCTGCAGTGCCTAGCAGAGGGGAGAGTATCTACTCATAAAGACAATTAAACAAAAAGGCATGACCAACAGTTATGCTAAATGGTCTGTTAATCACCCTGTAGGGGGTTAATGTTGAATGAGGCATAGCCGAGTGCCACATGTTGCTAGACAGTGATAAACCGACAATTAACATAATACCTGGGAGTGGCTTTTTGCTATCGTAATAAAACTGTTTTTTTAAACAACATTAAACCATGTTCATCATATGGTTAGGGTCCACATGTATGTTAATAAAAACTAAACATAAGGCTGTTACAATGTTTACAGCCAATTAGAAAGCTGCATTTCTCAAACCCTTGTTATAATCAGAGATATTATACCTGTACAACTCCTTGGTTTTGCTCAACTCTGTTGCTCAGGTGGCCCATCACATGTGGTGTGGTCTGGTGTGGGGCATTGGTAGGTAAGGCCATGCAACTACTAAGTGTGGTACGTTGTGTGCAGCTGCAATCAGGGATGTGTACGTTTGGTGTACATGGCCTCAGTTTTGCTGTTGATCTCCACTGAGCATGCAGTACCTGGTCAGGTGGGTGGGGATGTCTTGTAGTACATTTAGACAATTGTTTGTTATTTCTGTCATCTGCTGCTGGATGTCTGTCATTGGTTGTGTTGACTTGGTCCTCCCCCATACTTGCATATGTGTGTGTGTGTGTGTGTGTGCTGGGGCGAATTTGGCGTTAGGGTTTTCAACCCTAACAGCAAATTTCCTCACTTTTGTCGCTGTGGAACAACCCTAACTAATGCATTAAACAGAGTTTTTTGCCTCTTATTTCCCTTCTTTTCGAGAATGATAATGAGAAATAGTGAATGTAATGCAGCAGCGAGTGAAGTGCCTCCTGCCATGTAATGCGGCAGCAGGAGAGGAAAACAGCATAAACAGAAGTGCTAACAGTGGCGCACATGGTAGCATAAGTGCGAATGAGAACAGAAAGGGCAAGGCACACGGTGGCATAGATGGAACGGGTCTCACGTGATGTGTTGTCACATAGTAACATGGTGCCTGCAAACAGAAATGTCAAAGGGCATGGTGACACCAAGTGAAACAAAAATAGAAACAGTACTGTAGACACAAATATCAAAAAATAACAGAAACACAAGCACAAATGAAAACGCAAAGGATAACGCACAGAGGGCCCTGTGCTCCCGGCACGTAATGTGGCAGCAGGAGCATGGGGCCCAAAGGGATCCGCACTCCTACCACATGATGTCTTGTGGCATAGTAACGGGAACAGCAACTCAAACAGAAGTGCTAACTGTGGCGCACAACGTAACACAAGCGTGAATGAGAACAGAAGGGTAATGCACACAGTGGTGTAGACGGGAATGGTGTGCCACATCATGACTTGTCACATAGTAACATGGTGCCTGCAAATGGAAATGTCAACGGGCATGGTGACGCAAAGTGAAACAGAAAATGAAACAGTACAGTAGACACAAATGGCAAAAAATAACAGAAACGCAAGCGCAAATGAAGACGCAAAGGATAACGCACATGGTGGCATAGACATCAACGGAAAGTGAAACGGGCATGGAACCGCAAGTGGAAAGGGCAATGGTAACAGTAATGTAAGCACACAGGCTGGTTTTCCCCAAAAGCTGACTAGAGAAAGACAGTGAGTTCAAAGAATGTATGCATAATAATGGGTATCGGAGCAGAAAATAAGGACTTGGAATACTAAATAGGTTATATCTCAGGAACCGTACGACGTGGAAAAAAAATGTAAAAGTCATATGATTTATGACTGTCCTGGTTAGTTTTGTACTTAGCTCCCATGAGGGGGCTAAGATGTTTTCTGACGAAAAGTACGTATCTCGCACCATTTCCAAGATACGGGCCCTGAAAGGCGCGGCGAACGGCATAATGTTATCCTATGGGAAAGAAAGAGAAGTTCAGAGCACCATAACTTTGCCTCCCTGTAATATTTTTTCACCAAACTACGGAAAGGCACATCTGTTGGCTGTTGGCTGTCTTTCCTCCAAATTTCAGGAAAAAAGACCAAAACGTTATTTTGCAGCAGGGTGCCAAAGATTCCTGTAATGCGTCAGGCGCTGTAATGTTATCCTATGGGAAAAACCGCCAAATTTGGAGTGCCACAACTTTGCTGCCATGTAATATTTTTTCAATACCACACTGAAAGGCACATCTGTGAGATGTCGGCTGTGTTTCCTCCAAATTTCAGCCCCAAACTCCCAACCGTCCTTTTGCAGTGCAGTGCCAAAGAATTGCTGTCATTTTCCCACTGACTAGAAAATTACTGTCGCAATTTGCAAAAGCTTTCGCAAACATTTGTGACACTTTCATGAGCACAAAAGTACTTTGCAAAGTCCTTTTTCCAGAAATCTGAAAAACATATTTCTGGGGTGTTTTACCCCAAAATAAAGACATGGCTAGCATCCTCAGGGTCCGACTAGGTGAATACAAAAATAATTAGGTTGCTAGAGGGTCCCAAATTTAAATGCCAAGCATTTTTCTAATCACCAACTGAAAACAAAATGGCCGATTTGCAAAAGTAACAGGCCCATTTGCGAAAGTAAAAATGCATTGCGAAAGTGTTGAACTTTTGTTAACTTTTCCCATTGACTTATAATGGGAAATTGTTTTTTGAATAACTTTTGAACCGTTTAATATTTTTCACGAATCTTCAAAAGGCACATCAGGGACCCTGGCCACACATTCCCTGAAGATTTTGGGCCAGTTGCACAAACCGTGCGACCTGTACGAGCGACCATAGAATTCCAGAAAAAGCGTAAACGCGCGCGCAAATCACGGTTAATAACTCCGCAGCCGTGTATCTGACTCATACAAAACTTGGCAGAAGCCAAGGCCTAAGGTTCTTGATCGTGTATTTCAAGTTTCAGCTAAATCTGTCAAACGGTTGCAAAGTTATTAAGGTGCAAAATTTTGGGGTTTATCATAGAAATGGCTTCTCAACCCTTACTATGGTAGCACTACTGTGCTACCATAAGATATATATATATATATATATATATATACATATATATATATTAGAGGCAAAAAACTCCATTTAATACACTAGTTAGGGTTGTTCCACAGTAACAAAAGTGAGAAAATTTGCTGTTAGTTTTGAAAACCCTAACTCTGAATTCACCCCCCCTCCAGCACCACACACACACACACACATATGCAAGTATGGGGGAGGACCAAGTCAACACAACCAATGACAGACATCCAGCAGCAGGTGAGATAGAAAACAAACAATTGTCTAAATGTACTACGAGACATCCCCACCCACCTGACCAGGTACGGCATGCTCAGTGGAGATCAACAGCAAAACTGAGGCCATGTACACCAAACGTACACATCCCTGATTGCAGCTGCACACAATGTACCACACTTAGTTGTTGCATGGCCTTACCTACTGATGCCCCACACCACACCACAATTGGTACTGTGCCATTAGTCAATATAAATGCTGAAGGTGCATGATGACAGTTGTAGAAAGCTTTTGACAGTAGTGAATATACATTAATTAAGAGAAGTACATAAATTAACTACAAGACACTAGCATGCTCAAGATAAAAGTAGTGTTACATTTAATATTTGATTTACATAGTAGTACATTTACTGCAACGGTTTACTCAAGATAGAGAGGCTGATGTAAACGTATGGAAAAGCATTGCCAGTTCAACACTGTGAAATTCGTACTGCCAGTATCAGATGCATTCTTACTGATGAAGGTGTACTGCTGATGTACATACATAGACCTTCAGTGTCTTTCAATACTAAAGATGCAGTAAGTATTCTTTGTAAGAAACAGTGTAATTGCATGGATCAGGCCAAGCAACTTCTAAATATCATAGCACTACTGAGCCAACAATGATGTACCTGTATGGAGATGTATATAGGATAAATTTTCCTGTCGGCACTTACTGAGTATGTTGTACCTGAGAAAGACAATCTCATTGCATCTGTGATGACTAACTTATTCAAATAGTGATACATTTACTATTGTTGCAATGAGTGATCTATGCCACTTATGGACACAGTGTAATTTTTTAACAGTTGTTTCATACTCAGGCTGTATGCCTAGTGTTTGGGTTTGCCACACTTCTGTCACTGATGCTATCAAAGTGATACTTGTTAACTATGTTAATTGTGGTACAACAGGAATCAAGTAAGTATAGTGTAGATATAAACAGAATGTCTTTTAGTATTGCTTTAACTCACAATGGGGTAAGTGTACTTGGACAGCAGGGGTTATTCTCTATCACTGACTCTGTCAGTTAAAATCACACTAAGGTTTCAATGACTGTAATGTTCAAGTTACACTGTTCATCTTCATGAGTTCATATTCACAGCCATTCTCCAGTAACTAGACAGTGTATGGTGTAACTGGGTGGGACACTGTGTTGCAAAGCTGCTGCAGTGCCTAACAGAGGGAGAGTATCTACTCAAAAAGACAATTAAGCAATAAGGCGTGACCAACAGTTATGTTAAATGGTCTGTTAATCACCCTGTAGGGGTTTAATGTTGAATGAGGCATAGCCGAGTGCCACAAGTCACTAGACAGTGATAAACTGACCATTAACATAATACCTGGGAGTGGCTTATTGCTATCATAACAAAACTGTTTTTTAAACAACATTAAATCATGTTGATCATATGGTTAGGCTCTACATGTATGTTAATAAAAACTAAACATAGGCTGTTACAATGTTTACAGTCAATTAGAAAGCTGCATTTCTCAAACCCTTGTTATAATCAGAGATATTATACCTGTACAACTCCTTGGTTTTGCTCAACTCTATTGCTTAGGTGGCCCACCACGTGTGGTGTGGTCTGGTGTGGGGCATCGGTAGGTAAGGCCATGCAACTACTAAGTGTGGTACGTTGTGTGCAGCTGCAATCAGGGATTTATACGTTTGGTGTACATGGCCTCAGTTTTGCTGTTGATCTCCACTGAGCATGCAGTACCTGGTCAGGTGGGTGGGATGTCTCATAGTACATTTAGACAATTGTTTGTTATTTCTGTCACCTGCTGCTGGATGTCTGTCATTGGTTGTGTTGACTTGGACCTCCCCCATTCTTGCATATGTGTGTGTGTGTGTGTGTCTGTGTGTGTGTGGTGCTGGGGGAGGTGAATTCGGAGTTAGGGTTTTCAAACCTAACAGCAAATTTCCTCACTTTTGTCGCTGTGGAACAACCCTAACTAATGCATTAAACAGAGTTTTTTGCCTCTAATTTCCTTCTTTTGAGAATGATAATGAGAAATAGTGAATGTAATGCAGCGGGACTGCAGGGCCTCCTGCCATGTAATGCGGCAGCAGGAGAGGAAGAGCAACGCAAACAGAAGTGCTAACAGTGGCGCACATGGTAACAACAAGCACGAATGAGGAACAGAAAGACAGCGAATATGGTGGCATAGTTGGGACGGTCAGCCACGTGATGTGTTGTCCATAGTAACATGGTGCCTGCAAACAGAAATGTCAAAGGGCATGGTGACACCAAGTGAAACAAAAAGAGAAACAGTACTGTAGACACAAATATCAAAAAATAACAGAAACACAAGCACAAATGAAAATGCAAAGGATAACGCACATAGGGCCCCGTGCTCCCAGCACACGTAGCGGCAACAGGGCGTGGAGCCCAAAGGGCCCCGCCTCCTACCACATAATGTCTTGTGGCATAGTAACAGGAACAGCAACTCAAACAGAAGTGCTAACTGTGGCGCACAAGGTAACACAAGCGGGAATGAGAACAGAAAGGGTAATGCACACAGTGGTGTAGACAGGAACGGTGAGCCACGTCATGTCTTGTCACATAGTAACATGGTGCCTGCAAATGGAAATGTCAATGGGCATGGTGACGCAAAGTGAAACAGAAAGAGAAACAATACAGTAGACACAAATGGCAAAAAATAACAGAAATGCAAGCGCAAATGAAAACGCAAAGGATAACGCACATGGTGGCGCAGACGTCAACGGTAAGTGAAACGGGTACGGAACTGCAAGCGGAAAGAGCAACAGTAACAGTAATGTAAGCGCACAGGCTGGTTTTCTCCAAAACCTGCATAGAGAAAGACAGTGAGTACAAATAATGTATGCATAATAATGAGTATCGGAGCAGAAAATGAGAACTTGGAATACTAAATATGTTATATCTCAGGAACCGTACGACGTAGAAAAAAATTTAAAAGTCGTATGATTTACAACTGTCCTGGCTAATTTTCTACTTAGCCCCCAATAGGGGCTAAGCATTTTTCTGACGAAAAGTCCGTATCTCGCACCGTTTCAGAGATACGGGCCCTGAAAGGCGCGGCAAATGCTGTAATGTTATCCTATGGGAAAAAAAGAGAAGTTTGGAGTGCCATAACTTTGCCTCCCTGTAATATTTTTTCACCAAACTACTGAAAGGCACATCTGTGGGCTGTTGGCTGTCTTCCTTCCAAATTTCAGGAAAAAGACTAAACCGTTATTTTGCAGCAGGGTGCCAAAGGATTCCTGTAATGTGTCGGGTGCCCTAATGTTATCCTATGGGAAAACTGTCAACTTTGAGTGCTGTAACTTTGCTGCCATGTAATATTTTTCAATACCACACTGAAAGGCACATCTCTGAGATGTCAACTGCGTTCACTCCAAATTTCAGCCCCAAACTCCTAACTGTTTTTTTGCAGTGCAGTGCCAAAGAATTGCAGTCATTTTCCCACAGACTAGAAAATTACTGTTGCAATTTGCGAAAGCTTTCACAAACATTTGCGACACTTTCATGAGCACAAAAGTACTTTGCAAAAGTCCTTTTTCCAGAAATCTGAAAAACATATTTCTGGGGTGTTTTACCCAAAATAAAGACATGGCTAGCATCCTCAGGGTCCGACTAGGTGAATACAAAAATAATTAGGTTGCTAGAGGTCCCAAATTTAAATGCCAAGCATTTTCTAATCACCAACTGAAAACAAAATGGCCAATTTGAAAGTAACAGGCCCATTTGCGAAAGTAAAAATGCATTTGGAAGTGTTGAACTTTTTGTTAACTTTTCCCATTGACTTATAATGGGAAATTGTATTTTGAATAACTTTTGAACCGTTTAATATTTTTTCACCAAATCTTCAAAAGGCACATCAGGGACCCAGGCCGCACGTTCCCTGAAGATTTTGGGCCAGTCGCGCAAACCGTGCGACCTGTTCGTGTGACTGTAGAATTCCAGAAAAAGCGTAAATGCACGCGAAAATCATGCTTAATAACTCTGTAGCCGTGTATCCGACTGGTACAAAACTTGGCAGATGCCAAGGCCCCAGGTTCTTGATCGTGTATTCCAAATTTCAGCCAAATCTGTCAAACAGTTGCAAAGTTATTAAGGTGCAAAATTTTGAGGTTGAACATAGAAATGGCTCCTCAACCCTAACTATGGTAGCACTACCGTGCGACCATAATATAAATACATATATATATATATATATATATATATATATATTTAGAGGCAAAAAACTCCATTTACTGCATTAGTTAGGGTTGTTCCACAGTGACAAAAGTGAGGAAATACATTGTTAGGGTTGAAAACCCTAACTCGAATTCACCCACCCCAGCACCACACACACACACACACACACAACACACACACACACACACATATGCAAGTATGGGGGAGGACCAAGTCAACACAACCAATGACAGACATCCAGCAGCAGGTGACAGAAATAACAAACAATTGTCTAAATGTACTACGAGACATCCCCACCCACCTGACCAGGTACTGCATGCTCAGTGGAGATCAACAGCAAAACTGAGGCCATGTACACCAAATGTACACATCCCTGATTGCAGCTGCACACAACGTACCACACTTAGTAGTTGCATGGCCTTATCTACCGATGCCCCACACCACACCACAATTGGTACTGTGCCATTAGTCAATATAAATGCTGAAGGTGCATGATGACAGTTGTAGAAAGGTTTTAACACTAGTGAATATACATTAATTAAGAAGTACATAAATTAACTACAAGACACTAGCATGCTCAAGATAAAAGTAGTGTTACATTTAATATGTGATTTACATAGTAGTACATTTACTGCAACGGTTTACTCAAGACAGAGAGGCTGATGTAACGTAAGGAAAAGCATTACCAGTTCAACGCTGTGAAATTTGTACTGCCAGTATCAGATGCATTCTTACTGAAGAAGGTGTACTGCTGATGTACATACATAGACCTTCAGTGTGTTTCAATACTAAAGATGCAGTAAGTATTCTTTGTGAAACAATGTAATTGCATGGATCAGGCCAAGCAACTTCTAAATATCATAGCACTACTGAGCCAACAACGTACCTGTATCGGAGATGTATATAGGATAGATTTTCCTGTAGGCACTTACTGATGCATTGTACCTGAGAAAGACAATCTCATTGCATCTGTGATGACTAACTTATTCAAATAATGATACATTTACTATTGTTGCAATGAGTGATCTATGCCACTTATGGACACAGTGTAATTTTTAACAGTTGTTTCATACTCAGGCTGTATGCCTAGTGTTTGGGTTTGTCACACTTCTGTCACTGATGCTATCAAAGTGATAATTGTTAACTATGTTAATTGTGGTACAACAGGAATTAAGTAGGTATAGTGTAGATATAAACAGAATGTCTTTTAGTATTGATTTAACTCACAATGGGGTAAGTGTACTAGGACAGCAGGGGTTATTCTCTATCACTGACTCTGTCAGTTAAAATCACACTAAGGTTTCGATGACTGTAATGATCAAGTTACTCTGTTCATCTTCATGAGTTCATATTCATCTCAGCCATTCTCCAGTAACTAGACAGTGTATGGTGTAACTGGGTGGGACACTGTGTTGCAAAGCTGCTGCAGTGCCTAGCAGAGGGAGAGTATCTACTCATAAAGACAATTAAGCAGTAAGGCATGACCAACAGTTATGTTAAATGGTCTGTTAATCACCCTGTAGGGGTTTAATGTTGAATGAGGCATAGCCGAGTGCCACAAGTTGCTAGACAGTGATAAACTGACCATTAACATAATACCTGGGAGTGGCTTATTGCTATCATAATAAAACTGTTTTTTAAACAACATTAAACCATGTTGATCATATGGTTAGGCTCTACATGTATGTTAATAAAAACTCAACATAAGGCTGTTACAATGTTTACAGTCAATTAGAAAGCTGCATTTCTCAAACCCTTGTTATAATCAGAGATATTATACCTGTACAACTCCTTGGTTTTGCTCAACTCTATTGCTCAGGTGGCCCACCACATGTGGTGTGGTCTGGTGTGAGGATCGGTAGGTAAGGCCATGCAACAACTAAGTGTGGTACGTTGTGTGCAGCTGCAATCAGGGATGTGTACATTTGGTGTACATGGCCTCAGTTTTGCTGTTGATCTCCACTGAGCATGCAGTACCTGGTCAGGTGGGTGGGGATGTCTCGTAGTACATTTAGACAATTGTTTGTTATTTCCGTCACCTGCTGCTGGATGTCTGTCATTGGTTGTGTTGACTTGGTCCTCCCCATACTTGCATCGTGTGTGTGTCTGTGTGTGTGTGGTGCTGGGGGCGGTGAATGGAGTTAGGGTTTTCAACCCAACAGCGAATTCCCTCACTTTGTCGCTAGGAACAACCCTAACTAATGCATTAAACAGAGTTTTTTGCCTCTAATTTCCCTTCTTTTTGAGAATGATAATGAGAAATAGTGAATGTAATGCAGCGGCAGAAGCAAGGGCCCCACGCTCCCGCTACATGATGTCTTGTGGCATAGTTACAGGAAGAGCAACACAAACAGAAGCGCTAACAGTGGCGCACATGGCAACACAAGTGTGAATGAGAACAGAAAGGGCAACGCACACGGTGGCCTAGACAGGAATGGTCTACCACGTGATATGTTGTCACATAGTAACATGGTGCCTGCAAATAGAAATGTCAATGGCTATGGTCACGCAAAGTGAAACAGAAAGAGAAACAGTATTGTAGACACAAATGGCAAAAAATAACAGAAACGCTAGCGCAAATGAAAACGCAAAGGATAACACACATAGGGCCCCGCACTCTTGTCACATAAAGCAGCAGTGGGAGCGCGGGGCCCAAAGGGCCCCACACTCCCACCACATGATGTCTTGTGGCATAGTAACAGGAAGAGCAATGCAAACAGAACCGCTAACAGTGGCACACAAGGTAATGCAAGCGTGAATGAGAACAGAAAGGGTAATGCACGGTGGTGTAGCGAGGACGGTGTGCCATGTGATGTCTTATCACATAGTAACATGGTGCCTGCAAACAGAAATGTGCCGTAACTTTGCTGCCATGTAATATTTTTCAATGCAACACTAAAAGGCACATCTGTGAGATGTCTGCTGCATTCCCTCAGATTGCTGCCCAAAACTCCCGTTCTTTTGCAGTGCAGTGCCAAAAATTGCTGTCATTTTCCACAGACTAGAAAATTACTGTCGGCAATTCATGAAAAGCTTTCGCAAACATTTGCGACACTTTCGACGGAGTACTTTGTGAAAGTACTTTTTCCAGAAATCTGAAAACATATTTCTGGGGTGTTTTACCCCAAAATAAAGACATGGCTAGCATCCTCAGGGGTCCGACTAGGTGAATACAAAAAGAATTAGGTTGCTAGATGGTCCCAAATGTAGATGCCAAGCATTTTCTAATCACCAACTGAAAACAAAGGGCCGATTGCAAAAGTAACAGGCCCATTTGCGAAAAGTAAAATGCATTTGCGAAAGTGTTGAACTTTTTGTTAACTTTTCCCATTGACTTATAATGGGAAATTGTTTTTTGAATAACTTTTGAACGTTTAATATTTTTCACCAAATCTTCAAAAGGCACATCAGGGACCCCACCCGCATGTTCCCTGAAGATTTCTGTCCAATCGCGTAAACCATGCAACCTGTATGCGCGACCACAGAATTCCAGAAAAAGCATAGCGCGTGCAAATCACGCTTAATAACCCCGCAGCCATGTATCCGACTGGTACAAAACTTGGCATTTGCCAAGGCCTATGATTCTTGATCATGTATTCCAAATTTCAGTCAAATCTGTCAAACGGTTGCAAAATTATTAAGGTGCAAAGTTTTGGGGTTTAACATAGAAATGGCTCCCCAACCCTAACTATGGTAGCACTACCATGCTACCATAATGATGTGTGTATATATATATATATATATATATATATACATATATACAGACACACACACACACACACACACACACATATTTTTCTTTGCTCCTGGTTTCATTGCAATGTCACAATTGTTCTGTGTTTCATGCAAAGGTAATTCCTATCACCCCATTTAATAAGCCGTTCCATCTATACTGCATTTTTAATTGTCACATGTCTAATGTTAACTGTGTTCACTTTTGCCTTATGTTTAATATAAACAGAGTTAAACACCCTGAGAGCAGTTGGTGTTTCACTGCACTGCTGTTTCAAACCTAAATGGCTGTGTTTGACTCCCACCAGCACCACTTTCATACTGTGTGACCTTTGACAAGTCACTTGACATCCTAGTGTGTCTGATCCATTACTACCTATCACCTCAAAGTTAATGTATTTCCCTAAGTAACTGACCATTTTTTCATCTAAATGAAACTCTTAAAAAGGGAAATACATTAAATGAAATGTTTTAAAAACGTTACTGTTTTTATAGTTCTCAGGCTTAGTCCGAGGAGAACTGCTATAGCCATGTTCTTCCAGGCACACAGCCAGAATTATCTGACTTATCTTAGCACCACTCACCATTATACCTGCCTTCCTTCTTGGAGCTTTAGCTCTCACATGGCTCTCTTTGTTCATGCACAGTATCATGTGATTCCCATGCTGCGCAAGGTGATTGGGGGGGATACTCACCACCCCCAGCATTTGTAATGAGTTTGTTATGCAGTGTAGAAACATAGAAACATAGAAGTTGATGGCAGATAAGGACCACAAGGCCCATCCAGTCTGCCCATTTCTTTTTCTACCTTATGAATGTGCCATAGGCCTTTGCTCTGTCAATGGTCTATCTATTCATGCTCATCTGTATTGCTCCCTTTTGCCTATCCCATGCCTGTTTGAATACCTGCACTGTATTCATATCCACCACTTTCTGAGGCAGGCCATTCCATGAATCCACCACCTTTTTTGTGAAAAAGAACTTCCTCACATTACCCCTTAATCGGCCTTCCTCTAATCTCATGCTGTGTCCTGTTGTCCTGCTATTTTTCTTATATTGAAACATGTTAGACTCCTTCACCTTGTTAATGTCTTAAAGGTGTTTGAATGTTTCAATCATATCACCTCTCTCCCTCTTTTCCTCTAGGGTATACATATTGAACTCAGTTAATCTGTCCTCATATGTTTTCTAATGCAGTCCCTGCACCATTTTGGTTGCCCTTCTCTGGACTATCTCAATTTGGTTAATGTCCTTGTGAAGGTGTGGCCTCCAGTACTGCACGCAGTACTCCAGATGGGGCATAACCAGTGTCTTGTAAAGATGGGTTATTACCTCCCTCTTCTGACTTGTGATACCCCTTCTAATACACCCCAACATCCCTCTAGCCTTACCTACTGCTTTAGTGGTCTGCTTTGATGATTTCAGGTCATCGGTGATGATGACGCCCAAGTCTCTTTCTTCCCTTGTGACTGCCAGCAGCTCCCCTCCCAGTCTATAGGTGGCTTCAGGGTTTCTCTTCCCTATGTACATGATCCTGCACTTCTTTGTGTTAAACCCCAGTTACCACTCTTCCGACCATTTTTGCTAGTTTATCCAGATCTTCTCTCATTCTGCCCACCCCATCTGGATCATCTAATCTGTTGCAGATCTTGGTGTCATCTGCAAACAGACAAACCTTACCCTCCAGTCCATCTGCAATGTCACTGATGAAGATATTGAAGAGGACTGGCATAATGTTAAAAAAATTTTATAGCTGTTTTGTGAAATTTTACCAACTACGTTTACTAATGATTACCTTTTGTTTCAGGCCTGAATTTTAAAATCTTTTTATGGTACCATCTTTTATGAAGGCATTCTAAATTATATGTACATATGGTATTACAATGATTCTGGATGTTTTATGAACTCAGATGACATTTTGTAATGTTTAGGACAAGGGAACCTAAGGATGCTTTACTCCTCTTGCCCTAGAACATAATCTATTTTTCTTTTTAGGAATCCATCAGAGTGTGGCTAGAAGCCACAAAACAACTACTCTGCTAGGGTAGCCGAAGGCAAACATCTGTGTAACCATCCTGAAGATGCATTTTAAAGACATCAGTACTAACCCACACAGACAGAACTATTTGTTTCCCTTTATTTTCTTTCTTTCTCTTAGGAAAGAGACTCTGACCATCTGGTAACATATGAAGCTATACTTATTTAGCTGATTGCAATATCATTGTGTTATCAATTGAAAAGTATATTTATTGGGGATGGCAATGGGGCCACCATTACCATCTATCCAGCATACACCTATTAAGGTGCTCGCTGACTGGCTACTAAAGTGACGGACCATTTGTGGTTCAGCAGCCACCACCACCCACAGCACAATCTTTTTATTGCTACAGCACTTGAGCTGCCTCTTTCACCACAGTAGGAGCCTGGGAGGGAGGGACCATACCCTTCCTTCCAGTGCAACACCCACAGAGGTTGCAAATAAAAAAGAGTCCCTTTGGACCTGATTGAGCAATGGCTAGCAGATCCAGAGATGAGGGAGGTACATCAATATTTCTCCATAGGGGTAAATAAAAGGAAAATGTGTGTTTGCTAATAACCATTTTTTGTTTACAGGCTTTGAAGAGAACCAGTGTATTATTCTAATAGTGCAAATAGCTAAACTGCACACAACTTACTACTTGGTGTCCTTCTGCCAACCAGCACCAGCCTGGTGCAAGGGTTCTAGCCTTCAACAAGTAATCAGCTAAGCTGGAGGGGGGGTTGTGCATGTATTTTCATGTATTCATATCTTTTGATTGTCTTTTCAGCTTCCTTATTCTGTCTAGAAAAATACAAAACAACGTTCCATAGACCACTATTGCAATGGGCCCAAACATCTGCTTTCTACAAGCAAAAACAAGTTTGTATAATTTCAAAGTTCCAAAACATGGCAAATCTTGAAAAAGCCTTACAAGTTGTAAGTGGCATAACTGACTAACAAAGCAACAGCCCGGCCTCCTTTTTAAGTTAACAAAACACAGTGGTGGGTTACTCAAATATTTTTTTCTCAACCACCAAAACTAAGGACTTGAACTTTTATAAACCAAGGACTGCAACCCATGAACCTGAACTGTACCCCACTCTCCCACCCTCTGTAGCATATTCCACTGCAGTGCTCAACACAAGTGGATTCACAATATTCCAAAAACTTAACCTTTATACAGCAACAATCTAAATAATCGCAGCTGGGGTCAAGCCCAGCCACACATCAAATTAATTGCAATTCTTATTCCTGGACTCTGAAACAAACTTTCTGTTTACATTTGTCTTCTCTAACCTGCTGTTCCTTTTTTGGCACTTGTCCCTTCGCACCCACCCCACCCTACTCTCCCCCCTCCACCTTCCCCACTCCTCCTCCTCTTACTTGCACTTTCCACTTGCACTTCCTGTGTGTTTTGACAATTGCCTCTGGCAGCATCTTCTTCTCATATCTCATCAAGTTCTCATTATCAATGTTATGCCTGTCCTGTGCATGTTCCTAGTACTACCTAATCTGTACAGTATGTACTCATGTGATGATAAACAACTGTAACCTGTTATCCTGTAATAATTAATGTCCTGCTTGTTTGTTCTCATCCTGACATGGAACCTTTGTAAAGAGCCTTGGCTCAAAGGTAATTGTAATCCTAGACTCTAATAAACAAAAATAAAATAAACATTTGTTCTTGTTTTTTAAATGTATTTCTTGCATCATGCTCGATATGATTGCAAATATGTTTATGTGTTATGCTATTATATATAGAATAATAGATAGGTTCTGGTGTATTACAAGGCAGTAATTCCATCGAGAGGTTCTGGGGATACAAGAAACCTCGAGCGAAGCTCGAGGGTTTCTTGTATCTAAACTAAGTCATGGAGTAAACACTCAGAACCTATTTGTTATTTTTGTAATATATGGATGCAAGGAATTTTTAATTTCTTACTTGTGCCTGCTGTACGGGCGCTGCGGTCTGCAGAGTTAGTAAGACTCCGAGTGTCGTTCCTCACTCCTCGCTCACACCACCCCCACTCCTGCTCCCACTCCCAGTCCCATTCCGCATGTTTCTCTCACAAAAAAAAAGAAACAAAACTCGGTTCACACAGTAGTCACATCGGTAATCCCAACTATACTATTATGAGGACCGGAAGTATAGTATTATTGGGCTGGAAGTATACTATTACGAGGACCGGAAGTATACTATTACGGGACTAACTACTGTATTACAAGGAATTTTTTGTATGTATTTTGGGGGTATTATTTTCACTATCCATATATTACATTTTGACATATTAATACGTTTTATCAAGGGAGTACTCAGAAAACTGCTCCACATTTATGAACGTTTTGGTGCCCATAACCAAACCCACATACTGAGGCCAGCACTGCTGACCCAGACTTATACTATGTTTCAAGCAGGAACCCATACCAACTAGTGGACTGTTTGTCTCATCACTCACAGGTACCCCTGGAAAATAAAGTGCACTTCATGGACATCTTGTGATTTTAAATCTTAACAGTTATAATATGGCAGAATTTAGATTCTGCTCCAGAACCTATACTTCAGGGTTCCATAGTAGGCCCTTCACAGGCCCTACCCTACTCAGTACTTCAGAGTATTTCACTATACAAGGCAAAGAAAGTAGACCCTTTCACTTGTCTCAAGTGCAGTAGGCACTATCATCGGTTGGTATAGGCCAATAATATATTTACTGTACCCTGCTATTACATGGTGTAACTAGCACACTGCCATATGCTAAATCTTTGAAGTGTGTTATTGATTTAATATTACAAAGTTTAATAACACAGGCCTCAGCTAGTCCTGCCAGTAGCACATAGACAGAGAAATCATGTTAACTACGGTCACAACCTCTTCTGTGACCTGAAACAGGTGTAACCCTGACATTGTCATGGACTCACAGATGGTCAGATGGTATTATTGGATCTTGGCCTGCATCCCCGGTGTGTGGTCGATGCTCCATTTTTGTTTTTCTCATTCCACAATTGTCAGAAATGTAGGCTCTGTCACACAACTGTTCACAAAACAAAAAGATCATTGTTATAATAACCTCATTAGTTTTCCCTATCAACAACTGAGTGTGTTTTCTTAACTGTGTGTTCTAACAAGGTTTTACAAGATTGCAGGCTTCAACGGTGTGGGACACATAACATCTTCATGAAGCAAAGCAGCAACACCTTTATCAAAGCTGCAGGAATTAATTTTTCTACTGTCTTTATCAATGCATTGATTCTGTATTCCATGCAACTTGCCAGGTACATTGTATACTTGACCAAATTGGTAAACAGGTCCAGCCACTTCACCTTCTGGAAACAAGTTCACTTTTTCTCACACTATGAAGCCAAGACTGGAAGAGGGGCAAACCCTGACTTCCGACCTCTCAAGTGCCCCGCATTGTGTGGGACATTCTGGATTCTCCCTCATTTTTTGAATCTGTCCCACTAGCACCTGCCACAGTCCTGAATTTGACAGTGACAGTAGTGCTGATGTCAGATGGCCCTTTAAATGTGCATGGATGACCTCCTGGAACAATTGAGAGTGAGGTCATGGAAGTTGGAATAGAAAGCAAGTCAGGTTGGGTCAGGTGTTTGGTGGCTCCTCCTCTGACTCATTATCCTGAGCGAGTGACCAATCAGAACATTTGTGGGTGGCGGCTTGAACCTGACAGTCTGTGAAACTGGTGTCCTCATTGCTGGAAAGAACTGAATGGATCTTGTAGCTGGATACCATTACTGGACCCAAATGCCTTCATTAATCTTGTTCATGGTGCAGGTGCCGCTGGCCCGGAAGCCCCATATTCCTGACCTGTTAGCTAAATTTAGCTACTTAGATGCCTAAAGCTTTCTTCTTGCTACCTAGTTTTGACTCCTTGCTACAGCTGAGTGTGTGCCTCGCGAATTAATGCCAGCAGCAGGAAGCACCCCTACCAGCTGAAGGAAAGATTGGTGACAGGCTCATCGTAACCCCACAGCACAGAGTAGAAAAGCCTTTCCTTGAAACTGCATTGGTGAGTGTGTATTTATTGCAGCTTGATTACTCTAAGTTTAACTCATCTCTTAGTCCTTGTGGCTTGTTGACACTGCACTAATTCTCAGATTCAGTCGGATTTGATCTTCTGTTGTGGGGTGAGGTGGGCTGTGCAGTGTTGGCTGTACGTTCTGGTGGTGGGGAAGTTAGGCAAGTTGCTTACTAAATTTGCAGGCCAGACCAGTTACACACACAGTGTGTAAAGTTAAATTGTTGCATTAATACTAGAAAAGTGGCACTGGGATTAGTTTGGGCAATATGTTCTGATGGGGGCAATTAGGAAAATTGCTTACCAAACCTGCAGGCCCCCAGCTACTGTGCAAAGTTAAATTAGCATTGCTTTAATGCTGGAAAAGTGATGCTAGATTATGTTTTAGCGCTGTTAGACTGAGTTTCAGTCTCTGTTATGCTGTTAAACAGTGTGTAAATCATTAAAGTGCCAACATTTTGATATCCCAGGTACCCCAGGAAAATAAAGTGCACTTCATGGACGTCCCTCATTGTCCCTCATTTCAAGGGGTGGCATCCATCATTTCAGCATCCTGAGGTTGAGAGGTATGTCTGACTTCAGCAAGGAGACCCTTTTTCAAATGATCTTCAAGTAAGGCATTCATTTGCTTCACTTCTACTCTTCCAAAGCTGGCTGACACCTCAGCAGAATTGCTTCTTCCCCTGTGAAATGGCAATATCTGTGCAAGAATCTCATCTTTTGTAAACAATAAACAATAAACTTAGTCATGCCAGTGTGTCTAGCCATTCCATTAAAGGATGCCATGAGAAATCTCATGCATCTCTTGCCTAGGTCTCTGCCAGTTCTGCCATCCAGCAATCAGCAACTTATATTCTCTTGCCTTACAGGTGTATTATCTATAACATAATGAATGTGTGCCATATGACTTTGCTATTTTGCAACAAATTTTCAAATGACAGATTCTTCAATAAAGCTCAGAGGTGTGCCACACCTCAATGGCCAGGTCATCAACGTCTTCATTGCCTGACTTCTCCACTCTTCCAGTGGACTCTCCATAGTCAATATTATGTTCTGTTGTGCAATGTAATCAATATTGTTGTGCTTTATGTGGTATCAAACATTAACATCTTTTCACATCTCAGTTGTGGTGCTGACATCCCTAGTTTCTGATCTTTGCATTGCAAAAACACTATTTGTGCTCCATCTATGACCACCCGTACCAACTCCTGAACAGGCCCATTTTGGCAGTGACCCGACTATCTGTTTGCTTTATACAAATGAAATACATGTTTTTCTGCATATAAGTTTCAGGCTGTAATTATTTATCTCACATATGACCACTGTTTCATTTTCTCATGTTTTATTACTAACACTTTCCTTTCTGTGGCATACTCTCAAGCAACATCATGAGCAACTTATATTGCTTTTCAAGGCTCGTGTCTCAGACTTGTAAATGATTCCAACCACTTCCCTATTGTTGTGATGCCCTTTTAGAGGCAACAAGGAGGAAAGTTATGCCTGGGTCCCACACCCAGTACACCCTCCAGCACATGCCAATGACTATGATTGCATCCTTACTGTGATATTGCTGTATTGCACTAATATGTAGTAACAAGTACCCACCATACAAGAATAGATACAAGGGATCATGCTTGCTAATTGTGTACACTATATTGTATACAATTATTTCACAGACTTATTTAATTATTTTCTGTTATATGCAATATCATATATATTCATTTGTGTATAGTTTCATTATACTTGGTATGCTTATGTTTTATTGTTATGCTTATGCATTTGCTTATATGAGGTATGTGTTTAGAATCATGGATATTATGTTTACACTCATTGATATTCTGTTGTACTCTTGTAGTCATATGTATATGCTTTAGGCCTGCTGTTATCATATCCTGGTAATTCCACATGTATTTCTGTATATGCTGCATTTCCTTTGTCCTTAGTGTAGCTGACACTGCTTTACACTGTTATTATGAACTTGCAGCTGCTAAGATATTTCTGTGCCTTATTTGTTCTAGCTGACCATTACGTTTCTGTACAATGTAATAATTGTTCTTTCTTTCTGTCTAAGTATTGAGCATGGTGGTGGCACCACCTTTCTTTGCCAATGAAACATGTTGCACATTTGTTCTGCTTATCTCATTGTAAGAATCACTGCTTTGCATGATCTCACTGAGAATTTGCTATCCCTAGGTATTGGGAAAACCTGTTTTAGGTCTGTGTTTTTGTAATAAACTTGTTTATTACACAATTTGCCACTGTCTGTCATTCCTTCCACTTGTTTATCTCTAACAAGAACCAGATGGGGATTCTGTTCCCTCTACACTCCTTACCATATGTTCTGTTAGCCACATCACATTGTCTTGTATAATTCTGTTTTTTTTATGGAACATGTTTGAAATGGACTAATTAATTTGTCTGTAATTCCAGCCAGTCTTTCTTATAAAATTTTGGCTAAAATCTTATAACCTGTATTTAATAAACTTAACAGTCTCCAGCTGTTTAAATTAGCTTTATCTCCTTCTTATGTACAAATATAAGAATTGCTTCATTCTAACTTTTGATATATGTCCTAGTCAGACAAATGTTATATAAATCTGTTAGGGCTGAAGCTAATTGTTCGTTAAATTTTATGTAAAATTCAGCATGGAGTCATCTGTTTCTGGAGCTGCATAATTTTTTTAACTTTCCTATACTATACACAACTTCTGCCATAGTTATAGGTGTTGTTTGATTATTTTTTCCCTGTTTTGTTAATTCTGGTACTTTTAGTGTGTTTAATATTCCTGATAGGTTTTTAATATTTGGTGTGATTCCAAACAATTTTTCCACATGATTTTCTATATTATTTTTAACAAATGTTTTTCCCCCATTTTAAGTTGTCCTCCATCATCATATACTCCTTGTATGACCCTTTTCTCTATTCTTACACTGCATTCTATGAATAGATCAAATGTCTGTTTTTGGCATTGTGTCCCAAATTTAATTTCCTGATTTAGAGTTTAAGCCCTGTCACATTCTGTCTCCTCATGCTCTTTTGAAATTGAATCATCTGTGCACTATAATCTAATCCCTCTTTTCTGTCCTAGAAATTAAAGTTTGCAGTTGATTTCTCAGTTGCATATACTTTCGTAATCCTTATTTGCCTTTTTCCTGTACATGTATTACATATTTATTTTATATATTTTTACTATCCTCCCACCATTTCTTCATACTATCATATATACATTACTGATATTCTTGCTGACCACAGCTGGTTCTATTTTTTTTATTATTATTATTAACTGTTCTTCATCTAGAACCCTATTATTAATTCTCAATACCCCTTTTGCAAGTACTGCAGTTTTTTTTCCCATTGTAGGGTACAGTGTGATATTCTATGATCTGTAAATTCAAAACTTTTATACGGCTTGATTTAATTTGTAGAAAATCTGATACAAACACATAATCAATTATAGTGGTTGCAGATCCCCTAAAATAAGTATGTCCTCCTGATGGGTGCACCTGTCTATACATATCCTTCAGCTTTGATATTTTTATTATTTCATTTAGGCTATTTATGTCATTAAATAATTTATTTGTTTTTAACCCTCTATCTTCTAGTGCAGTTCCTCACTTAAAATCTTCTGCCCGCATTTTACCATACTTTATGTATGTAAGTAAGGCTGTATACTGGCAAATAGCTACACCCTGGTGGCTTCTGTTTGAGGTGCATATATTGTGATTTATTATAAACTGCAGGTATAATATGTAATGTCTAGTGCTAATGCTCTAACTGGCATTATTTCTATTAATTGTGTTTCTTTTAACTTGTTATCATTGGATAATATCCCCACTACATCATATCTTTCCATACCAATAGATGAAAAGATGGACCTTTTGCCCACATTTGAGATGCCATTTAATTTGTATTTCTTTTTTAACCTTGTGTCTTGTAACACTATTATTTGGCTTTTGGCCCCCAAGCATTACAGACACTAGTTTCCTTATCCCTTTATGCTATTCACATTGATGGTTGCCACATTTAATGTAGCTTCTTCTATGATTGATTTATGTTGGGGGGTCAACTAAAAGTTTAATTTGATCTGATATCTGGTTCTTTCCCTACTCCTTGAGGAGTATCTTTGGGTTGATCATTGGGGTCTGAAAACACATCTTTCTGTGAAGATGTGACTGAAGATTCCTCTGAATCTTCTTCTTCTAAATCAGTGTCCCCATTCTTTTTTGTTTGTTTAAAACTGAAAATCTGTTTTATACAGTAGCCAGCTGGGTTTTCCTTTTCTTTTCACATATTATTTTTCCTCCCTTAGACTTTTCTTTTCTCCTTTCTTTCCTATTACAGTTTTAAATTTTGGTTGCTGGGGGGTGGCATCTGGTTATTTTCTAGTGAACTTGTTTCCACTTTATTACTCAGGACCATGCCCTTGGCTTTAGGTTCTGCACCTTCCTCCACTGTGTCTATTATTACTTCTATTATTTACTCAGATTTCTCTTTTATTGTTTCTGCTTTTGTAGTCTCACTCTTTAGGTTTTTCACCCTTTCCTCTGCTTGTGTTTCTTTTGCTCTTTTTCTTCTGCAGCTTAATGCACCATTTATTCTAGTCTTTTTCTGATACGTGTAGCAACCATTTTTGTTGTGCCTGTGTGAGCAAGTTTTCAGTAGAGAGTCTCTTCCCTCTATTATGGGAGGCCCAGGGGCATTGTGCATGAGAATGTCCTCTTTCTTCACACAGGTTGCATTTAAAGGAATTCCAGCAGTCCTTTGGTGTATGTCCATATTTAAGACAGTGATTGCTCTTGACATTAGTGCATGCATTGCTCAAACTACACCTTGAGCTACACTTGAAACATGAATTGGGTTGTCCTATATAAAACAAAGACCCCCTATCCCGACCTGACTAGAAACTCCCTGGTAAGTATAACATCCCTATATCTGTTTGTTTCAACTTTACCGTGACTTTCCACCCTCCTGTCCTGATTTGCTCTGAGTCTATAATAGTTGTAGTTGTATCCATAACTTTGCATCATCTTTTTAACCAAAATAATATATCTGACACATTAACTCCTTTGTTTCTGAACAGAATGGTTATTGTTTTTACTGTAGGCTTTGTAAGGGGACAACTAAAAAAGTGCTCCAAATTGGGTTTTTACACATTACATTATATTTTTCCAAAAATATTTCTAATTCTGTCACAGATTTACAGCTAATGTCATAATTTACATCCCCTGTGTGTATCAGAGCATAAATCTCTGACACAAAAAACCTCATAGAGTCTTTAAGTAAAGTTCTTGCAATATAAACTCTGTCCTGTGTGTGCTCAAGCTACCTTTGTAAATTAGTGTTACAGCATTTCTCCTAGGAGATGGTTCTCCCCTAGGAGTAAATAAATCTGCAAAACTTCTGTGTAGTCCTGTATTTTCTTGTTCAATATTTCAGTTTTCTTTTTCATTGTTCTCTTGCTGAAAGTGCATAATACCAGGGGCCCCTGTAGATGCAGATGTTATTTCCTCATCCATTTTTCAGATTGTTTTTTCTCTTTTCCTTTAGCATCTTGTCTATATTGCAACACTTTAGGGTCTGTGTCATCAGGTTTCTAGTCCCCCTTCTCCATAATGACTCACCCTGCTTCCTGCAAAGCCTTTTCTGGTGACCAGTCATTTGCAACTTCATTTTCATCTGGCCTTGTTAGGCTCAACATTTTTTTTTTATTTGTCTTTTGTTTACTTACTGGGAAAGATTCTTCAGCATATGCGACTGGTCTCATTAAGGGTTCCTTAGTGTTAGTTATGTCAAACAGTTCCTGGTCTTTACTTACAATTTCTTCTTTTCACCCTTCTCAGTCTGACCTCGGTTGACTTACCTCAGCATTGCTCCATAGTGGTTCTGAAGTTCTGGGCATTGTCTGTTCCATGGCTGGAACCTTTGATGCTCCTGAATCATACTCTGTCAGATTCAGCTGTTTCCCTATCATAATGGCTTCTCCCTACTTGGTGCTTCCTTGAGTACAAGCTCTTGCTCTGCACCTGATTCTTGATGCAGCTTCTGCACACTGATTGCAGCTTTGGTTTCTGTTAGCATATCCAGAAGCATTTTTTTCTTTTTTCACCACTGCTGTTAAGGAATATCCATTATTCAAATTACTGCTTTCACCCTTCATTTCATTTTCATCATTGTCATCTTCAAATAATTCTTCTAGCTCAATTTTTTCCACTTCTGCCTCTTGTTTGTCAAACCCAGAGGAGGCTTTCTCCTGACTTCCTCCTCCACCATCAATGTTCCACCTCCATTTGCCATTTTATCCAGCAGCCCAATGGCCAAGGGCTCCCACTATCAAAAGTATGGGAATTTCCCCAGTGCCCTGATCAAATTTCCCCATTCACTAAAAATGCAATCAACAGCTTAATCTGGTTCAAGGTTAGTTGGCATTCATCTGTATCCCCTCCCCCAGGTCTTGCCTGAGAAAGGCAGCATTGTTTAGTGCACTTACTCAGTCAACCAAAAAACTAAATAAATAATGATGCCAAAAAGGCAAGGAGGGATAGACAGGAAGTGATGGCCAGAGCAGCAGAGTGGGAAGGCAGGGCACCAAACTGGAACAAAATGCAGAGGATTCTGAACAGAGATGACACAGTACAGAGGAACACAGGAAGAACCAGACTACTGGTAGGCAAAGCAGCTAAACATCTGAAAGTGAAAGCCATGGCAGAACCATACAGAAAAGGTGGGGGGATCATCCAAAAAAGAAGGACCAGATGGAGTGGCAGAGCTGTAGAAAGGTAAATTACAAGGAGGTGGTGAGGGGCAAGGCAGGAGAAGTGAGAGATAGAGCTAGAGAGAGACAGAGAGGAGAATGCAGAAGCCAGACAGGGTGCACAGAGACAAGATGAGGAATGGATTGTGATGTTGTTTTGTAATCAGAAAGGTGGGGAGTCTGCCAGCCTCATTGAACTGCAGCATAAACCTTTAAAAGCCCAAGTTCTGACATTTTTCAATGTATTCTGCTATTTTTTCAGATATCCATTCTAAATCTTGCTACCATGTGACATTATCCTGTTTGTTCTCTTCCAGGTTGTGCCTGAAAAAAAAGTTGCTTCTTTGCCTAGCACACTTACCCAGTAATAACAAGTTCTAGCCAGAGTTACCCAGTAATAACAAGTTCTAGCCAGAGTTACCCAGTAATAACAAGTTCTAGCCAGAGTTACCCAGTAATAACAAGATCTAGCCAGAGTTACCCAGTAATAACAAGTTCTAGCCAGAGTTACCCAGTAATAACAAGTTATAGCCAGAGTCAATATGGCTGTGGTGAGCTTGAAGGAGCTCTGAGGAAGAAATACCATGAGCACCACCATATGCCATCCCACATACAGCACACAAGAAAACCTTTGGCATTGACAAATGCTTCTTTTTTTTTGTTATCTTTGCACAGCTTTCAGCAGTCTAACTGAGATGAAGACATAATCTTTGATTGTACACTGCAGTCACTAAACATTTTAATGTGATTCATCTTGTTCTGTGCTGTATATTAGAATGTAATCCAGTCTATAGTTTTCATTTCTGACATGACCAGACTTATCCCTTGTACAAACCTATCATAATAGAAAAATAACATCATCACTGTTTTAACTAATAGCATCTTCAGCAATAACAGTAGCAAGTCCAAATCTCAGATCTGAAGTAACAAAATGTAGTGATCTGAAATGTGTTCTAGAAAACATGACAGTAAAATGTGGTATATCAGATTTATGGCACAGCAGAAAACAGTATTCTACAGTTTTATGTTTACAAAGTTGTTACATGGCTTGAGATAAATGAATCAGCTGTTTCAAATCCCACCAGAGCCACTTATATGTGATGGCCCAGGAGCACGTGTGTTATATCAGGGCTACTTTCACCATGTCCGTGGTTACTGTTGCAAAATGGAATCTATGCACACATATTTGTTTTTTAAATCTGCACTGAATACATTTTGCTTTAGAATTTACATTAAGTTCCCTGTTGCAGCAAGGTTAAACTGGTTCCAGGAAGATTAATTATGTAAATTGACAGTAAATGTGCAGAGGTAATAACGGAACAGAATATAAAGGATACTTAAACCCTGTTTTTGTGCCTGAAATTTAGTTAAAATGGATCCCAGAGTGCATCAGAATAGACAGTGTCCAATTACAGAATGTGCTTCCTTAGCACAAAATCAGTTTGACCTTGCTGCAACAGGCAAATGGACACACATTCTACAGCAAAATATATTTAAACAAATTTAAAATATATATATATATTATGATAGGTTCACTGTTCAGGAGCAGAAATACAGGCAGACCACAAGAATTTAGTGCATAAAAAATGCCAGATTAGCATTTATCATTTTATTTCGGGATTCCAGATCTCACTGAAGGTGAGCCAATAGTATTAGTTCAGCATCAAAAAGGCATTTGTCAGTATCCAACAACAACTGCTGCACTCAGCAGAATTTAGCTCAGTGGGAGCACCCAATATCTTTCTCAGGTCTTCCTTCTCAAACCCTTAGTACAAGACTGGCACTCTATCTGGATCTCTATCTCCTTTAACCCCCTGGTGGTAACCTTTTATATCCACCTTGTGTGACATCACTGTGAGGTGATCTACCTGTACATGTTTAATTAAGATCTAAAAAGGTCCCTTTAGGCTTGTAACCTGCCCCATACAAAATGAAAAGGGTTACTTCTAAGCCTATTTGTTTAGGCTATATTCTCAGTGAACCACCCTTTCATATTACGTTTTAGTCTAAGCTTAGAACCTAAACTAAACCTTACTTGTTCCTCTTCCAGAACTCCTCCCCTTTCTACTTAATAAGTACTTACACAGTTATGTATAAATATAGCCCTCTAGGGGCTACTGTCCTGCTATAAAAATCACCCAGAAGAGGGATACTTGCCAGCAGGTCAGTCAGGCTGCAGAGCCAGGTAAGAACAAGCCTGCCCTTTTTCCTGCAGTTTAATTTTTCATATTACAGGACTGTAAGAGGGGAGTTTTGGGCAGCCATTCCCCATTTAGGATAAATTGTCAGCCTGAGATTGTGTCTTTATTTATATAATTAATGCCATATCTTTTCATTATTTATTATATTTACTGTTGGGGTTAAATGTAGCAGTAGCAGTATTCTCAAAAATAATTTCCAAGTCCTGCAACACTGGGTCTTCACTTGCTTCAAACCACTGGAGGTGCTTTGGGCTTTTCCTAATTTATTTGCTTGCAAAACTATTCAGCTAAATAAATGACTGCTGACATGTCAAGCCATCAGCTGAAATGTCAAGCTGATGCCTGACACATTTATTGTCTTCCTTTCTGCACTGTGAACAGAGAAAAAGGCTTTCTTGGATGCAAAGATCACTTCTTTTAGCCCTAGCCCTTTATATTTTAATCTTTTAACCAGGGGAAAGTCATCGGGGTAAACAGATGCTGTTTGAATTGCCATCTGAGATAGTGCTAGTGCCTCGTGAGCATGAAATCATTTACACAGGTGGCAATTCAATGATTCTCTTGGTGGCAGCTTCTCCAAATGGGAGACAAACACCACAGCTAGGCATGAAAGAGCTCTGCTTCCACAGGTAACCAGCCATGCTGGGGATCTCTTCAATTTGCCACCACAACATGCGGCAAATCCTGATACTTCAGAGCTGATCCTGCCCCTGATATGCCAAAAGGTGCTGCCTTGTACACTAGGTGCCCAGTTCATTACCTCCTTTTGCTTGGACACCCAGACAGCACCACTACAGGATGTTTTCTTCCCACCCCAGTCAAAGACTCTTGTTTGTCCAAGTCTACAAAGCACAGGGTAGCTGTCTGTACCATGCAATGGCCTCTGCCATCCCACTACACCTGCTTTCCAAGCATTTCACTATGAGAGAGAGAGAGAGAGAGAGAAAAAGAGCTCCCCTATGCTCTTCTTTCCTACCTATTCTGGTTTTAGACCCAACAGGGTCTTAGCTCTAAGAAGGGTCACCTGAAACATAAAGAAAAAGAGACATGGAGTGGTGGCAAAGCCAATAGAACTGGCACTCTGCCAACCACATGGTCCACTGTCTCTCATCCTAAAAGCACTCCTTAAAATCCTGCTCTGGACTAGGAGCTTGTGGCAGGAACAACTGGATGCACTTTGTGTTTTGGAGTACCATTCTGCTCTGAAACACTTAGAGAGCAACATCAGGTCTTTTATTTATTATTTATATGATAACATTCAATTGCACTCGATGACATGTGGTTTTCACAGAGTACTTGAAGTGGGAGATTCTGACAGGCAATTATGACTACATAGTACCAGTACAGTGTCTTCCCTTGGGGAAGAGGTTTTGGGCCTATGGGGCACTGAAAACAAAAAGAAGCTGCCACAAAGCTAACTGGACACCCAGGATATCAAAAGAGAACAAGTTATGCAAATAAGCACTATATATAGGAGTGAGGTGGCTGAAATATTTGCATTGGCAGCATGCTAGCTTCTCACTCCTGCCCATGACACATTCCCTTTTATAAACAAAGCTTTCCAGCCCCTTCTCCAATAGTTGGTTACCAAAACAGCTATTTCAAAGGTAGACCAACTACGTTACACAGAGATGGGCAGTCTTTGTCTACAGTGGAGTGGGGAAAAGTACATTTATAATTCATCTCTCTGTTTCTGTACAGTTCTCACGGTTTCTTTAGGGCAATATTTTACTGTATAGGGATCATTTTATTATTATATGAGAGTGGTGGATCTACTTAGCTTTACACTCAGCTCTCCTACATTACTTTCTTTAGAATTTACATGTATTGCTACATCTTACATGGTCACTTTATAATTTTACTATTTCTCGGGGAGGAGTTGTAAGAATTGGCACAAATATCAGGGCCCCTACCCATCACAGGAGTCACTCTGTAACATATATGTGTTTAAATCCCACATTATAACAATAGCCTTAAACAAAATGAAAGAAACCCTGATCTAATACAAGTGCTCCCCTGTCATCATGTATATGTGACGATGGTGGGGTTTGAACCAAGCATTCGTTTATCTCATGCCAGGTAACATCTTTGTAAACATAAGACTAAAGAAAATTATGTTCTGTTGTGCCATAAAGCTACTGTACCACATATTACTGTCATGTTTTCTAGGACACATCACTGTGGTTTGTTACTTCAGATCTGAGATTTAGAAATGCTACTTTTATTGCGTATGCAAATGCTATTAAGTTGACAGAGTGATGGAGTTATTTTCCCATTATTATAAGCTGTACAAGGGGAAAAGGTGGTCATGTCAGAAATTAAAAATCTAGATTGGACTACAATGTAATATAAAGCACAGAGCAAGATGAATTTTATTGAAATGTTTAGTGATTGCAGTGCATAGCCAGAGATCATGTCTTCCTGTAAGTTAGAACTGCTGGGAGTCATGGGATGATCGAACATAAAACAGGCAGCCTGTATATATATATATATATATATATATATATATATACACATACAGTATATATATGTGTATATATATATATATATATCTGTATCTTCAGATTCTGGGGGTAATTCATCACTTAAACTAACATAAAACATCTCTGCACTTTATTAAAATAGATGAAATAGTTTCTAAATTCCACATATTCCTTTTATCTATGTGCTTATTTACAATGTAGAAGAATGTACAAAGTCCATTTATACCTTACTGTATAGTACACATACAGCAGGTGTTATTTTTTAGGGAAGAACATATACATAGTTAGAGCCTAAAGCACAAGTCAGACCAATACTGTTACAAATGGAAAGAGATATTGCATAATATCAGTATAATCTATTTACAGTGCAGGAATATAATAGACTACAAGTAGAGGAGATAGTGCATGTTACTGTACTAGATTATACATAGAGAGGGGATTTTCTGTGAGTAAAGGGTTAATGACTGTTAGGAGATGTCTAGGAGATGGAAAGCTGATACAGGCTAGCTCTAGTGGGTCAATTCAAGTGAGACTTCAAGCCAGGTGCTGTCTGTTATAACTGTCTGATTTTGCTTGGCTAATGATTATTACTTCTAGTAAATCCATGTGCCTGATTTATTACACAATTCAGTTATTTTTCTGCACTTTGAATAGTTTTAATAATATTTAGATTTGTTTAACATGTGTGCACATTTGCTCTCAGAGAAAAGCCGCTTGGAGTTCTGTCTCCAACATTGTAAATAGAAAGAAGGGAGTATTTTATGTAACTGTCATTGTAATTTGCACTTATGGAAGGATACACTGAAAAGTACTAGAAAATATGTTCCACGATAAGCCATTTTTCAAGCTAGACCAAGATGGCTGTAGGCTCTGCCCACATCCATAAAAAGTAAGTAAATAACTAAATACATGAATGAATGAATGAATGAATGAAAACTAACAATATGCAAGAATAGATAAATATATACATACATACATAAATAAATTAAAACTTTCTAATTTAGGGGATGTTTGTTGTTGGCCTGCAGAACAAAAAAGTAAGGAGTTTTGCAAATTTTGGACTCGGATTATTTTTCTTTTCATTTTATACATAATTTTCAAATCTCATTGACGGAAAATAAGATATAAAACAAAATACAATCCTAATTGTTAGCCCAGCAGAAAAAATGTTGTAAATCATATTTTACCAATGCATATATATACAGTAATACTCTCAAAAAAAAAAGAAGAAGAAAGAATAGTCTACATAATTGCTAGGGAAAAAATTAAAAAGCATAAAGTAAGGAATAAGTCACAATGAGGTGTGGTTTCTGGCCTGCTAAAAGCACGCCTCAGGTGTGTAATGAGGCATGAGGCACTTGTACTGAGTGACTTTAGTTGCTGGGAAGTGCTCTTATCAGGTCATAAACCATACCTCGAAGTGTCTTATTCTGCTTATAAAATGGGTCCCCCTGTAAAGAAGTTAATATGAAAAGCACATAAATCTGTAAAAACTGTAAATAAAGGAGTAAAAATATGATCACAACAGCAAAAATTAAAAAAGTAACCATTGTGATTGTATTGCAATGCAGATGTTTTTCAGAGGAGGGCAGAGTGTCCCCCCTCCCAACACACACACACACACACACACACGCACACACACGCACACACACACGTGTGCACGTGCACACACACACACACTTCAAACCCAGCACAATATGATTTCTGTCTCTTTATTATTTCTTACTTTGGCTTTGTTTTGTTGCCTGGGTTTTCCAATTCAGACTGTTGGTGACATCTGGACTCAAGCAGGAGTGAGCTTGTCTCCCCCTCCACCCCCAATACTTCATAATATCCTTATTTAAGATGTTTGTTTATTTTTTTTACATTTCTTACCTTGCCACTGTTTCCTGGGGACTTGAGTGACTGTTGCGAAGCCAGGTTCAGTGACACCGAGCAGGAGCGGGCATGTCACATACTGGCTGCCATACTTAGTGCTTTTTTTGTTAATGCCATTTTCCTGAAGTCAGTACTGATTTATGAAGGATCCCAGTCATTTTCTTTCCAAAAACTGCTTGTTTTTACTTTTGTGGCCACACAATATCGCTACTTATTTTAAGGGTAACCAGGACTGCAACATACCTGTGTGTGGACGCTCAGGTGGGTTGTGAGGTTATGACTGGACCATCTACTCATCAGCTATAACAGAAAAGCTTTGTGCCAGGCATGGATTGTTGTTTTTAGTTGTTTATTTCTGTTGTGTACACTTCTTACTTTGGCACTGTTATCTGGGGACTTGAGTGACCATTGTGCAGCCAGTTTCAGTAGCACAGAATAGGAGCGGGCGGGTCGCATATCAGCTGCCACACTTATTGCTTTTCTTTACTGGGATCCCAATCATCCTCCTTTGAAAAACTGTTCATTTGTACTTTTCACAATATGGCAGCTGTATTCTTATTTAATATGAAAAAAGATAGACTGCACCATGCCTGCTTGTGGGTGCTCGGGCAGGTTGTAGGATTACCAACTGGGTAGCCTACTCATTAGCCAGAATGGAAAATGTTGTGTAAGGCATGGATCTTTGGTTGCATCAGGTTCTGCTGGCTAAAGAGCTAACAGTTGGCACAATATGTCATCATAAGGACACGGCCACTGGTACCTCTTAGCCAATCAGGAAGCAGAAAATCTCAACCCATTTTATAAGTCCTATCAATGTGAAGTTGAGGAGGCAAGACAGTGTTGCACAGTAGATAATTATTAAACAAAGAATAGCATTTTACTTTCATCAGCTAGCTAAGTTAGCTTGCATGATAACAGACTACTGTTGTCTGTAGTATATATCAGAATAAAAAAATAAAATAATGGCAAGTAACCTTCTCTACAGAAAGTGAAATTAAAAGAACTATTGTTATGGTTAGTTTGTGTAGTATTTGAGTGTTGACCAACGTCAGCAGTTTATTATCATATTTCATGCTCCCAGACACATTTTCATCAGGTAAAATTCATTCACTCTCTGTACACAAAACTTTATCTGAAACATCTGAATCCTGATTGAGTCAGAAGAATTTTAGACTCTTTCTCAGCTACTGTACAGCTGTTTCTGCCTTCATGTGTCTAATAAAGGATGCATGCTCAGAACAAAAATATGTTCATGGCTTCTCTGCCAAGTAAATTTTTGCTTTACAGGAAGAGTGTACCATGATCCACCCCCTCTGACCATCTCCTTTATATCACCCTTAGACTGCATAAAGTGGCTTCTGTGAGACACTAATGCTGTTGGTTAGATACCATTACATCTGACTCTCTTTTTAAGACATGCAATATAGAATGCATCTCTATCATCTTTGAAGACCAAGGAAATTAAAATCAGTGCTGGTTTGTTTCTATGTTATTAAACCCTCCGGTTCTTGCTTGAGGACTAGGAGGTGAAGCCTGAGGGAAGCAGCCACACTAATATAATTTTGCAGCTCTCTGTTATGACTCTCATTACCATTTCTGTCCTCAGTCATGCTTACACCCTGCCTTTTTCTTTCCTTCATTTTTTGAAACATAGAAACAAAGAAATATAGAATTTGATGGCAGATAAGGACCACTTGGCCCACCTAGTCAGCCCATTTCCCAACCTAATGGATAAGCTGCAGATCCTAGTTAACCAACAGCCTACTTCCTCCTATCCCCCAATAGAATTGCATTATATCTGTCCCATGTATTCTTGAATTCCCCCACTGTTTTTGACTCCACTACCTCCTCAGGGAGTCCATTTCATGTAGCCACAATCCTCTCCATAAAAAATACTTCCTCACATTACCCCTGAGCTTCCCCCCTCTATCTTCAAATTGTGCCCCTTGTTCTTGCACATCTCTTTTTCTGAAACATGCTACCCTCTTGGACTTTGTTGATTCCCTTGAGGTACTTGAAAGTTTTTATCATGTCCCCCCTCTCCCTCCTTTCCTTGAGGCTATACATATTTATCTCCTTTAATCTCTCTTCATATGTTTTCTGGTGCACACCTTGCACCATTTTAGTTGCCCTCCTCTGGACAGCCGCCATCCTGTCTATGTCATCGCAGAGATGGGGTCTCCAAACTGCATACACTGCTCCAGAAGGGTCTCACCAACTGTCTGTACAGAGGATAACAACTTCTTGTTTTGTACTGGTGATGCCTCTCCCTATACATCCCAGTATCCCACCAGCCCTCCTTACTGCCTACTCACATTGCTTCCCCACCTTAAAGTCATCTGATATAACTACCCCAAGGTCCCTTTCCATTTTTGTTATTGTGAGTATCTCACCCCCCATTGTGTACTCTTCCCCTGAGATTTTGTTTCTCAGGTGCATTACTTTGCACTTCTTTGCATTAAATCTAAGCTGCCATACATTTGACCATTCCTCCAACCTGGCCAAGTCCCTTCTCATCCTATCCACTCACTTTCTGTATTGACCCTGTTGCAGATCTTTGTATCATCTGCAAAGAGTTACACTTTTCCTTCCAGTCCCTCTGCAATGTCACTTATAAAGACATTAAAGGGGACAGGTCCCAGTACTGAACCCTGAGGTACCCAGCTAGTCACCCCCCTTTCTTCAGAGTGGACTCCATTTACTATTACCCTCTGTGTCCTGTTGTCCAGCCAATTTTGTACCCAGGCTACCACCTTGGGACCTAATCCAAGGCTGGCTAACTTGTATGATAATCTTTGTGTGGGACTGTGTCAAATACTTTGCTAAAGTCCAAGTAGTCCATGTCCACAGCTCCTCCCTGGTCTACTACTTTGGTCACCTAGTCAAAGAAATCTATTAGATTCATCTGACATGACCTTCCCACTGTGTATCCATGCTGCCTTGGGTCCTGTGCCCCACTGTCCTCTAGGAAGTCAACAATTCTTTCCTTCAGAAGTGATTCCATTCATTTTCCCTACCACTGAGGTCAAACTAACAGGTCTGTAGTTTCCTGCCTCTGTCTTGCTCCCACTTTTGTAAAGAGGAATCACATCCATAATCCTCCAGTCCTCAGGTACCACACCATCCTCCCATGATTTGTTAAAAAGGGTAGTCAGTGGTGTCACTAGTTCTACCCTTAGATCTTTTAGAATTCTTGGCTGACCCACATCAGACCCCATTGCTTTGTCCACCTTCAGTTTTAAGAGTCCTTTCAGAACCCTTTCTTCTGTGAATGGACTGGTATTGACTCACCTATCCAGAGTGCTTCTATTCTTTGGTTTAGGTACCTTCTCCTCCTCTTCTTTTATGAATACTAAGCAGAAGTATTTGTTCGGTATCCCTACTTTTTCACTTTCACCCTCTGTCCACTCTCCCTTCCCTTTATTAAGCCTCACTATAACTCCCTTGGTCTTTTTTCACTCCCTAATGTACCTATAAATGGTTTTATCCCCCTTCTTAACTGAGTTGGCTATTTTTTTCCTCAGTTTGGGCCTCTGCTATACTGACTGCCTTCTTCACTTCCTTCTGCTTTAACTGGTACCATGCTCTGTCCTGCTCCTTCTATGTTTCCTTATACTTCCTGAATGCTACTTTTTTCTCCTTAACCTCTCCCCCTGCCTCTTTTGAGAACCATAGTGTTTTTTTCCTTCATTTTGTTTTGTTGATTTGCATCACACAAAGGCGTGTTGTCTTTGTGATGGCTGTTTTGATTTTTCCCCATTGTTCCTCCACCTCTCCTTTCCCATGTGCTAGTGCTTTTCTGAGGCACACTTCCATTTTCCCAGAGTCAGCCCTCCTAAAGTCCAATACTCTTATATTTGTATGGCTTGACTCTATGGCTGTGTTTATCGTGAACCACATTGTTTGGTGGTCATTTGTTTCCAGATGGCTACCCACTTCGAAATCTGAGATCCTTTTTCTGTCCCCATTTAACAGTCCAGGTCTAAGATTGTTCCTTCCCAAGTGGGTTCCAACAGTAGCTGTCTGAGGCATTCCCACTGTAGGACATCGAGCATCACCCTGCTCTTGGACGTGGCTGCAGCAAAGGTGCTCCAGTTAACATTCTGGCATATGCAGGTCCCCATCAACAATATCTCCCCTTTTTCTGCCATTCTAAGGATGCCATCTATCATTTGCTTGTCCATTGCCTCCCTCTAAGATACATAGATACATAGACAGTGTCGGCAGATAAGGGCCTATGGCCCACCTAGTCTGCCCATTTGAGCTTGTAAGTTCAGTTTGTTTTCCTAGAAGTCTATTTCCCCTTACCCTGACCTCTAGAATTCCTTTATGTCTATCCCATGCATTCTTAAATCCTGTGATTGTTTCAGCCCCACCACTTCCTCTGGCAGGGTGTTCCACTTGTCCACCACCCGCTCTGTGAAGAAATTCTTTCTCATGTTTCCTCTGAATCGCCCTCCCTCCAACTTCATCCCATGCCTCTAGTCCTGAAACATCTTTTTCGCTTAAAATAGTGTTTTCCTGCACCCTGTTCCTCCCTGTAAGATACTTGTATGTCTCTATCATATCCCTCTCTCCTCCTCTCCTCCAGGGAGTACATGTTCAGTTCCTTCAACCTGTCTTCATAGGATTTGTGATGCAACCCATGCACCATCTTTGTTGCCCTCCTCTGAACCTTCTCTACCCTGTCTATGTCTATGTAAGATGTGGGTCTATATACAACACTTGTGCGGATTGTGGTGCAATTTCCTGTAGGATGACCCACAGTACCTCCTCTACTCCTTGTTTACCCATTAGTTCTATTGCTTTGATCTCTTCCTTTACATGGAGAGCTACTCCTCCTTCCTATTTTACCCTCCATGTCCCTCCTGTAGCTTTTGTACCCTGGTACATTGATATCCAAGTCATGATTCTCTGTGTACCATGTTTCTGTGACTGCCACAATATCCAGGTGTCCCTCTCCCTTCAAGGCCACTAGTTCAGGGAGCTTGTTACACAGACTATGGGCATTGATACTCATCACCCTCCATTTTTTGATGGCCTTAATCCTTTTAGCCCTATCTCTGCCCTTACTGCCTTTGCCTTTTCTGCATTTACTCCAGTCCTGTTCCTTATTGACTTCTCTACCTTTGTGTTTACCTCACTAATTACTGTGTTTTGTGGGGGGAGGCTGGGATTTCCCTGTTCCTTTTCAGTACCTCCCCCTTGGCTAGTTTAAATGCTTGCCAATGAAGCATTTAAACCTATCACCTAGGATCCTGGTTCCCCTCCCAGACAGATGCAGACCATCACACCAGTATAGGCCTGTATCTCTCCAGGTGGACCCCCAATCCCCAATGAAGACAAAACCCTGAGCTCCACACCAGCATATCAACCATTCATTTAATCCCATGGTGCAGAGTACCCTAGCATCACCCTTGCCATAGACAGGCAGCACCTCCAAGAAGGTTACCGTACATGCTACTTGTCTAAGGCCCCTCTCCAACCCTACAAACTCCTCTTGCACTGCTCTGATCCCATTCCCAGCCAGGTGATTTGCTCCTAGGTGGACAATGACATTCAGCTCCCTCCCTTGTGCAGCTGCTCCCATGATCCCGCGGATTCACTCCCGTCCCTGCAAGCTGTGGCACCAGGCAGTCATCTTACCTCCATCTCCCCTTCTTCCCCCAGATTTACACCCCTAACAATTGAGTTCCACACCAGGAGTTGTTTTCTTCCCCTCTGGGATCCTGTGCCACCCTCCTGTGGGTCTCCTTTGTGGACGTTCCAGCATCCCCCTTGGTCTCCACTGCAGGTGCCTCCATAGAAGAACTACTCTCCACCAGAACAGTGTATGAATTGTGGAGAGGTACAACTGTAGGGATGCACCTCTGTTCCACCACCCTCTCTCTCCCTGAGCCCACCTTGGTCCAACCATTCCTCTTTCTTGGCAACCTCTGAGGTTGCGACAGTGGCCCTGGTGGTCCCTGGAAGGGGGAGGAGGTTTCAAGAACCCTAGCCAGGTCAGCCTGGAGATGGACAACCTCCTGTCTCAGACCAGAAAAGTGCCTGCAAATAAAGCAGCAATGCAGCCTCCAGAACGTTTCCCAGAAGACTGCTACCCCACAGCCATTGCACTGCACCACTCCCATCATGTCTTATTTTGTGGCCATTCTCCTGTTGCTTTGTATGCTCACTCACTCCTCCCTCTATTTATTTTCCACCTACTTTCCTACTGCCTATGTGTCCTTACAGCTCTTGCCCTTCCACTTCTGGGACAGGAACTTCCATTATTCTTCTGTAGTCTCCTTCTTCCTTGCTCAGAGTCAGATCTCCAGCAACTAGGGAGAGAAGAAGAGCTACTCTTTTCCTCAAGGATGACAAAATGTATGTGTCTCAGTGATCCTTCCCTTCCTACTGTCAAACAGGAACTTTCTGTTGTCAGTCAAATCCAGTGCTTATAAAAGTAGAACTGGCTAAGGGTGGGAGAGAAGTAGGCAATTAGAAAGAAAGTTCTAGCTTTTAAGACAGCTGTTCCTTGCTCAGAAAGCAAGGTTCCTGTCTGCCAAAAGGTAGCAGTAGTCTCATTTTATACTGTATGCTCTGAAAATTGGGGGCATGTTATTTTAGTTGCATTCTAAAGGGACAACCATTATATCATTAATAGTGTCCAGAACTGATTTTTCTGATCAGTCTAAGATGAGGCACTATGCACTCTTAAGGCCTCTGTGCCAGAGTTATTTTTCATAATTTTCTAGATGCCTTAGCACAGAGAACCTATCTCTCAGAAGCACTGAGTTTACAGCTGAAACAGTTTCCACCTTTGCAGAACAGTCATCATAATTTTTTCCAAACTTTGTAATAAACCACGAGTTTTAACATGCTTTGCCTCACTCACAGACACTATCTCAACTATTTAAACAACATTTGCTTCATTGTTGGAGACATTAGCAGTAATAGTACTTAGCTGAATTGTCAACTTCTCCGCAATGTCCATCAAAACCTGCAGGGAAGCGTTGACTGTGTCCATCATAGTGACCTCCATAATGTGTTATGGGGTCTGAAAAGGTTCCATAGGTGTGTCACTTTAAAGAAAACTAGCTCAACAGACTGATGGGTAGCCTCAACCCTGATGCTTGTGTCCTGAAAACACCAAGTAGCTGCTGTCATCAAGCTTGCCACAGCAAACCCGTCCATCAGGCCCATTGCAGGTATCATGAAGGAACTCGAAGAATCACAAATATTCATAATCTTTTTAGCTGGTTGCTCTAATCCTTAGAATCTTTTGTCTATTAGCCATCCATTTTCATCAGGTTAAGAATGTTATTGAGTAGCATCTCTTTCAATGATCTACTGTTCGTCAGTCATCATGCACTCGAGACTACTTGATTCAGCTTTACATTCTGAAGGTGAGGGAGTGCAGTAAATTTTTATGTTGTGGCTGTCATTGATTAAGTGGCCCACTCCTAAGCAGAGATCATGTTCCCTCTCCTAACGCAAGGGTCTAGAAAATAAAATTATGGACCTGAAGGCCATCATGGTGGACCTGGACCTAGATCTGGTGCCCATAACTGTGTCACACTGCACTGAAAATACTATTTTTATTTTATTTTAGTCTTTGTAACCAGGTAAGGCCCACTAGGCATAATTGCCTGTTTTCATAGGTGACTTGGGAGCACTGGGCGCGGTTAAGTGACTTGCTCAGAATCACACAGTATGCAAGTGGAGGTTGTGAGAATCAAATTCAGGTCTGCCCTGCTGGATGTACCAAGCTCATTCACATCTCATTCCTCTAACCTCTAGGCTACACTGCCAGCCAGCAAATCACAACTGAGACATAGCCATACCAGGTTACTCTCATTTGGAAGAATCAGGAGGACAGGAAAGGTTGTTCCATATATGAGAGAGAGGAATCAGGGGCTATGGATGTGTCAATGAACCTAGAAGTTAATGAAGGGATGAAGGTGCTGTGGGTCACCCTTAAAACAGGAGCTGGGGTCACTAGTCATACTGGGTCAATACACAGACCTCTAGCACAGGGGGAGGAGTTGGATAAGACAGTAGGGAAAACAATCAGCAAGATGGTGAATAATGTGGAGGTGCTGCTGGTTGGGGACTTCAATCTGCCCAATGTGGATTGGAGCCTTCTGTCCACAGCTCCAGCTAAAAGAAGGGTCATCCTTGATTCCCTGCAGGGGGCATTTCACAGGCAGCTACACAGAAAACTCAGAAGGGACAAGGCAATACTGGATCTGTGCTTACTAACTGGGACAGTATCGAAGATGCCACAGTTGGCTGCCCTTGAATACCACTTATCACCACACAGTGTGGTTCAGCATTAGGGTGAGTGCCAGGTCCCTGAAACAAAGAAAACATCAACATCATTTATTTTTTCTTTTGAAACCTAAAAAGAAGGATCACATGATGTCTTCTAGTCTTCTGACCCCTCCCTGCAAAGGACTTCCTCTCAGCACCCACCAACATGAAATCCATCTCTCACTTACTTCATTATAGTCCTATGAAGTAATCTCCAATGACTGCTAATGCTCCCCCTTCCATATACGACCATGAACTGACTGAAAATCAGATATAGTAAGTTTGGATAATGGCAACACAGATTCATAGCAGGAAGGTCATGTCAAACAAACCTAATTTTTTTTTTATTGGGTGACTAGGGAACTAAATAAAGGAGGGGTAGTAGATGTTATCTACCTAGATTTCAGCAAAGCCTTCAACAGCATCCCACATAGAAGGCTGATTAACAAGATGGGTAGTCTGGGCATGGGAGACAAGGTGGTGAACTGGGCTAGGAACTGGTTAACAGACAGGAGATAGAGGGTGGTGATAAATGGGGTACAATCTGGGGAAGGGAATGACCAGTGGACCCCACTCACAGGGATCAGTATTAGGACCAGTCCTGTTCAATGTCTTCATCAGTGACATTGCAGAGGGTCTGGAAGGAAAGGTCTGCCTCTTTGCAGATGACACCAAGATCTGAAACAGGGTGGATACTTCAGAAGGGGTGCAAAAATGAAGAGGAACCTGGAGAAGCTTTAAAGATGGTCAGAGATGTGACAACGAGGTTCAATGTAAAGAATGCAAAATAATGTACTTGGATGAGAGGAACCTTGGGAAAGCTACAGGTTGGGAGAAGAGCTGACTTTCACCAAGGAAAAAGGGACCTAGGGTTATCACCTCTGATAACATTAAGGTATCAAAGCAGTGCACAAAGGTGGAGACTATCCAGAGAAGGGCAACAAAGATGGTGCTGGGCTTGCACCAAAAACATATGAGGAGAAACTAAAGGACCTCATTATATACTCACTGGAGAAGAGGGGACAGAAGGGGAGACATAACTAAAACTTTCAAGTACCTCAAAGGCATAAACAAGGTGCAGGTGGGGGACCTTTTCACATGTAGAAAAAGTACTAGAACAAGGGGACACAATATGAAATTGGAAGGTGGCATATTAAGAGGGAGGTAATGAGGGACGTTTTCTACACAGAAAGTGTAGTTGACACTTGGAATAGTTTGCAACAGGAGGTAGTGAGGGCAAGCACAGTGGAGAGTTTAAGCATGCCTGGGACAGGCACAAGAGAAGCCTGAGAGGGGAGACAGTGATGAAAAGCCATTGATCACATAGGGTCAGTGGCCACATATGATGTATAGGGCCTATAGGCAGACTGGATGGGCCTAGCAGTCCTTATCTGACAGCAATTTCTTTGTTTCTGTTTTTTAATGCATTTTGAATGCTTACTCATATTGTCCTTGTTTTTCAAGATGCTGGCCCCAAATTTTTACTATTTTTTTTTTACCCCACCTTGACAGGTATAATTTTTCAAATTCCCTCTGAACGTGTTTCTCACGGTTGCTCTGTGAAATCACCCTTTGAACATATTTTAAAAATTACACCCATCTTGATTGTAAGATGGAGTATTAAAAATACTACGCTGAAATGTTGTGATCAAAATCTCAAAAAGCAACATAACTATGAAGCAACATGGAAGCTTTTCAACATTTAATAATAACCATAGTATTTTTTGAGATCCTGTCACCACATTTTCAACATATCCTTTTTTTACCTGACTCAAGAACATGAGAGGTTTCATTTTTCAAATCACATCCAAAATGTGTATTCATAGCTGTGCTGCAAAATTATGTTTTTGGCAGGATTTCATAAATGAGACCTTTCATATTTCAGAGGGGCAGTAATCAAAAGATTAGGTCACTATTTAAAACAGAACAAAGTTATGAAGAAAAGATGACATTTTACAATGTTTACGAATAACATATTTTTGCCATAAAATCACATTTTGGGTGGGATTTGATAAACAACACCTGCCATGTTCATAAGTTTTGGTAACAAGAACACTATCCTGAAAATTTGGTGCCACCATATAAGAACACAATGGTATGTGTAAACCTCATTTCCCTGTTTTGAAAATTTCACTATTAAAACTGTTTTTTTTTATTTTTGCTGCTGTGTTATTTATGCCAAATTATACAATGGCAAGAAAATGTCCTGGTCTCTGATTGGTCAGTCTTGGGCTGGCCCCATGATGTTGTGCCAGTACAACATCATGGCACTAGTTTCAGCCTCACTGTGAACCTGTAGATGAGCTATATGATGAGCTAAATTACCTATTTTTTTGCATCTCCTCTTAAGAAACAAAAATATTTTTCCACACTAAAGCACATTCTTTTAAATTATTTTTTTTTATTTTATATATAACAATGAGCCATTGTATAATAGCAATAATACCCTCCAGAGTGTGTGTTGTTTGGAATAACATCACGACTCAGTTGTTGGGCGTACTTGGCCTGCGGCCTCGTGCCCAACTACCTGAGGCATGACGTTATCCCAGCACAACACACACCCTGTTGGGCATTATTGCTTAAATACTATGTAGCAAGCAAGAAAGCAAATATGACTGGCAATGGCCAATGATTATTTAATATTCACCTTTTCTGGGTTTGGAGAGATGAACAGAAACTTTAGCTACCCAAGGTAGTTAGGATGTCACTATTTCTGTTTTGTCTTACTGCAGCACTTGCATTCATCTCATAGACACACATTATTCGTTACATTTTTGGCAGTCTGGACATTTATTTGACTCAACAACATCAGTTCTGAGTCTCCCACTATCTTGTTTTAGATATACTGCCTTTGACTTGGCTTCAGTATTTAAATGTGGTTCTTGTGACGTTTACTCATTCATTTTGCATTTTATGGAGAGAGCTAGCACTTTCATTATTGATGTTTTGTATAGAAATTAGCTTTTGGAGAAAAGACTCTCATCATGTTAATATTTACAGTGCCAGTATGATCAGCAGAACTCCTTACCTTTTCAAAGCAAGTGTTCTGTAGAATATTGGGGTGTTCATCCCACAGCCTCTGGAACCATAGTTGTTTTTTTTCTGCTTTGTAACTTCTACTTCTTCAGTGCCTTTCACCCTGTCTGTGTCACAGAAAGGGGAGAGATGGAGGAAGAGTCGAAGGAGGAGACAGGTTGGCCAAAGAAATATTTATCCTGAAATTTTGCCAAGGAAAGGAGAAGAAATACGGAACAGTAGTTCCCTGGGGAAGAGTAGTCACTCCCTTTGAGAAACAGCACTTTGACCATTTCCAAGCATGTGGGATGAACCCAAGGCAGAAGGAGAAATTCAGGAGAGCAGCAAAGGGGGAAGCAATGGCAGGAGCAGATACAGTAGGTACAAGAGATTGGGGTCATGCCCATCAAGACAATGGCTCTTAAAGGGATTGAAGCAGGAGGCATTGAAATAAGGTAACAGTGCATTTTGTGCAAAAAGCAAAAATTAAACAACTAGGTACAGCAAAGTAATACAGTAATAACTATACATAGCCTAATGGAGGAATGGACAGCTATACACCCAAGAGAAAGAAAGTGGTGGTGTAGCTGCCTGATAATGCAGAGGGATAGAGTGCTTCACCTCTCCCATGACAGTGACCTAGGTTTGGGAATGAGCTCGGGTCATTGGGGGTCAGCTAGGGGGAGAGCCGAGAAGGATCAAGTGGCTGCTTGGCAGCTCTCCTCTTCCACATTGGGGAGACAAGCATTTCCAACTCTTGGCTGCCACTAAGTGGAGGCTCAGTGGTAGCATTGGGCAAATGGGTGGCTGGTGTAGGTGTGGTTGGTGGAATGGAGTCACTGGTTGTGGGATGCATACAAGACTGTGTTGCTGAAGCCCTGGGGAGTAAAGGGAGAAAATGGGGAAACCATGTCCCCTGTTGCCATGTGTGATGGCTATCAGGACTCTTGCTTCCTGCACTATGTGGATCCTGCATGGCCCTAATGGTTGGTGGCAGCAGCAGATGGGACTGGGGGTCCAGAGCCAGGGCCTGAAGACAGGAGTTGGTGGCCATGAGTAGGCAAACAACTAGATGAAAGAAAAAAAGAAAAATAGTGTGGGCAGGGGGGATGAGACCAAGCCATGGATCCAAAAAATTGTAAGATAGTCAGATGTACTGTAAGCTGGGAAATTGGACAATAGTCACAGGAAGGACAGAATGCTTCCTGGGCCTTACTTTTCTGGGAGAACTGCACTGAACCTGTGCGTCATTTTTATGGCTGTGTGAGCAGAGCTCTGCAGACATATTGCCATCATCTGTGTAAAAGCACTTTGGAAGCACGTGACTGAACCGCTGTCCAGCATGCTTCCACAGTGCTCAGGCACAGTTCTAGTCATTGTGTTTATGTGGCCCTTCCAATCCATGGGCTGCATAAACACCCCCCCTTTTTGGGACACTACATTTTCCTTCACAATTGTGGCAGTGATGGCCACCATGCACAAGATGGCCACCAAGTCAGACTGTGCATGTGCAAGTATTGCACATGTGCAGTTCTGTCACTGCCACCATCTTGGCCTTGGCCTACTCCAGGGCTAACTGGGCATGTGCAGCTATCACACATGTGAAGTTCTGTTATCACCGCCATCTAAAATACGCATGACTCTGGTGCAGAGAGAGCACCAAGTAGTCCTTTCATTGCTCTTGCAAACCTGTGCAGCCATATTGACTCTGACCAGAGTTTGTTCTTGATAGAATCAGCTTTTTAAATACTGGTTCAATTTCTGTTACCGTTTCTGCTCTATAAGTTTTTTTTTGTTACCCTAATGGGAGTTTCTCATTTAAACGCAGTTACAGTAGTAAGTACCCTTTTAGAATGTATGATATAGTTCATGCCCTTGCTCAGCTTTCACACTGTTGGCACAATGCATCCATGTTCTTTTATAGAACTCTAGAATTGACAAGGACATAAACTACACCATCCAGTTCTAGAAAGGCACTTACCAGCAGAGTGTATATCAGAAACACCCGCTGTGGCTAAAAACGGGTCAGTATCGATGGAACAATAATGGAAATGGAACCAGAAATTTAAAAAAAAAACAGTTTCTACTGGAATTGACATTCAGTTTCAGCACAGTTCTCCTTTATGGGCCCACTCCACTGACAAACTAGTATAAACTGTGGAGGTAATGCCCTTTTGATGAAACAATTGCAGACTTTTGCAGATCCCACATAAGCAGATTTTCATGAAAATCACAAAATTATTTCCAGATCTAGTGGAAGCAGAATGTTGTAACTCCAGTAGCCCTGCCTATTATAAATATTGACAGTTTATCCCAGATGTAGAGTTACTAAAGACATTGGTCTTTCTTTTCCCTATACCTTAGCAGATCTCAGACTTACCTGCTCAGGACTTTGATTCACATTGAATCCAGGCACTGCTTCCAGCTTGTCCAGTGTTCCACCTGTATGCCCAAGGCCTCTTCCACTGATCATTGGTACCTGGGGAAAGTTAACAAGTCTATTGTCAGGAAAAAAGAATCAAAATTACTTAACCAGACAGAAGAGGGGATGTGGCTCCTTCCTATCCCTCACCACAACTGGGGAAAACCAAGGCATACATATTGAAAGAGTCTTTCCATAAAGGGTATAACAACACTGACAAAATAAGCTTGGATCTCCATCAAACCAGGGCCCCTACATCAGTGTTACAATGGCCCCTGCTTGGACTGGATACAATGTGAGTTCCCCTAACCAGTGCTACTACTGCAGAGACTCTTGCTGGGAATATAGAAACTGTGATCTCCCACTAACCAGCTTCTACAGCACAGCTACAGTTACTTCTGCTGACACTGAAAAATTTATGAGCTCCACCTAACCAGGGCATCTACAGCACAGTTGCAGTTACTTCTGTTGGGAATGGTGAAGTTGTGATCTCCCACTAACCAGGGCACCTACAGCACAGTTACAGTGACTCCTGTTCGGAATGGAGAAGTTGTGATCTCCCCCTAACCAGGGCACCTACAGCACAGTTACAGTGACTTCTGTTGGGAATGGAGAGGTTGTTTTATTTATTTATTTTATTTATTTAGTTTTTGTTGACCGGGTAAGTGCACTAGACAAATCCTGCCTATTTTCAGGCACGACCCGGGGGAGGGGGATACAGATGAATGACAACTGACCTTGAACCAGATTAAGCTGTTGGTGGTATTTTTAGTGAATGAGGGAAATTTGGCCAGGACACCGGGGAAATTCCCCTACTCTTTTCGATAAGTGCCATGGGAACTTTAACATCCACCTGAACTACCACCAATCCAAGCAGATGGGACCTCAGTTTAACATCTCATCCGAAAGACGGCACCTCAGAAGTGCAGCACCCCTCTCATGCTGCACTACAGTGTCAGTACAGGGATATTAACCCAAGTGCCAGATGTGGGAACTGAACCCACAGCCCACTGATCTCCCAGCCTCAGAGGCGAGTGTGCTACCTACTGAGCCACTGACACTGCAAATCTCCCCCTAACCAAGGTCCTACAGCACAGTTACAGGGACCCTCACTAGAACTGCAGAAGTTGTAATCTTCCCCTACCTTGGCTCCTACAGCACAGCTACAGTTACTCCTGCTGACACTGGAAAAGTTGTGAGCTCCACCTAATCAGGGCACCTACAGTACAGTTACAGTGACTTCTGTTGGGAATGGAGAGGTTGTGATCTCCCTCTAACCAAGGTCCTACAGCACAGTTACAGGGACCCTCACTAGAACTGCAGAAGTTGTAATCTTCCCCTACCTTGGTTCCTACAGCATAGCTACAGTTACTCCTGCTGGGAATGGAGAAGCTTTGATCTCCCTCTAACCTCTTGTGATCTCCCCCTAACCAGGCTCCTACAGCACAGCTACAGTTACTCCTACTGGGAATGGAGAGGTTGTGATCTCCCCCTAATCAAGGTCCTACAGCACAGTTACAGGGACCCTCACTAGAACTGCAGAATTTGTAATCTTCCCTTACCTTGGTTCCTACAGCACAGCTACAGTTACTCCTGCTGGCCCTGAAAAAGTTGTGAACTCCCCCTAACCAGGGTCCTACAGCACAGCTTCAGTTACTCATGCTGGGAATGGAGAAGCTGTGATCTCCCCCTAATCTCTTGTGATGTCCCTATAACTCTGGCTTCTACAACAAAGTTCAGTGACTCTTGCTGGAAATCGAGAGGGTGGGAGCTTCCTGTAACCAGGGCACCTATAGTGCATTTACAGTGGCTCATGCTGGGACTGGAGAAGTTGTAAGCTACCACTAATCAGGTCCCCTATGGCATAGTTACAGTGACTCCTACTGGTACTGGACAAGTTTGTTGCCCTTCCATTAATGGCAAGGCAACATATTGAAAACACCTCAGGGGCATCATCAGCTGGTTTTGCTACAACATCTGAGAATGAGCACAGGGTGCAGGTGGGACATTTCTTGAAAATAAAGGCCAGAACCAGGATGGAAGTGATAAAATTGGGGGGGGTGCTTCAGGAGGGATGCAAGTTAATATTTATTCACTGAAAGGGTGGTAGATGCAGGAAAGACTGCCAGCTGAAGTTGTAAAGGCTAGAATGGTGGGGTGCTTCAGGCATGCATGGGAAAAACAAGTATGTATCTAACAGAGGCAGGGAGGTGGACGTTGCTGGAGATTAGATAAGGTCTGCACATGTAGAATAGGCAGGGTGGGCTAAGTGGTCCTTTCCTATGAAAAAATGCTATGTTTCTATGATTCTCAGTTCCACCACAATGTCTCAATGGCCTGCAAAGGAAGACAGTGAATAATATTATTTACAATAAATAGGAGCAAATATACTTCCGATAGATTCTGGAGTGCCACCTTCCCAGCACACAGACTTCACCTTCAAGAGCATCCATTGTAATGACCAGACAGAAAACTTAAAGGTTTAGCTTAAATTAGCTTAAGGTAAGGAGGAAAAGAGCTGCCTTTAGGAAGTACAAGAAAACAGGGAAAGGGGAGGACAGGGAGAAGTACTTGATGGAATTGAAGGAGGTGACAAGGGCAGTAAGGGGAGCCAAGGCACCTACAGAATTCAGGCTGGCTCATGGCATTAAGAAGGGGAAGAAGGACTTCTTTAGGTACATCAGGGAGAAAAGGAGCTGTAAGGACCTCATAGTAAGGATTATGAAGGAGGGGTTGGGTAGAAGCAGGAAGTGATAAGGCAGAAGCACTAAATGATTACTTCTGCTCAGTATTTACTAAAAAGAAGGGGGGTGACACCCAAGGGGTGAGAAATGGCAGAAACGGGGGGGAGGGTGACAGATGGGGAAATCATGGAGGGCAGAGTTCGGGAGGGTTTGAAGGCACTGAGAGTGGATAAGGCACCAGGCCCAGATGGCATCCACCCCAGGGTACTGAAGGAGCTGGCAGAGGTCCTTGCAGGATCTTTGACAGACCTATTTAATGCCTCACTACATTCAGGGTGTGTACCTTAGGTCTGGAGGATGGCTCATGTGGTGCCCCTCCACAAGAGTGGCCCCAAGGATGAACTGGGAAACTACAGACCAGCGAGTCTCACATCCATCGTGGGTAAGCTAATGGAGACTATCCTGAAGGAAAGGCTGGTGGCCCTCCTAGAGGCCAAAGAACTACAGGACAGCAGACAGCATGGCTTCATATGGGGCAGATCCTGCCAAACCAACCAGGTGGAGTTCTGTGACTGGGTATCTAGGCAACTGGACAGGGGCCATTCAGTGGATGTCCTGTATCTGGACTTCAGTAAGGCATTCGACTCGGTGCCGCATGGAAGGCTGGGAAGTTAGTTAGCAGGCACGGGGGCAGGTACAAAGCTGGTGAGATGGGTAGGGAACTGGCTTCAGGGAAGGCAACAGAGGGTGGTGGTGGGTGGGGAGCTCTCACACCCAAGGGTAGTGACGAGCGGTGTACCACAGGGCTCGGTGTTGGGACCAGTGTTGTTTGGGATATTCATTGCAGACATATCATTGGACATCAAGAGCAAGATCAGTCTGTTTGCTAATGATACCGAGGTAGGGTCAGTGGTGGATGACCTAGGGGGATGGCAGAGTTTGCAGGATGATTTGGCAAAGTTTGAAACCTGGTCAGACATCTGGCAACTGGGGTTTAATGCCAAAAAGTGCAAGGTGCTGCATTTTGGGATGAAGAACTCAAGGAGAAGTTACCCGCTGGGGGGAGTGCAGCTAGCCCAGACAGAGGAAGAGAAGGATCTGGGGGTGCTCATTACAGGGTCAATGAACAACTCACCACAATGTAGGAAGGCTTCTGCAAAGGCCAACAAAATGCTGGGTTGTATTGCAAGGGGTATATCCTCAAGGAGGAAGGAGGTGATTCTGCCACTGTATAGGTCATTAGTTAGACCGCACCAGGAGTACTGCATGCAGTACTGGCACCCGTATCTGAAGAGGAACATTAAGTTACTGGAGGGGATGTAGTGCAGGGTGACAAAGATGATCAAGGGGCTGGGGGACTTATCATATGAGAGGAGGCTGAGGAAGTTGAACATGTACTCACTGGAGGAGAGGAGGGACGGGGGGACATTATTGAAACCTTTAAGTACATGAAAGGAATAAACAAGACAGGTACAGAGGGCTGTTCAAAGTAAGGAGGGAGGACACCAGGGGCCATGATATGAGACTGGAGGGAGGAAGGTTCAGGAGGAGATGAGGGACACTTTTTACAGAGAGGGTGGTGGCTGGGTGGAATGCGTTACCTGCAGAAGTGGTATCCAGTAGAACAGTGGACTGCTTCAAAAGGGGATGGGACAGGACAGGACAAGGGGGAGGGTTAATGAAGGGGAAGGGTGGAAGGGAGGGGCAGCTGCAGAATAAGGGGTGCTAGCTGCACATTCGAGCAGACTTGATTGACCTCTAGGCCTTTATCTGCTGGCAAATTTCATATGTTCGTATGTTCGTAAATTACTTTTCTGTAAATTAGCACAGTAGAAAGGAAGAGAAGCTCTGTACAGTTGGCAGGCTTACTTATCACTGACCAACCCACTGAGCAGCCTGGAGATGTCTCCAAGAGTGACAGGTAAAGAGAAAGAGAAAGACCCTTATTAGTCAGGGGCCTCTTAAAGACACAGTACAGAATAAACAGCAGTTAATACTTAAAGCAGCATTATTCCATTTCCTTACATCTCCCTTGTAAATCTAACATTCCATGCAATCTAAGTAGTTTACTAAAGCACTACTGGAACTAAAATTCTAAGCAGTCAATTATGAGCTAAACAGGCACATGCATAATTCAGTAGTAGTTAACAGGTTAACAGTCACTGTAATTCAATCCTGCAGATATCTTGCTGGCTTCTGTATCACTCTGCCGCTCACTTGAGTCACGACCAGGCTGAGTTCATGGTTTATCGACTTGTGAGGTGGGCCCTGCACCAACTCCATTGGGGGTGTTGTTTCGTCATTCACCAGTGCAGCCTCTGAGGATGTACTCGCCTCTGTCTGCTTCTCCACTGCAGCTATTGGAATAGTAGTTGACAGGTCAGGCCTGTGGATTTAGGTAGCCCCAGTCTTTGTCTACAGTACGTCTCTGTTGCTTCTATCAGAGCTTAGGTCAGGGAGTCAGGAATGCATAGTATATCTCTCCTGTTATATTTCTTGTCGTCAACCTTGACAAAGCATGATTGTGGCTCTTTGACAGGTGTGATGACTACAGCAGGTGTTCACTCCTTGTCCTTTGCTCTCATCCATAACGGCTGTCCAGGGGAGAGGCTGGGAAGGGGCTTGGTGTGTTGGTCATCATAGAACATTTGCCTTTCTTGCTTCTGTGCAAGACTGGCACGGATATCTTTCTCTATTTGCTGTGGTCTGAGCAGGGCTGACCTAGTGGGCATCAGGTCCTAGTTCCCTGCCCATGAGCAGCTGAGCTGGAGAACCCAAACTCTCTATTGGAGTGTTCCTCAGGTCCAATCAGGCCAGGAATGGATCCTTGTGATCACTCTTGGCTTTCTTGAAGAGCCTCTTAATAGTCTGAATGGCTCTTTCCACCATCCCATTACTTTGTGGGTACCTTGATGATGAGGTGATGTGATCAAAATCGTAACTTTCAGTGCAACTTTCAAATTCAGTACATGAAAATTGTGGCCCATTGTCTATCATAAGGACTTCTGGAATGCCATGTCATGCATACTGTGATTTGATGTGGCTTATAACAGTTTTGCTGGTCAGGTTTGGCAGCCGAGAGCTCTCTATGAACTTAGAGTAGTAATCCACCATCGCTAGGTAGATTTTCTTGTCAGACTCAAAGATGTCTGCCCTGACCATCTGCCACTGCCTGTCCAGTATTTCATGACCCTGCATCAGTTCCTTTGGTTCAGCTGTCCCGTAACGATTGCAAACTTCACACTTAGCAATCAGGTCACTTATCAAGTTGTTGATATTTAGCCAGAATAGTATGTCCCTTGATCTTCTCTTGCACTTTTTAATGCCCAAGTGGCTACTGTGTAGTTTAACCATCTTTTTTCTCATTGATCTTGGTACAATGAGTCTTTTGCCTTTCAGCAGGAGTCCCTTCTCTATGGTGATGTCTTCCTGAAGGTGCCAGTATGGTTCCAACTCGAGCTTGGCTTTCTCATGGGGCCATCCGTGCAGTATGACCTCCTTAGGTTTCTGTAGTATTGGGTCATTGTTCATTTCTGTGCAAATTTCTGCCAATTTCCCATGACTAATGGGTAACCTTCGACTGTGTGCACTTCATACTCATCTATGTCATTGCTGTCCTGGATTGCCAGGGAACTAGCTGCCCAGCTAAGTGTATCCAGCCATATGGGGCTCTTTACCGCTTTATACTCAACTCTCAGGTCGTATCTCTGCAACTTTATCATCTTCCGCTGGAGTCTCGGTGGAGCTGCTGACAGTGGCTTCTTGAAGAGGCCTTCTAGTGGCTTGTGGTCTTATTCTACTTGTACACCTACTCGGCTGCAGATGTATTGATGAAATTTGAGGCAGCCAAAGACAATGGCCAGCATCTCCATTTCAATTTGGGCATAGTTTCTTTCAGACTTATTCAAAGATCTGGATGCAAATGTGACTGACTGTCCTTCTTGTAAGAGGCAGGCTCCCAGCCCTTCTGATGATGCTTCCACTGAAAGTATTACAGGTTTGCTCAAGTCACAGTATTTTAACACAGGCAGATTCATGATAACCATTTTTAGGTGCTGAAATGTTTCGTTGTGACGTGTTTCCCAGTGCCACACAATGTCCTTTTCAAGTAGCTTTTTCAAAGGCTTGTTCATCAAGAACAGGTCCGGGATAAATTTTGGCAGGTAATTCACCATGCCCATGAATCTTTGCAAGTCCATTTTATTTTTCGGGGTGGGCATGTCCACAATGGTTTTGATTTTGCTTTGATTGGCTATTAGTCCATTTTTGCTCAGCTTATGTCCAATATATGGAACTTCACTCAGACCTATTTTAGACTTTGCCAAGTTCAGGGTCAAGTGATGTTTCTGAGCCATGTTCAGGACCCATCGGAGCTGATCATTACGTTCTTTCATGTCTGCACCCCATATCAGAGTGTCATCCATTATAACATCTGTGCCTTCTATTTCTTCAAACATTTGTGTAATTTTCTGTTGAAACACTTCTGGCGCTGAGCAAATGCCACATGGCATACATTTGAATTTGTGTCCAAATGGCGTGTTGAAGGTCACTCGTTTGGAACTGGGTTCATCTAGTTTGATTTGTCAAAATGCATGCCCTGTATCAAGCCCAGAGAAAACTTTTGCTCCTGTAAGCCTTGAAGCAACCTCCTCCACTGTCTTCATGGGATAGTGCCCCTTTTTGATTGCTTTATTCAAGTTGTGAGGGTCAATGCAGATTCTGACTTTACTGGGCTTTTCTGTAACTACCATGGAGTTGACCCAGCTTGTAGGTTTTTCAACATTTTCAATCATCCCCAGTCCCTCCATTTTTGGCAGCTCTGCTTGTACTCTGTCTTTAAGGGAAGATTTGTGGGTGGTCTGGATTACAGGATATACAGACTTGTCAACCTTTATGTGGTGCTCCCCCTCCAGGCACCCCAGTTCTTCAAAAACATCCCAAAACTGTGACAGTATACCATCAGTGCTGTTTAGGGGTTTGTCAGCAGTAGTTACTAAGAACATTTTCTCTACTAGTTTCATTTCTGAGCAGGTCTGGAGCCCTAGCACTGGGGTAACCTGATCATTAACATCTTGGAATGTGATTAGATGATACTTATTTTTAAAACATGCTGGTAGAATTGCTTTGCCGCAGATATCTAATTTGTGTCCTGAGTAGGAAATTAGTTTTGCCCTTCTCTGCTGATCAGCTTCTCTAGACAGCTGTTTATAAAGGGTAGGGGCAATACATTACATTGCGCTCCTGTGTCCAGCTTAAAGTTCACATCCTGGCTATTAAGGGTTAATAGTACATTCCATCAGCGTGGGCTTTGTCTGACTTCAGAGTGTCTATGCAAAAGGTAGTTTCACTATCAGTCTCACCGCTGGAGTCTTCATTAATCACGTGCACAGCTGGATTCCCAGCTGCATGACTCATTTTTGTAAAGTGATTTCTCTGGTTACCCTTTCTGCAATGCTGTCTAAAGGCTGGGCACTGTCTGGGCTCATGCAGTCTGCCACACTTCCCACATTTAAATGTATTGGCATTTGGAGCTGTGCTGTAAGTTTTTGCCTGATAGCTCTTTCCTTGTCTGATTGATGTTGCATGCATGAGACTTTCTTCCTGAGCTGTCTCCGTAATGAGTTTAAACTGAGTGTCACTAAGCTCTCAACCCTGCAAATGGTCAATGCTTTTCCTAAGGTCAAATTTTCTTGACGAAATAGACTCTGATTAACTTGCTCACTTTGTAACCCACAGACTAATCTGTCACATTAAGGAATCTGTCAGTTCCCATATTCACAAGACTGCACCTTCAATCTTAAATCTACTACATAGGTATCTATGGACTTACTGTGACCTTGATTTCTGCTCATGAACCGATGTCTTTCGTAGGTCAGGTTTGTTTTGGGGTTACACTATATTTTCAAACTTGTCCATGTTTTTCCAGATCTTCCTTATTTGTCTTACTGCCATTTAAATGTGCTGTATACTTCCACTGCTGCTGGCCCAGCTAGATTAAATAGTGTTGTTGCTTGGATTTTTTATTTCTCTGTAGTCCCACTGGCTACTATGTAGATGTTGAAATGTTGCTTAAACCTCTGCCAGTTTTCTTTCATGTTACCTTGCAGCATCAAGGCAGGGGGTGTCATTAATTTCTCCATTCTGACACACACCATGTAATGATCAGACAGCAGACTTAAAGGTTTAACTTGAATTGCTTTATTGTAGATTGGCACAGTTCAAAGGAAGAGAAGCTCCATACATTTGGAGGTCTTGCTTACCACTGACCGACCCTCCAAGCTGCCTGGAAATGTCTGTGTGCGCGTGTGTGTGTGTGTGTGTGTGTGTGAGTGTGCATGTGTGTGTGTGTGTGTGTGTGTGTGTGAGAGAGAGAGAGACAGAGAGAGAGAGAAAGACCCTTAAGAGTCAGGGGCCTCTTAAAGACACAGTACAGATTAAACATCAGTAATACTTAAAGCAACATTATTCCATTTCCTTACACCCATTGCTGCCTGGGTGGCTGGCTCAATTCAAAAGAAATGGATGATGAAGCTGAATAGGTTCTGACCAACTCCAACCAGTGCCAGATTAAGCCCAACTAATTAAGGAAAAGTTAAAGAGCAGCTGACGCCTTGAAGACAACTTCAAAAAACATAATATTTGGACACAGTTCAACTTGTATTTCACATTAGTTCTGTATTCCTCCTCATTATTTATTACTGATATAATCTGCATGAAAACAGGATCTTTGCTCCTGAAGAGTTCAGGTATTCCTGTTGCTTTCTCCCTACCTGAAGTTACAGAGCACTGTTTCTAACATCACGGTTACTTCCATAGCAACAGATTGTGATGTCACAACAGAGGATTATGCCTTGAAGTAGGGAGTAAGCTATAGAGGCAGATGAACTCTGAGGTATAAAGATTATGTATTCATGCAAATTGCCTCAGTGCTAAACAGTGTGGAGGAGAAATCTATAGATTGTTTATGGAATGCAAGCTGAACTGTACCTAAGTATTATGTTTTTCAAAGTTTTCTTTGAGGTGTCAGCCGCCCTTTAAAAAAATGGTGCACAACACTGAGAGACAGGACAAACCTTTTACTAAGGAGTAAGATCAACAATGCTGAAAATCCCCCCTACATCGCACCACTGACTTGAGGCTACATCAGGGGGTAGTGCTTGCTGATGAGTCCAGTATTTATAAAGTCACTCAATAAATAAACTTGGTTCCATTACCATCGATTCCAGCAAGTATTTTTTTTTTTTGCTTTCCATTAATTGTGGTTTCTGTCAACAGCAGCACCGTTATGGCCATGTACTCCATCAGTTGTTGATTTGTTAAGCACTGGTAAGAACTGGGCTTTCCCTCAGACAACAGCCCTGGGGCCAGATATTCAGTAATGGGCAAATGCAGAATGCAAATGTTTGCACAGTGCTTGCCACTGCACCCGACCCTGAGGATACTATTTTCAGTTGGATAGCACACCGCATTATCTGACTGACTATAGGATTATGTCAGGGCAGTACTGTTGAGCAGTGGAGCCCTGAGATGGAGCTGGGCTGAATGCTGCCAGTAGGGAAGTGCGGGGAATTGCAGGCACAGACCTGATAGCACCGGGAGCCCCTGGTGTGATAGTCAGTTAGCAGCCAGCAAATGAGATATTGTGCATGCAAGGTGCTAAGGAACATATGCATGCCCATTACAAGCTCATTTGCATGAGATGCAGCGTCAATTTTGTGCTCCACCTACGGCCACCTGCCATGGCAAGTATGGTGGCAGGCATCTCCCACACCCTGAATGCCCATCCCTCTGATGTACATGACCTCAGTGGTGTTCAGTGGGACAACCCCACTCTCTATGTGCCCTTTGCAGTATTAGGAAATATGTCCCTGTTGTCTAGTGACACCCCCCACACTCCAATCAGCTGCTGCTGTTTTCTTAAAGCTGTCCCCGGTGTCTAGAGGAATCCCTTCAATCTACCCACCCTCTGGTGAGATGCTGCTGTGTTAGCAAAGTTGTTCTTGGTATCTAGTGACACCTATCTAACTCCAATTGGCCACCACCATGTTTTTAAAGCTGGCCCTGGTGTTTAGTGTTGCCCCCCAACCTCTGATCAGTTGCTGCCATGTTATGAAAGCTGTCTCTTGTGTCTAGTGGCAACCCTCCCCTCTAATTGGCTGCTGCCATGTTATTAAAACTGTCATTGGTGTCTAGTGACACCTGCCCTCTGATCACCCATATCAATAACTGTTCAGGGTATTCTGTGGTGTCCAGTGGTACCCACACATGCTGAGTACCTCTCCCTGTATCACCCATAGCCCTGCTGTATCAGGTACACACTCCTATGCAGTACACAGAATGTACCTCCTCATCATGCACATACATCTGCCAGGTGAGGTGGTGAGAGGGCTGTGTCAGCACCATATCAGGGTACCCTGAATGGCACCAGAAAGTGAGGAACAGGGGAGGGTGGATGGTGGTGCACTCAGTGTGGGTGGTGGGATGGGAAGCTGCTAACCACTGAGGTGATGGGTGAAACAGGAACAGATACTCCATGGGTGGGGGTACCACTGCACATCAAGGAATACCAGAACACTTTGGAGGACAGCTTTAAAGAAACATGGCAGCAGCCAACTGAGGGTGGAAGGGTGCCACTAGACGCCTGGGACAGCAATAATAACATGGCAACAGTCAATAAGAGGGGGGCTAGGTGCCACTAGGCACCAGAGACAGGTTTCTGAAGACTGCAGAGAGTGATCGGGTATTACTAGACACCAGGAACATGTTTTCTAATACCATGGAGGGTGATTAGAGGTACTGGATGCTGCTAGACACCAGGAACATCATTGCTTCTACAGGCTGGGTTTCAGGGGTGGGAGGACAGTCAAGCAATACTGCTGCCCAGCCCAGGGTCTTGCTCCCTGTTAAGTCAGGGCTTGCAAAAGTGGTAATTTGAGCCAGTTTGGGTGGCATTTACTGCCTGTGCAAACCTCTGTATTTGACACTGTACTCATATGCAGGGGATGTCCCCCTCCTTTGGGTGCAGCAGTAACTCAGTGTTTAGGTGCTAATGAGTTTTGCCCCTGTTGTTGAAGCATCTGAATATAGACCTCACCCACAAACTGAGAGTACACCCCAGTTAGCATGGGAAAATACCCCTTAGCACCTGACCTAAGTTTAGAACATCTGATCCCCGGTGTCTAAAGAACTGCTCCTCCCCTCCCTCTCTGGGGCTCTCGCCGAACATTCCCTCATCAAATCTACAATATCCCAGGCAACTCAGGGCAGATGTGTGAGTCAGACCCATGTGCTGATGGAACAGAGGTCTATTTTAGCCATCACAACTCTCTTTATTATTATACAATAAATGAGTAACACAACTCATTTAGCAATGAAAATGAACAGTAGCAGAATCCATCCATGCCATTTGAGGACACTGCAGCAGCAGACCTGATTACAGCATCACATGCAGAGTTTAGGAATATTTTTACAATGGGAATGCTTGAAAAGAGCATTCAGTGACTATGTTACTGAAGTTTCAACATATCATCTCTCTTTAATCAGTCCTTTTAAGCAAATATGTTCTGAACTTTGCATACAGTACTGCTACTGTGTGTCTTCACATGCAAAGGATCATGGTTGTTCCCCATCAGAACCACAATGGGTTGTCTCTAGATGCTATTTGAAGCATTTATTTTATCCTTAGGATGACTATTCTGGAGCAACAAATCTTGGCCTGGAAACTGCAGTGTGTTATTATTTTAGTTTTTAGTACTGAGATGCTGCTTTCCAACTCTGTTTCTGAGGATGCACCAAATCTCATGCAATCGTGATGTAGACTTGTCTTAGCTTTGTACTGTAGCAGTACAATAAGCTAAGTAGTAATTCTATCTTTTTTCATTTATGTCTGAGTATTACCAGTATGCTCACCAACAGTATGTGGGTTTTTGACTACTTCCTAAAATTTTATTTGATTCTTAATATGTGGGGTGTGATGTCTCTTATGCTTGGTTGCAATGATGAGTCTGTTTCATTGAACTGCTTGAAAGTCACTGCTGCTGTCCCAATCTCAAGAAAAACATACAATAAAGCAATTACAAGAACATACTGTAACCCCTAGGCAGCGCTATTCTAAGGGCTACCACCCCTGCCTGTATGGTGATGCACAGGTTGAGGGGCCTGAGTTCTCTAATTAGGTGCCTCCACCCAGAGAAACGATATTGGGCTTACTTGTCTGCTCTGGTATAGCCCTCTGGGAAGCTATAACTCCCCACAAACCCTTTGGGTGGCCTATGAAATAACACAATGGTACATTCACAATCAATAGGCAGTAATAATAAGGTGCCCACACTCTTCACCTACCACCAGGGTTGGAGCTGCTGCAACTGCCCTGGAGACCCCCTTGGAAAATAGGATCAGCATTGCCGCAATACAGCATTAACACTGTACCCAACTAATAATATGCACACTAGCCAGGTTAAATGTGAAAAAAAGGCAATTAGATTTATTTAAGGGTCATGAAAAGGAGGGGCATGAATCTTGCAGAATGATTAGCAATCTGATTTAAATCAGGATTCTTCGGTATGCACTGTAAGTCCCTATTAGACAGTTCAACAACCCAGGGTATCCAGTATGCCATGCAGGCTAGCCTGAAGTGTTGCCCTGGGGTGGCTGGTGTTGCAGCTGTTGTTGGGGCCCTTAAGGAAAGAAAAACAGTTAAGCATGCACACAACCCAACAATTTGTAATCCAAGGTGGATGGCTCCATCCTTTATTTTATTATTATTTATTATTATTTCATTTTGATGACCATATTGCAATAACCAATAAGAAGAAACAATTAGATGGTACATAATGATTTTTGCTTTCGTTGCGAGGAGCTACCTAGTTCATACTCATGCTACCAGGAGCTGGATGCAGTGCAGGTGAGATGTAGAACCTTGTGGTGATGATCAGGAGGCCTGGGGAGCAGGGCTGACATGATTCACCTCTGAGTGGTTGCTGCATGCTCGATGGTGTTGGGCAGGGACAAATCCCCAAGCCTGTATTTCACCAAGAAGGTTTCTGATGCAAGAGTAGCAGCCTAGGCCAAGATGGTAGTGCCTGGGCAGGATGACCAGTCCTGAAAAGTTTGTGATCTTCTGCTGGTGAAGCCTCCAGCTAGCATAATGGATTTGACTGTGGGGAACCAAACTGCAACTCACAAAACACATTCAGCACATTTAAATCACTAAATTCAGTAAATAACAGTTTGGATACAGTCCGGTTGCAAATTTACATCTTTACTGCACAAACCTTCCATTCTAGTATCATTCTTTAACAAGCTGGGATGATCGCTTCTGGAGCAGGTCTTCAGTCCAAATCATTAGTTGCACTAACACTTCTTCTATTCTTCTGCTACAGTTCCAAAGCTGGAAATTGGACAGATCGACTTCTGCAATAGGCAGTTCAATTGCAGGAGAATGTGGCAGGAAGTAGCTGCTCTTCCGCCACCCCTACACTCCTTCAGGGAGAAGCTGCTCAAAAGCATGAGCTGTTACTCTTCAACCCTAACTCTAACTGGTCCTATTTCCAGGCAGTTCTGGGCAGTTCCTTTGTAATCCAAAAGGTTCGGTTGGCTGAGGGAACTGTCCAGTCACAGTAAGGCTCCCCTCTAGGTCCATTTAGGCACCAATACTTAAAACTACAAAAACTACAGTGATCCTTCCACAAGGCTCCTGGGGACAGTCTCCATTTTAGGTCCCCAGTGGTTTGATTGGTCCAATTACTGGAAGTCCAGGATGTAACATGGTGGCTCCCATTCAAATGTTCGAGCTGCAATAAAAGCAAGTTAGACAAACTTCTCTATCTTTACTATAACAGTAAGTAAACAGTAAACAATCACAGTTTCTATGAAAGATCTCTGTGTGCAAGTAATGACTGCAGAGTGGAGCAGAATAACAGATGGTATGGCAGGTCACACACTTTAGATCACTCAGATCCAGCCTGGACTCATTCCTAACAAAGATTAGCCACTTTTTAGAGACAGGTGCAGAGGATCACTGGGGCATTCCTGCACACACAAGTAGAACTACTAAAACAGGACACCAGCCTGACAGTGGGCATTAAGGAGCCCAGGAAGACATTATAGTAAACTTCAACTTTCAGGGGGATTACAATACCATAACGTATTCCTGGTCTAGCACTGTTTAGAAGGTTGTGAAGCTGTCACTGTTAAGAAGGGTTCGAAGCTAACCAAAGGTAACCGGTGTATTCACACCTTTGATATAGCTTTCTGTATTATTTTAAATGAGCACACAAGCCAGCAAGACTACTGGGCTAAATGACTTATCCTTCTCATGTGCTAATGTAGCTCAGGGAACACACTGGATGAACTGTGCGTGCACACTGAAGCACAGAAACAATAGCCTGCATTTGTTTAGGAGTATCTGACTCAAGTTCTGATGCAGTGATGTCAGGTTTGGGTGACCAACATATTTCACTCTCACAAACTGTCTGTAACAAGCATTTGTCAATGCCAAATGTTCGCTTGCAGGTATTTGCAGTGGTATTTGGCACTTGGACATGGCTTAAAAAAATCAGTGACAAAGAAGTACAAGCATTTGTCAGTGCCAAATGTTGCTTGCTTCTATGTGCTGTTTAGGTATTTGTAAGTCATTGGAGTGCAAATATTGAAAATTTACGAACTTATGAGTGAGCGTAGGAACTGCACAACGCACGCTCATAAAACAGTCATTTGCAGGAATTGTTCCTCCAAATGTTCAACATAGCCATTTTAAGACCTCTGCTCATGAACAGTGTCAATGTGATTTTCTTAATGTGTCCCATATATTGAGGTTACCGACTGTGCCACTGTGTATGCACTACATGGTGGAAACACGTTTTAGGGCAGGATATGAAAAATGACAGCTGTACTGCTCATAAGGAGGTGTGTTAAAATGGCAATGTTGAAAATCTGGAGGAAATATTGACACCGCAAACCCACGAAAGGCATAGAACTGCACAACGACACTTGTAAAACAGTCATTTTAGGATTCGTTCACAAATTTTCAAAATAGCCATTTTAAGACCTCTGCTCATGAACAGTGTCACTGTAATTTTCTTAATGTGTCCCATACATTGATTTCGCACACCGACTTCGCCATTGTGCGCTACATGGGCGGAAACATGTTTTGGGCAGGATGTGAAAAATGACAGCTGTACTTCTCATAATAAGGAGGTGTGGTAAAATGGCAGTGTTGAAAATCTGGAGTGAAAATATTGAAAATTCACAAACTTACAAGCGTGCATAGGAACTGCGCAACGCACACTCATAAAACAGTCATTTTTAGGAATTTTTTCACCAAATTTTCAACATAGCCATTTTAAGACCTCTGCTCATGAACGGTGTCATTGTGATTTTCTTAATGTGTCCCATACATTGATTTTGCACACCGACTGCGCCATTGTGCGCTACATGGGCAGAAACACGTTTTGAGCAGGATGTGAAATGTAATAGCTGTGCTGCTCATGAAGAGGTGTGGTAAAATGGCAATGTTGAAAATCTGGGTGAAATATTGAAATTTGCGAACTTACGGCCTCTGCGTAGGAACTACATAACACATGCAAATAAACGAGTCATTTTTAGAATTTCCACCAAATTTTCAAAATAGGCTTTTGAGAGCCCACCTTATGAATGCTGGCACTGTCATTTTATTAATCATTCCTGAAAGGTGATTTTACGCAGTGACTGTGAAATCACCCTTTGGGCCCGAATAACGCCATGACAGTGAGAACATTCATGAAAAGGGGTCCCAAAACCCCATGTTGAAAATTTGGTGCAAAAATTCCAAAAACGCCTGAGATATGCAATAAAATTGAAAACCCCTATCTAGTCCATTATACAGCTTACAACATTTCCTCAGTTGGCGGTCGGCTTTGAAGAGTGCAGGCGTATTCCCAGTCCAGCAATGATCGTCGTGCTGAGCTCCGGAGGTAAGCATGAGGTGAGGGGGTTTGTGGGGAGGCAGGGTGCACAGTGGGTGGGTGCGGGTTGTGGGAGGGGGAGGGGAGACAGCAATGGAAGGTTTTCTTTTTTACAGTTTTATTTTTTTTTTTACTCAGACGATGCTGGATGTTTGCCACGCTGGGGTGGGCTCCCAGCATGGCAGCAGGGAAAGCTGTTTGGGGGGATGTGGAGCCAACAGTGGATTGGGCACCCCTGTCGGCAGACGATGCAGGATGTTTGCCACGCTGGGGTGGGATCCCAGCCTGGCACCAAAGATTTTGGGGGGGTGTGACACGCTGCAAGCACACAGCAGTGGTTTTCATTGAAGAGAAGACCACCGATGTCATACACAGCACTGTATCGATTGGTGCAGGACTGCCACACCTGTTCAATGGAGCAGGGGATTGCACAGGACAGGCACACCTCCAAAATGTCCCATTCTCCCAAGACATTCCTTGCGCATGAGTGCAAGTGAACGTAAAAAGGAGGAAATGTTCATTTCTATTGGGGACTGGGAGGAGACATGGTCAATCTTTTCACCAGACAGGCTACACCTCAGTAGGGAAGGTTTGAGGGTATTCAGGAACAAACTGGGGGAATACATAATCACTACACTTAATGTAAACTACTGAGGGGGGCAGTGGGCATGCTGGCCCACAAACTCTGAGAGGAGGAGGTCAGAGAACTTCCCCCCACAGTGATGGAATAGGTATGGAGGGAAGAGGAGGTGGAAGGGGCAAGAATACAGTTAGCAAAGAGTGGAGGGGTGAGGAACACATAACAAGGGTATGTGGAGGCATGCACACAGAGGGAATAAATGTGAATGGAAGAATAGAGGGATGAGATGAAAAGTCAGATTCTAGGCAGAGGGTGGTGTCTCTGAATTCGTGGAGTCTTGGAAACAAGATGAATGACCTGCAGGCACTATTAGCAGACAGAAGAGTAGACGTAGCTGTAGTAAACGAGACTTGGGCAACATAACACCATGACTATGACCTTGCTGTCCCTGGATATAAACTACACAAGAGGGACAGGGTAGTTGGGAAGGGGGGAGGATGGCAGTTCATATAAGGGAGGTAATAACTTGCATGAGGGAGGAGTCAGAGAAACTAGAGGTGGAGGCATTATGGGTTCAGTTGAGGTCCAAAAGAGTGAGAAAGTTGAGGTTGGGGTAGTTTACAGACCATCCAGTTAGGGTGAGGATAGCAGCAGGGAACTGAGCTCACAAATATTGGAAGCTGTGGGGTAATGAGAGGTGGTAATTGTAGGGGACTTCATCCTACCCAAGGTGGACAGGAGCATACCATCCACAGCATGTGCTAGGAGTCAGGTGATCCTGGAAGGACTGCAGAGTGGATTCCTGACTCAGGGTGTCAATGATCTAGCAAGAGCTGAGGCAGTTCTTGATTTAGTGTTCACAAATGGGGAGCATGTTCAGGAAATAATGGTCAGGGAGCCACTGGGTGGAAGCGACCATTGCACAGTGTGGTTCCAGTTGGTTATGGGCAGGGAAAGCATCCTGACTAAAACCCAAATCTTGGATTTCAGGAGGGCAGACTTCAGGAAAATGAGTGACGTGCTAAGGAGTCATCTGGTGGGCATCAGAGCAGATATGAGGGGTGGACCAAAGTTGGTCCATCATTAAGGAAGGAATACTGGTTGCCACAGATAAGTGTGTAAGGCTCGGGGGAAGAACACAAGGGACAAAGTGCCTAGCTGGTTCAGTTCTGGGGTTGCCCAGGCAGTAAGGATAAAGAGGTTGGCCTATAGAAAATTCAGGAAGACCAAGAGAGGCGTAGATTGGGAGAAAATGACCTAAGGTTGGCTAGTGTGGCAAGTAAGGAAGTCTGGGGCAAAGGTACAGAAGGAGCTGCAGATAGCTGAAGGAATTAAAAGGGGAGAAGTCTTTCTTTCAATATTTAAGTGAGAAAGAGACAAGAAGGAAGGGATTGTTAGGCTTAAGAAAGGGTGGAGTGGATGGAGGATAATGGGGGAAAAGCAGCATTACTAAATTTATTTATTATTTATTTATTAAAATGTTTCACCAGGAAGGCACACTGAGCAACAAGTTGCTCATTTCCCAGTGTGACCTGGGGGGAAGGGGTACAATAGGAATGAGACAATAAACATTCAATGTACAAGATCAGCATAAGCATACAGTTGTAATGCAGGTGTTTCACAAAGTATCACAACAGTGTTGACCATAACATGTAGAAAGAGTGGACAATAGTAAGTGCCAGGTTAATAAGTAAACAAGTGCATATGTGAAAGAAATGGATGAAAGGGGAGGGATGGGTGAGGAGTCTGTGGTGGAGGGAACTGAACCAGTTTATGGTGGAGGAAGATAGGCCAGCTGCCATGAGTGAGTCAAGAAGAAGGGAGTGAGAGATGGTATCGAAGGCCTTGGCAAGATCAACAAACATGGCAGAGGTAATTTATCCATTGTCCATCCCAGTAAGAATGGAGTCTGTGAGTCATAGGAGAGAGGTGATGGTTGAGTGTTTTTCCTGAAACCAGACTGGAAATTATTACTTCTGTTCTGTCTTCACCAGGGAAAAGAATGGACCATTGCCTTCCGGAGGCAAAAGATGAGCAGGGGAAGGGGAACACAGATGTAATGATAGAGGATGATAGAGCGAGGAAGGGGCTGCTGGCATTGAAGGTGAACAAATCACCAGGCCAGGACAGAGTACACCCAACGGTACTAAAGGAACTGGCTGAGGAGCTGGCAGGGCCACTGGCAGACCTATTCAATAATTCACTAGAGTTAGGCATGGTATTGCGGGACTGGAGAACAGCACATGTAGTGCCCCTCCACAAAAGTGGTCCTAAGGATGACCCAGGAAATTACAGACCAGTCAGTCTGAGCTCCATTGTGGGTAAGCTCATGGAGACCATGCTAAAGGAAAGGTTGGTGGAATATCTAGAGGAGCATTGTCTCCAGGATGAGAGGCAGCATGGGTTTATGGGGGGGGGGAGTTGTGTCAAACAAATTTGATTGACTTCATTGACTGAGTCACTAAGACAGTAGGCAGGGGCCAAGCAGTAGACGTTCTCTGTCTTGATTTCAGCCAGGCCTTTGACTCTGTGCCCCACAAAAGGTTGATCAAGAAGCTGGTGGATATTGGGGTTGGGGAAAAAATGGACAGATGGGCAGAAAACCAGAACCCAGAGGGTGGGTTTGGGGGGAGAGTTGTCTGGCACCAGAGAGGTAGCCAGTGGGATTCCTCAGGGCTCGGTGCTGGGGCCGATGTTGTTCAATGTCTTCATCAATGACATTGGAGATGGCATTAAGGACAACATGTGCCTATTCACAAATGACACCAAGCTGTGCGGGAGAGTGGACACAGCTGAAGGGATACAGGATACACAGGAAGAGCTGGAAAATCTGGGAAGTGGTCCAGGATCTGGCAGCTTGGCTTCAATGGCAAGAAATGTAAAGTTATGCATATTTGAGTCAAGAATCCCAGGACAGAGTACTACCTGGGTGGAGTCTGAGTATCTGCATCAGAGGAGAAAAGAACCTGACAGTGATGATCACTAGCAACCTGAAGCACTCTATGCAATGCAAGAAAGCAGCAGCAAAGGCAAACAAGATACTGGGATGTATATCTAGGGGAATCAGTAGTAGGAGAGAGGAGGTTATACTGCCCTGGTGCAGGTCACTGGTAAGACCACACCTAGACTATGGAGTTCAGTACTAGTGCCCACACCTCAAAAAAGGCATTAATCTGCTAGAGAAGATCCAGAGGAGGGCTACAAAGATGATAGCTAGTCAGCAGGGTAAGGCTTATGAAGACAGATTGAGAGCACTGAACATGTACTCCATCGAAGACAGGAGAGAGAGAGAGAGAACATATGATTGGGACCTTTAAATACTTAAAAGGGAATAAATAAGGTCGATAAGGAGATTCTCTTTGAGCTGAGTGGCAATCATAACATGAGGGAGCACAGTCTTAAGCTGGAGGCTGGGAGGTTTAGGAGAGAGATCAGGAAGCACTTCTTCACAGAGAGGGTGGAGGACACTTGGAATGCACTGCCAGAAGTGGTCATCTCATTGAAGACAGTGGGTAGCTTTAAGAGATGCCGGGACAGGCTAGGGGGACAAGTAAAGGTCATGGATAGGGAGGATGAGAGGGTGGGGAGGGAGGGCAGGGACATTAGCTCTAGCTGTAAACCCTGCAATATGAGCAGACTTGATAGACAAAATGGCCTTCTTCTGCTGGCTTTGTATGTTTGTATGTAAAAAGTAGCCACAAGACAAGACCTGCATAATAGACTCTATTCACTAATACCCCTGGTACACACTGGTATGGGCATGTACCAGGCCACACAATTGCACCCTGTGTAGCTGCACTCGTGTTTGTCACCTTTTGCCCTTTTCATTACTGTCTGTCAACTACCTACACAAGTTGGACATCTTGTTACCTCGTAACAATGGTAATTATAAGGTAAGGGTGTAGTAACTATGGCAAGTGTTGGTAGTAAATTTGGTCACAAGGGCTGTGAATGCATTTAATAGGATTAGGGTGTGAGCTTAAGTGTAGCTTGTTTCTGCTGTAGGAATTATATGGCTAATAGTCAATTTGACATACTGAGTGCAGAATTTGGGTGCATTCAGAGAGATGTAGGAATTTTTTCTTAGAGCCTATGAAGTTTGGGAGCAATGAAGGAGATTAGCAATTTAAAGAAGAAGTTTTTTCAAGAGTGCTTTGTATACCCATAAATAGGTATGTAGTAGTCTCCTGGAGGCCAGGGAGGTCCAGTTCACATATTTCTACAGAGTGCAGTGATGGGTTCTTTGGGGAGCACTAGTACTAAGTGGATAGCTTGATGGTACAAGATGTCCAACTTGTATAGGTAGTTGGCTACGCAGTTATTATAGATGATGTCTTCATAGTCCAAGAGAGGCAAGAAGGTGGCCTGGACTGATGTGAGTCTGGAATCCAGGGAGAACAAGGATTTGTTTCTAAAGAAGAAACCCAACCATAGCTTCAGCTTTTGATTAGTGCTTCAAGATGAGAGGAAAAAGAAAGGCTAGCGTCTAGCAAGAAACCTAAATACTTAAATCTGTCTACTACTTCGAGCGTGTCATCCAGTAAAGTCTGATAGGTGGAGGAGTATTGTGATTTGGAAGGGAATTGGGAGAGTTAGGTTGATGGAAATACATTATGTTGGTTTTCTTAGCATTCAGCAAGAGTTTAGAATAGAGTAAATTTAGCTGCAGTTGGTTAAAATCTTCCTGTAGCCAGAACAAACTTGTGCAAATGATGGTTTGGAAGTATAGAGCGTTGTATCATTTGTGGAGAGGTGAATTTTAGAGCACATAATGTTGCTGCTCAAGTCCTTGACATATAGTACAGCAAAAACAGTAGAGGGCCCAGTATAGAGCCATGGGGAACCAATCTTACCAGAGGACGTAGGGAGTAGAATGTCCCATTTGCCTTGACTTGTTGTCTGCCAGGGAGGTAATTGGCAAATTGATTTACTAGCGAGGTCTTGAGTCCATAGTCCTTTAATTTTCCAGAGAAGGCCATGGTCAACAGTACTGAAGGCCCTGCTTAGATCCAAGAATACAGCCCCTGTAACCGGTTTAGGGTCTATGGCCTCCAGCCAATCGCTAGAGATGTTTGCCAAAGCGGATGTAGTGCTGTGATGCCATCTGAAGCCAGACTGTAATTGGTTAACTAGATTGTGTTTGTCAAGAAACTTATTGACCTGAATATTTAGCAATTTCTCAAGAAGCTTAGCGAGGACTGGTAAGACTGAAATGGGCCTCTAGTTATTTACATTGCTGGGATCTCCGGATTCAAACAGGGGCAGTGTGTGAGCTCCTTTCCATTCCTGGGGTACAGTCCCTTCCTGTAAGGACAGATTGAATAAGTGGGCGATGGGAGCCATCAGGTAGTGGTATCCAGCATGGGGTCATAATATTGCAAGACATTATGTTGCATGAATATACCGCGCTGCCAATATAGTGCAATATATTGCATGAGGCATAAATCTTTGTTTCTGTGGGGGGGGGGGCTCCACCCCAAACCCCCAGTTACAGGGGGCTGCATCCCCCGAACCACCCCCAACCAAAATAACTAACTCTGGAGGGGAGGAGGTTAAAGTAAATAGAGCACAAAGTGCGAAAAAAATAAAACTTCCATGCGTCTGGGACCTGGAATCAAACCTGGTCCCAAACACTCTACCTGCATCCCTGGTGCTGCCAGTGGGTGGCTCATCTCACTGTACCACAGCAGCTGCTCAGCAGATGCCTGTCCCAACAGAGGTTTTATCCTCTGCCTGGGACAGTGAGAGGGTGCAGTACTGCACACAGTACCATTCGCGGTACTGCACCTTCTCACTGTCATATACTGCACTGTTCCTTTTCAAGGGTTTTGTGGTACACTGTTAAGCATACATCTATTGACCCGATAGTATCCTATTTTCAAGAAAAGGGGTCAATACTGTCAGCTCCAACACTCTTTGTTATATTCAATTTAAGTAACTGGTCTTCAATCTGCTTGAATGTTATAGTAGAAAATGGAGGTAACATGGGTGGAAAGCCTGGTTGGCGAAGTGGTGGAGGTGGTGGCAGATTGTAGGGTGGCCACCTGAGAGATATCAAATGCAAGACCAGAGTTTGCAAAATGTATGTTAAGCTTGTCTAGAATCAGAGATTTGTCAATAATAATAATGGAGCCGTGTGAGCTGATTTTGATGGGCAAGGGTGGGGGTGCTTTGCAACCTTCTACTGACTTAAATGAATGCCATATTTTTGATGGGTTCCTTCGCAGACTCAGGAAGTTCAAATAGTACTTCTCTTTGGTTTCTCTAACCAGCCTAGTGCATGCATTGTGACAAGTCCTGAAAGCTGTCACATCTCCAGACTTGGTGAGCCTCAAAACTGCCTATGGCTGATCTCTTTTATTAATGCTTTTTGATGTCCCTAATGAACCATAGACAAGAGGCATTTTTACCTCACATTTGACCATTGGGGCATGTTTATTTATGATGCTAGCAATGGTGGAATTGAAGATGTGTACAGCTTCATTGTTACTTGCAGCTAGAGAGAATCTCTGCCAGATAATGGCCTTTAGGTCTGCCAAAGTTGGCTGTGTTAAATTTCTTTAGATTCCTCTTTGTAACAAATTTACCAGTCGGTGTAGGTTTTAGAAAATTCCTAACACATATAACAATATTATGATTGATAAGATCATTGTGGTAAACAGCTACATGAGTGATTGTATGCTGTCTGCTTGTTATGGCATGATCTATTGGAGAGTTTGTGAGGTGGTTCTTATGATTTGGTCTTCTGAGTTCATTAATGACTTGATTTATGCCAAGCTATCACAGAGGTTCTTTAATGGGTTTGATTTTGGACTAAGCCAGTCCAAATTTAGGTCTCCGACAATGATTGATTCATTCGAGTTGGTATCTATAAAATTTAGTATGTGAGATAGGACCTCAAACCCCCCTGAAGGTGGTCTATAAAAGCTTAGTATGTTAACTGATTCGATTGGAGAGATGGGTAGTTTTAGAGCAAGGCATTTGAATTCATTTGGTTTAGAAATGGCGTGGAGGACAAAAGCAGATAGCCTATCTTTTACATAGATAAGTATCCCTCCTCCCCTTGCAGGTCTGTCAACACGATATAAGAAATAGGATGGTATGGCCAGTGCTTGGTGTGAGGTGGTACCCTTTAACCAGGTTTCTGTTAAAACCAAGATGTCTGAGGTAGTATGGGATACCCAGGCTTGAACATCAGTCAACTTTTTCTGAAGGCTGCAGATGCTTATAAGCATAATTTCTAGCCCCTTAACTGATGCAAAGTATGCAGGGGATGCTAAGAGGGAGATAGGTCCTGGATTCAGCTCTATGTTATCTGAGCATATGAGAAGCATAAAGATTATTTGCCTTAGCCATAGCCTTAAGGGATTATTATTCATTTTATAATTATGATCATGAATACAGCGTGCCAATGTAGACCATTTTTTGTGTTTAGCGAGGTAGTAATGCGATGATGCGCAAATCAGTATAATGGCATGGAACACTGGAGTACCAGAGAAGACAAGGGCTAGTGCTTACCTACAGGTTGCATAGTCCCATTTAAGGTGGTGATTGCTGTCAGAAAACGGGTTAGGACTTAGAGTTAGAATAGTGGCCGAGAACAAATGCTCATCACCATGGTTAAAGATAGGAATAATTATAAGTATTAACAGGGCTGGTGCAAGCATTTTACCATAGTAACTGCCAGACAAGGTGGCACGGTTATGTACTAAGCTAACAGTGTGTCCTGTGTTGGCAGGTTGGGGGTGTAAGCAGCCATTAGCAGTCCTCTGGCTATTATAATGGAAAAAACCCCGACACTGACCCGGTGGAGTGAAAACTGCATTGTGCATGTTGTACTCTGCCCACTCTCCCCCCTGCCTGGAATGGCCAAGTAGTTGCAGCCATATACAGTAGTTCCAGGCAAGGGTGTGGAGTGGGTGCATGCCAGTAGTGCATCTATGGGCATCCATTGGACAGCCAGAATATGCGTATCCAGTAAAAGGCACACAGATACCAGCTGCCTTTAATGCACAGAGCCTGCTCTTAGTGTTGCTGCTAAATTTTGCACCCTACATGTACAGCTGTACCAGAAATCAAGCTTTTCCAGAGACCGTGCTGCTTTGGGCATTGTTTCTGCAGCTCTCATCGGTCACTTGCTATTATTTTCTCACATGTTTCTGTACCTAATACAGCAGGAGAGGAGAGGAAAGAGGGGCGGTCTCTTAAGCCAGCAAGTAACTTGTAGCTCCTCTTTGGTGGCTTCCTCATTTTGAGAGGGCTTATCTGGTTTAACTGGGCAGAAGTAAAGCAAACAAGACATGAATCACCATCCTACAAAAGGAAGCCATGGATTCAGGGTTTGAGGGAGCTAACAGAGGCAGTTTTATTTAGTTGCTTCCCCTTATGTGTTTACCCAAATTTGTAATTTTTGACAGCTGTGGGCTGGAGAATCATTTATAGTTAGATTGCCCAACTTTTGTAGCTCTGCCTCCTGATGGATGCTGTATATAGCACTCTTCTTTTATCCTGTTGTTCTTCTTTGTGTTCTATGTGACACTCTAAAAATAAAATCACACAGAGCACTTAGGCTAACACAAAAGCGGCAAAGCCTAAATTAGTCCAGATGCAGAAAAGCAAGTGGCACAACAGCGAGCATTCATGCTTGAGGGCTTTGCCCCTGCATGCCCCATAAAGTAAAATAAACTCTGAGACTGCAATGCTTCAAAGTGCATGCACTATGTCCATAGCTATGAAACTTGCTATTAAAAGCACTGTCAAGCAGTTCCCATAGGCACTCAAACTGATTTGCTCAAGTTGAGTTGCCGATATTACAGGACACCCTTCTTCATCCTCCCGGTCACCAGTGTGACAGGCAGCGAGTTGACCAATGACTCAGCCCACCACGCAACAGAGTTGATCTTATCGACTACACACTTAACCAGTGCTAGAATTGAAATTCTGACCACAAAGTTAAAATGCAGCTGTTATTAAACTGTTTTGGATTTAATTACATTCCCCAACCTGGCTTTTATAATATTTTATACAGTGCCTTTGCATGCCATGTCACTTAGAGTTGATTAAACATATAATTTTTAAAAACACAAGTTGACTTGGAAAGTTGAAACTGATAATATTTAAGTTGATAGTAGCTATTTTTGTATTTTTTGAGGTGGGAGATTCTACACACAGGTTTCTCCAGTTCAAAAGGATATGGCAAGCTGTATCCTGCTGAATGGTGACTTTCTGCACTGGGGGAACATTATTGTTGGTGGATGAAAGAAAGGAGTGTTGCCACATTTGAATTTCATAGCCAAGAAAGTTAGGGGGGAGGGAGTGCATCAGCACCGGGCCTCCGAGAGATGAGTCCATAATATCAATGCACCACACAGCCATCACTGTCATTGACTATAGAACAAATACATTGGGGGGGGGAGTACTAAGGTACCAGGATTTTGTCCAGTATGCACCCATAATGACAGGTACAGTACAGTCTGTGATGTGTTTAGTGCTGGTAAAGAGTGAGTTAATGATAGCACTGGAGTCTGAAATAAATACCTCCTGTGTTGTACAGTGCATTGGAAGTGGGTCAGTTGTGTATGAGGTGTGAGGCTTCTTAGATAAAAAATAAATAGTTTATTGGAGACTGTCATCAACGCTGCTATGCTTGGATAGTTTAAAAGCTTGAAAATATATGAAAATATGGTAAAATATGAAATATGGGATGCTCAAATGAGGGGAGTAGGTGGAAAAGGGAGAGGAACAAGCGGAAGCACAAAATGAATACTTTTTCTCAGTGTTTATGCAGGAGAAGGGGGCCACAACCATCTTGGACTGGAAGGGTGGGAAGGAGGAAAGAGGGAGCGGATGGAATGATTGGGGACATAGAGTATTAGAGGGACTGAGGGCACTGAAAGTGGACAAGGTACCAGGGCCAGATGGTATCCACCCTGGAGTGCTGAAGGAGATGGATGAGGTGCTGATGGAACCACTGGTGGATCTATTCAGCACTTCCCTGGATATGGGATGTGTGCCTCAGGACTGGAGGATGGCCCATGTGGTGCTGATACACAAGAGCTGTCCAAGGGATGAACCGGGCAATTATTGGCTGGTCAGTCTCACTTCTATAATGTGCAAGCCTATGGAGACAATACTGAAGGAGAGGCTGGTGACATTTCTAAAGGACAATCTTCTCCAGGATGTGAGGCAGCATGGGTTTGTATCAGGGAAGTCCTGTTAAACTAACCTTAATACAATATTATGATTGGGTAACAAGAGAGCTGGATAGGGGCCATGCAGTGGATGTCCTCTACTTTCATTTCAGCATGGCCTTCAATTCAGTACCTCATAGGTTGCTTCAGGGGGAGCTAACTGAGGTGGGAATGGGGGCAAAGATGGCAAACTGGATTACAAACTGGCTGTGTGGGAGGCTACAACTGTTGATGGTGGCAGTGGGGATTCTCAACACCTAGACCAGTGATGAGTGGAGTGCCGCAGAGCTCTGTGCTGTACCCTGTGCTGTTTGGGCTCTTCATCTCTGACATCACACACAGAGTGGTAAGCAGGGTGAGTCTGTTCACAGACTATACCAAAATGGGTGCAATAGTGGATGAGGAGGGATGAAAGGAACTGCAGGGGGACCTAACCAAACTGGTTGAATAGTCAGAGAGATGGCAACTGGGGTTTAATGTAAAAAAGTGTAAGGTTATGCACTTTGGGACAAAGAACCCAAGGAGAGAATACTGGTTTGGGGGGTGAAGCTGGGGATCACTGAGGAGGAGAAGGACCTAGGGGTGATGATAACAGGGAGCATGAACAATTTTGCCCAATGCAGGAAAGCGGCAGTGAAGACGAGCTAGATGCTGAGGTGTATAGCGAGGGTGTTCTCATCCAGGCAAAGGGAAGTGATCTTGCCCCTCTACAAGTCACTGGTCAGGCCGCACTGGAATACTGTGTGTAGTTCTGAAGTCAAACCTGATGCAGGATATCAAGCTACTGGGGAGTGCAGTGGAGGGCAATGAGGATGATACAGGGAATGGAGGAGAGACTATGAGAACAGGCTGGGGGAACTGAATATGTAAACCCTGGAGGAGAGGAGGGATGGGGGATCATGATTGAAACTTTCCAGTGTCTGAAAGGAATTAACAAGGATGGAGCTGATGGGGTTTTTAAACTGAGTAAGGGAAGGGACACTAGAGGTCATGGACTAAGAATAGAGGGGGGAAGATTTAGGAGGGAGATGAGGAGGTATTACTTTACAGAGAGAGTGGTGTCAAAGTGGAATGCCCTACCAGAAAGGGTGATATCATGAAAACTGTGAGTAGCTTTAATAGGGCATGGGACAGAGAACAGGGGCAAGTACAGATGGGGGAGGCTGAGAATGGCTGAGGGCAGACAAAAGGGAGGGAGTGGGGCAGTTGCAACTTAAGGAACTAGCTGCACACTCTAGCAAATCAAATCAAATCAAATCATCTCTATTTTTATAGCGCCTTTCAAAACCAAGGCGGTGTACTTAAAAACCATATACATAAAGATACAAATTTTAAAACAGACATTAAAATAAATCATCCAGACATTGACACACCAGGAGACCTGCTTCTCCTGGCACATTCGTATGTTCATATGAATGTCATGAGGACTTCATCACGTGACACCATATCCCATCTGGTGAGCTTTTGACTTGAAAACCAAAAAGATCAAGTTAGAGCAAATAAGTGCAGCACCTAAACCAAAGACTCAGAGATGAAGGAAGGCGGTACATGTGAAACGTAAGCTGTATCAGCTTCGTTAACGGTTTTTCACCATATAGTTGTAATGAGCCAGTTGTTGGAGCACTGAGCACTTTAATAAAAATAGTTTATTCTATGTTAGTCCTTGGTTTGGGTGCTGTACTTTTTTTTTTTTTTTTTATGAGCAGTAAACCCTTGTTCTGGTGTAGCCACTTTTGCAATTCTTTTAAATTCTCAATTCTCATCTGGAGTTCATTAAGGACTGGGGTCTTCCAATTGATTTTCAAAGAGGCCCTGGTTAGACCTCTATTAAAGAAACCCTCATTGAACTCGGACTGTCTTGGCAACTACAGACCTGTCTATATCCTTCCATTTTAAGGGAAAGTTATAGAAAAAGTTTTGGCCATCTAGCTAGAGGAGTGACTTGCCTCCTCCTCCACTTATGAGGTTTTCCAGTCTGGGTTTAGGACTGGGCATAGTATGGACACTGCCTAGGTGAAGGTGCTCAATGATCTCCTGATAGCAAGAGACAGGAGAGAGTCTACCATCCTGATCCTCCTGGATCTCTTGGTGGTGTTTGACACCATGGACCACAAGGAGCTGCTTGACTGATTGCAGTACTGGTGTGGTCTGGCTGGAAATGTCATCAAATGGTTCGGGTCATACATGACAGGTAGAGTGCAGAAAGTGACAATAGGGTTTGCCTCATCTAACCTGAAGCCTTTGTCCTGTGGAGTTCCACAGGGATCAGTCATGTTGCCTTGTTTATGGTGTTTATGCTGCTGTTGGGAGACATCATCAGGTGGTATGGGCTGAGTTTTCACTGCTTTGTGGATGATACCCAGATATACTTTCCTGTGCAAATGGTAACCAGATGGTGGACACTGTATATATATATATATTTTTTTTTAATTTAGGTTTTGTTGACCGGTTAAGTGCACTAGACATATCCTGCCTATTTTCAGGCACGACCTAGGGGATGGGGATACAGATGAATGCCAACTGACCTTGAACCAGATTAAGCTGTTGGTGGTATTTTTAGTGAATGAGGGAAATTTGTCCAGAACACCGGGGAAATTCCCCTACTCTTTTCGATAAGTGCCATGGGATCTTTAACATCCACCTGAACTATCACCATATATAACAACTGCCTGGAGGAAATCCAGGCTTGGATCACTCATAACTGGTTAAGACTCAACTCAGACAAGACTGAGGTGCTGTTGGTGGATCCAAGTCATTGTGGTGGGGAGGGGCGTTTGCAGGATCCCCCTGATCTTGTACTGGAAGGGATCTCACTGATTCCATCCATACAAGTGAAGGATCTGTGTGTGATCCTCAAAAATGGCCTGAAATTTGATGCTCAGGTGTTGGCAGTCATTAAGAGTGGATTTTACCATAGGAGGAATATTGCCCAGATCTGGAACCAGTTACCACCTGAGGATCTGATCTCACTGGTACATGCTTTATTCACGTCCAGGCTAGATAACTGCAATGCCCTCTACCTGGGGCTATCTGGAGACAGCCTCTGACAACTGCAGCTGGTGCAGAATGCAGCACCAAGATTATTGACAGGCACATGAAGATGCAAGCATATTATGTCTGTCCTCCAAGAGATGCACTGGCTGCCAGTTAGGTGGAGGATTGTGTTTAAGGTCAGATTACTGATCTATAATGCTCTGAATAAAAGGAGACCAGTCTATCTGCAAGATCTCCTTGTTCCTCATCATCCGTCCTGGACTCTCTATTCCACTGAGGGTTGCCTCCTCAGTATTCCCAGAGATAGGCTGAGGCATTCTGGTGATTGAGTGTTTTCAGTGGCCTCACCTACCTTGTGGAACTCTTTGCCTAAACAACTTCAGCGGGCACCCTCAGTGGAAACCTTTAAAAAAGGGATTAAAGACTTTTCTATCCAACCAGGCTTTTAACTGATAAAGATTGTACTGCACTGTGGTATCGCACCAAATTTGTATATCGTAGTGCTGTTGCTCTATTACTGGTTATGATACTCCTACTTTTGGTACAGTACATAATTTGATATAATAATGGCTGTTGTTTTTTACTCTGCTCTGAAATGCTTTGTTATTGTATATTAATTGTTGGTGTATAAATATTTTTTACTCTAAATGTTTGTTGCTGTATGCTAACATTATGTAACTCCAACTCCCCTCTCCCCCAGGAAGCACAGTGAGATGAGCAACTTGTTGTCCAGTGAGCTCTTCCTGGTGAAACTCTTAAATAAATTAAAAATAGAATAATGGATAGTTTACTGTGCATTACAAGGGAATAATTCCATCGAGGGGTTCTGGGGACGTAGGAACCTCGAGAGTGAAGCTCGAGAGGTTCTCACGTCCCCAGAACCTCAAGATGGAATTATTCCCTTGTAACGCACAGTAAGCTATACATTATTTTTTATAATATATGGATGTGATTTTTATTTGTTTATTTTGTGACTGGTAGGTGGCCATTTCAGTGAAGGACTCTCGGTCCTGGCCAACCACCGAGCTATCTTGCTGCTGCTCTCAGACCACCCCCGCTCACCTTCATCTTGCTGTATGAGAAGAACCGGTAGGCAGTCCTACCTTTTCCTTTTGTTGGGCTCCACTCTGCATTCCCCTCTGTGTAGGAGAAAGAAAAAAGAAACGTCGAAGAAATGTACAGAGGCAGTGCGGTCTCACTAAGCGAGAGAGTGAGCCGCCATGCTTTTAAAATTGTTCTGCCTGCACACACACGAAAAGCGGCCAATCAGGAGGCATGCTTAGGATGACGTGGGGGGAAGAAGGCATCTTTGTGGGTGCTTGCGCTGTTTAGTAGTTGTGATAATGCTATCGTTCAGAAGTGGAACGATAGTATTATCACATTCGAACGATGGTATTATCATTGTCTAACAGCGGTATTACCATTGAGGGATCGATGGTATTACCGGAGTTTTTTTGAATGCTTTACAATACTATTATTTTCAAAATCCATATATTAAAAAATAAATAAATAGAAGTCCTGTTTGATTATATATATGGATAGACAGTTTTAAGTGTATTGCTGTCAGCTCCACCTAGAGCTGTTAGTGATCTGATTATTGGATGTGTTATATTACTGTGTTTTTAAATTGTTAATTGTGAAGCACTCTGAGTCTCTTGAATGGGGCAAAATAAAAATAAAGTATCTGTCTCTCTTCCTACCTACCTATCTATCTATCTAGCTGTCTGTCTATCTACTATATCTGTCTCTGTCTATCTATCTATCTATCTATCTATCTATCTATCTATCTATCTATCTATCTATCTATCTATCTATCTATCTACCTATCTATCTATCTATCTATCTATCTATTTATCTATCTATCTGTCTATCTATCTATCTATCTATCTGTCTGTCTGTCTGTCGATCTATCTATCTATCTATCTATCTATCTATCTATCTATCTATCTATCTATCATCTATCTCTATCTGTAAAATGAGCAAGTAACAATCTGCTCATGTTTTGTGGCTTTTCTGGCTTTGGTCCAAATGGTCACCAAAAGTCACAATCTGTCCTTCCTTCACAAACCCAGAATCTAAATATTTGAGGGAGTGCTTTCTGGGTAACTGTTGTTGAAAATAAATAACCATTCTCAAGTGAGATCAGAAGGAAAAAAGAAAGTACAAAAATGTAGTAATATTAAAAATATTTTTTGACAGGATAAAACTATACCCCATTGTCCTATGTTCAGAGTTGTCCTGTGTTTATGAACAGTACATGTTTCAACAGTTGCAATAATAATATAACATTATATACATTATAAACATTCAGGAAAGTACAAGTGCAAATTATCTCATGGGGTCGTGCCTCTACTTCAGTGATCACACAATCAATTTAACAGCTCTTACAGGTCTCAATGAATTCAAACTGTTTTCAAAATGTCTTTCAAATTAAGGGATTTGATGGAGATATGAATAAAGAAGAACGTAAGAATAGTTATTTCAGTGCTGCTCTGATTTTTAAACAGAAAAAAGACACAGACATGTTCTCTTTGCACTTTTTCCACTGTACAGTATGTTTCAGTGTTTGTTAGTTTATGGTGGTTAGCACAAGCCTTTATGTCAGTTTCGGTAAAAACTAGCTCTTTCTACTTGCTGTATCATCTAGTGCCATCTACAGGCACCTCTGCAAGAAACAGCTTAATAAATTTCCACAATGAGGTAATGTGGTTTAATTAAGTAACAATCCATACTGTAGTAAAAAGAAAACAGAGGAAAGCTAGCATTGTAGGGAACAAGAACTCCATGAAGGAATATTGGATTAGAGGGGTTAAATTAGACAGAAACATAGAATTTGACTGCTGGTAAGAACCACTTGGCCCATTCAGTCTGCATATTTCTTCCTACCTATACTATTACTGCAGACCATACCCAATACACAGCTCTTTCTCCCTCTCCCTTCCTTTCCACTATGACTCCTTTGTGCATATCCCATGCATTCTTGAACCCCACCTCTGCTTTTGCCCACACCACCACCACTGGACAGCTGTTCCAGGAATTCTCCACATCTCTTCTGAATCTACCCCCCCCAGCTTCATTGCATGTCCCTGTGTTCTTGAGCACCATTTCTCCTGAAAAATACTTCTTGCCTGTACCAAAATGCTAGCTTTTATTTTGTTGTTGTTAATTTTGTTGTATCCAGGTAAGGACCACTAGACACATGTGCCTGTTTTCAGAGCAACCAGGAACACTGGGGAGATTAAGTGACTTACTTAGAGTCACACAGTATGCAAGTGGAGATGCTTGATGTGGGCATGCAAGGGAGCATGCACAACCCCATCATAGGCATCATTGCATGCCATGTACCCACAAGGGAGCATGCACGACCCCATCATAGGCATCATTGCATGCCATGCACCCACAAGGGAGCATGCACGACCCCATCATAGGCATCATTGCATGCCATGCACCCACAAGGGAGCATGCACGACCCCATCATAGGCATCATTGCATGCCCTGCACCCACAAGGGGGCACACAAATGGAAAAAGCAGAGAGGCAGATGTGGGAGGATGCCTCCCAGGTCCTAGTCCTCACTAGTCACGGTGCTGGCTACATTATATCTGGTCTCCAGCGGGGGTCAGGGAACCTTGCTGGCCCTGCCAGGGGGACACACCCTGGGGGTAAGTGTAAGTGCTGGCTGCTAGACACTGGGGGATGGGGCTGGGGTTGCCCTCCAGATGGAAAACCGCACTTACAGGAGAAGAGGAAAAATAATTAAAAAAAAAAGGAAAGTGGAGGACTCTGCATAGGGAGACCAGGGAAAGGCAGACATCCTGAACTAATATGTTTGTTTAGTGTTCACAGAGGAAGGAGAAGGGGAGAGGCCACAAAAAAGTAACAAAAACTTTGAAAGGAGGGAGATAGACTCTAGTCCTTTCTTGGACGAGAGAGTCCTGAAGGAAGGACTAGTGTCTATCTCCCTCCTTTCAAAGAGATTGGGGAGGATTTTGAGGGAGCTCAGGGAAATACTGGCTGCACCTCTGGCAGTTCTGTTTAAAAGCTTATTGGAAACAGAAGTGGTTCAGGAGGACTAGAGGAGAGTAGATGTAGTCCCACTACACAAAAGTGGTAGCAGGGAGGATGTTGGCAATTATAGGCTAGTCAGCCTGACATTGGTGGTAGGAATTAATGGAATAACTGCTGCAGGACAGGATTGTGGAATATCTTGAATCCAGTGAATTACAAGACCAAAGGCAGCACGGTTTTACAAGGGAAAGGTCATGTCAAACGAACCCCACAGACTTATTTGACTTGGTGACAAAGCAACTAGATTAGGGTGGAGAGGTGGATGTGACCTACATAGAGTTCAATGAGGCATTTGACACTGTTCCGCATGGGTGACTAATAAGCAAGCAGAGTAGCTTAAGGGTGGATCCAAAGGTGATAAACAGGATAAGAAATTGTTTAGAAGATAGGAAACAGAGGGTGGTGGTAAACAAAGTTTATGCCAATGAAGGGAGAGTGACCCGTGGGGAGCCTCAGGGATCAGTGCTGGGACTGGTCCCCTTTTTATGTCTTTCTAAATGACATTGCAGAGGAGCTAGAAGGGAAAGTCTGCTTCTTTGTGGATGACACAAAAATTTGCAGTAGTGTGAACACTACAGGGTGGTGGAAAGGAGGAGCAGAGATCTGAGAAAACTAGATGAGTGATCAAGGGTATGGCAGCTTGGTTTTAATGTAAAAAAGTGTAACATAATGCACCTAGGGTGCTGATACCCAGGAGCATAGTACAAAATGGGTGGAGTGGTACTGATAACCATCAAGCAGGAAAGAGATCTCGGGGTAATCATACTGGGATATCCTAAAGGTGGCCAGGCAGTGTGATAAGGCAGTAGGGAGGGCAAGTGGGATGCTGAGGTGCATAGGTAGGGATATCGCCAGCTGAAAAAGGGATGTGGTGATGTCTGTCTGCATATCACTGGTATGACCCCACCTAGAGTACTGTGTCCAGTTCTGGAGACCACATCTCTGGAAGAAAATAGAGTGGAGGTGGTCCAGAGGAGGGCAACTAAAATGGTGCAGGGTCTGCATCATAAACCCTATGAGGAGGGACTAAAGGATCTCAATATGTACACCCTGGAATAGAGGAGGGAGAGGGAAGATATGATAGAGACCTTTAAATACCTCACAGGGGTAAATAAGATACAGGGGGGGAGTATTTGTCAGAAGAGAAGGTGCTCAAGAACAAGGGGACATGCTATGAAGATGGAGGGAGGCAGATTTAGGAAAGATGTAAGGAAGTACTTCTTCACAGAAAGAGTGTTGGCTTTCTGGAATGGACTTCCAGCGGAGGTGGTGGGGGCAAAAACAGTGGTGAGGTTAAAGAATACATGGGATAAGAACAAAGAAATCACAGTGGAAAGAAAGAGGGAGAGTGAGAAAGAACTGTAGATTGGGCACAGTCTAATATAATAGTGTAGGTAGGGAGAAATGGGAAGACTGGATAGGCCAAGCGGTCATTATCTGCCATCAAACTCTGTTTCTATGTCCTCTTTGTCTTTACTTGTTTTAATAAGGCACTTATAGTACTTAGGTTTTTGTGTATCAGAATCAATACCCCAACCCCACCTCTCATTTAGTAACTGAGGCTGTGCTGTACCTTTCCAGACCCCTTCCCCTGTCCTTCTTTAGGTTGGTGGCTTTGGCTGGTAGCAGATGTGTATCATGTAGAAATTCAATCTGGATACAGAGACACTAGGGATGGGACAATACCTTTTTGTGCTTTACATGTGGGTTTATGCTCCTTCTGGTAAAGCTATTATGTTCCCTGATATTAGCCATGTGCAAGGAAGTAGAGTAGACAGATAGATATTTTTGCAGCAGAGGGGTCCTGTATAACAAACACATACCAAGTATTCCTATAATATAGGAAGTTACAACACAACCGCCCGGGTCCCTGACCACAGGGATGCAGTAGCCCACATCAGTTTTTACATCAAAAGTTACTTTCACAAAATTTTATTTTTACCAGGAGAGACACACTAAGCTGAAAGCTTGTTTACAGGTGTGACCATTACAGATATTAAACACTTGTGATAATAAAAGAATATTAACTGCAACTATTATTTATTTATTGAATTTTGTTGACCCAGCAGGTCCACTGGGCCTAGAAGTCTCTTTTTCAGGGGCAACAGGTGGGAGTGGCTACAGATGGTAACCAACTGAAATTGAACCAGATTAAGCTGTTAGTGGTATTTTTAGTGACTGGGGGAAATTTGGCCAGGACACCATGAAAATTCCCCTACTGGACTGTAGAGGGAACCCTTGGCCAAGTTTGAGAGCTGCTCACTTCTGGCCAGATTGTGGAGTAGATGGATACAATAGAGGCAGGGGATTGGGCCTTGTCCCCTGGCCTTGCTATGAAAAAGGCTAATCAGTTGTTAAATGCTGGAAAAAAATTTCAGAAAAAGGATTCTGGAGAAGACATTTTTGTTTCTCTTAAGGATTTAACAATGATTACCAATGAGTCTACGGTGGATGGTGTTGCTGAAACCATGGCAATTAATACAGAGGAAAGATGTGGAGAACTCCAAAGATTATTAGTTAAAGTGGAGCAACAATTTACACCACAGAAAGTAAATCTACAGGCTGAAATGCTAAAACTACTGTAGGCTCCACTTGCTAACAAGGAGTGCAGCCCCGGTGACAGCTGTGGTGCACTAGCATTGAAGGAGAAGGCCGAAAAACCTGACTCGCAGGTAAAGAAGGAGTTTTTTTCAGAAATGGATGGAAAGCATGAAGTGTCTGGCAGAGGAAATGCCTTAGGCATGTGCCAAGAGCCACAGTTTGACATTAAAGAGAAAATTGTGACATTTCCAGAGAACACAGGCCAACCTATATATGGAGCCTATCCTGCAGAAAACTGAATGTAATGACTTTCAAGAATTACCTAAAAACATACGGATATCTGTTGAAAAAGTTTTTGCATGTGAGAAGAAACAAACTGCAGTAGGAGACCAAGGAAACCTGTTGGATCTTCTGCATACAATAGATGCTTCTCAACTAGAACAAGGGAATAATGAGGAGGAGGATAAAGTCATACATCAGTCGAGAATGCATGGGCAATAAAATGCTACTATTTTTAATTTTTCTGCACGCGGTTCAAAACTGGGAGCTGCAGAAGTAAAAGGGCTGCAGTGACACTGGCAAACAGGAAAATAGGGCCAAACATTCTGTTTATATCTAAAGAAAACATTTTTTGGAGCAAGGAGGACCGAGACTAAGCTTTTCCACCTCGGCAGCAATACAGCAGGCTTTTGCTTTATGCAGTGATAAAACACTTGCAGGTGAACCATTTGCTCAATGGTCACCAGAAAAAGTACTGAGAGAATCAGGATGGAAAAAAATGCAGTCAGGAAATTGGCTTCATGATCCTGAGCGGCAAGATCCACTTTTAACACTGACACCTGAGTGGCAACCTGGGGGGAAGAAGAAGGGTCAAGAGATGCAAATACAAGATTTAAACCTAAGAAAATTGGAGGATTTGGCAGCACATAAGGAGGTTACACTGGATAAAGTACCAGCACATCATGGTACAGATTCATGCATGGATAACCCGCCCCCACCCACCCACCTGTAGGAAGCGGTTTGCATGCAACTGAACCCAGACAAGGGCTTGAAGAAGTTTCAGCTGTATTAAATAATGATCAAGATGTGCCATCGCAAAAACCCTTACTGTCTGAATTGTTCACTAAATCTAACAAGAATGCAGGCCACGGAGAAATGCAGTTCAGATAAGGTATAAAAGTGGACTTGAAATATGACTAGACCGGCAGTTTGTGGTAAAAATGCTGCTAAAAGACTCCCTCAGATTTTCCCCTAAAGAAGTATATGCTTTTAATAATATTTCAGGTGAAGATAACTATGACATTAGCTCTCATTCATCCTATATTCTAGAATTGTTTTGGCAGACATATAATGCTGTCAAATGTTCTCCATTTTGTTCCCGGTTTTTTGTTATTCCCCTCACCAAACCACTCATTAATTTTGTCACTGTGATGTTTTGCAAAGAAAGTGTACATTTGGAAGACATCCACTTTCTGGTTGACACAGAAGTGCAAGGCATTAAGTGAACCAGAAGCAGTGTTAGATTCTGAACTATTCTGGATGGGAGGGTGGAAATATAAAGTTAAATTGCAGCAGACAGATGACATCATCAAACACATACCTAAGTCATTCTTGCTGGGAAGAGACAGGGGAGTATGTTTTTACTCAGGGCAACCCCAGGCTTGCTATAAATGTGGATCCTGGAACCACCTTTCCAGCATCTGTGATAGACCAAGATGAGATAATTGGGGAGAGGTGGGACATATAGCCATGCAATGTGCAAATTTGTCGAAGTGTGATCTCAGTGAGAAGGCAGTGCATATTTTCCCTGACTGTCCTTGGGCTGCAAAAATCAAGGCTTTGGTAACTGGCCCCAAGCTCCTGATCCAAAGGGTGCAGGAAGAGGAACTAAATCCAGTAAAGCAAGATTTGGGTAAACCCCAAGAAAACATTACATCAGTAAGTGCAATAGCTGTAAGTACCCCATCTACACCCAAACATGTGGGAGAGAAGCCCGAAAAAATAGGGGAAGGGAACAAACAAAATGAAGGTCAGAAGGGGTTGGCAGACTATTAGACTATTATTCCCATTATCAAACCTGTTCCCAGGGGAGATTATCCACCTATATGTTACACAGATGTCCCTGAGGGGAAAACAGATATAAAGATTGTCCCTAGTGTAGGGAGGAAGGTAGGGCCTCTCTTGCAGAAATGAGTGACTAGGAATTCTAAACCCCCACCCTCCTTACAGCCAGAACCCCCCAACTTTGAGGTGACTAAACCCTTCTCTGTTCTGGATACCAGAGATCTTGAGTCCAATATGGAAATAATAGAAATAAACAATTCTATTTCACAGGAGCAGGGGGGAAAGGAGAATACTGTAGAGTACAAAGGGAAGAAAAGAGAAAAAAGGCCATTAAAATTAATTATTTGTCATGCAGACATTGGTTATAGGGTACTGCAATTGCCATAGCTCATTGAATCCAGAGAAATGACGTGTTTTTTTTTTTTTCAGTATTTGTCGGATTCTACTATTAACATTTTTTTTGCAGGAAACATGGATGTACACGGCAGACCAGCTTAGAAGTTTCCAGGTGGAATGGAGGAGGGAAGCATCTTATTGTTTTTTTGGGCCAGATAGAGTTGATGGCATAGGGATAGTTTTTACATCTTATTTCTTTAAATTATTGAAACTTATAGACTTAATTCCTGGTAGATTAGTTATTTTAGATGGCTACTGGGGTCAGACACAAGTTAGATTAATAAATGAGTGTGGGCCTCAGACAAAGGCAGGCAGAGTGGCCTTGATAGCCCAGTTACAACCATATCTATATACATCTTCTTTTGCAAGAGAAGGGGGCAATTTTAATTGTGATTTACCATGGGAAAAGCAAAAAGGAGATAATAAAACTTATTGTGACTCTAATGCTTTAAAAAAATGTGTCACATAAGGTAGCTTGACAGATTTTGCACAATATCTATCACAGGGACCTTCATATACATACCTGAGAGGGTGATTTTTTTTCAACCATAGACCATATATTTGTGTCCCAAAATATGCCTCAGCCTACCCTCCAAATTTTACTGTTTGAATTTTCAGACCACTTGTTCTTAAAAGCTACATTTAACTTCAATCCAGGTACACCCAGATGCCATAAAAGATGGAGATTGAACACCACATTGTTGGATAAGGAAGTTAAGAACAAATTGGTAGAGTTGATCTGGGCTAGGGTATCAGTGAGTGGTCTTTATGAAAACATGGGAGAATGGTGGATGGATATGAAGCAGAACTTCAAGATGTGGTTTCAGAATTGGGGAAAGCACATGAAAAATGGAAATTGTTTCAATATTTAAAACTCAGAGCACATTTACAATACTTATTTTCAGCAGCACCTACATCAAAGCAAAACTATGAAACACAGATAGCTCAAGTGAAAGAGGAAATGAGGGACCTGCAATGTGATAGGGTAGAAACACTAATAGCTGAAATTCAATATGGAACACAAAAAAAACTCCATGAGTGACCCATATGAGGTATGCAAAACATGGAAAGAGGGGATGGATTTGATGCAATTATTAAATGAATAGGACAAGGTAGTAAATTCAGAGCAAGACTTATTTAGGCTTCTAAAACAATTTTTAGAATCCAATAGAATGGATAGGATACCTACAACTAAAAGATGGAAGATTATTTGCAGGATTTACTGGATAAATTAGCACAAGAGGCTACAACTAAATTAAATGCCCCCTTTTCAATAACAGAAATCAAGACAGTTATCAAAACTCTAAAATTGGGGCATCACCAGCGCCAAATGGCCTCCCATATGAATTTTATAAAGCATTTCCAAAAGAACTAGTATCTTGTTTAGCTGAGGTATTCTCCTATTTCTTTAAAACTTTAGTAGTTGCCTCACAATTTACTGCAGGGTTGTTCATTTTTTTTTGTAGAAAAACAGGGATTAGAATAAACCTGGGCTTTCTTCGGAACCACAAAATATTTTGGGAATTCAATTTGGACCCCAGAATGTACCCTTAATGAACTGGGAAACAGCTTTTCAAGCTGCAGAACTAAAAGTGAACAGGTGGAAATCGTGGAGCTTGTCCAAACTTAAAAGAGTACTCATGGTGACAAAATTTATTTTACCTTATTTTTTGTATGTGGCAATGATAGTCCACCTACCATCATGTCTGGAAACGAGTATATTCTTGTTTTTCCCAAATGGTGTGGGGGAGTAGGCTGAATTCAACAAAAAGATGAGTTTCTTACCTTTCTAAGGCCCAAGGGGAGTGGGTATGATTGGCCCTATCACTTTTGTTACAGTTTATTTACAGTGCAGAACCTTAAAGTGGGATTAGTATCTACTCAAGGTTTACAGTATTGGTGGTTTTATGATACACTGGAAAAATTCTTTGCTAATTGAGGAGAGGAGATACCACCAAAATTAATTCCAAGGATGGCAGTTCCAGAAGATATTAAACCTGTAGTAAAAATTCTGCATAAATGACATCTGACGAAAACACACATTATTAATGTCAGGAACCCAGCTATATGGACATATAATGGGGACCGTTCACCCTATTGAACCTGAGTTTAAAAATTGTACAGCAGTATTGAAACGGGGAGTATTAAAACAGTTAAACAACAATAAGATCCTCATTGCTATGTAGGAAATCGTATGGTTACAGTAGCAGCATATGGCAGGCTGAATTTAAGAGGCAATGCCAAGCATAAGGCCAGAGATGAGATAAATTGTCCTTATAATGAATGCCAGAACCAGAAAGAATCTATGGACTCTTTTTATTTACATGTTTATATGCTAAACAATTATGTTTTATTTTTAGCTACTGAATGGCATTTAAAATGGGTTACAAAACTTCCATATGAATCCTGGGTTTTAGGACATTGCCCACAGTTATTGAGTAGGTATGACCATGACACTCTGTTGGTTTTCTTCTGCTGTTTAAAACATTATCTTTGGCAGGTGAGATGCCAATGGGTATTAAAACAAAAAAAAAGATGCATTATAGGATTTTTAAGAAACTAGTTGAACCTGCTATAAATGGAGTCTACATGAAGGATTGTAAAACAAATGCTAGCCACCTTACAATTAAGTGGTGGAAAGGGTTATGGGGTTTTATCAAATATAAACAAGAGATATAAGGTGAGAGGGGATTGTAGGATGTAGGTGGTGTTTGTAATCTGTATATGATTTTGTATAAATGTTCTGTTACATGGCTAAAAGTATGAATTTAATACGTTATCTTTATTATTTATGTAATAGATGTGACTGTGTGAATTAAAATTCTTTCAAAATTTTTGTTTTTGATGTTATATAAATAAAACATTCCCCTTCTTTTTTCAATAAGTGTCATGGGATCTTAAACATACACCTAAACTACCACCAATCCAAGCAGATGAGACCTCGGTTTAACGTCTCATCCAAAAGACAGCACCTCTGTCATGCTGCACTGCAGTATCAGTATTGGGATATTAACCCAAGTGCCAGATGTGGGAACTGAACCCACAGCCCTCTGATCTTCTAGCCTCAGAGGTGAGAATGCTAACTACTGAGCCACTGACACTGACAAAACTAATCTAGCTCATTAGGGGCCAACACCAACCAACAAAAGTCCAATCCTCCCCAGTCCACTTCTGTCCAACTTTGGTCTCCAAATACTATGGAAATCAACCCCACCCCCCATGATTGTGTTATAGCCAATATCTTTGACCATTAAGAACCCTTCATCCAACCCTTCTTAGACACCAGCTGACAAACCATATGCCTCCAAGCTGCTGCACTAGTGGAAATGTGTTTAGTGGCAGTGATCACCCCCTCACCCAAAGTGTCTATCTGGCACTGCACAGTCATACAAGCAGCTTGTTTAAGGTTGTGTGGTGGACTGGGCAGAGCTGTTATACATTGTACTCAGGCAAGTCCTGTACCTTTGCCAGTGACACTCCACATTGCTGGCATACCTACCAGCAGTTCTCCATTATGGGCATATAAAATACTGGTTCTCCCTTAAGTGAACAGAGCTAGCAGTTGTTAACCAGCCTCCAAGTGTTTGTCTCTGTTCATACACCATATTAATATATTAACAACTTTGGAGCATTCAGGCTGAAGCTGTGACAGAGGCCTGGGTTTGGCGTTCTATTGCTCAGTGCCCTGCTGTCTTGCATTATTTCTAATGTGCTGATAGTGCTTTCATGATGGTTAGGTCTATGGCATGTTAAGAACCTTTACTTTACTATAATGGTTTATGCACTGGGTGCCAATTTTGACTTGTACCAATATCAGCCACTCACTGAGCTACTGAGAGCTATCTTGGCACAAAATGGCACCCTGTAAGCTGCCCCCTTGCTTGGAGATTCACTGTCTTATTACCTTTACCCAGAGTCTCCTAAGAAGTTCATTCAAGCCTGAGTGTTCAGGTATAAAATGGACAGGAGGAAGAGAAAACAGAAGCAGCTTGTTGTCACCAGGTTTAAGCAACAGACCCTCTGCTTCATAGCTGTGGTGTGAGGTTTCCACTCACTCACTCACTCACTCACTCACTCGCTCACTCGCTCACTCACTCGCTCGCTCACAGACACCAATGGCAAAAAAAGACCCATGGTCCATCTAGTCTTCCCAAGTTCCCTAAATCCCTGGAATTATTCCTGGAACCTAATGTTCCCACAGGGTACTAACCCTCCTGGACTTTTTACCTACTTTCTTCCCTGGTCCTGTCTGCCCAGGTAACCACTATTCCCTTCATTCTATTCCAGGCCTGTTTGAACCCTCTTACTGTGCTCTATCCCCATCACCTCAGCTGGCAGACTGTTCCAGCATTCCACCACCTGTTCAGTGGAGAAGTACTTCCTCACAACTCTTCTGAACATCCCGCCTGTCAGCTTCCACTCATGATCATGTGACCGTGAGTTGGTACTCAGGTTAAATAATTCTTCACAATTCACTTTATTAATTCCTTTGAGGAATTTCAAGGTCTCAGTCATATTTCCCCTCTCCCTTCTTGTTTCCAATGAGTACAAATTCAGTGTCCTGAGGCACTCCTTATAGGATTTTCCCTGCTGTCCTGAATTAGTTGTCACCCTGCGTTGTACTGTCTCTAACCTATCCATGTCTTTTCTGAGATGAGGACTCCAGAACTGGGCACAGTGCTTCAGGTGGGACCTCACCAGGGCTCTGTAGAGAGGTTGTATTACCTCTCTTCTCCTACAATCAATCTCCCTGCCAATGCATCCCAGCATCCTGTAGGACTTACTGTAGGCCTTGTTGCACTGCCTAGTTTGTTTAAGGGAGTTAATGACAATAACTATTCGATCATATTCCTTGTTTGTAGTGCTAAGCCTCTCCCTTCCATTCAGCACTCCATCATGGGGTTCTGTTTCTCTTAGATGCATTACCTTGCACTTTTCTGTGTTGAATTTTAACTGCCAGTCCTCTAATCACCCCTCTTACTTCAGCTGGTCCTTCTGCATATTCCTTATTATTTCTTCACTGTCCACCCTCCCACATAGTTTTGTGTCATCTGTAAATAGACACAACTTGCCCTGGATTCCTTTACCAATGTCACCAATGAACATGTTGAAGAGGACTGGAACCAAGCCATACAAAAGTGAGGCTACTGGACTTTAGGAGGGCTGACTTTGTCAAACTGGGAGAGTGCCTCAGAAAAGCAGTAGCAAACAGGCAAGAAGGACAGCTGGAGGAACAATGGGGAAACATTAAAACTGCCATCACAGAGGCAACAAGCCATTGTGTGAAGCAAATCAACAAATCAAAATGAAAGAAAAAAAACACTATGGTTCTCAAAAGAGGTGGCAGGGAAGGTGAGGGAGAAAAAGATAGCATTTAGGAAGTATAAGGAAGCATAGAAGGAGTAGGACAGAGAACTGTACCAGTTAAAGCAGCAGGAAGTGAAGATACAGCCAGAACAGCAAAGGCCCAAACCGAGGAAAAGATAGCCAACTCAGTTAAGAAGGGAGATAAAACCTTTTATAGATGCATTAGAGAGTGAAGAAAGACCAAGGGAGGGATAGTGAGACTTAATAATGGGGAGACTGGGTGGCCAGAGATGGACAGTGAAAAAACAGGGATACTGAATGAATACTTCTGCTCAGTATTTACAAAAGAAGAGATAGGGAGGTACCTAATTTAATCAATAGAAGCAGTCTGGGTTGGGGGGTTGATACCAGTCCTTTCACAAAAGAAAGGGTCCTGAAAGAACTCCTAAAACTGAAGATGGACAAAACAATGCAGCCTGATGGGATTCACCCCAGAATTCTAAAAGAACTAAGGGAAGAACTAGTGACACCACTGGTTACCCTTTTTAACAAATTATGGGAGGATGGTGTGGTACCTAAATACCGGAGGAAGGTGGATGTGATTCCCCTTTACAAAAGTGGGAGCAATCCAGAGGCAGGAAACTACAGATCTGTTACCTTGACCTTGATGTTATGCCCATCCTCTTCAATCACCTAACTCCCCCCTTCACCAGCCATGAGCTCCCCACTTTATGTTTTTTGCTAATATATCTAAAAAAAACTGTGTTCTCTGTTCTTCACTTCTTCGGCGATGTGGAAGTTCTGTGTCTGCTTTCGTCTCCCTGATGGTCCTCTTGGACATTATTTACTTTTTCTCTCCCTGGAATATGGTCATACAGTTACACTTGCACTCACTCAGTTTTCTCTCTTTGTCTCCTCAGAATGTACTGACACTCACACGCATACTCACTCACTCATTCATTTTCACTCTTTCACACTCACATTTAAATTCAAATAACTTGATTGATATGACAAGAGCTACAGATATTGCCAATTTATATATATCAAATTGTTCATTAAATAGTAACTTACTACTAAGTATTTAGATTACTGCATCTTTGGTGTATTTAGAAAGTGGTGGCAGGATGCTACAGCGATAGCCATCTTAATCTTCTGCATCACCATAAAAATGTTTACCATATCAAGATTAGTAAAGGAATAATGCCTGACAGTGTGGGTGTTATGTTGGAATAACATCCTGCCTTGGGTGGTTGAGCCCAAGGCCGCAGACCAAGGGCATCCAACACCCAAGAATGCATGTTATTCCAGCATAACGCCCACCCTGAAGGGCATTATTTCTTTTTTTTTTATAATTTAAAGTTTATTCATACATTTTCTACCATAAAAGGCAGCATACAGAGAAAACTGATAGAGGCTTATTGATACATAGTGAAAGGATGCTGCCCCCCCCACCTCCCCTTACTGCAGTAACCCATCTCAGTACCCGTAGATGCCGAGCATCTAGTCAAAAAAACATATAGAAGCTACAACCCTAGTATAGGTTTAGTTTGGAACCAGAGAGATTAGTGAGTGAAGGGGATCCCAAATTCTAGTATAAACTGCCAGACTATTATGTAGACTGGCTATTGCTTTTTCCATGCACAAGTTGGATAATACTTCTCTTACCCATTCCTGGAAGGAAGGAGAGGACCTGTCTTTCCAATGATGGAGAATTATTTTCTTAGCTGACAAGGTGACTGTGGATATGTGAAATTTACGTGCCTTGACTCTAATAGAGGACAGGTCCTCTAACACACATATCTCAGGGATAAAATATTCTTGGAGGCCCAACAAGGGGTCTAAGGAAGTATGGATTGAAACCCATAAGGTGGAGATTCTTGGACAAGACCAAAGCATGTGAACAAGTGTACCCCCGTCCTGCAAACATTTGTTGTACTCGTTTGAGTCTAGAAAGACCCACTTTTAAAGTTTAACTTGGGAGTAATATAAGTTGTGCAGTACATGATATTGCATGAGACGCAGTCTGTCTTGAGAAATAAATTTATGACATGACTTCCAGAGACAATGCCAATCCAGCTGAAGGTGGGGGAAAAAGTTACTCCAAAATCTTGATGGCCCAAATGGACCCCCGAATTTTTTATGAAACAGAACCTGATAGAGTTTAGAGATTACACCAGAAGATTCAGAAAGTAGGGATACCTCGGGTATCAGAGAGGAGATATTCTGAGAAGGAGGAGGAGTACTACCCAGGGTAATTACAAGCAAGTGTTTCAATTGCAGGACTTTGAAATAAGAAGAGGTAGGGATGAGAAATTTCCTAACCATCTCCTCCCCTAATAACTAATGCACCCCACCATCAGTAAAAGTCAAGAGCTTCCCCTTTCTCAATTGAGGCAGCCAAAGATGGGAGATTTGACTCTTGTTAATAGTAAATGATGGAGAGTTCCAGATAGACTGGGCCAGGTCTAGATGGGGGGAATACTGCAAAAAGGAACATATCTGTGAGTAGACCGTTAAGGAGGTCCTTATTGTGGAACACTCTATGGTCACACTTAGTTGGGATAACCTAAGGAAAAATAACACAAGATGGTCCAGGTTTTTAGCATTGATTGCATCCAACTCTATTTTAAGACAGATAGGTTGCGATTCCTCTGGGCTGGGAGATACCCACCGCAAACATTTCGCAAGGTGACTAGGCCAGTGATATATAGCCAGATGGGGGATTTGCAGCCCCCCTCCAGCTTTGTGGCTGCCAGCTTATGATAAGGCAAATGGTGATACCTGTTGGCCCAGATGAATCTAGTGAAAACACCATGTACCTTTTTGAACCAGAGTAAAGGAATAAAAGCATTGAGATCCCGGGAAATATATTCATTTTAATTATGTTAATTCAGCCCCACAGAGAGATAGGGAGCTTAGACCACCTCTCAAGGTCATGTGTAATCCCCTGCAATAATGAATCCAAGTTTTCCTTAAACCATGCTAGGGGGTTATGTGAAAGTTTGATACCCAGATACATGAAACACCTGGGTGTCCAACATAGCCAAAGGGGGCTAATGTCAGTCTTAAAAACATTGTGATTTAATGGAAAAAGTAGGAACTTACTGGCATTCAATTTGTAGTTGGACAGAGCACTAAACCTTGCTACTTCCCTTAGTAAGGCCGGGACAGAGGATACTGGATGGGACAAATGTATTAACAGGTCATCAGCATATGCAGTGACTTTAACTTCATGCTGCCCAATTCTCACCCCTTGTATAGAATCATTATTGAGAATATTTTGAATAAGAGGTTCCAGATATAAGTTAAATAATAAAGGAGAGAAGGGACACCCCTGTCTAGTACCCGAATGAAGCGAGAAAGAAAGGGAAAAGGCCCTGTTCACAGAAATTCTTGCCGAGGGATTTTTATAAAGGGTGGCAATCCAGGAGATAAACAGAGAGGGGAAGTGAAAGGCCTCCAAAGTGCAAAACAGAAAATTCCAGTTCACATGGTCGAATGCCTTCTCAGCATCCAGGGAGGCCAAGCCCGCAGAGAACTCCGCATCCCTGGTAGCCAAGAAGACATGCGACAAGGTGCGTAAATGATTGGAAGATGAGCGCCCTTTCATAAATCCAACCTGGTTTGTACCTATTAACTCAGGAAGAACGAGTGCCAACCTATTAGCCAGTATTTTAGAGAGAATCTTAATATCCTGGTTTAAAAGCAAGATAGGTCTGTAACTTTGCACCTGTTCAAGGACTTTATCAGGTTTGGGAAGTAGGAGAATCAAGGCCTCATAAAGATATGAATCTGTTTCCGCCCCAGATAGGAATTGCTGAAATAAACATCCAAGTATTGGTAAGAGAAGGTCTTGAAAGACCTTGTAAAATAAAGCAGAAAATCCATCTGGACCAGGAACCTTGTCAGCAGGCAGCTCACTAATAACCTTAGCAATTTCTTCCTGGGAAATGGGGACAATCAGAGTATCACTACACCAGTCAGGGAGATGGGGCAAGTGGAAGTCCCTTAGATAACCCTGTATGTCTTCAGGGCGGGGGGGGTGCTCCATGTCGCTATACGGTTTAGAATAATAAGCAGCAAATTCTTGAGCTATCTCAGTAGGAGACACCGTAAGAGATCTGTCTGCCACTGACCTGATGGGTGGAATAAATCTCATTGATTCCAGTTGTTTAATACGCAATGCCAGTAAACGTCCCGCTTTCTCCCCCTGATCAGTGTAATCATAGGTGCCAGAACGGGGGGGGGGGCACTAGGGCCATGGCCCTACCACTTTCATAAGTGGCCCTATCACTTTTTTTGCTATTATGGTAATATATTTAATAGGGGAAAATTTACCCCTTACGTTCTTGGCCCTACCGCTTTTCAAACCATTCCGGCATCACTGAGTGTAATTAGCTCTGGTACGAATAATGGCTAGTTCTGCTCTCTCTTGAAGTAACCCCAAGTAATTATCCTTTAATTTCAGGAGTTTCCAAGTATTCTCATCTAGAGGATTGGCTGGAAGATTAACTTCCAGAAATCTGATTTGGGTCAATAAAGATTTAAGCTCTTTCTCTCGCTCTCTTTTCCTACCAACTGCCATGCTAATCAGTATCCCTCTCATGAAAGCTTTGAAGGCCCCCCACAATATATCATGTTTTGCACCATCTAAAGGGTTTAGTGAAAAAAAGGATTCTATTTTTTTCTCTAATAAGTTTGCAATATTTAATGTCTGTAAGGAGATGGTCATTGAGCTTCCATCTAGTTTCCCTATTAAATGAATTAAGCAGTACCAAATTGCATACCACTAGTGAGTGATCGGAGATTGGGCCGGGTTGAATTGAGGAGGTCTTCACCCTGGGCAGGAGACACTGAGAAATAAGTAAATAGTCAATGCAGGACTGCGAGCCATGTACCATAGACCTAAAGGTAAACTCCCTAGAATCAGGGTGTAAAGCACGCCAGACATCGTAGAGCTCACATTGATCTAATAAATCCCTAAATGCCTTCTGTCCAGGGGTAGCCCCACCCAGGCCACTGCCCAGTCTGTCTAAGTGAGGATCAAGTACTTGATTAAAATCTCCCCCTAAAATAATTTTAATGGGAAGCATTTGGAGAATAATAGTTAGAAGCCTCATAAAAAATCCAGGGTTATCCTGATTAGGGCCATAAACACAACCCAATAATATTTGGACAGACCAGAGGGTACCTTTAACCAGGATGAACCTACCCTTGGTATCTTTAATCACTTGTGTGGAAGAGAATGGAATACTCCTGTTAATCAGACATATTTAACTATTCGTGGTGCCCTGGGCTTTTAATCGATCCCACCTGTTGCCTCCTTAATTGCAAAGCTTCTGCTTCTAATAAATGGGTTTCTTGCAAAAAGGTTATCTGTGAACTGAACAGACTTAAATGTTTGAGAACCTGATATTGCTTATGTTGTTTTCTGATCCCCTTAACATTCCAAGAAATTAATGTTAACTCATTAACCATCTAGAAGAGATAAACGAGCTGAAATAATTACACTCAGCTCACGAGATGTATATCCCCTTTACATGTATCCCATTAGTGATTATTATGCTTATTCAATGCAAGATGGTAACACTTCAGGCAATGAAGCTGTTTAACTCACTCGGTCCCATAGCACGTATGTGCATCATCAGGAAAATTCTTCTAGTCCCCATAGCTCATTTGTTTTATTTATTTGGAAAGTTGGATTTACAACCTTTGAGTCAGGGACTCATTTACAAAGGCACCTCATCGCAGGAAGGGTAGACATGGTTACCATGTGAGATACAACAGTGGTAACATACAGGTGCAATACAGATAACAAAAAGAACACAATATAACAGTGGTTTACGGGATAAAGTTACATGCAGTAAATAGCAATCGTAAAAAAAAAAAAAAAGAAAGGGGTGAGAAGCAGTCCAATGGACATTGTCAAGGCTATGGGCAAGAAACGGGGAGGGACCCCAACATTAGATTGATTAAGGGCAACTACAGCCAAAGAGGTGGTTACAGAGAGCGACTTTAAAGGGACCAGTTTTGGTAGACTTAGTGACAGAGAGTGGGAAGGAGTTGAACCATGTGGGGGCACGGTAGTGGAATGACCTTTGGACTGGGGGGGTCTTGGTATGGGGCACCAGAAAGGTGGCCTTAACTGAGCAATGGGTGGCAAAGGATGGGGATGCAAGCAACAGGGATGCGGTGACCCCTGGGGTGGACAGTTCTAGCAGGGATTTTTTGGCAAGTAAGCAGGTTTGGCACCGCAGGTGCTCTTCCAAGGTGAGCAGGTTGGTTGTGGAATAGAGCAGGCAAGAAAGGGTGCAGAGGGATGCACTGGTCAGGACCCTGCAGGCCTTGTTTATCAAGGTCTAGATTCTGGTGAGGACAGTATTGTCAGCTGCAGCATAGATAGTAGTCCACTAGGGACAGGACAGAGGAGTTGATGGCCAGTTGAGCGGTTTGGGGGAGGCAATCTCTGTGGTGATACAGAAGGCCAATCCAAGAGTTTATAGCTGAGAACAGGGTACTGATGTGGGTGTGGAATGTAAGAGCTGAGTCAAAGATGATGCCCAGGTACTTGTAGGATGACACCTGCTTTAGAGGGTGAGCATTACTGGGGTGAATGCAGAGGGGGGCATTTTTGGCCTTATTCTGGTGATGTGAAAAAAGCATAGATTTTTTTTTTTATGTTAATGACCAGCCAGTGGTCACGGAACCACATTTCAGTTTGGTTGAATGTGTGTTGCAGGGATTCTTGTAGAGATGCAGGGTCAGGTTGGGAGGCAAGGAGAACCACATAATCGGCATAGAGTACCATATTGCCTGAGCAGGAGCTGGGGAGTGTATTGATAAATAGGCTGAACAGAATGGGGCCCAGGATAGAATCCTGGGGGACCCCTAAGTGAACGGGCAGGGTATTGGACAAGGTGCTGTTTACCTTCATGCGCTGTGATCTGGCAGAGAGGTAAGTGGTGAACCAAGCCAGTGGGCCAGGGGCGAAGCCAAGTTGGTGGAGGGAGTCAAGTAGAAGGGAGTGACAGACAGTGTCAAAGGCTTTGGAGAGGTCAATGAACACTGCACCAGCAACATGACCAGAGTTGAGATCAGAATGGAGGTGCTGGGAGAGCCCCAGCAGGGCTGCAGTGGTGCTGTGTCCAGGGCAGAATCCATGTTGTGCTGGACACAGCAGGTGGTATTTGGCCAGATACTCGGGGAGCTGAATGGCCACTATTTTTTCTAGTGCTTTAGAGAGAGGGGAGAGAATGAAGATGGGCTTGAAATTGTTTGGGGAGGTTCTAGCTCCACTCTTTTGTATAGGAGTGATTTCTACAATTCCCCAGGCACTGGGAAATTGACCAAGACGTAGTGACCGATTTCAAAGGTTGGTGAGAGGGGCTAGTACAGTATCTAGGACTAATCAGAGAATACTGGAGTCCAGGGGATCACAGCTGGGGTTGTTGCTAGTTAAGGCTTTTTGCAGATGAGGCCTGGCTTCAAGGGGTGATATGGCACACAGGTAGAAAGGGGGGGGGCGATTCGAGGTGGGGGATGGAGACAGGGATATGGTCAAAAAAGTAGTTGGGGAAGACAGAGCTTAGATCTAAGAAAGCCATATTGAGGCACTCAGCTATGCTCGGAGGGTCAGTAGTGACGGTACCATCTATGGAGAGTAGTGATAGTGGGAGGGAGTGGGTCTTTCCATTGAGTTCTTTCAAATTGTCCCAGAAGGCACTGGATGAGCCCCAAGTGGATTCAAGGGTGGCTTGATAATATCTGGCTTTAGCCTGCCTTATAGCCCAGGTGCACTTGTTACGGGCTGCATTATAGGCTTGTCCGTCCAGCCAGTTTGCCTGTCTCGACAGCAATATGCCAGAGATTATCTCTTTGTTTCAGTGTTTGGATGAGGTACGGGGAGAGCCATGGGGCATTGTGTTTCTTGGTACGGATTCTGGTCAGGGGGGTGAAAAGGTTGCAGGCCTTGCTGAAGGCACTGGAGAAATAGGCTAGGGCAGAGTCAATATCCATTGTGAGTAGGATTGGGAACCAGTCAATCTGGGCTAGGTGCGGTTTTACCTTTCTGAGACCCCCAGGGTGAAAGCACCAGTGTGAGGTGACCTGGGACACTGGTTTTGGTGTGGGGGATGACCAGTGGCACAGGACAGGACAGAGGTCACTAAGTGAGTCTGGTAATGCAACAATATCCCTGATTTTATGGGGGCAGTTGAAAAGAATTACATCTAGGAGGGTGGAATCAGGTATTCATTTTATCTCATCCCCAGAGCGCATATGTGCATCCTGAACTTCTTATGTACTTTCTAGATCAACCAATAAGGGATAAGGTTATTGGAATGTTCAGGTCAGTAGTAAACATTCCTTCCTACCAGAATACCAGCTTTAAGGTAGGGGTCACCTTTGAGTTAAATAGAATAAATTACTTTTTTTTAAGGTTCTAGTTAGGGGTTGAAAAAAGAAGAAAATGCTAATTTTTTCTACATTACTAGAAACGTGTGATCCCTGATTTGAAAGCTCTTTTCATTGTGAAAAATTAGTATGCTGGTGTCCGGGAGCTAGGAGGTGTACATTTTTGTTTTAGTTTTTTTGGGGGGATAAAAAAAGTGAACAAATTTGATTTTCCTCCATTTCAAGTACAGTAAAAAAAAAAAAACTGTAAATGCCAGAAACGTGTGTGACCCATCACTTGAAAGGTCTCTTTAATGTGGACAATTATCATGCTGGTGCCTGGGGTCTAGGAGGAGTACTTTTTATGATGTAGGTTTTTATTTGGGAACAAAACAAAAAAATGCTCTTTTTATCATGTCAGGAAATGTAAAAAAATATCTGCAAATTGTAAAACTCTTGTTATTGTGAACATTTTCCATGTAGGTGTCTAGGGGATAGGAGGCATACTTTATCAGTTATCGTGGTTTTTGCATCATGTGGGCAGCTATGCAGAGCATTTTTCCAAATTCATTCGGTTTACTGGCATTATGTGTTGGCATGTACCTCAGTTTATGGTCTGTTTTATTATGTAAAACAGCTCAGAAATACTCTAAACTGTGGCAGTGTAATGCACATATGTTGGTGTGATGGAAAACCATCATACAACAGACATTTGCCGCTTCTAAGGTATTGTTTTAGTTGTTTTTAAAAAAAAAGAAAAGAAATGTAAATTTTCATCATTAGTTGCTCTTTAAAAAAAAAATTAATTCTACTAACATATGTGACCCCTCATTTTAAAGATTTTTTTATTATGAGCAAACTTTGTGCTGTAAGTTTTGTGATAGGAGTTATACTTTTTTAGTTATTTATACTCCAAGTCAGAGTGTTATCATTTTAGTTCCAAACATTCTAACTGCTCAGGAAAACGGCCATTTTTACACAGGAATATAGCACTCACTCAAGATTCCATTCTAGAGCTAAGTGAGTTAAATAATACTGCAGTAAGGGGGAACTGATGTACTAATGTGGTAAACGTTTCTGTGGCAAAGTCAAAGATTAGGATGGGTACCACTGTATGTAGTTTGCAGCTATGTGTGCTACCGCTTTCCTGTCCCAGTGCAGTCTACAAAGTTAAATGTAATCCTTCAGAAGCTAAAAAGCTGCTACTGACCAGTCATCTCCTTTCACCATTTTGCCCCTACCCTAACACGCACTGTGCACTTCGCCTCATTTATGATTTTTTACAGTTCACTGCTGTATAAAAGATGCTATTATAATTACTGCCTTCCCCCTTTTTTCCATAAGGAAACCATGGTGTAATATGCCATAATAAAGGAGTGTTTATTATGGCAAACATGCATACAGTTTTTCTTGCACTATGCACGATCACGCCACAACTTTCCGCTCCTAACCCCTTGCTGGTTGAGGCTTTCTCGTGTTCTCCCAGACAAATTGCCAATTAAAATCAGAGGTAAGTAATTCAAATATATCAATGTCCGTATTTAAAGAAACAAAACAAAACAACAACTGAGCTGCCAACTTTGGGGAAAAATGGCAATAACCCAGAACCCGCACCGAAACCTGGGCACGACTGGTGACCGCATCAGAACGTTTTTAATTTATATAACTGCTGAGGTGAAAAAGGGAAACCCAGCAATTACATAAAATAAAATATGGGTCAGGGTGTGTAAACTTGAAGTTTACATGCACCCTTGGGATTAGATGCTATGCATAAACCTCTCGAGCTTCACTCTCAGGGTTTATGTAGCATCTAACCCCCTCATGTTTGTGTAAACTTCTCGTTACACACCCCAGCCCATACTTTATCCTTTATATATTATGCTAGCAAATTTACTGATGCCTTTGTGTGTACCTGTTATCTTGTACTTTAATACTGCATCTGTATTTGTTTTGTTAATTGTTACTTCCCACAACCACTTCCCTGGGTCACACCTGGAAACGAGCCTCAGCTCAGTGTGTCTTTCCCAGTTGCCAACTTTTTTTTTTGGTTTGCATTCTTTTTTTATTAATTTTCTGAAAGAAAATTAAATACAAAGAACAACATGAAATAAATTAATACCTCTCATAGATATCATGGCTAAGCTAAAAAATAAAAAAAACTGAATGGGGAATGTAGCGATACAAAAACTTCCATACTTTGAAAGAGCCATCCATGCCAGACTGAATAACCTACTATAAAAGACAGTGGCATCTTACCTTGCAGCCTGCGGCAGCTAGTGCTGGTGCAAGAGGAAGGCTGACTTTGTCTCCAACTCCTCCTGTGGAGTGTTTGTCTACCACGATCCCACGCCACTCTTCAAGCCACTGCAACACATCCCCAGACAGCATCATCTCTCGTGTCAGTGCGATGGTCTCAGCTGCTGACATGCCCCGGAGGTAGACTGCCATCAGCATGGCTCCTGAGGGCACCCAGGACACAAGGAAGGAATGGGTTAATAAAAGTGAGACTGGTGTGTAGAACACACATACAGTGTATGGTAGAACGCTGTAGAGCATGGAAATCCATACTCCGAACAGCGTTGTTGTACTTGCCTGAGTGCATCATGATCTTGTTGTGCTGCACTGAGTATGTCACCAGTGCAGCACAACCAGATCAAATGCATTTTTGCATGTGCAATTGAGTCTCCCACAGCAACGTGGAAGTAAGCGCGCTGCTACAGATCTCCAAGTAAGACTTTTTTTTCTTGTAGATTTGTTTGAGGGATCACGGAGTGCTGATTATGGTTGCCCATACACTATAAAAGATTGTGTGTGAGCAACCATACACAAACAAGGCAGTTGTAAGATCTTGAGGTTTCAGTGGTAACAGACCTCTCAAGCTGCACTCTCAAGGTCTCTGGTTACCATGGAAACCTCTTGATTACAACTGCCTTTTTGTGTATGATTGCTCATACACAATCCTCTATTTGTAGTACTGTATACATATGAAAATAATGCTGGAATGAAAAATTCAGAACATGCCATTTTCCTCATTAGTACTCTGTCTGACTTTTGCAATTTGTTTAGACAGGTCAGCCTAGCTAGGATTCAAGTTCTCATTTTCAGTGGTGTCCTCATCAACTCATTTCACTAGCTGGCTGTACTATAGCATTGGGAGGTTAAGTGACGTGCTTAAGTTAGCACAGTGAATATTTGGCTCTGATATGGTTTGAAACTGCCATCTCCAGTTCCCAAGCGTGTGCTCTAACCACTAGACTGCACTACTTCTACTTTTATACAGTCCCATCTTAAGGGCACTATTGTGACTCAGATGCAGTGTTTTACGTGCAAAGATGAATCTACCCTTTAAAATTATCTTTAGGTAATTCCTTTATGTCTTAGCCTCTGACCCATATATGTTAGTAGGGGTGACTCGGATACCTCTCTAACCATGTGAATTGTTTCCTATCAGCATCTAGATCAATTCAATTTTCAATTCATTTTTTTTATTCAGGATAAAAATCAATGAGCAGAAATAATTTACAATGGTGACATGTTAAGACAAAACTTCTGATGACAGGTGAACATGTTACAGACATAAAAGTGCTTGACAAAGTGTAAAATAGATATACTTCGATTCTCCGAAATCCATTCCATTGATAACTAGTGAGAAGTCTGAAAGTTCAAATTCTGCATCCTACTCCACTTCTGTTTAAAGCCAGACCTCACCCCAATGAAGAAACTGACGTGGAGAGCATAGGGGATATTTGGGGAACAAAACAAAGCCCTCCATCACCCTTACTTTCCTTCCCCTCTACCTCAGTACATGGCTGTGCAGGGCAGGCTGAGGTCCCTGAAGGCTCAGTCAGCTGTGTTGAGAGAGGTGGCATGGCATTTGACTGCAGTTACGATCCAGGGACAGTGGTCCAATGACTTAGCTGCCAAAAATGCGTCCACTGGTTGTTGTTGAAACATGACAGCTCCAGTAAGTTGTAGGACTGATAGGTCCATACACTAACTCCATAACCCATTTACACAAAAGATGTGAAAAAAAAAATTGGCATGATAAACATGTTCTTTTGGGCAACATGAGGAAAAATATATTATATTTCTCACGAAATGTACCTCACTAATTTTTGGTCACACTGAACATGCTCAGCCATGTATTGTTACATGTGATGTGCTGTTTACTTTCCCATCGCATTTATTGAGTAGCTGCTTTTTTGAGCCATTGAACAGAGGGACACAGGTTTGTTTGTTTGTTTTTTGTAGTCTTTGGTAACCGGGTAAGGCCCACTCTTTTTAGGGGCAACCTGGGAGCACTGGGGAGGTTAAGTGACTTGTTCAGAGTCACACAGTATACAAGTGGAAGTTATGGGAATCAAACTCCAGTCTGCTGGATGTTCCAAGCCCATTCAGAGCTTGTTACTCTAACCTCTAGGCTATACTGTCAGCCCCATTTTACATTTTGTACCTTTTTCCTTTTGCATCTTTCTACCACTTCTGTCAGAAAATCACTTAAACACCTGTTGTATAAATTAAATATGACATGCCCTGACTTCAAGTATTATTTTTATATTCATTTGAGGGTATTGGTCTATTGACATCTCACTTGTGGCTTTGCTGCCTCCAACCTGGCTATGACTCCCATAGAGTATTGCCTTTAAGTCTTACCACAGACCTCAGTTCACACAACACAAGGCCAGGCACTTGCACACAGAGTATAAGGTCCTTTGGACATTGGAAGCTTCTTAATTACACCAGATAACATCAGTCCCTATTCTGTATCAGACGTAGGTTTTACTTTTTGAGTTTGGTTGTGTCCTCCCCAGAAGCAGATCACAGACATGTCCAATACAAAGGGATAACCTGTTGCTTATTTGGAAACAGCAGTCACTGATTTATATTAAACATGAATGATTTAACATTTACATCAAATTAGTAAGATATGTATTTATTTGAAAATTGGAAAGCTGGAGAGACACATTGAATTAAAACTTGTTTCCGGGGGCAACCTGGGGGAAGAGAACAGGACATATAGTAATAAAACATACATACTGTTCCTCATTCATATCCAAATACTGGTTTGGATCCCTACTCTTAACTCTTGTGTCTCCTCTCCCTCAGCCCCTGTACCTCATGTTCTGTCTATTCTGGGGATACTCAAACCTTCATCATTTCACATCCTCGCTCCTCTGCTGGGCAATCAGCCTTTTCATATTGCCTCCCATCAATTTGGAACCAACTACCCTCTTCCTTCCACTTCACTTCCTCCCCTTGGCTACCTCAGGTATCAGCTGAAATTCATTTTCCCCAGCTCCTGTTTTCCCTATGCTTGACTTTTCCTGCTGCATTTGCCTCCTAACCCAGTACAGGGGTGGCTGAAATGCCTTATTTTGCTGCTTCTACCTTGATTGTTCATTTTGCACTTACTCCTGTAATTAATTGCCCCTCAGGGACCAAAAGCAGGCCATTGCCTCTCTTACAGAATACCTTACCTCACTACCTCCTTCCGCTGATCAAATTCTGGTGGGTGACTTAAATGTCAACTGGCTCAGCCCCTCCTCCTCCTCTACCCGAGACTCCTTTTCTGCAATAGACCTAACGCAACTAGTTACCCACCCCACCAGGACTAACCCCAAGAGAGGCTCCAGTACCCTGCTTGATGTGGTACTCACCAACCGCCTCTAATCGGATCCCCAATGTACAAGTCCTCCCAGACTCTCTCAGTGATCACTCCCCATTCTATTCCACTGGTCATCCTCAGTCCCCAAACCCATAGCACAGTCCACATGCCGGCAGCGTCTAATACCTGGTGGACTGATAAAACTTAAGGAACTTCTGTCCCAAATTGACTGGTCTCCTATACAGGCAACTCCTGACATTGACACAGCTCTCTCTTTCTTTACCCAAACTTTTAATAATGCCTGTGATATCTTTGCCCCAATGTTGACCCGCCGTTCTAAAAGGCAGAATGCCCCCTGGGTAACCCCAGCTTTGATCCACCAACTCAAACATAGGGACAACCTATGGCACCGTGCCATTGAGACTGGCGGGCCCAATGACAGGAGGTTATATGCTGCCACCCGAAACAAGTGCACTCGGGCCATCAGAAAGGCCAAGTCTGAGCACTATCGGTCCTCACTCACTGCCTCATGGGGGAACCCCAGAACCTTATGGGATAACATTAAACAGTTAAATGGGAGTGCACACTCCCACCCACCCAGATCAACATTAATGGTGTGATCTCCTCAGACCCAGCCCTCATAGCCAACCACCTCAACACCTCATTCACTGACCTTAGCCCTATCCTCCCTACAAATCTTTTTGACCCTCCTCCCCCAACACCTGCCGTAAATCTTTCTCACACTTATTTTCTCCTCCGCCGTGTTTCTGCCCAAGAACTTAGGCCACACCTTGTCACTGCCCTCAAGAGTAATAGTACAGGCAGTGACACCCTGGATCAGTGTATCCTATGGCTGGTCTTAGACACAGTCCTTACCCCGATCACATGCCTCATCAACCACTCTCTTTGCCTGGGGAAGGTTCCAGCTGCCTGGAAAGTCGCCACTGTCACCCCTATCTTTAAAGGTGGTGATAGGACTGTGGCTGGAAACTATCGACCAATCTCCATTCTCTCTCCTCTCTCCAAGGCCTTGGAAAAAGTGGTGGCCTCTCAAATCTCTGACTACCTCTCCACCTACAATGTCCTATGTCCTGAGCAGCATGGCTTCCAGGCGGGCCACAGTACCAACACAGCCCTCCTAGAGTTCTCCAACTTTCTCCACTCCTCCTTAGACACTGGTTCTCTGGCTGGTGCAGTCTTCATTGACCTCTCTAAAGCTTTCGACACTGTCTCCCACCCCCTCATTCTTGATGCCCTTAGTCTCTCTGGTTTTGCTGCTGGGCCTATCTCCTGGTGCACCAGTTATCTGTCTGACCGCTCACAGCATGTAAAAATTAATGGGACCTACTCAGACATCTGTCCCATCTTTTCTGGGGTTCCCCAGGGCTCCATTCTGGGCCCCTTACTATTCTCCCTTTACCTTAACACCCTTCCACGCTCTTGCTCGGGGAACATTCTATTGTACGCTGATGATGCTGTCATCTTTGCCTCAAGTCGTAACCCTATTGCCCTCCAGGACTCGCTGCAGAAGTCATTCACTGAAGCCGAGAGCTGGTTCAAGGAACATAGATTGGTGATAAATCTTAAAAAAACAAAAAACATGTTCTTCACTCATCCTCAAAACAAGTCCTGCAACTTCAAACTCCTCATTCACTCTGGGTCCTCTTTCCCACTCTAACAAGTTTGCTCCTATAAATACCTAGGGATCCATTTTGACCCCTCCCTCTCCTTCCATGGACACATCGCTGCCCTAGCCACTGCCACTAATATCCGATTGGGCATCTTACATCTGTATAAACACTGCCTCCCCCCGGAGGCTCTTCGACTTGCAGTCACCTCCTCTATCCTGTCCCTAGTGGACTATGGACTGCCGGTGTATGGTGCTGCTGATCAGACCGCACTCCATAAAATTCGCACTACTCTGAATAAGGCCTGCAGGTTAATTACTGGGGCACCTAGGCTGACACACACCTGTCTACTGTACACTAAAGTGCTGGTACTTGATCTTGATGAGCGCCTCAACTATCTGACCTGTACCCTTACAAAAAAGACCCTCCTTGGGCTATCCCCGCCAGGATTGACCACCACCATACGCCACGCTGTCCCACTAGTTCATACTCGGACCTCTGGGAAAACTTCTCTTGTTATCCCTAGAGCTAGGACCTCTCACGGCCAAAGAGCCTTCAGCTTTAGGGCCCCCTCCTGGTTCAACACACTGCCCCCCTCCATCTCCGAAGCTCCAACTATATCGTGCTTCAAAACTTCCTTACGTAACCACCTTATTAACACCCGATGCTGTAATTGCCATTAGTCAAAGCCGTACTCAATACTTATGACAAAGCTTACTACTAAGCTGCTATGGACAACATAACTCTGGTATTGTTTGCATCAATCCTACCTGTACCAGCTTGTTTGTATCTATATCTTAAGTTACTGTTATACTTATGTGTTGTACTGCTATACTGTGTATTTTCGTTTGTCTTACTGTGACAAGGTACCTTTGTAAATGAGCCTATGGCTCAAAGGTTTTCCAAACTGCTGTTTAAATAAAATAAAATAAAATAAATAATTTGTGTTCTCTGATTGCTCTTTATTGTAACTGTTAATTGTGTCTGTTCTATGGATTTTGTATCTCCTATCCCTGATTCCCTTCCCGGGGTCATACCTGTGAACGAGCCTTGGATCAGTGTGTCTTTCCAGTCACCAATTTTCAAACAAATAAATAAATAAAATGATTGGTACAAAATAAGGTACAGTATAAGCAGAGTGTATTGTGAACATAGCACAAATGGTCATAAGTAATCAGGTGCATAAAAGGAGGGTGGTGCCTGCCACAGGCTGAGGTAAAACAACAACAGGGATGGTTGGGACTCAAAATGGAATATACAACCACCCTAGTGTAATGACTGCCCAGGGCCCATGTGGTCCACCTCTACACAGCGATGAGGGCAGCTTGAGTTTGCAATAACTATGCTACACTGCACACTCAGATGAAACAGTGAAGTGGTGCCTACACCTGGTGTAGCAATATTGCACAGCTGGACATTCTATATGATACTATTTCCCCAAAGAACAGAACATCGGCATTTTTGTCTGGTCTCTTGAACTGAGCAGTCATTTAATGCAATTTATTACATTTACATTCTTTAGAAAGCCATCAAAATCTACAAACATGCTTATCACTACACTACATTTCAAAACATATTTTCAGAATCATCCAGAACTCAGAATTAGAAGACAGTATGGTGGAGGTGGGGGTGGGTGGGGCTAGGACTGAAGTGGTTGCCCAGTCCTTGTTTCCCAAGGTAGGAAAAGGAAAGTAGTCCATGTAACATTTGCTTGAAGACCCTTTTGATGGCTCTTAAGACTTGGGGAAATGTGACCATCAGTTCTTCATAGGATAGCACCATAAGAAGAGAAATGCTATTTTGGAAGTTCCATCCAAGGCTACTTACAGTCTTTCTTTCCTTCTTCATTTTGCAATGGCAATCTTCTGGTGGCTACTAAAGTACTGTGTTGTGGGTTTTTATATCCCTGAAACAGGTTTGCATGTGCATGCAACTTGCCTTCCACCTCTGTATCTCTTCCTCTTACACACACACACACACACACACACACACACACACACACACACACATATCACAGACACCTTACACACTGAGCCAGTTTCTCCAAAAGCTGGAATGATGTTGAGTTAATGTGTAAAATATGGGGCTAAGCTGGGGAAGGGGAGACACACAGGGTTGCTTGTAAAATCAACTCCTTTCCATCTTCCTTGTTATTTATTTAAGCCAGTGGATTCCAAGCCTGGCCACGCGGATCTATAGGCTTTCTTGAGCATGATCATGGCAAATATCTTCGGCATCCTTCTCTTGCTAGGTGAATTCTGGAGGGAAGGGGCAGCTGGCAAATACTGAGGAATTGTGTTTGTACTGAGGATAGATTCATCCAACAGAAACTGGTGAACTATACTGTTAGCATCATCTCCTAACTGGGTTGGTGAGAGGGTGCTGAGATAGATGCTGCCTGATTAACTGAGACTGTGACACAAAATAATATGAAAGGGAATAATATCCATCATCTGAAGGCTTTCTGTTTATCTTTAGATGATGCGACACCAGAAAGTTTCGTTGCAAACCACTGTTTTACTGAATTAGATGCATATTTTAAACTCTAGTTTTTGTCTGACCTCTTGAATTGAGTGGTCATTCAATGCAATTAATTATATTTGTGTTATTTATGACGCCATCAGAATTCCTGAAAATGCTCAACACGGTATTGCATTTCCAAGCTCACTTTCAGAATCAGCTGGTACTCCCAGCTGGAGCTATGAATACCAGCAGCTTGGCTTCATAAATAATGCTCGCAGACAGTGATCAGTGAAATTAAATAATGAGTAGAACAAAAATAGCAGACAGGAAAACATTGCAAATTTTAACAAGTAGTCACTTGTAGCGCTGTTTCACAAGTACTTTTCTGTATCCTTTTACCCATTAGAAAGTTTTCTATGTGATAGTATTATGCAGGATGTGTGGAATAGCATTGTCGGGCAGCTGATGTGTCTAGTTCTATTCCTCCCACTTCATCATCAGCACTGTGACTTCTCTGTCAGTGACATCACAGGTGATTGACCTGGCAGCTGCTGAGTGGCTCTTCCCGAGCAGCTGTGATGTCAATGTCAGTGAAGTCATAATGCTGATGATGTAATGGAAGGAACAGCGCTCCATACTGTATGTTAGCTTCCTGGCAGAGTGTTTTCCACACATCACGCTTACTAACATCAGGTCAAAAATATTCTGATTAACCAAAGGAAAAGGAAAAAACACCTCAGATATAAAAGATAATAGTTGACTGCTTTTAAAGACTAATATTAGTTTTAGTTGACTGACTCTTTAACTATTTGTATGAATCATAAATACTGCTAAACTCATGAAACATTAGACAGGACACCCTTGGTGATTATGACATTAATTTTTTTTATTTACTTATTAATTTCTCCTTGTGTGATCTAAAATTTATTTGGCCGCAACACTTTTTGTGTGTGCAAAGAATTCTTGGCTTAAAGCCCTAAACTCAGACTCCTCACTAAGCAGGGCACACAAGATTTTTGGGGTGCCCAGAAAATTTATTTCTGGTCTGTTTCTCAAAAGTAAAACACCAGAATCTAGCTAAATAAGTCCCTTTTACCTAGGTTGAGGTGTTTGTTTTTTGAAAATATGTCATTTATGTCTTTTCCAACTTAAAGAAAAAGATGGAGGTGGCCATCATAACCTGAAAATGTTTCCCACAAGCTGAAAACACAATTAATTATGACCTGAAAATGGCTTGTGACTTAAAAAGTTTGGGATCATATTAGATGATTATCCCAAAAACTCTACTGAGCATGATCAGAAGCCACATTTCAAGACCTTATAACTCTGTAACCGATTATTTTCTCATGAAACCTTCAAAGGCACACCAGTGGCACTAGCCCCTTCAGCCATGAATGTTTTGTAACAACATACCATAATGTCTTGGCTGTAGATGAAAGCAAACAAAACAGAAAAAAATAGTACTTTTTATGTATTTTAATTTTGGCAGATCTTGTAATCCAGATAAGTGCCCATCACAGAACTTCCCAGATCTTGAGCACTTGCCACTGGATTTCTGCATGCCAACTTTTGTGCCAATTTCATAGAATGCTATCGAAATTATTCAGGTGCAAAGATTTGGGTTGAATATTGAACGCTCAACCCAACCTTGCATAGTCAGGGTTGAGCAGAGTGCTCAGTGTTAAACCTCAATCTTTGCACCTTAATAACTTTGGCGGCATTTGATGAAATCAAACCAAATTTGGCATGCTTGGTCTGGGTGGAAAGTTCTTGAGACATATGAAGTCTCTTACTGGGCACTTACAGTATCTGGATTCTGAGAAACAAAACATCAAAATACATACAAATGCCACTAACTGGCCTTTTGTTTTCCTTTTTTGCTCTCCCCTATCATCAAAATGGTATGAAATTGTGTTCTGAAACTTTCAGGGCTGAAGGGACTTGTGCCAAGGGTGTGGCTTTTGAAGATTTAGTAAAAAAGTATTAATAGATTCCAGTGTTATGAGGTTTTACAATTTGACTTCTGAGCATGCTTATTGGGGTTTTCAGGATAACCTTCTAATATGACCCCAAATTCTTCATTTGTGAGCCATTTCCAGATCATGACTAATCACGTTTTCTGATCACAAGGAAAACTTTCAAGTTGTGATGAATGACATATTGTTTTCTTCTGAGAAAAAAATGTGAAATACATAAAAAAATTAGTTGTTAAAAGCACACACATGAAACTTGCTAAGCAGTATCCATAAAGCTTGAGTCTGGGATTTGTTTTTCAATAAATAGTCTGAGAATACCTTTTTTGGATGTGGTTAAGTTCTTTGACTGTCAATTTAGCAAGATAGACAATTCTTGCACTGTAAGCCACTTATATTTGGGTCACACATTTAAGTGTCACACAAGAATGTTCCATCTGCATTGAAAAATGGAATTCTTGGGTCAAACATTATGTGGGATCCAGGAATTTTCCATGTATACTGTTTTCCATGTGTACTGAAAAATGAAATTCTTGGATCGCACACTAAGCAAGACCCAAAAATTTTTCATACGCATCAAAAAAGAAATAAAAGGAATTCTTGGGTCATACATTAAGTGCAACTCAAGAATTTTCAGTGCACACCAATGCACACTGAAAAATGGAATTCCTAGGTTGCACATTAAGTGCACATTAAATATCGGCTCATGACATAAAAATTGAGATTGTCTGTGTCCCAAAATTTTTACTCATAACTTGACTATTTTAAAATATTTCAATCCCATATTCTGAATATACTGTTTACATAATCCAACCTCATGAACAAAGATAGTAGGAATTTTCAAAAGCATGTCAAAAGGTGATTTCACAGTCATTCTGTGAAAACACCTCTTGTGCAGGATTAACACATTCCATTGACCAAATTCATAACATAGGGTCAAAATGTTAAAAAATAAATAAAATTATGAAGAAACACTGTATGCCAGGAAGGCCTTTGGCTCAATGGGTGGTGCTCTGTAATTCCACACTGCTGAGCTGAGTTGTGGGGTGAGCTCTGTGAGGCAGCTGGTAAGACTAAGGTTGGGGGTAGCACTGCAATGTAGCACTGACACCAGCCTAGGGAGGATGATGAAGTGTTGGCCACACAGGTAACCAGTAATCACATAGTCAAAAGAAGTCTTCTCTTGGCACAGAGCTCAGAAAGTCTGGCACCTCTGCACCCATAGCTGCATGGAAGAGCAGGGCCCAGAGGTCCCTGCACTTCTGCAGTCAGATGGACTCTTGGCTCTGTGAGTTTGTGTCTGTAGCCATTTGGAACCACTCCAGATAGCCTCAAAAATCCCTTACATTTGTAGCTACTAAGAAGTGCAGATCCTGCGGAACCCTGCACTTCTGAAGCCAGGCAAACTCTTCTCTTGATGCAGGGATCAGAGGGCCCTGTGCATCAGCATTTGTTCACACAGATCCCTTAGGGACCTGCATGATTGAGGATATGATTCTACTATCTTAAAATGAAAGGAAAGGGTACTGAATTAACTCAGGTGAGTGTTGGCTGCCCCACTGCTGGCCTTGTTCAACAGCTCACTGTAATCAGGTGTGGTTTTGGAGGACTGAAGAAAAGCAGATGTGGCCTTTCTATATAAGGGTGGCAGCAGGAAAAAGGCTATTAACTATAGGCTAGTAAGCCTCACTTCAGCAGTGGGGAAATAATGCAAACACTTAAAGGAAAGGTTAATAGAGTATCTTGAATCCAATAGGATTCAAGACTAAAAGCAGCATGGATTAATTTGGGGAGGACATACCAGATGAATCTGATTGAGTTTTGTGACTGGATTACAAGGGAAATAGATTGGGGAGGGCAGTGGACATGGCCTTTCTGGACTCTTGCAAAACCTTCAACACTGTGCCACACAGGAGACTGATTACAAAACTGAGCAGCCTGGGGGGTCCAAAGTGGTGAATTTAGTTAAAAACTGATTAAATCTGGCCCAGTGGCACAGAGGGTTGAGGTGCTGAATGCCACACCTTGAACCATGCTGGTGACCCGGGTTCTGAAACGGATGCAGGTCATCTGGGGCTGGCTGGGGAAGGAGAGGATTAAGAATCTGGAGGACTGCTTTCATCACCTGGGGAGGGTGGGTGGGAAGCACCACTCTAATAGTGGCCCCTAGTGAGACCAGGGGTACTACATACAGCAGCACAGGCGGAACAACCAGAAAACTGCTTTGGCGCCACCAGATGATGACCTCCATGCTTCATGTCCCTTGGAATCTCTGGGAGCATCCTTCACCACAGCAGCACCTCTGGACCATAGAAAAATAGTGTGTTGGGGTACCCTGCCACCCAGTGCCTTCCCCCTCAGAGGAGGAGGACCCACCTGGTGATGGGATACATCAGGACAAATCGGGGGTCGGCTGCAATGTGTGTGTGTGGGAGGAGCTCCAGAAGAGGACAGTCGAGGCATGGAAGCACTAGGTGGCCTGAAGGAGAGGTGGACACCGGAGTGTGAGGGGAGTTAAAAAGAATATACAAAAAAAAACTGATTAACAGATAGGTCACAGAGGGTATTGGTTAATGGCACTCACTGATGTGAGAGTGACTGGTGGAGTGCTGCATGGCTCAGTAGTGGGACTAATCCTCTCCTATGTCTTCATAAGTGACATTGCAGATGAACTGTAAGGGAAGCTATGCATTTTTGCAGATGAAACCAAAATCTGTAATAGGGTGAACAATAAGAAATGGCTGGGAAGAATGTGTAAGGATCTTAGGAAACTAAAGGAGTGGTCAAAAACATGACAATTAAGGTTCAAGGCCAAAAAGTGCAAAATAATGCATCTAGGGCATAGAAACTCATTAACTGAGTATAGGATGGGGAGGTGCTGTCAGTCACTAAGCAGTTAAGTATTTGTATGAAGTAAGTGTATTTGATAACCTCAGACTGACAGGATAGTGGACATAGCAGTGGTTAAGGCCAGGGGGATGTGAGGGTGCATAGGGAGAGGTATCTCTAGCAAGAGGAGGAAGGAGGTGTTGCCACTATATTTGTGTCTAGTGAGACCTCACCTAGAGTACTGTGTCGACTTCTGGGGCTGCACTTCAGAATGGACATAGACAGGGTGGAGGCAGTCCAGAGGAGAGCAGCTAAAATAGTGCAGGGGTTGCACCAAATGCCATATGACCAGACACTAAGGGATCTTAAAATGTGCACCCTGGTGGACAGGAGCATGTGAGGGGACATGACAGAAACCTATAGGTACCTCTCAGGGGTGAACAGTTTGCAAGAGGGGAGGCTCTTTCAAATGTGGAAGAGCATCAGAACCAGAAGGCATGGAATAAAGCTTGGGGGGGCGAAGGGATGTGGAGAAGTATTTATTCACTGAAACAGTGGTGGATGCCTGGTGTAGACTGCCAGCAGAAGTGTTGGAGGAAAAAAGAGTAGAGGACTTCAAGCATGTGTGGGATAGATCAAGGGGAATATTAGGGAATGGGCAGGCAGGAGGGAGGGATGCCAGACACTTGTTAGTGTCTGCAGAGAAAGATTAGACAGGGACCTTCTAGGCAGACAGGGTGGGTCAAGCAGTCCTTTTCTGCTGACAATTTTTATTTTCTATGAAGACAAACAAAAAGTGTAGTTGCCATATCAATCCTAGCAAGAACAGATCTAGAAGAAAATGGTTTGATACCTTTCATTGGACCAACATAGATATTGCAACAAAAGAACAAAGTGCTCTAGCACTAGTCTAGGACTTGTTTTTTCCAAATGCTAGAGCACTTTTGTTCTTTTGTTGTAACATCTATGTTGATCCAATAAAAGGTATCAAACCATTTGCTTCTGGATTGTATATGAAGTTCACTGCAAAAAACATCAATAATGTACCTATTAAGGTACAGTACCACTTAAACCCACGAAAGTAGAGAGATGTGGCATTTGGGTTTCCAGCCCTAACTCCCCACCACCCAAAGGAAGCAAAATGACAAGACCACAGAAGCAATCGCAGGCAGCCATCACACAGTAAGACAAAGAACATACAGCTATTTACAAATGACATTAATGCACCAGCACTCTTTGTGCTACTGTTTTGGATTTGTATATGTGGCTGTGAAAGTACATGCCCCACAAGGGCTTCTGTGTCTGCAGCCAGAACTGTGTGTGTGTGTGTATGTCTTGCAGCATGCAAGAGTACCTGTGGCATCAGAAGTGCTGGGCATACAGAGGCCTGAGCTTCTACAGAGAGAAGCACTTTTGCAATTTGGGTATCATGGATCTCCACATGCAGCTTCAGAAGTGCATGCCCCATAGGAGACTGTACTTCCGCAGCCAGGAGTTGGCGTGTGTGTGTGTCTTACACCTGTGGCTGCAGAGATGTATGCCACTCAGGGGCCTGAACTTCTGTAGATGGAAGTAGTGTTGAACATTGGGCAGCATGGATTTCATGGGGCCTGGGCTTTTGTAGCCACAGGTCAGTTCATATGTCTTACACCTGCAGGTGTTGAAGCACAGGTCCTTCAGGACCTGCACTTCCACAGCCACAACTGTGTGTATGTCTTACAGTGTGCATGAGTACCTGTGGCTACAGATGCACTGGTCCCATAGGGGCTGAGCTTCTGCAGACAAAAGAACTCTTATAATTTAGGTATTGTGGATTTTTTTTGTTAATTGGTTTATGATCCTGTTCTCCAACCAGCTTCCATCTGCTTGGTAACCACAGCCCCATCACCATGTCATTCCCCAGTACTTACCTTTATCCCTCATGCACCCCCAGAATATCCCCATCTGATACAAGTGGTGAAGTGCCCTGTATCCTTTTCACACCACTGAGTGGATCCAGTTGTGGGAGGCTGTGCCTAGGTAGCCAGGTGCAGGGCCTGCAAGCAACAAACATCATCTAGCCAGTCGGAGGTGCTCTACTGCCATTACTGCTAGGATGTTGCCAGCAAGGGTGCTCAAGCACATATGCAAATGTGCATGCATAGTGAGGTGCCAATCAAAGTCCTTCCACCCATGAGCTGTTTCTTACTGCACTCTCACATGTGGTCACTTGGGTGGCAGTCTAGCACAAGAGTGGGCTGTACTCCCTCCCTGGAGGAGTGCATTCTCTGTGACACTCAGTCCTCCTCTCGTGGTCAGTTCTTGATGACCTAAGCTTGTTCCTAAACTCAGGTCACTGGTGTTGCAAGTGGTACTTGTAATGCTGCACTGACAGTCCAACCCAGGGTATTGTGGATTTGTATTTGTGGCTACAAGGGCCTGTGCTTTTACAGTAAGAAATAGTGGTGTGATTTGAGTATTGTGGACTTCTATCAACAGCCAGAAGTGTGTGTGTGTGTGTGTGTGTGTGTGTGTGTGTCTTGCAGAGTGCATACTGCAGATAAAAATTCATGAAGGGAGCATATCAGTGCTACTACATTTGTGTAATCTGTAAAACAGTTGTATGTTGTTTGTCTTACCTGGTGATGGCTATCTGGGTTGCTTGTGTGTGCTTGTTCTTTTGAAACATAGAAACATAGACTTTGATGGCAGATAAGGACTGCTTGGTCCACCTAGTCTGCCCATTTCCCTACCTAACAGATAAGCTGCAGATCCTAGTTAACCAACAGCCCACTTCCTTCTACCCCCCCCAGGTGAATTGCCATACGTCTGTCTCATGCATGCTTGAATTCCACCACTGTTTTTGACTCCACAACTTCCTCAGGAAGGCTGTGTCATGCATCTACAAACCTCTCCATGAAGAAATTCTTCCTCACATTACCTCTGAGCCGTCCCCCTCTATCTTCAAATTGTGCCCCCTTGTTCTTGCACATCTCTTTTTCTGAAAGATGCTACCCTCTTGGACTTTGTTGATTTCCTTGAGGTACTTAAAAGTTTCTATCACGTCCCCCCTCTCCCTCCTCTCCTTGAAGCTATACATATTAAGCTCCTTTAGTCTTTCTTCATATGTCTTTTGGTGCAACATTTTGGCTGCCCTCCTCTGGACAGCCTCTACCCTGTCTATGTCTTTGCAGAGGTGAGGTCTCCATAACTGCATGCAGTACTCCAGATGTGGTCTTACCAACTGTCTGTACAGAGGGACAACAATTTCCAGTTTTCTACTGGTGATGCCTCTCCCTTTGCATCCCAGTATCCACCCAGCCCTCATTACTGCCTTCTCACATTGCTTGAACACATTTAGGTCATCTGATATAACTACCCCCAGGTTGGGGGGGATGGGGAGTTAGGGTTGAAAACCCTAATGCCACATTTTGCTACTTTTATGGTGGTAAACTGAAGCCTAATTGGTGCAGAAGTGCAATTTATTGCAAAGAATACATACTGTATTTTTTTATTTCTTATTTAGTGAATAAAATCAGAAATACAATCCTTTGAGTCACAGACTCTTTTGCAAAGGCTTCAAGTCAGATACAGGGGGTGGAGGGTAAACAAGTACAGGAATAAACATACAAACAAGCAATATTGACATTACAGTACTGGAGACACAGTCCAGGCAATAAATTAGATAAACTGGTGACAGAAGTAGGCAGCATTCTGAAGATCACTTGATAGAAAAAACATGAAAGCAATGCTTATTCATGGGATCTAGAGAGACCCTGTGTCAGAAGTAGGAGGGTATGGGAACACAAGCGTTGGGCAGAGTTAGCCACAATCAAATAAGGCAGATTCAAGAAGTTGAGCTTTGAGGCCTGCTTTGAAATGGTAAATGCTATGGGTCAGAGAGAGCGGCGGAGGTAACGTATTGAGCCAAAGTGGGGCACGGTAGTAGAAGAATCTTTGCCCATGGGATGTTCTACAGTGGGGGATCAGAAATGAGGGGTTAGCAGTGAGCCTTGTATTGTGTCTGATGGGGGCAGCACTGACAATGGGGAGAAGGCTGGCGGAGGCTTGCTGGAGATGTATCTTTTTTGCGAGGATGCAGGTGTGGTACTTTAGCCTTTGTTGGAAGTTAAGCCAACCAGCTAGAGCATAGAGCTCACAGGTATGAGTAAGTCTGTCGCTGCTTGTGACTAGGCGGCAGGCTTTATTCTTGACAGTGTTAATGTAACGTAGTGTGGTGGGTTCTGCTGAGCCATAGATCACAATCCCGTAGTCGATTAGAGAGAGGATTGAGGAGGAGACTCCAAGTTGCATGGCCTGTGTGGGTAAGCAGTGTTTCAGTCTGTAAAGGTTACCCACTCTAGCATTGATAGTGGGAGCGAGGAGTCGAACGTGACTATGGTAGGAGAGAGAGGTGTCTAATGTGATACCCAGGTATTTAAAACTATTAACTTGTTCAAGTGGGGCACCTTGTGTGCTTTTGATTAGAAGTGTAGACTGACTGTGAGGGTTTTGACGGTGCACAAAGATCATAGACTTAGTTTTGTTATAGTCAATGATCAGGCCGTGTTCAGTGAACCATGTCTCAAGCTCCCAGAAGAAACCCTGTAGGGCAAGTTGGAGGGTACTAGGATGTGGGTGTTTCCAGAACAGAACCGCATCATCAGCATAGCGCAGAAGATGACCGCTGCATGCCTTGGGAAGAGAGTTTAAAAAGAGGATGAAAAGAAGTGGGCCAAGTATAGACCCGTGTGGAACCCCCTAGCAGACTGCTTTGCAGGAGGAGATGGTAGCATTTATCCTGACCTTGTTGACTTGTATATACGTATATTTCTCACAGATTAGAATGCGGCAAGGTTTTTCAATTACAGTTGTTTTAACCTTGCCTAAAATGCATTACCAGAGGGTATGAATGCCTGCCCCAGTTCACTGTGAGTCTTTGTCTGATATTTATTTATTTATTTATTTATTTTATTTTAGTCTTTGGTAACTGGGTAAGGCCCACTAGACGCAAGTGTCTGTTTTCAGGGGTAACTTGGGAGCACTGGGCGGTTAAGTGACTTGCTCGGAGTCTCACAGTCTTGCTCAGGTACTACATTTTGGGTCCTGACTAACAAACTTTACAGCTTTATCTATTCAGCTGCAGTAAAGGGAAATTCTTATTAACTGGCAGCTATCTGTGTTCCTTGACTTTCACTGGTATCATTCTCTCACAGGAAATTCTACTGCAGTAACATTATCCAAACACTGTACAGCCTTGTCATTGCAACATCTCATATATATACTGTATATGTATATATATATATGTATGTATATATATGTATGTATATGATTTCATTTAAAACTGAGATTTAATACAATACCCCTATCATCTTCTTAATGATAAAATCTTGGCAACAATGGGAAAGCCAGGCAAAATGTTCACAACATAGTACTGGTAGCCAGGTTATCCCTACTTTTTTGCCAGTTTGATGGGTTTCCTATAAATATTGGGTTCAGCTGTTTTGGACTCCTATTGGTAAGCACTGTATGTCAGTGCTTAGCAGTCACAGGGAAGGCCCGTGTTGTGTTCAGTTTCTCAAAGTCTTTTTTTATGTTGGCCATGCTTGCACATGCAGCAAACGTTTTGCTATGAGAGTGGGTTTTGCGTTGTGTGACACTGTTGGTCCAAGGCAGAGTAACCTGCAAGGGGATCATGAGTGTCACACCAATCATCAGCCAGACTGATCATGACACTATTCTGGCTTGCTGAGCAAAAACTTTGTGTAGTTCAAAGGAGAGAGCCAGTCCAATCATTGGGTGGCTCTTTTCTTTGATCATAGAAACATAGAAACATAGAAGTTGACGGCAGATAAGGACCGCAAGGCCCATCCAGTCTGCCCATTTCTTTTTCTACCTTATAAATGTACCATCGGCCTTTGCTCTGTCAGTGACCTATCTATTCATAGTCATTTGTATTGCTCCCTTATGCCTATCCCATGCCTGTTTGAAGCCCTGCACTGTATTCATAGCCACCACTTCTTGTGGTAAGCCATTCCATGCATCTACCACCCTTTCTGTGAAAAGAATTTCCTCACATTCCCCTTAATCGCCTCCCTCTAATCTCATGCTGTGTCCTCTTGTCCTGCTATTTTCTTATATTTAAACATGTTAGACTCTTTCACCTTGTTTATGCCCTTAAGGTGTTTAAATGTCTCGATCATATCACCTCTCTCCTCCTTTGCTCAGGGTATACATATTGAGCTCCGTTAATCTGTCATATATGTCTTCTGATGCAGTCCCTGCACCATTTTGGTTGCCCTTCTCTGGACTGCCTCATTTGTTAATGTCCTTGTGAAGGTGTGGCCTCCAATACTGCACCTGTACTCCAGATGGGGCCTAACCAATGTCTTGTACAGAGGGATTATTACCTCCTCTTACGACTTGTGATACCCTACTAATACACCCTAACACCCCTAGCCTTACCTACTGCTTTAGAGGTCTGCTTGGATGATTTTAGGTCATCAGTGATGATGATGCCCAAGTCTCTTTCTTCCTTTGTGACTGCTAGCAACTCCTCCCAGCCTATAAGTGGCTTCAGGGTTTCTCTTCCTATGTGCATGATTTTGCATCTTTGCATTAAATCCAGTTGCCACTCTTCTGACCATTCTGCTAGTTTATCCAGATCTCTTCTCATTCTGCCCACCCCATCTGGATCATCTACTCTGTTGCAGATCTTGTGTCATCTGCAAACAGACAAGCCTTACCCTCTAGTCCATCTGCGAGGTCACTAATGAAGATGTTGAATAGGACTGGCCCCAGGACTGATCCCTGAGGTACCCACTTGTGACTTGCATCTCTTCTGACTGTATACCATTTACCACCACTCTCTGTTTTCTGCCAGTCAACCAGTTTGCCACCCAGTTGACCAACTTCGGCCCACCCGAGCCTACCTAGCTTATTTATCAATCTTCTATGTGGAACAGTGTCAAAAGCTTTGCTGAAGTCAAGGTGGCGACATCAACTGCTCCCCTTGGTCCACCACTCTGGTTACCCAGTCAAAGAAATCTATGAGATTAGTTTGACAGGACCTTCCTTTGTAAACCCATGCTGTCTTGGATCCTGTGCCCTATGGATTCCAGGTGTTGCACTATCCTTTCCTTAAGGAGTGCCTCCATAATCTTGCCCACTACTGAGGTAAGACTGACTGGTCTGTAGTTCCCGCCTCCTCCCTGCTACCACTCTTGTGGAGTGGGATCACATGAGCCTTTCTCCAGTCTTCTGGGACCTCTCCTGTGCTCAGAGACTCACTAAACAATTCTGCTAATGGCTCTGCTAGTTCCTCCTTGCTCGTTAAATACCCTGGGATGTATGCCATCAGGTCCCATTGCCTTATCCACCCTGAGCTTAGCAAGCTCTTGTAGGACCCTTTCTTTTGTGAAGGGAGTAGTGCTCACCTCCCTCCCCCTGTGTCCATGATGCTGAGCTGTGGGCCCTGCCCTACCTTCTCTTCAGTAAATACTGAGCAAAAGTATCTATTTAGGATAGATGCCTTTACAGGGTCCTCCTCCTCACATGCTCCCTTTTCTCCATTAAGCTTAGCAATACCCCCTCTGGACTTTCTCCTTTCACTAATGTATCTATAGAAAGTCTTGTCACCTTCTTTTACTGTTCGGTCTAGTGTTTCCTCAGTTTGGGACTTTGCCTGCCTTACTGCCTTACCTGCTTCCCTTAGGGCAGTTTGGTATGCCTCCCTATCTTCATCCCGCTGTGTTCCTTTATTTTCTGCAGGCCAGCCTTTTGGCTCTGACCTTTTCTGCTACTATATTTGAGAACCAAAGTGGTTTCCTTCTTCTTTGCACTTCCTTTTCTGTCTAACACAATGGGATGTTGCTTCAAGTATTGTATCCTTAATGCTTGCCCACTTTGCCTGTACCTCCTCACCTGTGTTTCTTTTGCCAGGGCTAGCTTAACTCTGTTGGCCATCTTATCAAAGTCAGCTCCTCTGAAGTCCCATATTTTTGCCTTGGAATGGGATGATTTAGATGTAGTAGCCAAATTGAACCATACCATGTGATGGTCACTGGCCCCAGGTGACCTTCTACCTGGAGATCTGTGATCCTTCTTTGTTAGTCAGTACTAGATCTAGGATAGCCCTGTCTCTTGTGGGTTGCTGTACCAGTTGTTTGAGGCCCTCCCCTGCAGGAATCCACTATGAGTCTAGTTCTGGCAGATGTTCCTGCTGGTATTGACCAATCTGTATCTGGCATGTTGAAGTCTCCCATTATCAGAACCTCCCTTTAGCTGTCATGTTTTGTATATCTTCTAACAGTAATGTGTCTATGTCCTCCCTCTGGTCTGGGGCCTGTAGACAACCCCAGTTCTTATGGCTGTCCATTACCTGTTTCCAGGGTGACCCACAGTTCTTCTGGCTCCTTATGTGTATTCTGAATTTCTGTAGCTTTGATATTTTCATTAACATACAGGGCCACCCCTCCCCCTTTTGCACCTCGGTCTCTTCTGAACAATACATATCCAGGTACTGAAGTCTCCCAAGTGTGGTTACTGGTAAACCACGTCTCACTAATTGCTACTATGTCCAGTTTAGCCTCTGACATTGTTGCCTGCAGGTCTGGGATCTTATTTCCCAGGCTGTGAGCATTGTGTACATGATTTTCCATTGGCCAGATTTTGGTGTGTTAGTTGTTGGGTGAAGTTTGGCATTACCCTGTGCATCGTATGGGGAGACAAACCTTTTTCTTACCTGGTGATGCAAATGAATGGCAAACACGCTGAATTCCTGTTTGACCACTAGCTGAGGGGGAGGTGTTCTTCCCATTCGACGTATGGGTGCTGCACCCCTCTCCCCATTTGCTAGTTTAAATATTCTGCAAAGGCGTCAGACTTCTGCCCCAATGCACTGACTCCTCTTTAGTCAGATGCAGTCCATCAAATTTAAAGAACTTTCGCTCCCAGAACTGTTGCCAGTTCCTACAAATCTGTGTCCTTTTCCTGGCACCAGTCCTTGAGCCACGTGTTTAGCTCCCCTATCTCCCCTTCTCTGACCTTCCGTCCATCTGCTCCCTTCTCCCAGACTGGCAGGATCTCAGAGAAGGAGATGCCAGACGAAATAGATGATAGTTTGTCACCCAGCCTCAGTCAGGTGTTCCTTGGTCTCCACAACTGACCGTTGGCGTAGATCGATTAGTCCCTATGTGTACTAGGACATCAATGTTTTCTCCTGCTTTGTGAACAATTTAGTAATGCGGTCAGTGTCTCTCCATGCTGATGTACCTGGGAGACATCTGACCATCACCCCTGGCTGGAGATGGGTATCAACTCCCCGAATCATGGAGTCTCCTATGATCAGAAGTTTTTTGGATTTCCTTTCTGCTTGTTTAGTTTTGGTTCCTGATTTGGGTGAGTATTGTTGTGCTAGCTCCTGTGCCGCAGTGTCCTGCTCTGCAGTGTCTTCTGCCTCTTTATTTGATTTCAGAGATAGAGGCAGATACCTGTTTGTAGTGTTTATATGGTTTTTGGAGGTAATGTGTTGGAGAGCAGAGAGTGATGGGGCACCTGATTTGCTCCTCCTAACCACCTGCCAACCTCCTGGACCAACTACCCTCTGCGGTCGAGGTTTTTCTGTTGGATGCTGGGAAATGGCGGTGGTTCTTATAATGTATTTCCTCTTCAATATGAAATTTGAGGCGTGCAATCTCTGCCCATGCTGCCCGGAGCTGAGACCTAAGATCTCAAAAGGCCCAGCATGTAGGACAGTGTCCTAAATCCTGTAAGACTGTCCTTCTGAAAATTGTTCCACAGTACCTGCAGTTAATGAAATCCATTCCAAATAAGTTGCTGGGTTTGTAACCTAGTCAGAGTAATTAGAAGGAAAAAAATGCAAGTAATGGTTTAATTGTGCTTTGTTTAACTTGTTATAACAAGTTAAATTACTAGTGCCCTGTAAATGAGATCACCTTGTGGAGGCCCCACTGATCCGCCTCTTCCTGTTCTGCCACAGGAAATGTTACAACTGTGGTACCCTATAAAAGGAGTGTAGTGGGTGGTTGGGGATGGGGTGGGTGGCTGGGCCCTTCCCTGCCAAAAAGAAGAACCACGGACGAAAGAACAAGGAGGTAAGAGCAGAAACAATCAGTCAACAACAAATGCAGTAACCCTGAAAGCTTATCCTAATGTTAGATAAAACTGTAAAACCTGTAAAGCACCACCTGTAATAATTTCAGAGAAGATATACCCTGTAAGAAACACTTTGCTCCAGAGAAAATAAAGCAGTAACAGAAGATATACCTTGCAAAAGACAATTTGAATCAGAAGATTACAGCAGTAATCTGTTAGCACACACCTGTAGGCACACCTTGTAATAATGCAGAAGAAGGTATACCAGCAACAACAATTTGAATCAGAGAAAAATAAAGCAATGAAATGTTAGCAACAAACAGTAGCAATCCCTGTGAGTAAAAATAAAAATACCACCACACAGTAAATCTGCTTAGCCAAACTAAGTCTTAATCCTTCTCCTTGCTCTGGTAAGTTTTTCTACTCTGCCTTTCAAGCAGTCTTAGAAGGAAAGAGCTCAGGTGAAGCTTAGGTGCCTTGGCCAGCAAACCAAGTCTTCTACCTCCAAGATATCAACTAACCTGACTTTTAACCCTTCTTTCTGTTGGAATTACTGACAGTTTGCCAGCTCCACTCCCACATACACACCTAATCCTTTGGAAGAGCTGTGGGAGGAAAAGCAATTAGCTCCTTCAATGTGAGAAGGAGACTGAAACACCTCTGAGACAACAAACCTTTCAACAAACAAGAATAAAATAAAACCAGTGTCAAACAGTAATTTTGCTTAGCCCAATGATAAAAAAGTCACAAAAATGTAAGCTCCACCTGTAATACAGTAATTTCAGAGAAGATATACCCTGTAAGAAACACTTTGCTCCAGAGAAAAATAAAGCAGTAACAGAAGATATACCTTGCAAAAGACAATTTGAATCAGAAGATTACAGCAGTAATCTGTTAGCACACACCTGTAGGCACACCTTGTAATAATGCAGAAGAAGGTATACCAGCAACAACAATTTGAATCAGAGAAAAAATAAAGCAATGAAATGTTAGCAACAAACAGTAGCAATCCCTGTGAGTAAAAAATAAAAACACCACCACACAGTAAATCTTCTTAGCCAAACTAAGTCTTAATCCTTCTCCCTTGCTCTGGTAAGTTTTTCTACTCTGCCTTTCAAGCAGTCTTAGAAGGAAAGAGCTCAGGTGAAGCTAGGTGCCTTGGCCAGCAAACCAAGTCTTCTACCTCCTGATCAACATAATACAACCCAGCAAGCACAGCTAATCTCTCATGATCAGTCTGCTGTGGTTCCACCCCCTCACGTAATCCCCAGTGCTGGAGTCCCCCCGTGCCACTAACCATAATGAAAACCCTCTCTGAATGTTGTTAGTATTCTTGCATGGGGGTGCCTAGTCTCCCATGCAGGCTGTTAACCCCCACCGTGCCCATTTTGATTGTGTGCCCCCCCAACCTAATGCCTGGGGTAACTACAACCCCAGCTCCTCCCATTGTCATTGTGGGATACCTGGCAACCAGCCCCAGGTGCCACCAAGCATAAAGAAAACCCTCCCTCAATGTTTAATCCCAGGCTTGTTCCTGAACCCAGGTCGCTGGTGCTGCAAGCAGTGGCCCAACAATGAACCAATGGGCCAGCCTCAGATGGGATGTTTAAACTTCCACCTGTCTTGATCATAATGTCAGGTCCTTCAAAGACTGTTGGACATTTAGGACTACAATGTGGGAGCGTACTTAAGAGTAGATATTGCCTCTCAGCTGCCCTATCCTGGGTAATTACAATCTAACAATGTGTCAAAGCAGGACACCACTGAAAATGAGACATTGCATTTTATCTGCTCTATCCTAGGAAAATATATAGTAAAAATGTGTACAAGCAAGACCCAGTACAATGGCTATAAATACAGTGAATATTCAGCTTGTTCAATTTTGCAGTCACTTTCTCCATCTGTGTGACTAAAAGTATTGCTATTATGAGCTAAAAAGAGTTACCCAGTAAGTTTTTATATTTCTTTTAAACATTGCATTGTTGTTTGTGCCCTTTTTGGGTAACCCTTGCCTCAGTGCTTTTGTGCTGAAGTTCCTTGTCTTTTCAGCTTGCTTTTTTTTTATTTTGGGCCAACCATGACCCAAACCTGTAAGACCACATTAGGGCAGGATCATTCTTCCCTGGGGTGAGATACAGATAAGGCACACTGCTGAGTCCTGTGTAGGATGAAACATGTGTCAGCATCTTCTATTCTCTTTCTTTGCAGGTTGTGTGAGAGGCCCTTTAACAACATGCATCCCTGCTTTAAACAGAGCCAGCCTAAATGTTCATAGTGATTTGCACATACATCCCATGATGCTTTGCATTTTGGGGGGTGTTTGCGATTTGGTATTACTAGAATGTCGCTTGCTATGACATAAAGGATTAATAAAACTACAAAACAGAAACAGCTTTACCTATCTGACATTCTTGGATCTTCTCTTCCTTGACCAGCTGAATGATGTGATGTATCTCATCAGTATCAAACTCCTGTCCATCTCTCTTCTTTTGAATGAGGTTTGGAATATTGTACTGTTTCATTCCAGCAGGCATCACTGAGCATGAGAAAGAGATTATGTGAAATTGCTATGCAGATTTTATAACTATTCCTCAGTAGTAATACTGAATTCTCTCTCCTCCCCGTGGTTCAAACAATAGCACATCAGTACACAAATGCAACACATGAAGGACATTCAGGCTGTCAGAGAGTTCATTGCATTTCCATCACAATGACCTGTGGGATTAAGGACAGCAGCTACTGTATGAAAAGAAGCACTGCAGTCCCCAGCACGTTCATGTGACATGTTCCCCCAGGGCACCCAGTAATGCCCTTAGTGAGCAGAAATTTGTTCAGGCTTGCTGTAAAGGCCTGTATGGTCTTCATATCAGATTAATGGTTTTATGGTTTTACCACCCTCTTGGAAAAGAAGTGCCTCCATATATTTCCCCTAAATTTACCCACTCAGAGCATCAGGGTGTGTCTGTGTCCTGCTGGAGGACACCAGATCAAACACCTCTGTCTCTTGAAGCTTGTTAATACACTTCAGTATGCAGTAAACTGAGGTCATGTCCCTTTTTGGCCTTTTTATCTCCAATGCGAACATGATACAGGGCACCAGCCTCTCCTCATAGCTTTTATTTTTTTATTTTTTGCCTGTCTTGCATTGCACCCTCTTGATGGCCTTAATGTTTTGTTTTAAGTGGGGAGCTAACACCTGCACACAGTGCTCCAGATGGGACCTGACCAGGGCCTTGTGAACACGCCAAATCATTCTTCTTGCCTTCCTGACTACCCCCCTTCATGCACCCCAGAATTTTACCCACCCTCATGACAGACGCTGCACATTGTTTCTCATGCTTTATTCCTGAGTCTATTATGATTCCGATATCCTTTTATATCTCTGGAACAATAATTAGGAACCCTTTCCATTGTATAGTTCCTACCTCTGTATTTCCTCCCCAAAACATAGCACCTTGCAGTTGACTACAATGTAGCTCAAACTCCAGGAGTCCAACCAATTATCTTGCTTGTTAACGTCCACCTGCAATTTGCCCCCATCTTCAAGGGAATCATCGACATGGTGCCAATCATAAGATGCACTTATGTGCTGAGGCACAGAATGATCAACTTCCTTTAAAGAGCAGCTTTGTATTTCTGTATTGCTGCCCCCATCCCCCAGACATATAATAAAGTTTACCTGGCCCCAAGTGGAATGTAGTATAAATTTTCATCTATTTCTTCATGTATTAAAAATACTAATAGATCATATTTTGCCCTGTGGAGTTGGAAGGCAAAACGCTAACATTTCCTGAATGCGAGACCAGCCTCTCACTCACACGTTTTGTGAGAACCTGAAATAATTCACATCAACTTAGTTCAATATCTAATAGAACTGCTGACAATATGTATAAGGATCAATGTTTAAAGGACAAAAAGTTATGAAAGCAATACACAGGGCAACTATTGCACCAGAATTATGAACTATAGTACATAAGCAGATAACCAAGCATTCTTTCTATGTACAGTCTTTATTATTTAATTAATTAATTATTTGATAAGATCAGATGGCTGCTTGTCAAATTGATGAGACCCTGACCTCTCCCCCATGCTCCTCCATCTAGACACTGGGTGTGGCCTGAAGCATTTCGAGCAGACATGTTGAATTTGCAGTTTGCCCAGCTGCATGTGACTTTGTTAAATCCCCAACACATTTATTTATTTAACTTTTGTTTACCAGGTAGGTGCACTAGCCAGCAGGTGACTATTTTCAGGCACGACCCGGGAGAGTACAATACAGGATAACACAAAGGAAGCAAACATTACAATTTAGGCAATCAGTACAGAGCACATTCATGACATATACAGAGGCAATTCCAGCTAGGCAAACATGATGTAGGCTAGTCTAGGCAAAGAGCAAACAGTACAGCACAAGGAGGTTACAGGGGGGTGTTGGTACTAGTAAAGGGTCAGGATCAGGGAGTCTGAGAGCTGTAGGGGAACACTTATGGCTTTACAGGAAAAAGCACTAGATATTAGCCGGGTTTGTGGTTCCCCCACTGGGCCAGATGGTGAGGAGTGGCAGGGAAGGGTGCCGGCCATGGAGAATGAGACGGGGGTGGACAGCCAGAAACGTGGTATGGAGGAGGGAGGGTGAGCCATATCGGGGGAGATAATTAAGACACCCAGCAGTGAGTAAGATGGCTAAGTTGGATAGTAAGGAGCCGTAAACTGGCGAGCAGCAGCAGGCAGCCCGTGGAATATGAGAGATATAAGCTGGCTAGCAGCAGCAGGCAGCCCATGGAATATGAGAGATATACCAGCGGCTTTTGCGGCAGTAGGCTAGGAGGACGCCAGGTTCATGCTCCACTATTGGGCATCGAGAGAGGGGCAGTGGACGGAGAGAAAACTCACAGGCGCGTTTATGGCTCGCGGTGGTAGGTGGTGTGGTGCAGCCGAGCTTGCGGTACCGAGACTGGGCAAACGAGTCGGTAACAGTCCCTGGTAGTGGCTGTTCGGAGGTAAAGAGTAGGGGAAATTGGGGAGGGGGAAATGTACCTAACAGTACCAACTTCTGGCTGCAGTCCATTTAGACAGTGCCCAGGTAGCGGGAGGAGGGAAGAAAGAAAACCAAAAAGCATGATAGTGAGAGAATAACACATAACAGCTAAAATAGGCGATCATTCATTTCTATCTAGTGCAATTGTATCAAATGGACAAAAAGATAGGGGAGCTTTAAGGAGAGGGGTAAGTCTTAGGAATGGGGGAGGAGAGAAGTGAGGAGAACAGGTAGCAAGGGGAGGGAGTAGAATCAGGGGGGATGTGAGAATCAGGTAGGGTTGAAACAGGTGCATTGATCAAGGGTGGCCAGGTGAAGCCTCAGCCCATGCTTGAAGGCAGGGTGCGAGGGTGCTTGTCTGAGGTCCAGAGGAAGCTGGTTCCACAACTTAGGGGCTGCATACTGGAAGGAGACAGTTCCTTTTTTGGTATGACAGCGGGGAACATCCAGAAAGGCTTTGTCTGCAGATCTTAGTTCACGGTTAGGAATTGAAGGAAGAAGTAATTTAGCAAGTGCTGCAGGCTGTCTTTGTCTGAGAATAGAGTCATTTAGACAGTCCAGGAAGTAGCTTCTGGTGGCCGAGGGGAAGAGCCACCCAAGGTCAGTGTATAGCTGGCAGTGATGAAGAAGTCAAGGAGCTTTAGCAGCGTACCGACATATATTATTGTAGGTTACATCCCATTTTTGCAGAGCAGATTTGTGGGCAGAAGTAAGTATAGGTGCACAATAGGTAAGCGTGGGTAGTAGGATCCCCCTTGCAATGGCTAGTTTAGCAGAAGATGTAAGCATATAGCTTGTTCTGTAGGCTGCTCCCAGCTTGCAATTAACATTTTTGCAAGTGGTTTGGATGTGTAGATTTAAATCAAGAGATTGGTCCAGTAGAATGCCCAGGTAACGGAAGGAGGTAACCACCTGTAGAGGATTTCCATTTAGATCTAGGACATTCAGAGGGGTGGTACACGATCGAAGCTTTTGTGTAGTGCCTAGTAACATGGCATTTGTCTTGGTGGAATTAAGAATAAGGCGGTGGGAGTTTAACCATTTCTGGACACTGGTGTAGGCTCTGTTTAGTGATAAGTTAATGTGCTCAACATTGTGTGAGCTGGCATAGATGACCAGGTCATCTGCATAGAGAAGCAAGGAGCAGGCAGGTATTTCATCTGGGAGGTTGTTAATAAATAGTGTGAATAGAAGAGGACCCAGAAGAGAGCCTTGGGGAACCCCAATGTTCGTTTTCACTGTGGAGGAAATGGCTGAATTGAACTTAACAGCCTGAGACCTGTTTGTCAGGTAGCTCCTAAACCAGTTTAGTACAGGAGAGGAGCAGCCTATTTTCCAGAAGGTGGACAGGAGCAGGGGGGTGGTCCACGAGGTCAAATGCCTTGGTAAGGTCAATAAAGACATCCCCTGTAAGCCTTCCTTGATCCATGTCAGAGAGGATGTCAGTGGTGAACTTAGCTAGACCCATCGTAGTGCTGACCTTCTCTTGTTGCTGACTCCCCCCTGCTGAAATCTGAAATGGTGCCTCTGCCATAAAGTCTAAATTTATAGGACATCCTCTGGGTGAGCAGTAGGGTAGTGTATCTTGCCCCACTGAGGTTCTCCATCCCCTCAAATAGCTCCGCATTGTTACCTGTGAGGGTTCAGACCAACAGGTCCATGTGCGTGACATCCAACTGCATGTCTACTTACTCGGCCATGTGCTGGCAGAACCACTCATCATATATGAGCCATTCATAACCCCCTTTGCTTTCTATGCGTCCCTGACTGTGGCCAAGTAATAAAATATACCCTCATTCATTTCAGTGGGGCCACACCCCTGCACTCTCCCTTGCCCTATGCCATAATGTGCCCAAGCATGGGGATGTGGAGGTCAGTTTCACTGGTGGGGGAGCACAAGCCTGACTATTGTGGGGCTCCAATAGTCTGTACATACCATACTGCTCAATTGTCCCTGAATGCAAGGGAGAGCCATCATTTTACCCCTAAAAACTGCTCTGCTCCTCATCCATCCCTCATGGAAAACATGCTGCTCACCCAGAGGATGTCCTATAAATTTAGACTTTATGACAGAGGCACCATTTCAGATTTCAGCAGGGGGGAGTCAGCAACAAGAGAAGGCCAGGTGCTAGTTAGCCACTAGGTGGCAATCTCTAGAATATCTTTAAAAAGTAAAACTCATTTGTTGTGACTGAAAAGTGATATGCAAATCAGAAAAAAATCCAAATGTATCAGATTCATCGTATATACCCTAGAGCAATGCATCAGATTTGGGCTTAAGTCCACCCAGTTAGTATACAATTTTTTACCTGCCTGAAGTTCTGCTCCTCCCCAAAAAAATCATTGTCCCAATTTCTCTTCCCAACTCCATTTCATTTAATACCTATCCCATTTGGGTTGTGAAACTTCCCAAAGGTGCAGAAACATGAAAAACTCATCAATATTTTAGTCCTTTCTCCTTCCCCAATTCCCTAATCCCCCTTTAAAAAAATATATATATATTTACTTTTTCTTTCCCAGCCATCTGGCCAGGACCTGTGGCCTAGCCCAGTGTGCCACCACTGCAGTTTTCCATCCCCTCCTCCTCAGTCCTTATGCCAGAAGCTGGATGCTAGAACTGACCATCCCTGGTCCCCATGTGGTCTGCCACCAAGTCACCTCACCAACAGAACCTGCCCAAACTGTGTTACTTGCTTCTTAATTGGCTGCTGCCTTTGCTGTTTTTTTTTTTAGGTGAACATAGTTGAGTGAGTAGGTAGTCTTGTCTCACGTTAACTTCTAGCTCACCCCCAGCCTCTTCAGCCACCAAGGGAGACAGAGACTCACCTAAAGTAGACTAACAAAAATATGCCGCCATAACACTGCTATTGAAAGTTCAGCGCGCACTGACTCCTCCAAGCTGTAGTGTCCAGTCTGTGGCCGGAAAGACAGTGTCCCACTCACATGTCTGATGTGCTCTTGCTTTGCTGGAGCTCTTCCATGTCACTTGTGATGGCAGGACTGCTTATAGGTAGAGAGAATGGACAACACAATACATACACAGTTGAGTCAGGGGTGCACCTGCACCTACTGGGTCATAATGTTGCATGCTTAATAGCGTAAGACATTATGGCTAACCCAGTACAATATTGCAGTAGTGAGTGAACGGTGCAATACCATGTATACTGCTGTATGCAGTATTGCAACATTCCCACTTTCTCAGCAGAGGATAAGACTTCTGCTGGGAGTGGGTTCCATCAACCAGCTGCTGTGGCTCAACAGACAGTGCCACAGCAGCAAGGAACCCAGATAATGCTTCTGGGACTGGGTTTGATTCCCAGTCCCAGAATGTTTTTTTTTTTTTAAGTCTTTGTCCGCTCCCTGACCTGATCCACCCCCCTGGAGTTGAGAATCTATATTGGGGGAGTCAGGGGTGCATCCCCCCATAATGGTGGATGTGGAGGGTGGTGCCCAACACAGAAAAGAAAGATATGCCGCATGGCAAGAATTGCACTGTATCGGCAGTGTGATTGTGCCATGCGGCATACTGTTGTGCATGGGATTGACCCTGTACCGCAACTGCAGCATGAGTGCAACACAGGCCAGGGGGGCACTCAATGTGCAAAAGATTAAATCTAAATTTAATGCCATAATTTGACACCAGAAGAACAACCTAAGTACAAATGTGGGGGGGGGGACTTCCCCCCTTTGCCCTACCTAAATGACACCCCCTGCATTATATTAGAAATTAATTCTCAGGGGCTAACATCTGCACAAGTAAATACAATGGTTTCCACTGTGTTCTGAGGTACTGTATCTCCATGTTTCAAGATGTGTTCTCATCATCGTGAGGGTTGGTGTCCCTCATTGTCCCACATTTTGAGTGTCCACATCCCTTAGTTCAGTGACAAAATGGGAGCTATTGTGCATGCTTCCAAGACCCTAGTCAACACAAAAAGTGCTGAGCATTGCCATAGTGTACAGAATACAGAATGACAAATGGAAAGCAGATGAACCATAACAGTACTGGAGAAACATATTTTTAGCACTAAATATTCATATGGGGATATGCATGCCCCCCCCCCAAAAAAAAAATGTCAGGCTTCACAACACAGAGGCTCCTCTTCACACATCTGGAATGGGGGATCTTGGCTGACTATATCCTAGGCATTTAATGTGGTAAGCAAACAATACCTTACAAATTAATGGCAATTTAATGACAAAAATCAAAAGCCATTAAACAACTAAAACTAAATAGAAACTAGTGTGTTGTTTTAGATGAGATTTGCACTAGCTTAGTTGCTACACACATGGTAAGCATGCAACATGTGAACCTGAGGTGATTTTTAAATTGTTCACACCAGCTTAACTGCTGCAGTCATGTCAAGCCTGCAACATGTAAACCTGTTGTGATTGTTAGATGTTTGCACCAGCTTACCTGCTGCACACATGTCAAGCATGCAGCATGCAAACCTCATGGGCTTTTTAGATCTGGTTAGAATAGGTTCACTTTGTGTATGCGAACTGCATACAAATATTGCACAATCGAGCATTTGGCTTGCATTCTGCATGAACACAGCTCACTTATATTTCTGTAAGGGATGGCAATGTGGTTCCTTGGTCAAATGTCTTTGTCTTGGGTAAATGTGTCTGAACCTTAGCACAGCTCTACAGTATTTTGCCTGCACTGTTGTTTGCAGTTGTTGTGCATCACTTCTTGGCTAACCCCCACAGTGGCCACATAGTTCATCTGTATCTGATTCCACTTCTGTGTGCTCTTGGTTACTGTTGCTGTTTGCACTGCCCAGTTGCTGTATTCAGAGTTGTCATCTTTGCTGGGCTGTCTTTGCACTGTATTCATAGCCCTGTTTGCCCACCTTCATTTGCCCACTATATTCAGCAATGTTTGCCCTGGGCTATTCCTTTGAATTTTACATGCTATTGGCTGTGGGCTAATTTGTCTGTTGGGAACTGCTCATTTTGCCCCCCTAGTATAGTTTTGAATATTGGGCCCTTGATGTCTTTATCAATTACAATTCTCTTAAGCCTATTCCATAACTTGACTTAGTACTTTAGTTTTTCAACATCCAATAATTGTGTCTAATCTTTTCTCTTCCTGTTTAACAATCTCATATTTTCTATATGTTTATGTATTTTAGTAAGTTTAACAAATACATTTAAATCACATTTTGCTCTTTTTTTACATTTTGCATTAAGCCAAGTATGCTTAACTGACTTATTTTTTCTTATTTACCTTAAATATTGGTCTTAAAATCTTGTTAATTTCCACCAATATGAAGACCAAATCAACATAATTATCAAACACAATCTTCTGACTTAATGCAATCAGTTGTTCAGAATAAAATTATAAAACAGCTAGACTGTATTGGTTTGCGATCTTAATCTTCTTGTATTAAGTACCTCTACTGTACATACATTATTATTTTTTTTTTTGGTAAGATTCATTGAATAAAAAGTAGTACAAGCTGGGAAATGAGATGATTCTGGGTACTCTATTATTTTAAGATCTTTTAAATTTTCCATGGCATATTAATTAAATCACACTAGATCAATGGATGACACTCTCATAGGGTCCATAAATGTGTATTCATCCTCAAGTCATGAGATGACTGTCCATTTATAAGAAAAAATGAAAACCCACCATGATAAGCAGTTTACCATGACTGTTGCTTTTAATATCTTTGGTTTCCTTTCAATATTCTACCTAGGGTTAATTTGCCTTAGTCTTAGATTAAGTGCCTCTTCAGTTTCATCAGATCCAATTACCTTTGGAATTATAGCATTAAAATCTCCTGCAATGATAAAGCAATAAGTGGAAAATCTAGTTGTTAGAACTTCCAGTAGTTCTTCTAATTTTTGCCATAAAAATGGAGTATATTCTTTACTATTTTGGGGGGAATATATCCATTAATCAGGATGATCCTAACATTAACATTCTCCAGTTTAAGTATTAAAGCAAAAGTTTATTCATATATAATTAAAGAAACAGAAAAATCTAATGAGGTTTTGAGTAATACAACTATAACTTCCTTATATCTTCCTGTCTTATTAAATCGAACAGCGGAGATCATGTAGGATGTGAAGCCAAGGACTCTGGGGGTGTAGCACATCATCATGTCTCTTGGAATAATAATACATCATAAGAATTCATAAAGTTATAAGCTACCTGGTCTGCCATTTTAGAAGTTAATCCTTCTATTTTCCATATCAATATATTGAATAACTTTGCTTCATCATCCATTATTTGTTGCAGTAATCTGGGTAACTGATGCTTTAGTAAATTTACAGGACAGTCTTGCAGTGGAAGAAATCTGTTGTGAGTTGACACTTCAAAAGTTTTGTAATGAAGAAGTATCAATGGCTTCCATATTGTTTGGCCCATAATCCAGGTTATTAATTGGTCCATTATGCAAACTATAATCCCCAACAAGGATTAAGACATACGTATCCCCTCCCAATTTTCTCTCTCCCTACTCCTCTTACTCCTTTCTATTGATGTTGAACTTAACCCAGACCCTCCTCCCTCCCTCCCTCCCCTCTCCTCTCCCACTGTCTTGCCAAAGGGCCTTCGCCTTTTTCACCTGAATGCTATGAGACTCCTAAATAAAACAGATGCCCTTAAAGTTTAGGTCACTCGACATGCCCTGGACATCTTGTGTATCACTGAATCATGACTGTCTGCCAGGACTTCTGACTCCTCCCTCTCTATTTCTGATTTCAATCTCTACCCACAAAATCACGGCAAACATTGTGACAATGTAGCCCTATATGTAAGGCAATCCCTATTATGCTCTGTCTCTTTCAGCAAAGCCCATCCCACCTCTCATGAACTTCTCATGATCCTCCTTTCCCTTCCCTCCACAATCCCTGTCTATATTGGGGTACTTTACACCCCCACCAAACCTGCTCATGATTCTCTTGTTGCTTGTATCTCCTCCATCACCTCCCTCATGGATTATGATGAGCTCATCCGTTTCAGAGATTTCAACTTGGACTGGCTTTTCCCTTCTTCTAAATCCACCCTACTCAAGATCAAGTCATTAAACCTTACACAACTGATCTCTGAGCCAATCCGATTCATCTCTCAATTTCCCAATCATTCCCTCCTTGACTGGATGCTATCCTCCCACCCCCATAGCATCACTCTGTCCTCCCAGGTGCCCTTAGTGATCACTGTATCACCTACTGTGTAAGAAAAGTAAATGTCAGACAACTGGCTCCCAAAAACATTTGGTATCACCCTCTCTGTGCCCATGACTCTGCCACCCTCCTTCAAGAACTTGCTCAGGCTGACTGATCTCCTATGTTCTCAGCCCCTGACATCAACTCAGCCCTCTGCCACTTCACCAACACCTTAACTCAGATCTGGAATATCCACATCCTTCTAAAAAAGGCTATAGTCAGGCATCACCACCACTCATGGATAACGTCAGACCTTCTAACCCTTTGCAGAACCCAAGACAAATACTGGGCTCAATTTAATGCCTCATGTCCTCAGCACATCTGCAACTATACAAATCCTACAGAAATGTCTGCACCAAGAATATCCAACTGGACAAAGCTACTTGTTTCAAATTCCAACTACAGGCAAAAGTCAGCACTCCAACTAACTTCTGAAACGTTATCCACTCTCTCATTGACCCACCTACAACTCATACCCACCATCTTTAAAACTGAAGAGTTGAACATCTCTGACCCTTCCTGTATTGCTAAGACTTTCAACAAATTCTTCACAACCTGCACTCTCCCTGACCATCCCACTCCTACCCCTCAGGACTCCACCCCTCCCCTGGTAATGACTTTAACTTTCCCTCCATCTTTCCCATGGAAGTCTACCAGGCACTAGTGTCTCTTAACCCTGCAAAATCCAGGCTCCAACCAAAGCTCCTCTACATCGCTGTCCCAGCCACTGTCACCCTGCTTGCGCAACTCCTTAACCACTCCTTCCTAACCAGCACTGTCCCTCAGGCCTGCAAATTGGCCGAGGTGCTACTGCTCCACAAAGGAGAGGACCCTGCTTCTCCCAGCAACTATAGGCCCATCTCTCACCTGCCCTCAATCACCTAACTACAAGAGTTACTAATATACTCTAGGCTCTTGGAACATCTCACGGCTTCTGGTATTCTGTCCCATTTTCAGTCAAGTTTAAGAAAACAGCACTCAACTGTTTCCTTCCAGCTTTGAGTCACTGACTCTATACATATAGCAATTGATCAAGGCCAAATCACTGCTGCCATTTTGTTGATTTGGCAAAGGCCTTTGATTCTGTCTCCCACTACCGTCTGTTCCATAAACATCTTTTGTCAATATACTGTCACTACAGTGACACCAGTACCCCCACCTCGAGAAACTACCTGTGCGCCTTTATCAGCAGCGACAGGATTTTGCGTTGAGACACTATAGGACAATGTGGGGTAAATAACTAATTTCACTGTCTGTGTGATGTAGAGTTAGATATCTTTAATGTGGGGGTGTGGGCAACACAGCCTCCCCTGCATTGTGCATCATGGTTGTGCCAGTTGGTTCATGGTCATGTCATAGTCGGGGGTGTCAGCCGGTTTCAGCCATGGTCAAAGTCATCTGTGTTTTTGTTGTTGCACTAGCACTGTAGATCCACTTTCATCTAGGCAGGCACCATCTGAAGTCAATTGGTTCAGCTCCTACTTATACAACAGACAGCAATTGGTCCAAGTTGGAAATGCCCTATTCTCCCCCCTCTCTATCCAAGTCAGAGTCTTCAAAGGATCCATACTTGGTCCAATTCTTTTTTCAGTCTTTATTAATGAGCTTCCCTCCATTTCCTCTACCTCCCAAATTCATATGTTTGTGGATGATACCGTGATCTACACCTCAGGCTTCTCCACTGCTGATTTACTTCCCCCATACAGCATGATTTTGACACAGTTCAACACTGAATCCAAGCCAATCAACTAGAATTAAACACTCAGAAAATCATCTCAATAATCTTTGTCTCCAAGCAGAGACTGTCTAGACTCCGGTCTGCCCCAGCATTCATCACTCTGGATAGCCCCCCCCAGACGTGGTCCACACTTTAAAATACTTTGGGGTCTGGCTGGACAGCAATCTTGATTTCTCTTCTCATCTGCACAAAACTTCACCCAAAGCTTGGCATCCTTTACCACCACAGGGACTGGCTCCCTTTACCTACCCATTGTGGTCTAGTGACGAAAATATTTTATCTCTTATCGATTACACTGATGTTGTCTATGGCTCTGCCTCACAGACTTTACTCTCTTGATCTGACAGTCTCCATAATTCATTCTGTCATTTTGCTGTGTCCTACCCCCCTCACTCACTACTATCTTGTCTACTCCTCCCCTTCCATCAAGCCACTATCCCACAGGCCTGAGGTCCATTGCCTCTCCCTCATTGCCAAATACTGATTTGGGACACTCCCTTCCTACTTCTCCTCTTTCCTATTGCCTACAGTACCTTCTCCCTATTCCCTTCATTCCAGGGACTCTCACTATTTCTCTTGCCCCCCACCCTCACACTGGGGCAGGTCTGTCAGCCTTTTTCTATCACCTCCCATTGTTCTGGAATCTACTTCTCTGGAACATTTGGCATTCTCCTTCAATCACTTCCTTCAAATCCCATCTATGTCTCCTTCCCAGCACAAATTGCTCATGCCACTCCTCTTCCGTCATCCTACCCCCCCCCCATCCTTCTGTTCCTAAGCTAAATCTCTTTGCTTAATTCCCAGATGACAGTGACTCCATTGTATGGTCTCTTATGTACTTACTGCCTCTCAATTTGTAACTCATACTGTCCTACTACCCTTTAATTTTATTGCTTGTTCTCATATTTTTGTTATACTGATCTGAAACTGCACTTCCTTCATTGATGTATTTTTACCCTGTTTGTACCCCCAGATCATGTCTGGAAATGAGCTTTAGTGCAGTGTACTTTTCCCATTTGCCAGCTTTTAAATAAATAAATAAATTTCCACATCAACCAGGAGTAGACCAAGGTTATTAAGAAGAGGGCTTGCCAATAAAACCTGGGCTGCCAGCTGTGAATCCCTGAATATGGTAGCAATTTGAGGAGAATCTAAAATACCAAATACTTGCCTGATTCGATAGCGATGTGCCAGAGATTATCCCTATGCTTAACCTTTTGGATAAGGGATGGGGAGATCAATGCAGCATTTTGTTTTCCAGTACGGATTCTGGTGTGGGGTTCGAAAAGGTCACAGGCCTTGCTAAAGGCATTGGTGAAGTGGTCTAGGGCAGAGTCAATATCAGGGTGGTGACAGATGGGGGACCAGTCCAGCTGTGCCAGATGCAATTTTAGCTTTCTGATATATATTTAGCCATTTTGCTCTACTTACCCCTTGATGTTTGTTAATTAGATGTCACTTATTATATGTAGAACTATATTTTGCTCTTTGAAATTCAACTGATGCTACTTTTCACACGTTAACTAAATTCTAATGACTGTTATTATTCACTTACATTGTATCTTTTGTTGCTAAATGTGACTGTTCATATCATCTGTATTGTATTCTTATGTTGCTAAATGTAAACTGTACTTCTTCCTTTGTCATTGTATCATGCTGTTGTAACCTTCTAGTCATGTCTGACAATAGGCATTTTTATGTCTAGTGCACAAAAACATGTTTACCAAAAACAAATAAAGAGATATGCAAGCACTGTGGCAGTTGTTCTATATGTATGTGTAATGCATATGTGTGCTATTTGCTTAGGCAAGATTCTACTGGCACCCTAGATCCAAAAGTCTGAGTTGCAAAGAAGACTGCCAGGCACATGAAATAATTATGCCTTTTATTACTTTTTCTTGGTAAAGGGAAGAATATTTTTGTCATGACATTTTTAATGCGCACTTTTGATATGAGATTCTAAAAAAGTAACTGTGCCAGTCCAATGACAGGACTATGCCAAGAATAATAAAAACAGTTTAATTAAGCCAACGTGCTCCAGATCTATTCTATAACTTTAAAAATGAGGTACTTATATTGTGCTACATGAACTCTGGCACTTGCACTAGTGCTGGTACTGGTTATTGTATAGAATGTGGTACTGGTTCTTGTTCCAGTTCTAGTTCCCATAGCATCCACTCCCTCCAGTCACTCATCACCATCATGTTAATGATATCCCTATCATCCAGTGGCACCCCACCCTCTCATCACCCAGCTCCCTATCATACATGTCATCCCAGATGGCTAGTGGCACCTTCACTTACTGATCACCCATCTCTGAAGCTGCATTGATGTCCCTGGTGTCTAGTGGTACCTCCCCACCCACCAATCACCCATCCCTTAAGTTGCATTGCCTTCCCAGGTGTCTAGTGGTACCCCCTACCCACTGAGCACCCATTACAGATATTGCATTGATTTCCCTAGCATCTAGTGGTAGCCCCCCTCGAACACCTATTCTGGTGCCCCCTCAATGGCCTCAGTGACTAGCAGCTATCCCACACTGCCAGCACAGAGCACACAGCACAGTCTTCTTCCCACCCCCATCCCACATGGATGATCCCAGTATGATAATCAACACAGCCCTCTTATCACCTCCTCAGCCAGCTGCCACATGGGATGACAGGGAGCACACCTACAGTGTACTGTATATCATATGGACACTCCCTGTCAATCCATACTGAAGCTGGTCAATGAGGTGAGAGGATGACTGTGCCAGTCATCATATTAGGATCACTATACAGCCCCTTCCTCAGAGATGAGTTGGGTCCGGGGTCATCTGGGTGATGTGCTCAGTGCTGGCAGTATAGGGAGGCCACTAAAACCAAGGACTTGGAAGAGGGACAAGAACTGGTGCTTTGTGTTGTGGTACCTCTAGACAACAGGCAGAGCAATGCAGCTTCAGGGATGGTGATTGGTGGGCAAGGAGTACCACTAGACACCAGGGAAAGCAATCCATTTTCAGGGTTGGGTGGTCAGTGTGTTTGGGGTTCAACTAGATACCAAGGAGAACTACGCAGCTCCAGGGATGGGTAATTAGCAGTTGAGGTTGCACTAGACACCAGGAATAACATGTATCATATGGGGCTGAGTGCCTGGAAGGTGGTGAGGGGGCATTGAACACCAGGAAAATTTCTAGCATGATGGCAAATTAGGATCAGAGGGTGTGCAGTGACACTAGACACTAGGGACATCTGTACTACTACCACGGCAGTCAATCAGAAGGTGGGGTACTGCAGGATACCAGGTATATCATTACAATTACCAGGCTGGGGGATCAGAGGAAGGGGTGCCACTGAATACCAGGGCCATCTAACTGATGATGGTGTTGGGTGATCAGAGGGCGGGTGCCACTGAACACCAGGGCCATCTAACTGATGATGGTGATGGGTGATCAGAGGGAGGGTGCCACTGAACACCAGGGCCATCTAACTGATGATGGTGCTGGGTGATCAGAGGGAGGGTGCCACTGAACACCAGGGCCATCTAACTGATGATGATGATGATGATGATGATGATGGGTGATCAGAGGGAGGGTGCCACTGGACAACATGACCAACTAATGGATTAAGGTGAAATGTGGTTGCAGGGTGGAGAGTGCCACTGTTCACCAGTTCATTCATCAAGTGAATGAGCCAGGATCGGGGGTTGGGGGTGGCCTGCTGCAGTATTGCTGTCCACCATCAAGGCCTTCTGCCCCGTTAAATTGGGGGTTGCAAAGGTGGCAAGTTGCACCAGTTTGGGTGCCATTTACTGCCTGCACAAACCTTTACTTTTCCCTCTGCAGTCATGTGCAAGGAGGACCCCTTATTTGCATGAATGCAGTAGTAAGTTAGCACTAAGGTACAAATGGGTTTTGCCAGCACTGTAGGGGTCTTTGAATATGGACCCCACTCACAAATTGGGCATAAAACCCAGTTAGCATGTGCAAACATCCCTTAGCACCCATGCTAACTTTTCAATGTTAGGCCCCTGATATTGCTACTTCAATTTAAGACACTTAGAAACAAGCATTAGTGAATATCAATCATGCTTGAATACGTTTTTAATAATACACATATGTGGTAAACAAGAGCAGGAAGGATACAGATGACACTGGGGTGGTGAATGGTTCTTATGTTACAGGAGAAGTTGTAAGGGCAGAACTGGTTGCTTATTTAGTTTTTAGGGCTGGCAAAAGGGGGAGGAGAGTCTTTATTGAGTAAAGCATCTGGTAGCGGCAACACAGGGCTTGCTCTTATTTGGCCACAGCTTGGGGAGAGAGGGATGCTAGGTCAAGCAAGTCAGGGATCAGATGGACTGTGCATTAACTAGAAGACGAGAGGCAAAACCGAATGAAATCAGTACATTCCAAGCCACCCCACTTATACTACTTGTCTACTGTGACAAGGTACCTTTGTAAATGAGCCTATGGCTCAAAGGTTTTCCAAACTGCTGTTTAAATAAAATAAAAAAATAAAATACTATTGCTTACTGCAATCACCCAGAAAGTGAAGACATTGCAGCATCAATGCATGTCTACTCCATTAGCACATGCACATGCACTGTGGCCAAGTATATTAGTAGCTGATAACACACATTCATTAATTGTATGAATATTCTTTTACATTAAAAACACATTTACTAATTTTTTTGCTGAATGGCTTTCAAGAACACATGCCAAATCTGTGCAACACTTAAGAGCTAATACACTGTTTACTTAAATGAAGCTATATTTAAAAAATATAGGACGGCTCAGACCATCTTCCTTCTGTGTATCTTCCTCTTTTTTTAAAGCTGGCTAGAACACAGACTAGACAGGTAGCAGTAACAGAGGGAGACTAGTCTAACTGCAGGGGGAAAAGGTGGCACTGCTCAACTGCTTCAGCATTACATTAAGACTTTTAAATTAGCTGCAGCAGCCAAAGTACACAATAGTTGCTATAGAAGCACAAATGGAAGTTGTTCATTCCAATCAATAACTCAGAATTAAGGAAATTAAATTCAAAGCTCAGCAAGCCCTTTAAGTACTAGGCAATTTATGTAGGTAAATAATCCTGTGGGTAGTTTTAGACATCCATGCCAGGGCCTTCCCTCTTCAGCAATGATATTTGGATCAGTGTGAAACAGGTTCCATACATTCTATGGTTCAATCCAACAACCTAAAAAAAACTGCAGTTCAGATCAAACTTGCAGGCATTACAAAATTCTCCTCATCTTCTCTTCTTGCAGTAAAGAATGCTGCTAGTTACGCTTCTACCACCATACAGTCTGAGTAACATTTTGCTGCTGGAGCAGGACGCTCTATATTTACCAGGCTTTATTTCAGCAATAATGCATGGCAGGATGTGGGTCATGGTGAATTTTATCCTTACCTGGTGTGGTGTCACAAGGCTGCAGCCTGGAGTGAATTATTGCAATTATGTGATGGACTGTAAAAAAAGAAAAAAAAAGAATGGTATTAAAAATGTGAAAATTGTAGGGGTTTTTTTGTATTTTCTTTTTTAGTACAAAGAAAACATTCTGTTGAGCAAAAGGAAAAAGAAAAATTCTTCAAAAATAAAAAGTTATAATTGACTTCCGCTTGAAATTTGTAATATTTTCTTCTCTGCCTGTTTTGGCTCCACTAGCTCATTAATGACAGGATAAAAACACAGAATATAGATACTCAAAAGCTGTCCTTTGGTCCATCCAGTCTGCTCATTTTCCCTGCCTACTGTGCCACTACAGCTTCCACATAATCTCTGGTCGTTCCCTCCCCTTGGGTTCCTTCCAAGGTCCCCTTGTATCTGTCCCATGCATGTCTGAATCCTGCTAGTGTTTTGGCACCTTCCACCTCTACTAGGCCGCTGTTTCACGTCTTACCTGCCCTTTCTGTGAAGACATTTTTCCTCATATCTGCTTTGAGCCTCTCTCACTCCAGCTTCATAGTGTGACCCCATGTCCTTGTATCTGCCTTTCTGTGGAAAATGCTACCTTTCTGTACATTGTTAAATCCTGTTATGTACTTGAATGTTTCTATCATATCCCCCCTTTCCTTTATTCCCCCCAGCGAGTACATATTTAGTTCTCTTAGTCACTCTTCGCAGGGCTTATGATGCAGTCCCTCCACCATTTGGTTGCCCACCTCTGTACTGCCCCGACCCTATCTACAAATTCTGGATGTGGAGCCTCCTGTACTGGACATGGTACTTGAGGTGTGGACTTACACGTGACCTGTACTGGGGCAACACTACCTCATTCTTCCTACTGGTGATGCCCCTCCCTATGCACCTCAGCCTTCTGCTGGCTTTTCCAACTGCCTTTTCACTTTGGCTTCTTTCAGGTCATCCAAAATGATTACCCAAGGCCCCTTGCCTGATTGATGTTTTCCAGTACCTCCCCAGCCAAATAGTTCATAGCCCCCGAATTTCTGTGACCATAATTCATGATTTTGCACTTTTTAGTATTGAAACCCAGCTGCCAAAAACTTGACCATTCCTTTAACTTCCTCAATCATTCACTTCTATTTCTCCTTCCCCAGTGTGTCTACCCTTTTGCAGATTTTTGTATCATCTGCTAACTGACAGACTTCCCCTCCAGTTCTTCTACAATGTCACTGACAATGATATTGTCGAGGACCGGGCCCAGTGCTGACCTCAGAGGCACCCCAACGGTCACCCTGCTCTCTAATGAATGGACTCCATTTACTACCACCCTCTGTCTCCTGCTACTCAACTAACTTCTTACCCAGTTTATTACTTTCTGTATCACTCTGAGACAGGTCAGCTTTTTCACCAGTTCTCTGTGTGGAATGGTACTGAAGGCCTTCTAAAATCCAGGTACGCCACATCCACCACTCCACCCTAATCCACTTCCCTCATCACCCAGTCAAAGAACTCAATCAAGTTTGTCTGGCAAGACCTCTCTACTGTGAAATCTTGTTGCCTTTAATCCTGCAATCCACTTGCTTCAAGATATTTTACTATCCTTCCCTTCCACAACCTTGCCCCCTACTGAAGTCAGTCTGACAGATCTGTAATTGCCTGCCCCTCCCTATCCTACTTTTGTGAAGTGGGACTAGATCTGCCTTCTCCAGTACCTCAGAACTACCCTTGTTTCCAGCTAAATTGAACAAAGCTGTCAGTGGTGCTACCAGCACCTGAGCTCCTTCAGTATCATAGGGTGAATCCCATCTGGTCCCATTGCCTTGTCAACTTTTGATTTTGCTAGTACCCTGAGGACTTCCTCCTCTGTGAAAGAACTAGTATCCACCTCCAAACCAGTTCTGCTCCTGCACTTTATTCTTGCCCCATCACCTACCCCTCTTACTGTAAATACAAACCAAAAGTATCTGTTCGGTATTTACACCTTCCCTTGGTCCCCTTCCTCACAGAAACCCCTTCACCTTTTAACCTTGTTGACCTTCCCACTGGTCCCACTTTTCTCACTAATATATCTAAAGAAGGTTTTATCTCCTTTTTTAAAAAATAGGTCTTTAAAATAAAGCACTCTGATTGGCTAACAGCACTTCAGACCTGTGTCCTTACCAGGTGATATTATTGCCAACCAGCACTAACTTTCTTCCTACAGCCCAATAACACTAACACATCACTGACCTATGCCCACTGTAAACCCACTACAACACACTTAACAATTGTGTAGTGGGAAATGGCAGTTGAAAAATCATGCCTGCCTAATTATCATTCAACTTAACCCCCAAGACTCGAGCACCCCCCCCAACAAAATTATACCAAAGTAACTTTTTGTGTCTGTAAATCTCATCTTCTACCTTTGACTTTCTTCTGTTTTCAACTAGGCTCCTCCTTTTCAGTACCACTGTTTCTCTGGTGTCCCATCCTCACCCCCCTTAATACAGTGAACAAGTGGCCAATTCAAGTGAGAACATGATGGGAAAATATATATTCGAGTTTATTTTACACAGAAGAAAGTGACTGGAATGAGAAATGTGACTGACGAAAACAAATTCTCATACATTCTCTGTACAGCGCAATGAAGAACAGCCGCTAACTATGGCAGCGGACTTGGGACATGCTTGGTCTCGCTCCTATCTATACAAATCACTGGGTATTCCCTCACACATGCAAAAACACACCTAAAATAAGACGTGAGGGAAAAATGTAGTAATTTGAAGGATGGTGTATATGCCGGGGGGGCAGACATACCACAGCCTTCTATATGAAAACCTCTCCATGATTATAAAATGACAAGGACTATTTTTCTCAATGATATCATTCTATATTATTTTTATGTAACTTTTTTCTGTATTTTTTTAATCTTTTTTTTTTTACTGAAGGACCCATTTTATAAGCGCAATAGCGCACTCCGAGGTATGGGTTATCTCCTGTTAAGAGCACGCCCAGGTGTATAAGGCACTTGGCTCAAGTGCCTCATGCCTCATAACACATCAGGGCCTCCTCTTATCAGAGATAACCCTCACCTAGTTGTGTGTTATTGCTTGCTTATTGACTGGGCAATAGTCTCCTCCATGTGTGTCTCCGCACTGCCTTCCCTAATTCCCTTTGTTTCTCCTGATAATTGATCATATCTTCCTCCATCTGTGTCTTTTTATGCTTCCTAAATGTTATTTTTCCACTCTGTTTCTGCTAGGTGTCTAAAGAACCATGGTCTTCTCCTCTTCCTCATGCCCTTGCAGACCTGCCTAACACAAACATTCATAGCTCTTTCTATCCCATCTTTTATTTTTGTCCACTGGTCTTTGATTCCTCCTGGCATCCCTGTCCCTACCAGGGCATCCCTAAGGCATTCTCCAATTGTCTTGAAATCAGCCCTCCTAAAGTCCATGACCCTCATCCTTGTGTGGCTTGGTGCAAACTGAGTTTTTGTAGCAAGCCATACCATATGATGATCACTAGTTCTCATGTGGTCCACCACTGTGACGTCAGTAACACTGTCACCAGTCATCAGCACTAGGTTTAGTAATGCTCCTCCATGAGAGGATTCCATTACCATTTGCCTAAGGAATGATCCCACAAGGAGTGCAAAATGTTCCTGTTCCTGGAAGTTGCCACTGCGGGGAGTCCCCATTTCACCTCAGGTAGGTTAAATTCTCCCATCAGCAGCAATTCTCCCTTTTGAGCCAACCTTTGGATTGCTTCCAGTATTTTCCCTTCCACTTCTTCCATTTGTGGTGGAGGTCCGAATATCATTCCTGTAAGGATAATGGCCTCATTCCTCCTCTCCAGAGTGACCCACAATACCTCTGCTCCCCCCTCTTACCCTTGTATTTCAATAGCCTTTATGCTGTCCCTTACATAAAGAGCTACCCCTCCCTCTTTTCTCCTAACCCTGTTCTTTCTGAACAGAGTAAATCCTGGTACTGTCAAATCCCAGTCCTGGTTTTCATTAAATCAGGTCTCAGTGATGGCAACTAGATCTAGGTCCTCCCCTCCATGGTGGCCTCTAAATCTGCAGTCTTGTTGTCCAGTCTTCAAGCATTCACACACATGGCCCTCCAAATCTCCAGTGTAGGGTAGTAACTAGTTACTTGTAACCAGTAACTGTAATCTGATTACTTTGCTAGGTAACTAGTAAGAGTAATTAATTACTTTTAAAATAAAGTAACAAGTAACTGTAATGACATTACTTTTTCCTCAAAGTAACTAGTTACTGTAATATAAATCATAATATACACAGAATAACAGATGGGCATCCATCTGCAATGGTTGCGTAATCCATCAAGGGGTTCCTGTGACTTCATGTACCTCAAGAGTAAAGCTCAAGAGGTTTATGACATCAAAGGAATCTAGCGATTGTGCAGGTGTCTTTTCATATTCAGGTTTCAGTATAAACAAAGGCTGCTCAACTGACTGTGTGCTTGATTTATTACAAAATCAGGCTGAAAAGAACTGTCTTCTGACAAGCCTTGCATGAGCACCCAGCATCTTCACCTTGCACATTGAATGCATGTTGCCTGCCATTTTTTGCCTATTTTCACAATAGAAAGTTTAGGCAACATTCCATGGCTGTGAGGTGCCACTGTTTGTAGCCTTGCTGTTATTCAGATTTGAGTAGTTGCATTGTCTATGTAATATTAGCTGCCAGAGGTATGGGGTGGTGTAACCCTGTGGCACAATAACTGGACATACGAACACACAAACATGTGAAAATGCCAGCAGAAGCAGGCCTTATGATCTATTGAGTCTGCTTGATTGTGCAGCTAGCCCCTCAACTTGAAGCTGCCCCACCCTTCCCAACCCTCTCCTTCACAATTCCCCCTCTCACCATGTACCAAACCCTCTTAAAACCACCCACCTTTTTATAGAATACCACCTCTCCAGCTCTCCCGCTCTGAGGAGGGAGTGACCAGACATCGGTGCATGCATGGCCCATAGTGGCAGCTGAGGGCTGGCATGCCAACTCTGCAAAGATCGGCTAAGAGATGGGGCAGACACTTGATGGGGGGCGCCCATGGGAGCATGTGTGATGCCGTCACTGACATCCCTGTTTGCTCCACCTCTGGGATCAAGCACACAGAACACAGCAAAAGACACTCCTGGTCAGGCAGCATAAGCTTCCATGCTCTGCAGCACAGACCGTGAATGGCACTTCTCCCGAAGCCCGGATCTTTTTCAAGTGAGTTCAGTTGAGGCTCCTCACCACCCTGCAAAGCAGAAGAATCCATGTGGCATAAAGGGGGAATGTTGGCCTGAGGTCAGCGTATGGGCTAAGAGGATGGTCAGGATGTACAGCTGACCAGGGGGACAGGGAGAGAAAAATGGTAGCAAAACAAGTGTTTCATGATAATTTGATTGTAAGTGACACTGTCTGACTTTAGTTGTGGCATACTGGCAGTGGCATAAGAGTCATGGCAGAGTTAGTTATAATTATAACTATATCTCAGTGGCAAGTCAATAGTTTAGCAGAGATTTGACTTTAAGAAAACATCTAAAGCTACATGCTTTGGGAAAGAGTGTTTAAATTGTGTTGGGGAAAGCAGGTGTATGCTGGTGGAATTTATTGTATGTGATGTCGGTTGGATCTGTGGCTAGCAATGGCAAAGTTAGGATTCAGGCTGCTGTGGAGAAATGAGAAAAGATCCCAAAGGGAAGGAAGGGCAGTAGATCTGCAGGGTGGATTTGTGTGAGTGTAGGGGGGAGCTACAGTATGTGAGGATGGGATTTTATTATAGAAATTTAAAGTGGTAGTTGTCACTCTTGCATAGTCAGGAGGGGTATCCCATGATTAGGGTGTCCTCTATTGAGCACTTACAAGAAGTGCCACTCAATAGCAGTGCCTGTTCACGGGACAAGTAGACAGGGGTGGGAAATAGCAACATCCTACTGCTATATGTATATGCATGCACAGAGGGGGACCAAGCACGCTGTGCAATGGGCAGAAGGGGAGGGAGGGATGGCTTGTGAGGTGTAGCATGATTGTGGGTTGCTGAACTGGCTGAGTGGCATGGTGGGTTCATGGCAGGCTAGGGTTGGGAGGGTATCAGGTTCGGTGTTGAGTGTGTTGGGATTTTTGCACGGGTCCGTGAAAATATATATTTTTTTGTTTTCAACCCCTTACCATGCACCCCCCCAATTAAGAATCATTTAGTAGCGGGGTGTGGTGGGCAAAGCTCCCTGCTGGGAGGGTGCAGAGGGTGCAGCCCCCCACAAAAACAAACCTTTTGGTTTGCACTATGAGTGTACATTGGTGAAATTGATTTTCACCAATGTACATTCACCCTAATGGTGATAGCATTTCCACGATTGCTGCAGAAGATGCAGCACGGTGTGTGTGACAGTGGGGTAAATGTGAGATATAAAGGGGTAGTTGTGACTTGCATTGTCAGGATATACAGTTGTATGGGAAACATCCCCAGGGCACTGATAGTAGATGCAGGGTGTGTGTCTGTTGGAGGGTGAGTATGGTGTTATGGAAATGAAAAAGATCAGGTACAGCAATGGCTAACAAAGCCAGGATTCAGCTGTGGTGTGAGGGGGGGGGGGATTGCAGAAGGCAGCAGTAGATACAAGGTGCGTGTTTGCAAGTTTGTTTTTTTTAATAGAGCCCTTATTTATGGAAATGTAAAGGAAATGTGGTGGTTGGCAATGTTAGATGGGTACTGTGCTAAAAAATTTACATATTAATTGTCTTTAGAATCTGTTTTATTTCTTTTATATACTTTGTGGTTTTTCATGAGAACATAGCTATGTTCAATGAGTAATTACAACCATGTTATCAAAAGTAATATAAAGTAATATGCATTTTAATTATAGTTACTAATTACTTTTTATATAAAAGTAATAAGTAACTGTAACTGATTACATTTAATTGAAATTAACTAGTAACTGTAACTGATTACTTTTTAAAAGTAACTTACCCAACACTGGGTGTGTGTAAAATCGTAAGTTAAACATACCACCCCATGTTTTATTTTATATAATTGCTGGAGAGTGTTTTTCACCATAGCTATTATATAAAATTAAATGCAAAAACATACTCTAATGCACTAGTTAGGGTTGATATCATACCTTTCAAAGTATGGAAATGTGGTGTTAGGGTTCACATCCCTTACCCATAACCCCACCCTCCCCACCCAACTGTACCACACCATCCCATCCTTCCACACAATATCAGGCATCAGGGTGTGCCTTAGGGTCATTAGCCCTGATGCTCACCCCATTCCATAGGAGCTAGGGTGTTTTGCAAGGGGAATATTCTCCAGAAATAAGAAAGCGATCCTTCCCTTGTACAGATCTCTGGTCAGACTACACCTGGAGTAGTGTGTGCAGTACTGGTGGCCATTCCTAAAGAAGGACATCAAATTATTGGAGGGGGTACAACATAGGGTGACCAAGATAATTCAGGGATTGAAGGGAAAGCCCTATGGTGATAGATTGGGTGAACTGAACATGTACTCACTAGAGGAGAGGAGGGATAGGGAGGATATGATTGAAACCTTTAAATACCTTAAGGGGATTAATAAGGCTAATACAGAAGGGATTTTCCAGTTTAGAAGAGGGAGGGATACCAGAGGACATCAGCTGAGATTGGAGGGGGGCAATTCAAGAGGGAAATTAGCAGACACTTTTTCACTGAATGGGTGATGGACAGGTGGAATGCTCTGTCCAAGCAGGTGGTGTCCTATAAAAAGGTGGGTGGCTTTAAGAGGGGTTGGGACAGCGTGAGGGGGGGAAATGGCGATGAAGAGGGGTGGAGAGGGTGGGGCAGCTGCAAGTTGAGGGGCTAGCTGCACAATTGAGTAGACTCAATAGACCATAAGGCCTGCTTCTGCTGGCATTCTTTTATGTTTATATGGTCATATGTCCAATTATTGTGCCACAGGTTTGCACCACAACATACCTCTAGCAGCTAATTAAGCAATATACCACAAGAGGGTATGGATGATGCCAGGATTTAACCATGCTTGGTGTGTTGTTCAGTCATGAGGCACAGCCGAGTTACCATCAACACAGCAGAAGTGGGAAAATCCTGGCATTACCCACAGTCTCGAGTGGGATATTGTTATTATACAACTGGGCATGTTGAACATGGAATCAGAAAACTTTGATGGTTTATTTTAAATACAGAGATACATCTGTTGATTTAAAGGAAAAAATAGTATCTGCTAGAACTGTGAAGCTGGCAGACCTGTTACTAGTGGAGGAGCAGTGGAGAGGGTGTTCCCAGTACGTGAAGCTGGTGATGTTATAGGACAGGGAGTTAGTAGCATTGGTGGAGCTTCTGAAGTGTTAGCGGTGGTGGGACTGCTCAATGAGTGAAACTGTTACTTCAGGTATGACTTCCTGGAAGCCTGAATGTTTGTAGCAGCTGATAAGGGTTCATAATGTTACAGAATATGTGGTCTAGCTCCCTTTCAGCAATTATTTCAAAAGAGCAGTCCATGTCAATGTTTTTTAATTTACCGTGTTTCTTAGTGAACGGAGATACAATGACGGCCGGCAGCTTTGGTGTGAGGTGTAGAAGCAATATTGATTGGATACAGGGGCAGAGGGGCAGCTGGTACTTTTTCCTATTGAGTACTAGCAGGATTTACACATTGCAAATCCTGCTAGATAACCAATCAGGAGCCAGCTTTTTTGTTACTGTTGTATAAGAGCCAGTTGTGACTACTCAAATCTGAATATCAGCAAGGCTACAAAAAATGGCACCTCATAGAAACATATAGAAACATAGAATTTGACGGCAGATAAGGACCGCTTGGCCCACCCAGTCTGCCTATTTCCCTACCTACTGGATAAGCTGCAGATCCTAGTTAACCAGCAGCCTACTTCTTCCTACCCCCACCCCTAGAATTGCCTTATGACTGTCCCATGCATGCTTGAATTCAACCACTGTTTTTGACTCCACAACCTCCTCCGGAAGGCCGTTCCATGCATCCACAACCCTCTCTGTGAAAAAATACTTCCTTAAATTACCTCAGAGCCATGAAATATCACCTAAACTTTATTGTGAAAAAAGGTAGAACAGTGGTAGGCAGCTTGCATTCAATGTGCACGGTGAAGATGCTGGGTGCTCATGCAGTGCTTGTCAGAAGGCAGTTTTTTTCAGTCTGATGTTGCAATAAATCGAGCACACTGTCAGCTGAGCAGCCTTTGTTTACACTGAAACCTGAATATGAAAGGACACCTGCACAGTCTCCAGATTACTTTGATGTCATAAACCTCTTGAGCTTTACTCTTGAGGTATATGAAGTCACAGGAACCCCTTCATGCATTATAGCAACCATAACAGATGGATGCCCATCTGTTGTTCTGTGTATATTACTATTTATATTACAGTAACTAGTTACTTTTAGGGAAAAGTACAGTAGAAGCCAGATTAAACTGTTCCTCCAATTCACTGCTCTGGCATTGTTTTTTTGTGCTGCTAATACAGTGACAATTCAAAACGCTTAAAACACAAACTCTTTTTCAACTAGTCATCATCTCACATGCAATGCACTTCCAGCTACTGTAAATGCACTTCAGCTCCCTCTCTAATGGTCACGTAATGCATTTTAAAATGCATTTACAGCACAGTACATAATGTGGGGGTTTAATTCCAGCACTGTCCACCATCTTGGTTCTCACTCGCTTCTGCTGTACAGTACTGTATGTCTAGTACTGTAAAGCAAAGTACAGTAACCCCACTTCATAAAAAAAAAAACTAAGTGAACAGGAGGTAGAAAATGTATTTATTTGAGTTTAATTTACTGTGGAATTTGGGTAAGACACAGGTTGCATCGCTCGTCTGCTTCCCGCCCATTCACTGTTGCTTTTTGGCGCTCACTTTCTCTTCGACTCCGCTTCCTGACTCATACAGTACAGTACCTGTACTCAGTATAAACATTTTAGAGTTTGTAGCTGCACTGTACAGTTACAATACAAAATTCTATCACTGATCAGCAGCTTTTCTTCCCATTCCAAAAACAAATGCTATGGTATATGATCTGTGCAGGGATCTGTGTGGTGGACCTGGAAAGTGAAAGAGATTGTGATCGGCTTCGGAGATCAGTGCTGGAAGGCATCAGGCTTTAATAAAGTCACAGTACACACCAGTACCTGAACTTATATTTGAAATAAAGACATTACTGAAGCTTGCAGAGGCAGAAAATGTATTTATTTTAGTTTAATTTGCTGTGGAATTTGGGTAAGAAATAGATTGCATCTCTTGTCTGCTACCCGCCCGCTCACTGTTGCTTTTCTGCGCTCACTTTCTCCTCGACTCCCCTTCCTGACTCATACAGTACAGTACCTGTACTTATACTTGAAATAAAGAAGTTACTGAAGCTTGCAAAAAAGTCTTTTTTGTACAGCAGTACTGTACAGCATTTTGGCAGTGAATGAACAATGGTTTGCATCCTGGGTTGGGAAAGTGGGCTACCGTAGCAGTCAGGGGTTTGAAGGTGACTCACTGAAAACTTGGGTGCATGGAATTTGTTTTTTTTAAATAAATGGTAAATGGAAATGGAATTAAATTGGGCCAATGTGTACAGTACTGCACACTGCCATTCAGTACAGTAGTGAGATCAGGCGTCAGCTCATTAGTTGAGCACTTTTTAAGGGTTGCTTAATGTGTGCACTGATCATTGCAGTGCATAAATAAAAGTTTCCAGTGAGCTGCAAAGTAAGCTGAAACTGAAAGGAAGCTAGACAGAAACCGTTAGGAAACTTTTATTAATTAATTTCAGTGAGAAGTACACAAAATAAGCAACTCACTGAAAAATGCTAAACTAGTGAGTTGGAAGAACAATTTAATGTGACTTGTACTGTAATGTCATTACAGTTACTTATTACTTCATTTTAAAAGTAATTGATTACTATTACTAGTTACCTAGAAAAGTAATCTGATTATGGTTACTAGTTACAAGTATACTACCCAACTCTGCACACCCTTCTCCTATATGAGTCCCATTTCTTTACTCAGTGTATGCTCTTGATAGGGGAATCCTCAAAGACCATCACCTTTTCCTCTCCCTCAGTCTTTGGTTTTGTCCACCTGTCCACTCCTAGTGTGTCAGCCTTTTCCCCCTTCACTTGTTCCCTGTTAAACCTGTTGGTAATCCCTTCTGTACTCCCACTGCTTGCTGTTATTTTCTCCCCCGTCTCCCCCCTTCTCCCATACCCTTCCTGGTATCCCTGGCTATCCTCTGCAGCCCCCCTTCTTCCTTGTTCTCCCACTATTCCACCCTAGCTCCGCCCTTAGCTCCCCCACCTCAGTCTACTCTCCCCGTCTATCCTCATGTTGCTGACCCTTTCCTCTACGCTTTTATGAATCCAGATCCCCCCATGTGCCTCCTGGTCCTCCAGTCCTGCCAGTACCATAAACCTGTTTGATGTTGATCCCCTTACTTTCTAACAAGCCTTAGCATCTCCTTCCCTTACCCTTTCTCTGCCTCCTTGTTCCGCTTTCCCTCTTCACTTTCCATTTCTCCTTATCTGCTGCCAATATCCTATTCTAGTACTGCCTGGTCTATGTGTAGGCAGTGATCCAGGATGCCTTGGCAAATCCTCTGTCCCCCCCATTATTTTGCCATCCACCTGTACTGTAGCAGTCCTAATCTATTCCGCACTCCATTGTTCATTCCTCCATCCACCCACTCTCTCTCTCTCTAATTCTTATCTTAACCTATTTATCTCTGCCTTTAGCTGTCCCAGGTGCCTGCACACCAGGCATCCCCCCACTTTCCACATTATTCCTAAGAAAACTGCCACTCTGCATCCATTGCAATGAACTACCTTCCCTCTCCCATCCTGCCCCATGTACCCTCCTGTTTTCCTCCTCCTCCTCCAGCCCTCCTCAATTCCTTTCTATCTGTACCACCTGCTAGATTCCCACATTGTCCCATTTTTAAATTTGTTTTTGTGGATCTGGTGACCCTAGATCCTATTTTCAAACCTTTCCAATCCCTTTCCCAATATATGTGGCAGACACAGATTTAAATTTAAATTTGGCCAAGTCTACTTACAGCATTTCGAAACAGGAGGCGCAGTATGCAAATCCAGATCCCAAGACTTGCCCTACCCAACTGAAGAGGCAGTATAGTGCAGTGGTCTAAGGCTCTGAGCTGCAAATCTGGTGACATCCAGCAGACCAGACATGGGTTTGAATCCCACAGCTTCCATTTGCATACTGTGTGACCCTGAGCAACTCATTTAACCTCCTTGTGCTTCCAGGTTGCTCCTATAAAAAAGCTTTCAGCTTAGTGTGCTATACCTGGTTAAACAACTAAATAAAAAAACTTAGTTAAACTGTGACAGAGCCTATATCAGCCTTACACACAGTAGAAGCAAAATGCAGTTTACCATCAATTAGTACTCCCACTGCAGCTTCCCATTCCTCCTGTCCATTCTATATCCCCAATTCAATAGTTCAATCATGGGTCTGATACAGAATCCCGGCACTAAGAATCCCAGCTCCCGAAAGCCCATCACTGAAATCTCGACAGCCGTATTCCCAATGATGTCAGACAACACAGGTGAAATTTCCATGAAAGTTTTCATGGAGGGCTTTGCTCCTCCCCCGCACTCCCCCCATAGATATGAACAATCTCTGAAGCCGTACAGATCACCACACATCAGAAGTTTGCCACAGTCAGGAATGTGGCTGTTGGGATTTCAGTGTCAGGCTTTCAGGAGTCAGGATTCTCAGTGTTAGGATTTTGTATGGATTTGTTAATCCTACATGACAATTTTTATGTTGGCATGCTTGCACAGCCAACATCTTGTGGTAGTGCAGATTTGGAGGTGTGGTCACTGTTGGGTGAATGCAGGGCATGCATCAGTAGATGCGTCCCTCATTCCCCAATCAGCCTGCATGCTGGCGCCACACCATGCATACATAATGTGGCGAGCACATCTAAGGAAAAGTCTGCTGCAATGTGAGCAAAGCTCGTCACATGCAGCGGACCTCCCAACGTGCTTCCCCGGTAACAGAAACATGAAGCCACACTGTCCGCCACACTGCTGACTTCAGGGGTGCCCAATCCCCTTGTCAGCTTACCCAGCCCCCCATTGCATGTGCTGATGGGGGAGCCCACTCCCTGTTGGCATAAAGAACCCCCACATTTTTTATATGCCCCAGGGGGTACCCAATCCCCCTCGACTCTTACCTCCCTGCTTTCCTTGTGTGCCGATGGGGTGCCCAATCCCCATCAGCATAAAGTAACCCCCTTTTTGTTGTGTGCCAATGGGGTTGCCCAATCCACCATTGGCTACAGCTGTCCCAAAAAAGACTCCGTTGGCACACTGGGCCACCCCAGTGTGCCCCTGTGAAAACAAAAACTGTCCCGTTATGTTTTTTTTTTTTTTGTTCCCTGTAAAAAAAGGAAACGGTTCCTTGGCAGTCTCCCTGCCCACCTCCCACAACCCGCAACCACCCACTGTACACCCTGCCTCCTGACAGCCCCCCACCCAATACTTACCTCTGGAGTCCGGCACAATGATCTTCGGTGGACCGGGAGCACGTCTGCACTCTTCAAAGCTGACCACGAACTGAGGAAATGTCGGTAAGCAGTACAATGGAATAAATAGGGTTTTTCCAACTCTGATGAATATCTCAGGCATTTTTTGGAATTTGGGCACCAAATTTTCAACATGGGGTTTTTGGGACCCCTCCTCATGATTTCCAGCACTGTCATGGCGTTATTCGGTCCCGAAAGGTGATTTCACAATCACTAAGTAGAATAACCTTTTGGGACTGAGTAATGACATGACAGTGCCACTGTTCATGAGGGGGGCTCTCAAAAAGTCTATGTTGCAAATTTGGTGACAAAACTCCCAAAAATGGCTGTTTTACAATTGTGTGTTTCTACTCACGCTGGTAACGTCATAGATTTGTAATATTTTCACTCCAGATTTTCAAAATTGGCATTTTTCCACACCTCCTGATGAACAGTACAGCTGTCTCTTGGGCTGTGTGGCTGGGTGTTTGTGTTTGTCTCTGTCAATAGTTTAGTTTTGTGGATTTTCATGTGTTTTGGCTTGGAGGAACTAGACCATTCTTGGATATATGATCTATGAAAGTTTCCTGGACTAAGAAACTAGAAAACGTCACCTCCAGATATTGGGATTCTCATTATAAATCAACTTTTCTGGAAGTCATCACAATCAAAGTAAGTACAGCTTAGAAATTCTACAAGCTCTGACCTGGGAAGTGCAAACTGAATCCACATTACCGTCTACCTTGTTGTTAAAGGGAACTGCATGTCTTTGAGAACCATTCACAACTATTTAAACAAAGGGAAGACACTGACAAAGGGTTTTAACTTCCTGCATATGCCCTAGGCCAGTGTTCCAGGAATTTAACACATCCTTTTTGTCTTGTTACTGTAAATCAAACAGTTTACTGGTCATTTTCCTGTGGATTTGTTTATTTTAAATCACTTGGCAATGGGGGCAAATCCTCCCCCTGGAGGCACACCACCGAAATTGATCTGTCCCTGCTCATGTGTGAGCCTTGGGTTTACCCATGTAAACCTCCTCCTGTCTTTTCTATCTCTCTCCATTTGTTATCCACTGTGTCAACTTCCTCTCTCCTCCTACCCCATGCAACCCCCCACTGTAAGCATCTTGACATCCTACCTTCAAGATGGAACCATGGCAAATACCCTTTATTTCTATCTGAGGCACCCCATTACTAAGGACTGGGTGCAAACAACTGCCCTGGCTGGAAAAATCATATTTGAGCACCTGTCGTTAGCAACCCTCCTTTGTTGGGGCCCTAGGCGACTGCACTGTATCCAAACCTGCAGCATGCAGAGGAAAGACATTACATGGTATGAGCTATGGGAGATATCCCTCAAACTGCTGCTCCTCCTACTTCTCATGTCTGGTGGGATCACCCAAACCCTGGCCCTGGCTCAAACATTAAGATAAAGCCTGCAAAAATGGAAAAATGGGCTATCCATTGTTACCCTAAATATCTGCAGCCTCCTTCCTAAGCTGGCATCTCTTCAAGCCTTTATTGGACAACATAATCCAGACATACTTGTAATTGTTGAGACCTGGCTAACGCCTAGCACTCCAGATCATGCAATCTCACTCCAAGGCTACAACCTCTTCAGACTTGATCGAGTAAAAAGAAAGGGGGGCGGATGTGTTATCTATATAAAGGACTACCTCTCGTGCCACCTTGCCAGTTTCTCCCCAGAAAACACCCTAGTACAACTTCTCCCTGTCAAGCTTCTCCTTGGTGCCCATAACAAAGTGCTTACCATGGCTGCAGTCTATATCCCCCCTAAAGACCCATGAGCTAGGCTCCAGTCTGTCCTTGAATTTGCAAGATTACAACCTCCTGACTCTGAGCTCCTCCTTCTCTGTGATTTCAATATAAATTGGCTTGCCTCAGATATCGGACCCAGCAGGGATACTATCCTAGCAACCAACCTAACACAGATGGTCAACTCCTCTACTAGAAAAAACTGCAAGACTGGAACCAGCACTCTCATTGACTGGATTCTTACTAATTGCCCAGACCGGATAAAAAACATCACCGTTCTCTCCGACTCCCTCAGTGACCACTTCCCTGTGATCTGTATCTGGACAAATAAATTTCACAAACCACCTCCTAAAACCATCCTAAGTAGAATGCTACTGCATGGGAACCTTGCTAAGCTAAAGACCTGCCTCCAACAACAAGACTGGTCCCCTATCTACAATACAGTGGTTGTGGACGCTGCCCTAGACTTCTTCATTAAAACTTTCAACACTGCCTGTGACACCTACGCACCTTTCAAAAAATGTAAAATCAAAGCCCTCTCTAATCCTTGGCTAACAGCCAAACTACTGGCTCAGCTTAAGCACGTGACCATCTTTGGCTATAGCCAGGGCCACAGGCTCCATAACAGACTCACTTAACTATAAACAGGCGCACAACCTATGCACTTCACAAATCAGGCAAATGAAGAGCTCCTATTTCAAGAATGCTCTACAAACTACCTGGGGTGATGGGAGATCCTTCTGGGACAATATACATAATATTACGGGCAAACAGTCTAAATCCTCTCCCACAGCAATGAACATTGATGGCTCCGCTACCCATGACCCTAAGACTATGGCCGATGCCCTAAATAAAACCTTTACTGACCTCAGAGGTGTCTTTTCACCAGACTTCTTCCAGGACTTGTCAGTTCCAAAACTCGTATCCCAAACCACCTCCCCAGACAAACTGCTATTTCACTTTAAAATTGTTAAGACATATGAAGCCTACAGATACATAAAAAAGGCCTGCTCTAAATCTAGACATAGCAGTGACACCATTGATCTAAAACTTCTGTCCTTCACCTTGGAAGAAGTGATCCACCCCCTCACCAAAATTCTCAACCTCTCCCTGTGCCAAAGTCAATTCCTCAACACATGGAAGGCCGCTATAGTCACACCAGTGCATAAAGCGGGCAACAAATCCACACCAGAGAACTATTGGCCCATATCTATACTTCCACCCCTCTCCAAAGCTCTTGAACAGATCGTGGTGAATCAACTATCAGACTACCTGCAAAAGTATGATCTACTCTGCATTCAGCAACACGGATTTAGAAAAGGACACAGTACGTCGATGGACCTACTTGATTTCTCTAGTGAAACTCACAAAGCCTTGGATAAGGGTTATTTAACCAGAGCTGTTTTCATAGACCTCACAAATGCTTTTGACACTGTTCACCATAGCCTTCTATTCTCTATTCTGCTCAACATTGGGCTAGCCGAGGGACCTGAAGCCTGGGTAAAAAGTTACCTGGCACAACGTTCTCAAACAATAAAAATCTCTGAGGTTCTCTCTGACTCCAAACCAGTCCTCTCTGGTGTCCCCCAGGGCTCAATTTTAGGTCCTCTCCTCTTTAGCCTATTTCTAAACTTGCTTCCTAAATCCTGCCCTGAAAAATTAATACTATATGCTGATGACGCTGTAATTCTCTCCACCTATAAGGATCCAAATCCACTACGACAGAGCTTGCAGTTTGCTTTCTCATGTGTCAAAAACTGGTTCCTTGAGCACAAACTGGTCCTAAATTAAAAAAAAAACAAAAGTCATGCTTTGCGCCAGTCATCAAAACAGAAATAGGCATACTCCACTCATCATAAAAACTTCTCTTGGAAATACACTAGATCTAGTGAACACCTTCAAATACCTTGGTATCACTTTAGACGAATGTCTTACTTTTTCGGCCCATATCAATAACACTGCAAAAACAGTGCACCAATGCATTGGAATTTTGTACCGGAACCGTCAATTTTTCAACCAAGCTGCCTTGAGGATTACTGTTCAAAGCTCCATCATCTCAATCATAGACTATGGTCTAATTGTCTATGGCTCAGCTACTACCACTGCAATGAAGCGCATCTCAACAGCACTAAACAAAACCTGTCAACTCCTCACTGGAGCACAGAGACGGACCCACACTTGTGACCTCTACATGGAAACCGGTTGGTTGCATCTTTCCAATCGCCTCATGTATCTCACCTGCGTGATGGCAAAAAAATCAATCTTGGGACTCACTCCTCCATGTATCCGGGACCTGCTCTGCCTGAACAATGGCACTCATACCACCAGAAGATCTGACCACCAACCTTTTCTTGTCCCTAGATGCCGGACTGCTCAGGGACAAAGATCTTTTACATACCATGCCCCTACCTAGTACAATGCCCTTAACCTGCCCTCCCTATCCTCCACGACATTGGGAGCTTTCAAATCCATACTTTACACTCACCTCACAACCTCCGGCTCCTGTGACTGCTTTGACTAAAGTCTCATCCCACTGAGTGCACTTACATTTGTTTCACTCAACCACCATGGTCTCCTCTTTGACAAAGACAACCTGAGTACCACTAACCTGGTTCTGTCTGCTCCTAAACTTCTTATTTCTCCCTCTCTTCCTCTCAAGCTCTCCAATCCTTATTCCTTGCCCTTGACACTGCCTCTGAGTTCTTTTTTCTTTTCTGTAAATAAATGTTACTGTTTATGTTGTGGCCTTGATAAACAGCTTACTGATTGCTTGTGACACTGTCTACTATGTTTTTGTACTTAATGATGTGGAACCTTTGTAAAAGAGCCTTGGCTCAAAGGTATTAATTCCTAGAATAATAAACTTCAAACTTCAAACTACATATCCTGCCCGAAATGTGTTTTCGCACGTCCAGTGTATAATAGCTTGGTCGCTGTGTGAAATCACATTTTGGGACAATCTGAGGAAATGACAGTGACACTGTTCATTAGCAGAGGTCCTAAAATGTCTATGTTGAAAATTTGGTGCCGACAGTCCATAAAATGACTGTGTTGCAAGTGTGCGTTGCGCAGTTTCCACGCACCCTTGTGACTTCGCAAATTTGCAATATTTCCATGCCAGATTTTCAACACTGGCATTTTTGCACACCTCATTATGAACAGTACAGCTGTCATTTTCACATCCTGCCCAAAATGTGTTTCTGCACCTGTGTCGCACAATGGCGTGGTCGCTGTAGGAAATCAACTTTTGGGACAGATTAACAAAATTGCAGTGCCACTGTTCATAAGGAGAGGTCCCAAAATGCCTATGTTACCAATGTGGCTACCAAACTGCAAAAAATAATTGGGTTACAGACGTGTGTTGCACAGTTTGTATGCATGCTCATTGCTTCACCAGTATTTCATATTGTCAATCCAGATTTTCAACGTTGCCATTTTTTTACAACTCCTCATGAACAATACAGTTGTCATTCTCCACATCCTTCCCAAAAATGTGTTTTCATCCCTCTGTCACCAAATGCCACAGCCACTGTGCAAAACCACCTTTCAGCTAACAAAGTGATTGTGCTGCTTTTCATGAGGTGGCCTGACAAGAAGCCCATGCTGAAAATGTGGAGTGAAACTACCACCACATGCCTACAGTGTTAGGGTTTCCAACTGTAGCACCCAACCCGGTACAGACTGACAGGTGTCACGAGTGTGACTTGGGTCATTGGACGTAATGCTAATGCCATTCCACCCCCTGCCCCCACTCTGCAGCCACTGACAGGCATTGTGGTGTGCCTTGCACTGTTTGGCCACAAAGTTCACCCCATGCTTCTATACTACCCACATCTGCATATTTCCTTATGGAATGGGGTATGAATAATGCCCAAAGACCCCAAAGCACACCACAACACTTGTCAGTGTCTGCAGGGTAGGGTGAGGTACGATGGCATGAGCATTATAGCTGATGACCCAAAGGCACACACCAATGTCTCTCACTTTCTACAGGGTGGGGTGGGGTTGACGTCACTTCAATACTTCACTGACATTCCTATTATGCGTCTCTAGCTCTGGCACTGTCAATGCCAGTGTGACAACATTCGGCATTGACAAATGCTTGTTTTTATTTAGCACAGCAGAACATAGTACATAAACCCTCATTGCCCAGAAAATCAGAGTTTAGCCCAGAAAATCAGTGTTTAGCCCAGAAAAAGAGCACAGTACATTAGCCCCCCAAAAAACTCTAGAAATGTGCACAAATGTGCTAGAATACAATAAACTGTGCAGTGGTTGTTGGGGATGGTAACAGCACTATTGGGGTCACAGAAATGAGAGAGGAAGGAAGCCCAAGAAACTTCATGGGGGGGAGTGACAGGCACTGGTGGAGCAGAAAGATGCCTTTGCAAGTGTCTAAATGCCAAGAGTGATGGAAAAAGGTGGCAGGAACAGGGGAGCAGGTTCCAGAAGGAAGGGAGGTGGTAGCAGAAGGTTGCCTGCCCAGCAGAGGAGTTAGGGAGGGTGTGGAGAAGATGCAGTAGTCCCTGGACTACAGAGAGTAAGAAGAGGAGAAGACAAGGGAGAGAAGTGAGGAAAAGTAGTAGGGATGGGACCAAAACCAGTATTTAGCAATGAAGCAGGCAGAATGGGACATGCAACATGAAGGCAGTGGGAGGATAGAGAGGAAGTAATAGAGGGAGCAGTGGTGAGTACCTCGGGAGAATTGGTAGCAAAACAACAGAAGTCATTGCAGATAGTATCCAATCTGGCAATGGAAGAGGAAGGGAATGCTATAGACCGCATCTGCTTAGCTGATTTGTCTAGAAGAAACTACATGTCCTTTTTAACATTAATACAGATATTTCAAAATGAAAACCATATGTAGTACAAAATGTCACTATGCCAAAATCATCTGTCTTTGGAGTAAAAAAAACACAACCCAGCCTCAAAACTAAACAAAAAAATTGCTATGAATCTTATCCATCAGTCAGAAACTGGGACTATCATTTGTATAAAGTCTAATTGCAAGAAAACACTTCTGAATAAAAAATTTAATGCACCGTGGAAAGAAATGTAGAGTGGAAAATGAACAGCTTTAACAAAGCTGGACATCGCTGAAGCACAATGGAGGCTTATTAGGTACTTTAGATGTTGTCCTGAATGAATTACATAATGAGCCGTTGCTCAGTTACAGATGCCTACCTCTCCTGAGGGGGTGGGCAGGAAAGCAGTGGAGCCAGGGCTCAATTAAGGATGCCCTCCTCTCCCATGGGGGCAGGCAGCATAGCATGAAGTAGCTGCTCAGTTTAGGATTCCCTCCCCTTCTGAAGGGGATGAAAAGGATACATGCCAAGCTGTGGTTTAATTAAGGGTGCCCTGCTTCTCAGAAGAGGTGGGCAGGGTAGCCACTGAACCACATCTCAATTAAGGATGCCACTCTCTGCTAAGGGGGGGAGGTAGGATATCGCAGAGTTGTGGCTCAATTAAGGATGTATGCAGAGGATGGTGGCAAATGGGGTCAGATTAGAAGAGAGGGAGGTCATGAGTGGAGTTCTACAGGGATCTGTCCTGGGTTCTGTCCTCTTGAATATCTTCGTCAGTGAGCTGAAGAGGGCATCTTGGGCAAGTTGTGTCTCTTTGCAGATGACACAAAGCTCTGTGGTAGGGTGGAGAGTGATAAATAGATCTGAGAGATGCAAAAGGATCTACAAAGGCCTACTGAGGTGGTCTTTAGCATTTGAAATTTTATGCCAAAAATGCAAGGTTATGCACCTCGGCAAAAAAAAAAAAACAGGGCAGAGTACTGGATGGGAGGGGTTAAGGTGAGCACAAAATCAGAGGAACGGGACCTGAGAGTCATCATTTGTCATTCCATCAAACAATCAAGCCAGTGTAAAAGGGCCTTTACTAAGGCTAATAGGATGCTGGAGTGTAATGGAAGCGGTATTAACAACAGGAAAAAGGAGGTACTACTACCTCTATATAGGTCACTGGTGAGGCTGCACCTGGAATACTACTGCATGCTCATTTCTGGAATCCTTACCTAAGGAAGGACAGGGACAGGTTGCAGATGGAGCAATGCAGGGCGAAAAAGATTATTCTGGGCCAACAGGGCCGATCTTATAATGGTCGTCTTAAGGCACTGAACATGTACTCAGAGACCAAGCGAGAGAAGGCTATGCTGAAGACCTTCAAGTTCCTGAATGGCATAATCAATGTGAAAAGCAGGGAATTATTTAGCAGGAGTACAGAGTCAAGAACCTGAGTTCACACATGGAAACTGGTGGTGGGAAGGTTTCAGAGGGATGTGAGGAAGTTTTATTTAAAAAATAGGGGTGGTGGAGCCATGGAACAGTCTTCCAATGGAGGTGGTGGGTGCTAAGCCCATGAATGTTTTCAAACATGGCTGGGACAGAGTGAAGGGTTTTGTGGTTGCTCAGGTCAGTAGCAGTAGGGAAGGGAGCAAGGGGGTGAACTGGGGTGGTTCACTCATTTCAGTGCACAAGAGATGTGGTCACTGTAAATAAGAGAGCCAGAACAATACTGGTGACCATAAGTGAGGCATTATATTGTGCCGACATACACTTACAGTGCATCCCCTTTCCCTTCCCCCCCCATAAAATAAATATAATCACCTTCACGTTGGGGCAAAACGTGTGCAGAGAAAAAATTGTTGGAACAGGCACACATGCGGAGTAGCACATAATGCAGATGCTGCGACATCCAGAACATCATGATGACCTGAAAACAGGTTATCTCGCCCACATTACAGCACCCTAAGCATGGCACCTCACGAATGACACACGAACTGGGATTCATAAAGCCCCAACTCCGAGCAGACTAGACAGACTATTGGTCTTTTTCAGCTATCATTGTCTGTTTATTTTATTTATTTGAAAACTGGTAACCGGGAGAGGCACACGGAAAGAAGGCTCATTTCCAGGGGAGTGGAACAGAGGAAGAATAACAGTACAATACATAATAACAAGTCGATTGAACAGTATTTGATAAAAAAGTTGGTACAAAATGAAACACTAAATATTTCTAAGTCCCCCTCTCCTGAGGATGTTTGGAGGATAGCATGGAGCTGCAGCTCAGTTAAGGGTACTCCTCTCTCCCAAGAGGGGCAGGTAGGATAGCCACTGAGCCATGGCTGAATTAAAAAGGCCCTCCTCCCTGAAGGGGGCAGAAAGGATTACCACCAAGCTGTGGCTGAGTAAAGGATGGCCTCCTCTGCTGAGGAGTCAGGCAGAATAGTTGCTGAGCGTGACAATAGGGACAGCAAGTGGTGATGTGGCTATAGTGGGGGAATTGAATCAGCAGGACAAAGTCATCAAAATAGCAAAAGTGGGCACACTCATTGGAGCAGTGAAACTCCTTTGAATGGTATACTTTATGGTGGACAAGTACATTATCAACTAGGTCAGTCACCATTGGCTGAAGTCTGATTTATAAACACCTCATTGGCTCATAGCCTCACACACTTCCAAAATCTGCTTTTCTCTGCAAAGCTGTACTAATATGTTCAATTTGTATTCTGCAATCAAACATAAAAACACAGAAAATGCTTAATGAGAAACTGCTTTACTAATAAAATAGGTAATTTCTTAGAACATCTGGGGCCAGATATTCAAAACTTAGGGGGGTGTTTGCCCAGTATCCCATCATAAGGGCAACTGAAAGTGAATGACTTGAATATGAGTAACTCACTTTCAGTGCCTGTTATGTGGGTTACCCTGCAAGGGTAGCGATGGTTAGAGCAGGGCAACAAGAAGAAGGGGAGGGGGACAGGAAGAAGATGGAGGGTATGTAAGGGGTAGTGTGGTGGGAGGCTGCGAGCTGGTGCTTTAGTGTACTGGTGAGGGTGGCTGCTATGGTGGGGAGGGTGCAGGGCTCGGGGTCGGGGAGGGCTAAAGATTTTTGATGTTTTTTTTTTTCTTTCCCAGAGTTTCACCCCATCTCTGACATGCACCCCCCCCCCACCGGAGTTAGTAATCTATCTTTGGGGGTGTGTGGAGGCACAGCCCTCCACAGAACAACCTTTTTGTTTTTTGCCCATTTTTGTCACTGCGAGTGTACATCGCCTGCTTTTTTTTCAGTGATGTACACTCACCGTAATGGCAATCGTGGGTTTGCCCATGCTAACAGAGGTCTGCGCCCCATCTGTGGGTGGGGTCTATATTCAGATACCCCCAGAGCATGGGCGAAATGGTATGCCATTGTTACAGTGATGCTGTAACAGTGATACAATTACAGAGAAACATTGACAACGACTGCACTTTTGGGTGAGCTGGTGTTGCTACTGACAGATGTATTACATTGACCAGTGTGCATGCATTTGGTCTCTATATCCACTGTTGGGATGGGTAGTTCTACTGCAAGAGCTTCTGTCTGCATGTTGCTCCACTTTATGTACACCACAGAATTTTTTATATTCATATATGTGGGGTGCAGGGGCTCCACCCCTGCACCCACAGTTCAAGTGTGGTTTTAAGTTGGTTGCTCTTACATATTTTTTGCTGTGGTGGTGTTTTGCTTTGGTGGGCTGTTGCTATTGGGGCTGTCAAGGCCATGTTGTCAATCTAAAGGCCATTGGTCTTTTTTCTGTTGAACTGGCTTGGTGGTACCAGGCAAACCCCATCAGTGCCTGAAAGCTAAGCTGACACTGTGCACATGTAAATGAGGGGGTCCTTCCCTGCATACGGGCACAACATTACAGTGTGAGGTTTACACAGGTGGTAAATGCCACCCAAGTGGGCACAAGTTACCACATTTGAAAACCCCAACTTTACAAGGTGCAAGGCCCTAGTGGTGAGCAAAGGGATTGCAGCCAGCAGCTCCAGTCCATTGAAGCAATGACTTCCCTGGTGTCCAGTCACCTGCTGCTGTAATAAGGAAGAATTCTCTGTGTCTAGTTACACCATCAACCCTCTGATTCCTTTCCTCATCACTGTAGTGGTATTCCCTGGTGTCTAGTGTCAACCTCCACCTTGTGATCCCTGTCCCTGTCACTGTATCCTTATGTTCTGGTGTCTAGGGGCACCCACCACCCTCTGATCTTTCTTCACTATAATAATGAAGAAGTCTCTGGTGTCTAGTGGCACCCCACCCACCAATCACCCACCACTGTAATACTGAGAAGGTCCTTAGTGCCCAGTGGACCACTCACCCACCAATTAGCCACCACCTCCACAAGGTATCACTGGTGTCCGATCTAACCCCCCACTCCTGAGCACCCATCCCAGAAGAAATCCCATATTCCTAGGTATCTAGTGGCCTCCTATGCACTGGCCACATTGAGCACACCACTTTGCCACATCCCATACCATAGCAGCCTGTGCCATGCAGCTTCAATATGAGAACTGGTGCAGCCCTCCTTTCATTACTCTCAGCCAGTTAATTACAGTAATAGGAGACAGTATACTGTCTACATTATAAGAAGTGTGCTCTTTATACTGTAGACAGCATGCATGCTCCCTGTCATTGCATATGGTGGCCAGCTGAAGTGGTGAGAGGGCTATGCAAGTCACCTCACTGGAACTGCATGGCACTGGTGACTGAGGTAAGGGGGAAGTGGCAGGGTGGTGTGCCCAGTGTGGTTGGTGTGGTTGGGCCACTAGATGTCATGGAATGTGGAGTCTTTTTTGGCAGGGGTGTCTTGGGACGGGAGTTCCACTGAACACCAGGAAATACCTTGTGGAAGCAGCAGCAGCTGATTAGAAGGTGGGGGGTCCATTGGACAATAGAGACCTCCTCAGAAATATGGTGGTAGGTGAATGATGGGTATAGGTGCCACTAGACACCAAGGACTACCTATCCAAGGGTGGGGATGGGGCCCAAGAGGTGGGGGGTGCCACTAAACACCAGGGACTTCTTTACTATCAAAGTGGTGTGTGATCATTGGTAGGTGGAGTGCACCTAGATGCCAAAGAATAATGATACCTTGATATGGAGGGTGCCAGTGGGGATGGGCTGCCACTGGACACCAGAGTGGATGTGTCCCTTTCAGGAGCAGGTGTATAGGGTGTGAGGGAGCTGCTTACTATCATGCCAGATGTGGTGTTCAGCCACTGGATGGGTGCTATCCTGCAACTGCATCCAATGCAAATGGATCCTATAAAGGACATGCCTATGGCCCTTAATGCCTTGAATGCCCAGCAGTCTCACTGGCACATTGCCAGCTAAATATTGCCCTGGGAGCTCCAGGCACTATCACATCCTGGGTGCAGTTGTTCCCAGCACTTCCCCATGGGCTGCATACAACACAGGTCCATGCCGGGGCAGCACTATTCATCTTTGCACTGCCATGACATGGTCATATACTCAGTCAGATAATGCAGTGCACTATCTGACTGACTATAGCCTCCTGAGGGTTGGGCACACAGGCAAGCAAAGCACAAACCTTTGTGCTTCACTTTTGCCTATATTCTAATATTTGGCGACTGATGTAACTATACCTCTGGATAGATCTAGCCAAATAAATACTGTGGGCAGCAAAGTCTTACTAATACTGTTGTATAAGTTAATAGGGCCTCCTATGGGCATCCAGTGTGGTATAAGAGACTCTAAGCATACGGTTTAAGAGAGAGAGGACAAGAAAGTAAAGCTGAGGAGTTCTGTATACTGAAACATCACAAGAAGAGTCTCTCACACCATAGGAGACACCCCTCGGAGGCCCTATTAAGTTATAAATCAGTCAAGTTAGCTAGAGTGGTTTATATGTTTTAAGTATATTTTTGTACATTTCAAAGGTTTCTTCATCTGTCCTCCCCTAAGCTTTAAGTGGAGTTTTCCACTTCTAGCACTCCTGCTCAAAAGACCACTGTACAGAGGGTAAGAGGTGTGCAGTAGCTCTGTGCACTGATTGGCTGAAGTCACGTAAGTGATTCATAATAAACAATATGTGATGTTATACAGTAGACATTTACCCTGGCTTAGCCAGGAAAAAGGGAATAATATTTTCAGTAGCACATGGCAATGCCAAAGAGTGACTCCATAAAAAGTATTCCCTCCAGGGCTGAATGAGCTAGGGAGGCTTCAATATACAGTAATCGATTTATCAGAAATGTGGCTTGGTTAGAAAATTGGTAAGAGAGGATTACAGACAGGAGTCTGCCAGATACCACTCTGTGATAGACCAGTGGGAGGCAGTATAGCATAGTGGTTAAGAGCACTGAGCTGCAAACATGGAGAACTAGATTTGAATCCCACATCCACCACTTGCATACTGGAGAACCATGAGCAAGTCACTTAACTTCCCTGTGCTCCTGGGATGCACCTGGAAATGAGCCTTGGATTGGTTTGCCTTTCCTGGCCAAAGATGAAAAAAAAATAAAAATGTTGTGTAAGTGTCCTTATGCACTTAAAAATAATCCCAGACACATACAAATAATTTTGATAAGAAATTGTGAAGGATTAGATTGTCTATTGGTATATATGTAGGGGCATGATTGTGATTCTATAGTTTGAGTTGAGTAGGCACGTCAATGTTAAACTTGAAATTCTGCACTTTAATAATATTGCATACATTCAGTGGTTTTGTATGCAAATTCAAATGCACCATCACTCCGGTTAGAGCTCTGGATGTGGCAAGTTACAGTCCTGTTAGATGTGCAGTTTCTGAGTTCGGAGAGGTGAAAAAAGAATTTCTCTTTCATTGACTTTGCTAGGATTTTTCTTTGAACTTGCCTACACTGCAGACAGTTTGTAATCTTGGTCTGAAATGTTCAGGGCTGAAAGGGACTAGCCCACAGATGTGCCTTGTGGTAGTCTGTTGAAAAAATAATAAGCTGTTAAGTTATTGCATTTTAAAAATTAAAAAAAAAATTTCCGAGCAAGCTCAGTATGCACTAAAAGATAGTTGTATGAAACGAAAAAGAATAATCTTTTTCATATGATATCGTCCCTTTTTATCTGAGTAAAATCCTTGTTCATATGGCTGCCATCTTGATTTCAGCTTTGCCTGAGAAATTAAAATTTGGAAACCCCCAAAAATTATATTCTGGGGAGGAACCAACACATGTATAGTGTTGTGTGAAACTGAGAAATTTCATTACACAAAATATTTTGCAAAATTTGTGCATTTCGCAAAATATTTCATGGTTGCGAAATGCAAAATTTCCCCTTGAAATTTTGAAATGTTGCCTGAAAATTGCAAAATTATGCCTAAAAATAGCAACATTTTGCTGTGAAATATGACATTTTGCAAGTTCTGGGCAAAATTTCTAGTTTCATAGCTGTGAAATATTTTGTGAAAAGTGCAAATTTCTCAAGATATGTTTATGCAGCAAAATTGCCAATTTTGCAGCAATTTCTCTGGGAAAATCTTATTTTCCAACATCTCTACAAATGTAGATTGCTTATCAGGACCATCTTAGCTGTGTTCTGTACTTTAGTCCTTGAGAAATGCCCTTAAAATGTATTTTTGTAACACTGAATTTTTTTTTGCATGACTTCATACTAAAAAAGATCTTGTTTCGTATGATGATGACTAACGAAAAAAGATATTTTTTCACATGTGAACTCAATTTACTTCAATGAGATTTTCAACTTTGGTGCATAATTTGCCATATTGCATATTTTGACACCAAATTTGCATCATACCCTTTCTGAGACCCCTCCTCATGAACAATGGGGGTGTCGTTATATAACTCCCACCCGAAAGGTGATTTCACGGTTGCTTGGCAAATTTACTTTTTGGCCAGGATTTGCATAATGACAGTCATATTGTTCATAAGGTGGGGGTAATGAGAAGTCTGTGTTGAACATTTGGGGTCAAAATATGTAACAATGGCAAAGTTATGACCATTTGTTGCAATTTTGCTACGTACACTCATAACTTTTGAAATTTAAAAAACTTCAACCCCAAATTTTCAACTTAAACTTCTTATTACCCCACCTCATGTATGTCACAGCTGTCATTTTTCAAATCCTAGTCAAAATGTGTTTTTGCACCTGTAATATGGAATGGTGTTGCAGTTTGCGCAAAATTATGTTTTGGCGGTGATTCGAAAATGTTCTATACCAGGTACATAAGGTGGGGTAATAAGATGGGTACACTTGCAAGTTGGTCACTGTTGTCATATAAATGGAAGTGCAGGGCCCTTCAGTGGCAGCCTACATATACACATCTATGGAGGGATGGGAGTACAGGGTCCAAAGGGCACTGCGTTCCCACAGGCAAATAAGGCTACGATTACACTGTCCCAAAAAGTGAGGAAATTCTTTGCAAAAAACTATGTTACTGCATCAGTTGGGGTTGATATCAAATCTTAAAAAAGATGGGAAATATCATGTTAGGCTTGCCAAAGCTAACACCCCACCCCTACCCTGCACACACCAACAGGTGTCATGAGGGTGACTTTGGGTTGTCAGCCCTAACACTCTCCTCCTAAACTGTACCCATCTCAGCTTATTTAGTTATAGAATGGGATGCGTGTTAGGGCTGATGACCCCAAGGCAGACCCCCAAAGCCTGTTGGCATGTGCAGGGTGGGTGTGTGGTGTTAGAGATGGAAACCCTAACATCATATACATCATATTTATCTCCTTTTTACAGTTTGATATCAATCCTAACTAATCCATTGATGTAGTTTTTTGCAAAGAATATATACAGTATATATATATTTATATATATATATATGTATTTGCACCTACCCTGTGGAATTCTCTACCTTATCAATTAAGAGAATGCCCAACCGTCATGAATTTTAAATCTGATTTTAAGACTTATCTGTTTTATAAAGCTTTTTCTGTATGATTTGAATTTCTGTTATTGTTTTTATTGGATTTTACTGTAAAATGCCTTGATAATCTGAAAGGTGCTGAAGAAATTAATTTTACCTTTACCTTTATGTATGTATGCCGAATGATGCCCCCTGGCAATGGCATGCTGTCCTTTGTGGGGAAAATGATGCCAAAATAGCACACAGGCCCACACTGTGCTCACCACCACATGCATCACAGAGATCCGGTGCTGTGGGGTTCTTGTGCTGCACATGGAATGCCACATCCAAACTGCTCTACAAGTCAAAACAATACACCAAAGTGCCCCACAAACAAGCAAAGGCAAGACCAGAGACAGCTGGATGTTACACAATGGGCCTGAACCACAACAGGGGCCATTTTGACATCATTGTGCCTCTGCAGAGCCAGACCGAGGGTAAGCCCAACCACAATTAACAACCAGAAAGCACCCAGGCAAGCTGTTTGGTGCTCATAACTGTAGATGCAGTTACCGAATGATGCCCCCTGGCAACCCCGTGATGGCCTTTGTGGGGAAAATGATGCCAAAATATCACACAGGCCCACCCTAGGCTCACCACCACGTGCATCACAGGGACGCCGCTACTGTGGGGTTCTTGTACTGCACTTGGAATGCCACATCCAAACTGCTTGAGTTAGGCCTAGGTACTGTATTTTTTATTTTCAAACAGTTCCAATATATTATGCCAACGCTTGACGTCTAATTTATAGACAGTCTCTTTATAAATAAATCTGCAAAATGTTTTTGCCAGATGAATCCAAACCACTGATGTTGCCCAACAGGCACTAGTACACCCGGGCAATGACCAAATTACTACACGTTATCCCTCCCATACCACCTAATGTACCAAACAATGCCATGAGCAGCCTTTTTGAGGTAGGCCCAAGTGCTGTATTTTTATGTTTGCTTGTGCACATGCGCAAGAAACATCTTGCGGCAGTACAACTTTTTGGAGGTGTGTGATTGCTCTGGCTAATGTAGTGCTTCCTGTTGCAGGCATGTTCCTTATGCACCAATGGGCCAGCGAACTGTGCATGGCACTAGTTTGGCAGCTGTGGTCTTCACTTCACAGAAAAGCTCCGCTGCAATGAGCGATCCTAACATGTCTGCACTTAACATATTCACGTCAGCATTTTGTATGGCCTTAGTCCATTGCTGTACTTAACATATATAGGTGCTCGTTCTCACCGGCATCCCACCACGTGTATATTGTTTAGCCTGTTGCCATTAGACAAAACATAACCTTCTCTCTGTCCCCCCCTCCATGTCTATGACATAAAAAAACGCCTTTGTTTGCCTCTTCTATTATTGCTGTAGTAGGAAGCATATCTTTTCTTAGGGAAAAAACATTTTTTAAAAAGGTTGAAAACAAGTTTGGACAGGTGAACGTTGTTGTATGGTGTAAACTTGCACATGCTGTGTGGGTAAATAGTGGTAGCAGCAAGCAGTGATTAAAATGACTCACAGGAAGCCACGTCTTTTGTTATGAAAAATAAATGTGGGGAAAAAAAGTTTGTAATCAACTTTGCAGACATTTACGTTGTTGAATGGCATAAACCTGCACAGGCTGTATGGGCATGCACCCTGGAAAAAAAGATCCAGTAGGGAAGCTTAAGGATTTTGCCCTCCGTGATCCAATACTAAAGCTTACGGCCTCCGTACTTCATAAGCAGAGCTGATGATATTCACAGTGCTGGCTACATTGCCAGAAACACAATTTAATAAGACCCCTATATTTATGTACCTAATTAGGGCTGAACAATCTGGCATTTTGCAGGGGCTAACGTAGCAACTCGGAGTGTTAATGCAACTGAGGGACATTATCCCAAGCAGGTCCATTAATCACTAGGAAATGCTGCATTGTAAGGGCATTGTTTTCATTATACATCTAATTGTGTTACAGTGCATTTGTTAAAAAAAAACAACTAACAATTTACACATACTCAGTGTGTCTCTGTGAGCTGTGTCGCACATTGCTATGCCATTAATGTGCAGAACTTCAAGCAACAAGAAGTTGCGCTGGCCTCATAAATATTGAAGCAGAGTATAAGTAAAGATTCATCATGGATGAAAAATATTTCTGTGGACGACAAGTAGACTGGAACCATCATTGTTCTGTGTGTAGCTGCTGTTCCTTGGGTAGTACGGTACCATTTTCCCATGTCTAGACAAATAGGTTTGGGAGTAACTCACTACCACAATACAGTGCAATCTTTCAATTCCAGATCTTCGCAGGAAGGGGAAGAGGGGCAATGTGGGGAAAATAGTTCCTTTTCTGATGGTGGAAGGGGGTGTAAAAGGAGGAAACATAGAATGGGAGGGAAGTGGGAGTGGGAGAAGAGGAAGGGAGAATGGGACAGAGGAAGGGGATAAAAGAGAACAATGAGAAGGTAATGGAAAGGGAACACAGAGGAGAGGAGGGTAAAAGGACAGGGAGAAAAAAGAAGGAAAGAAGACAGGTAGCAGGGGGAACAGGGGGCAAGAAGCAAGGGGAAAGGGGCCAGGGAAAATGGGGAACATGACAGTGAGATGAAGACACTCAGCATACCTCATAGTCAATGTCTTGAAGTACTGATGTACTTTGCATTTGCTGGGCTGTGTTCAGTACTAGGATATAGGAGTAAGTGCAATTTGTGAGGGATGGCGATCGAGATTTCATATAATGGGTAATGCTGTCTGTAAACGCATATCTGGGAATTTTGCAACTGCGGTATCATAAGATACACGTGGTACATTCACATTCAGTTGCTACAAATTGGGGCATACAGGTTGGGACAGGCAGGGAAAGATCTAAGGGGTGGGATCCCAGCATTACAGCAGAGGGAGACAAATGGGTGGAAGCAATCCCCAGTGCACGCGTCATAGTTTGAAAAAGCCCGTGCTGCCCATTTGATTACTTGAGGGCCGGGATACGGGTTATAGCTGATTGGCTGCGGCAGTCTGCAGCACACGCTCCCCATTGATGGTTCAAGGACCGGGGATACAAGGGTTACAACTGATGAGCTGAGTGCTCCTGATTGATTATTTGGTTTCAGATGGTGATGGTTGTGGCTACTACTGATCCATAACTAAACTGAAGGTCCACAATGCATCAGCCATACTTAATAAACTACTGGTTTGTGAGATGACTAAAATAGCTCGATCCTTCAGTGCTTGTATGACAGTGACCGCCATCTATATTGTACACGTGTTTTTTTTCTTTACATTTTCCATTTAAATCGACATGACTCCAAGTGTCTAACAGCTGTATTTGCCCCTCACATTGTTTGAAAAGTTATGCGAAACCTACAATCCATACATTAAACTAGGGTCTCAGAGTTATAATCCATTTTGCTGTGTCCATAAAATATATAGCAATTCAGTAAATGTTTATTAAATATGCTGAGAATACAGCATAGTGCAGGTCCCGACTGAGAGTATAACCTAGTGGTTAGAGTAATGAGCATGGTGAATCCAGCAAACCTGGGTTTGATTCCCACAGACTCCCATTTACATACTGTGGGACTCTGAGTAAGTTGGTTACCCCCCACCCCGGGGGTCACTCCTCAGAAGAGGCACTTGTACCTTGTGGGTCTTACCTACTTACCAGACAATAAAAAAACAGCTTACCCCCTTTTTCAGGTGGCCACTTCAGTAAATTGTAAGTTAATCGATACACGTTTTCAGCTGATTGAAAGGGACACTGTCAGCTGTAACAATATTTTTTATTTTGAGTCTCTGTAAAGAGTGGTTCTGCAAATGAAGGTGGTGTCTTTATTCTGTGCTGTTTTTTTTTTCTTCTTTTCTACAGAACTACATATATTTGGGTATCAGGCAATTATTTATATTCAATGGGCCACCTGAAAATCGGTTGCAATCCAATTGCTATCAGATATGTGTACCCTATGGATGTTTCTCCTACCGGCATGTTCCCATCACTAAAACTGGTTTTCAAATCAAGTTTATTACACAAAGTAGGACATTTGCCCACAAACTGTGAGCGTCAAGACTCATTGCCATTTTTTACTCCTTCAAAAATAAGTGAACCAATACAGCTGTAAATCTGATAGCTAAGCGCTCTTGTTTAGCAACCAGCACCCTGCCCGATTACTTTCCCAAACTCCATTTTCTGCCGTAATTGCAGTGCTGCACTTGTCCAGCACATGACGATTGTGCTACACGGCCAGATCCTACAGTCCATCAAATGGGAAATGTGCAGAGATGGGAGCAATAAACTGCAGATTATAAAACTGAACCGCAAACTGCACTCTGCTCTCTTTCTCGCTGATCTGCACCTCGTTGCAAGGTTAATACCCTGATTTTCCCTCAGCTGCCATCAGTGGTGTTTGTTTGTATAATGTTATACTATTCCAAAATGTATTTTCATTTAAAAATTGTTACCCGGTAGAGACACACTGAGACAAGGCTTGCTTCCAGGTGCAAAGGAAGGAAAGGGGGCACAGGCAATGTAAAGATCACAAGACAGCAGATTGTTATTTAGGCAATCAGAGCAGGTGAAGTAAGCATGTAACGACTAGTTAGGTAAATGGCAGCGTGGTGTAATGTGACCAACATGTGGATGAACCTGCAAGAAGACCACAAAGTGTACAAGTGCCTGTTGGGGAAGTGACAGTGCTATAGGGTACAGGGTCAGATGGGGGCACAGGCCTAATGGCCTAAAAGTATAGGTGGGTCCTAAGCAGGAGAAGGTCTGGAAGATGGGAAGAAAAGTTATGGGGGGTTGATGGGGGGGCAGGAATGTGCTTTTGCTGGAATCTAAGGGCTAGACCAGCTAATCAGTCTTTGCCAAGAGCGGAGCAGGGGGCACAAGGGACATGTTAACAGGGTGCTGCATGGAGACAGCTGGTTACAGGGGAGCTGGGAGAACCACCACCAGGAGAGTCCTGGGACATCTCCACAGGGCCATCCTCTGAGACAGGTTGAGAAGGCAGAGGGGGGATAGACTCGGCAGAAAGGTTCATAGTCATCTGATCATAGGGTCTCATAGGTCATTACTAGGCCAAGAAGACAAAAGTCCATAACGGCCTGCCATATTAATACCCAGTAATACCTTGTTTAGTCAGATACTCATCGAAGGATTTTTTAAAAACATTCATGGAAGAACTAGCTACTACTTCTATTGGCAGACCATTCCAGATACTAGTTATCCTTTTACTAAACCAGTTTTTCCTTGCATTTGTACAGAAAGAACTAATCTGAATTTGAAGTGGGTGTGCTCTAGTATCATATAGCTGCATCCTTAATTAGAGTCCCAGTTGTTGCCATAGGTCATCGTCCAATAGTGCTCTACATACCATGCACATGTCGCCTCGGAGCCTACGGAATTCCAATGAATACAATTCCAATTCTACTAGTCTCTGCTGGTAGCTTAAACCCTCTAGGCCTGCCACATGTCTTGTTGCCTTCTTTTGTACTTGTTTCAATGATTTTATAGTCCCTTTCTCCCCAGGTGACCAAAATTGGGAACATTACTCCAGGTGCGGATGGACCAATGCCTTATACAGAGGCATTACCACCAATCTGTCTCTACTTTTAATATGCGTGTTTATACAATGTAGAAACCCACTAGATTTACTGATAATGTGATTATAGTGTGTCTTCAAGCTCAGGTCACTGGTAATATAAATGCCCAGGTCTTTTTCTTCTGATGTCTCTTGCAACACCACTCCATTTAACGTATATTTATAATGGGTGTTATTTTTCCCCAGGTGCATAACCCTACATTTGTTGACATTAAACGTAGATTTGTTACTGACAGACCAGTTTTCAATTTCTCCTAAAGCTAGTTGTAAGATGTCTGAATCCTCTTTAGACTTTATCTTATACTCTATTCTTGTATCATCTGCAGATTTCGACAGCCACACATTTGTTGAAGTCTGCATAGATGAAATATATAAGTTGAAGAGGCAGGGGCCCAGAACCAAGCCCTGTGGCACTCCACTGGTCACTGTTACCCAATCTGACAAAGATTTCACCGATACTCTCTGCCTCCGATTTGTCAACCAATTTTTAATCCGTAGAGAAATATTGGCATGTATACCATGCTTAATTAAAGCCTCAATCAAAAGGCCATGTGGGACTTTATCAAATGCCTTTGAATAATCCAAGAAAATAACATCCACTGCTATTCAAGAGTCGAGTGCTTGGTTTACTTTATCATAAAACTCCAACACGTTTGTCTGACAGGACCTACCCTTCCTAAACCATGTTGATTTTGGTCTAACTCTCCTGACATAACTAACATATTGGTAAAATGAGATTTAGTGATGGCTTCCAAGGTTTTTCCCAATATCGATGTCAGGCTGATAGGTCTATAATTAGATACCTCCTGTCTTGACCCATTTTATGTTTGCTTGCACGCATGTGCAAGAAACATAGTGCCATCATCCGAGATTTCGGAGGTGTGTCACCTCCTCCTCCAATTCAGTCAGTGTGTTGGCAGGCGCGGCCCCTGTAAGCCAATGCATGCTGGAGCTGTCTATGACAAGCTCCAAAATGCAGTGACATACAGTTGAAAGGGGGAGCTATGCTTCAATGAGCAGCAATAAGATATTGCCTGCTCATGCGCAGCCCCCCTACACACACACACACACAGAAACGCACGCATACTGCGTGCTGCCCTCCCCCCCTGCACACACATATAACCGATGGGGGTGCCCAATCCCCCGTCGGCTTGTGCTGCGCTCCCCCCAAAGCCTTCCACATGCCACACTGGGTGCCCACCCCAGCGTGGCAACTCATAGAATAACCTACGGGGGGGTGCCAATCCCCTGTTGGATCCACTGTCCTCACCCCCCCCGAATACTGGGTGCCACGCTGGGAGCCCACCCCAGCGTAGCAACTGATCATATGGCCGATGGGGGTGCCCAATCCCCTGTCGGCTCCACGGCCAGCTGTCCTTGAACCATGATGGGAGCCCACCCCAGCGTGGCAAACGTCCCTTATTGTCTTTTTTTTTTTAACCTGAAAAATAAAAACGGTCCCACGGCGCTTCTACCAGCCCCCCCTCTCACAACCTGCACCCAACCACTGTGCACTCTGCCTCCCCACATCCCCCCTCACCCCATACTTACCTCCGGAGCTCAGCGCGATGATCTTCAGTGGACCGGGAACACGTCTGCACTCTTCAAAGCCGACCATGAACTGAGGAAATGCCGGTAAGCTGTATAATGGGCTAGATAGGGGGTTTTCAACTTTATTGCATATCTCAGGCATTTTTTGAAATTTTTTACCAAATTTTCAACATGGGGTTTTTGGGATCCCTTCTCATGAATGATGTCACTGTCATGGCGTTATTTGGGCCCGAAGGGTGATTTCGCAGTCACTGCGTGAAATCACCCTTCAAGCCCGAATAAAGCCATGCCAGTGACATCATTCATGAGAAGGGGTCCCAAAAACTCTATGTTGAAAATTTGGTGCAAAAATTCTAAAAAATGACTGTTTTACAAGCTTGCATTGCGGAGTTCCTACGCAGGCTCGTAAGTTCGCAAATGTTCAATATTTTCACTCCAGATTTTCAACATTGCCATTTAACTACACCTTCTTATGAGTAGTACAGCTGTCATTTTTCAGATCTCACCCAAAATGTGTTTCTTCCCATGTAGCGCACAATGGCGCAGTTGGTGTGCGAAATCAATGTACAGGACAAATTAAGAAAATTACAGTGACACTGTTCATGAGCAGAGGTCTTAAAATGGCTATGTTGAAAATTTGGTGAAAAAATTCCAAAAAATGACTGTTTTATGAGCCTGCGTGCAGACAGTTCCTACGCACACCTCGTAAGTTCGCCGAATTTTCAATATTTTCACTCCAGATTTTCAACATTGCCATTTTACCGCACCTCCTTATGAGCAGTATAGCTGTCATTTTTCACATCTTGCCCAAAATGTGCTTCTGCCCATGTAGCGCACAATGGCGCAGTCGATGTGCAAAATCAATGTATGGGACACATTAAGAAAATCACAGAGACACTGTTCATAAGCAGAGGCCTTAAAATGGCTATGTTGAAAACTTGGTGAAAAAATTCCTAAAAATGACTGTTTTACGAGCGTGCATTGCGCAGTTCCTATGCATGCTCGTAAGTTTGCGAATTTAATATTTTCACTCCAGATTTTCAACATTGCCATTTTATTACACTTCCTTATGAACAGTACAGCTGCCATTTTTCATATGTCACCCAAAATGTGTTTTCGCACATGTAGCGCACAATGGTGCTGTTGGTGTGTGAAAGCAATGTTTAGGACAGATTAAGAAAATCACAGTTACACTGTTCATGAGCAGAGGTCTTAAAATGGCTATGTTGAAATTTTGGTGACAAAAGTCCATAAAATGACTGTGTTATGAGTGAGCATTGTGCAGTTTCCACGCACCCTCATAAGTTCATGACTTTGTAATATTTTCAGTCCAGATTTTCACCAGTAGCATTTTTCCAGACTTCCTTATGAACAGTACAGCTGTCATTTTTTCACAACATGGCTGAAGTGAGTTTTCACACTTTCAGCACAGAGATGCATGGTCACTGTGGGAAATCATTGTTCGCCACAGATAAAGAAAATCACAGTGACACTGTTCATGATCGGAGGCACCAAAATGCCTAAGTTGACAATCTGCTGAAAAAATCCCCAACCTAATTATATTACGGGTGTGCGTTGCACAGTTTCTATGTACACTCATGACCACCATTTGTTTTAATATTTTTACTGCAGATTTGCAACATTGCCATTTTTACACCTCCCCATGAACAGTACAGCTGTCATTTTTTTACATCCTGTTCGGAATGTTTTTGCACCTGTGGTGCTAAATGCCAGTCGCTGTGCATAAGCAGTTTTCGGCTAACAAACTGATATTCCCCCCGTTCATGAGGTGGGATCACAAAAAAAACATGTTGGAAATTTAGAGTGAAAATACCAACGAATGCCTGAGGTATTAGGTTTCCAACCATAATGCTCAACCCTGTAGAGAATGACAGGCATCAGGGGTGTGACTTGGGATTCTTGCCTGTAATGCTCATACCATTCCACACCTGCAGCCAGTGAGAGGCATCGAGATATGCCTTGGACTCTTGACCCAAAGTTCACCCCATTCTCTATACTACACTCTCACCATATTTCCTAATGAAATGGGGTGCGCATAAGGACAAAAGACCCAAAGGAACACGTGACACTTGTCAGTGTCTGCAGGGTGAGGTGTGGTGAAATGGCGTGGCCGTTATGCCTGACGACCCAAACGCACACCCCAATGCCTGTCACTCTGCAGGGTGGTGGTGGGGTTGGCTTCAGTTCAATACTTCACTGCCATTCCTATTACGCAGCTCTGTAACTTCTACACTACCACTGCCAATGCCAGCAAGCAAACATTCAGCATTGACAAATGCTTGTTTATATATTGATATAACATCCACCTGCCTCCATTCAACAGGAACTTCAGTTTTGTCAACAGAATGTTGAAATAAGTGTGCTACTGGGGCAGCTAATATGTCAGCCAGCTCTTTAAGCACCCTGGGGTGGAGGCCATTGGGTCCCTGTGCCTTATTTTGGTCTAAGGCTTTTAGTCTGTCTCTCACATCCGTGACCTCAATTTTAAGAGAAGAGCCTACATCCTTAGCCTGACGTTGTAAAGTATTCTGGGTTTCTGGATTACACACTGATGCAAAATATGCATTTGTAATGGCATGCCACATCCTTGTCATCCAGTATCAAATCACCATGAGGTCCCTTTATGGGCCCTATTAATTTATTTACACCCTTTTTGTTATTTACATAGGAGAAAAAAGATTTATAGTTATTTTGAACTTTGGTTGCCAGTTTATATTCATAGCCCTCTTTTGCTTTTTGTATTCTTCATCTCCTTTTTGTCAGTTCAAGACTATGTTATATCCCATATTTCAGGCTGTCCATTTTTCTACACATTTCTGTATGCCTTGTTTTTACATTTTATACTTTTAACTATTTGTGGGGTAAGCCATGGGTATTTTTTTGGAATTTGTAGTCTTCTTAAGACTAGGAATGAATTCCTTTGATTTTATTACTTAAAATATCCCACTTTTGCTGTAACTTCAGTCCACTGAAATCTGCCTGCCAGTCCCATGAAGCTAATTGTTTGCTAATACAATTAAAATTTGCCCTGCTGAAATTATGTACCACTGTCCTGCTTTGATGTAACCTCACTAATACTAAATTCCACCATGTTATGATCGCTGGAACCTAGAGGATGTAAAACTCTGCAATCCTGGATATCATAAACCAGGTTACTAAGTACCAAATCCAGAGTATGATTACCCCGAGTATGATCTTTAACATATTGTTCAAAATTATTTAGCAGAAAAAGTTCTAAGAATCTTTGCTCATTTAATGATTCTGCTTTAGGGGGATCCCAACTCAACCCTGGGAGATTAAAGTCACCTACTAGCAAGGAATTTCCAGCTTGAGTAAAATTATGTAAGCATTCTAAAAGTTTAAGGTCATCTGACTGTGCTCTAGATGGTGGCCTATATACCACACCCACATTTAATTTTGACATGGGGTGGTCTGTGTTAACCCAGATTAATTCAGCTGTATCGTTATTAATAATTTCTACACTTTCAGATGTAATATGATCAGCTTTATATAGGGCAACACCCCCACCTTTATGATGTGGCCTATCTCTGTGATGAAGATGAAAACCAGGATTTGTTTATCCATGAATAGTCCTGTTTCCACTATGTTTCTGTAACGGCACACAGACTAATACTGTATGTATTTAAAGTAAACACTAATTCATCCAATTCATTATTGAGACTTCTTGCATTTAATAACAGACAGTTCCAGTGTTTTGACCTTACCAACCCCTGTTTTATTGGTGTTTGGGATATACATCTCCCCTCCCCCCAATCAGGAAGTTTAAAGAATAGTCAATTTTCTGTTTTAATAATTGTGAAAAACAGCATTTCCCTTTCCTATTTAAATGAATGCCATCCCGTGCAAATAGCCTTGTGTCATAAAAGTTTTCCCAATTCTCCAAATAATCATAATCTTCTCTGAGGCACTACCTTTTTAATAACCCATTTAAACCCTCAATTTCTGACCTTTTATGAACATTTACCCCAGGGCTTGGTATAATACCTGAGATAATCAGGTCACTCCCTCTAGCTTTTAAATCTGCACTTATATACTTAAAGTCCCTTTGAATGTCAAGCATCTTTCTCTTGCCCTCGTCATTTATACCTGCATGTAACAACTCCAATGGTTGCTCATTGTGTTCTAGAAGGCCGGGTATAAGACGTCTAATGTCTGAAATTCTTGCACTTATTAATACATTCACAGTGGTTGAAGTAATCCTATTTTTACATAGAATGGAATCTGTATATTTAAGCATTGAGTCTCCAATTACCAAGACGTCCCTTTGAGCTGTACTGATTGATGTATCAACATGTTCTGCCTGATTTTCATTACAAACCACATTGGAATCATTTATATGTGACTGCTGGATTTGTTGATATGTCTCCTATCCAGTTGTAACATCTTGTAATAAAAGACTAAATCTATTTGGTGTCAACACATTTGATAACCCCCCAATGTTTTGTCTCCCTTTCTTATTTTTTGGGGGACTTTACTCCACTGCTCTTCCTTCTCCTCTACATATGATGTTGATGCTTGAACGTTCCTGCATGGACTTGTAACTACCTGTATGCTACTGGAACGTACCTCTTCAGCTACATTATCTATATAATCTTCTAGGCTGCTTATATCAGTTAATGTTTTCAATTTATTTCTAAGCACTACATTTTCAGCCTGCAAGGTTTCTATTAAATTGCACTTTGCACAAATGAAATTAGTTTGACACTCATCCTGTGAGAACATTTGACATTTGCCACATGTGTTAGTTAAGTAGTCTCCTAACTTCAGTAAATCCATTCTGTCTCATTGGGTCAGGGCAAAGGGCAACGTCCTCAGAAGCAGCAAGACTCTGTCTCTGAATAATCTGTGTGATTGTGGGAGGCCCAGGGGCAATGGGTAAAGGAGTGCCCTTGTTTCTCACACAAGTTGCATCTGCTGGGATTAGAGCAAGAGGAAATAATGTGGCCATACTCTAAGACAGCCATTATTACATCAGGCAGCATGACAAATGGAACTCAGATAAGTTTCGGATTTACACTTGTGGCAGGTCCGGGGCTGACCAAGATAAAAACAAATGCACTTATTGCATCTTATGTAAAAATTACCAGGCATGTTGACAATGCCAGAGGAATGCTGATATAGATGAACCTTCACCAGCCAGTCCCCCAGTGCACATTTGTTTGCTAGCAATTATAGGGTTGGGGGTGTCCAAACCTTCACAACGTTTGTGAAGCCAGTACAATGCATCAGTAATACTGATGCATTCATTGCAAAATAAAAGAGTAATGGTTTTGACTGTGGGTTTAGATAAGAGTATGGCAAAAAAGAGGGACCAAACAGAATTAGTTTTCAGCTTGTAAAACTTAAACCAAAATCTGTCCAAGGGCACAGTAGTGCAAAAGCTGACATCAAACATCTCTTCTCCAGGAATGTGGATCACTGCATAGAGATCAGCCACAAGAAAACCCATAGAGTCCATCAGTAATTTTCAGATGACATATGTTCTGTGTGGAGGCAGATCAACACCCCCTCTGTACCGGATCTGCACCACCTTGTGCCACAGTATGGGTTCCTTGGCCACAGAAAAGAGGTCAGACATCTTAAAAGAACTTGTAGAATCAGACCATGTTATTAAGGTAGAGGCGGGGGGGCAACTGAGATGTAACAGCTTGCCAATGGAGGGGAGAGAGGGAGACCTGACCTGGAGGTTCCCCCCCTCGCCCTTCCCTCAAGGACTCATGCCTTCAAGGCTGAACTCCCGAGTGGAGGTGCCAGTTTGACTGGCAAGCTCCGGCGGGCCTCCTTGGGAATATCGCTTTTGGGACTCACAGGCTGCTTCCCTCACCTCAGGAAAATGAATCGCCCCTGCTGTTGCAGGTGAACTTTTAAAACCTACCCTGCTGCAGAATCTTCAGTCCAGCGGCGAGCCCTGCTCTACCGACGGCATCGGATGTCTTTTTTCAAACTTTGGCGCAGAAACTGCCTTTGTCCTTGCGCCCTATGATTGGCCACTGCTGCTGCACACCTCTCGAGCCCTTCTGACTTAAGGAGAGCTCCCCAAGAAACCTTTTGCCACTTGCCAACGGAGGGGAGAGAGGGAGAACTGACCTGGAGGGCTCCCCCTCGCCCTTTCCTCAAGGACTCGCGCCTTCAAGTCTGAACTCCTGAGTGGAGGTGCTGGCTTGACTGGCAAGCTCTGGTGGGCCTCCTTGGGAATATCACTTTCGGGACTCACAGGCTGCTTTCTGAAGGCCCTCCGACCCACCATGTTTGTGGGGTGAGATTAAATCCTTGCTTGCTCCGCCCACTGGCTGCTAACTGCCTATTGGCTTGGAGGGGGCGGCACTGTTTCTGGCTCTGCCTATCCCTGGTCAATGTGCTCGGAACTGTGTTCTACTTGGAGTTTCTCTCCCTGTGCATCCTGACTCTCTCTCACAGCCTAGGACCTGCTGACCTCATACCTACCTGCTTAGCACCACTCCTCTATCCCCTGGACCCTGCTTCGGTGCTCTGTGTGCTCAGGAACTGTTACTTGTCCTCTCTGGCCTCTCGGTGCACCTGACTGTCATTTATGCCAGCCAGATCCTGCTCCCTCTGTGATAATTTCTTACTGACTGGCCACTGTGGTTACTTATGCTTAGTCCATTCTATTCTGTGTTTATTGCATTCTTGCTAACCCAGCTCATTCGATTAATTCTGCTACAGGTTTTATTTACCTAAGTGTTACTGATATTACTAATGTGACAACCTGACCTACAGTTAAGTCGCTCAGATTCACAACTCCTAGCAAACCCTCCTCCAGGATTCTGTATCCTGCCTGACTTCTGTCCTCAGTCATCACTCTGCCCCCTGGTCCTCCAGCTCCTTATACTCCACTACCCTTGAGTCACCACCACCACTACTAGTGGAGTATTCTGGGCGGGTATCCCCTCATACCTCTCCCAGATCCCAACGCAGATCTCTGCTACCACTCTCCCCAAAAGGTGCTTTCACACACGTGTATCCGCCTGAAGTGGATCACCTGCAATAACTGTGCCCTGGTTCTTAAATGGAATCTCTCAAGATAATCTGCTCTTCTCCCCCCCCCCGCAATGTTCTCCTGGCTATCATCATCCTGGGACTTATGTCCCTCCACTTTGCCACTGCTCCTGGCTTGGGCAGAGACCGAGATTGGTCCTCCCCCCAGCGCAGTGACTGACCTTACCTTCTCAAACCTCATGGCCAACGCTGTGGGTCCCTGCCATCCCCCTAGCGGATTGTTACCAAGACTCATCCTGTCTCAAACCAGAACAGTGCGACATCAGGTCCAGAGGCTAGTGATCAAAAGGTCCCCCCTTAGAGGACTCCTCCTGTGGCTATTCTTACTGACCCTTGCCCTATCTGGAGATATCAAATCAAATCTCGGCCCTTCCCCCCCCCACCTCCGACTCTCCCCAGAAATGGTGGCTGGGCAATGGTTTGAAAGTAGCTCACCTCAACATTCGGAGTCTACTTCCCAACCTCGGTGAGCTCACCACATGGGCCACTCTCTACAAGCCTGACATCTTGGGGATAACTGAGACCTGGCTCAAACCCCAGATTCCTGACTCTGCCTATGGGCTCCCTGGCTACAAGTTCAAATGGTTAGACAGAACCGGAAGCAAAAGGGGTGGAGGCATCCTGATTTACTATAGGAGCCACGTCAATGTATCCCTAATTAATCACAGCCCCTCACTGCCGTCATCCTGTGAGCTGCTCCACTCCATGCTTCTACTTGGCAATGCCAAAAAACTGCATGTGGTGTGTACCTATAACCTTCCTAAGGGAGATCTCCAGGGCCTCACCCACCTCCTGGACACTGTCTGTCCCAGAACTGGGGACAATGAACTCCTAATCCTGGGGGATGTGAACCTAAATTGGGCAGGGGATAATGTCAAGCAGTTCGAGGCCTTGCTTGCCACCCAAACCCTGACGCAACTTGTACAGGAGCCCACCCGATGGAAGGCAAATGGTACCTCCTGCTCCCTTCTGGACTGGATCATCTCAAATCATCCTGAGAGGATCTCCTCTGCAGGGAACCTACCCGACTCCATCTCTGACCACTCTTCTGTTCTCTGTATATGGAAAATCTCCTCCCCTAAGGTCCCCCATAAAATCATCCAGGTCTGAAACTTTGCCAGGTTCAACCCGGACCTGTTCATGGAGGAACTAAGGCTCACTGACTGGACAGAAGTCTACAGAGCCCAGGACCCCTCCACCACTGTTGCTGCATTCCATAACATCTTTGTGGATCTACAAGATAGGTATGCCCCTATCACTCGGTGTAGGGTCCATGGGACAGCCACCCAGTGGCTGCATGGGGGCCTCCTCTCCCTCATGCGAGCGAGAGACAAGTGCTGGGCACAGTTCAAATGTTCACATGATACTACCCTGTTTCAGCAATACAGAAAACTCAGAAATGAGTGTAAGAAAACTATCAGGGGGCAAAAAGTGATTTCTGCAAGGCCGCCCTTCTCAGCTCTGCTAAGCACCCCAGACGGTTCTGGAGAACCGTTCAAACACTGGTCAGTGGTCGCTCCAACTCTGGGGTCATTGACATGCTCATCGGAGGAGCCTCCTGCAACAATCCTCACATGATTGCCAATGCTCTTAACTCTCATTTCACTGACCTCCCTGTTGTCCTCCCACATGGGTCTATGGCCTGGAATACAAACAGCCCTGCTCCCACAACCCAGTGGTAGTCTGGCCTGCCCTGTCCTCCATTCAAACTAAGGGTGGTATCAGTAAACAAGGTACAGTCTCTTCTTCAAGGCCTTGCCCAGTATGCAAGCCCTGGCCTAGATAACCTGGAGCCCAAGCTCCTCAGACTTGGCGCCCCCCACATTGCCACCCCAGTGGCCCACATCTTCAACCTATCCCTTACCCAGGGACAGATCCCAGATATCTGGAAGGCTGCCAAGGTCATCCCTGTCCTAAAGCAAGGCAACCCCAAAATCCTGGATAACTACTGTCCTATAGCCATCCTCTCGGCTGTCAGTCAGCTCCTGGAAAAGGTTGTAGCCAAACAACTCTCGGAGCATATCCACACCCACGGACTGCTGTCCCCTGCCCAACATGGCTTTTGAAAAGGGCACAGTACTACCATGGCACTTATCTCTGTCTCTTCCAGCATCAGAGCAGCAATGGATCTGGGGCAACTCTCAGGTGCTGTGTTCATTGATTTATCCAAGGCCTTCAACCTCATGGATCATGACCTGCTTGTCTTGCAGATAAGGTCCCTTGACCTGTCCCCCCCTGCTCTAAACTGGGTCTCTGACTATCTGTATGGCAGAGAACAACTAACTAAATTCAATAAAGTCCTCTCTGCCCCCTTGCCTGTAACCTCTGGTGTCCCACAGGGCTCAGTGTTGAGACCCCTACTCTTTTCCCTGTTTATTAACAATCTCCCCTCTGCGGCCTTCAGATGCCGGGTAACCATGTACATGGATGATCTGGTCCTCCTGGCCCACTCCAGAGACACAGCCACCCTAAACCGCCACCTATCAGAGGACTTCAGGAACATCCAGGTATGGCTCTCCAACCAGAAGCTGGTCCTCAATCAGAAAAAAACCCAGGCCATGTTATTCAGCTCATCAGCCAAAATTCGGCCCTCCTCAGTTCCTCTGCAAATCAACTGTGAAGATGATAGCCCTCTTCTTACTGTGACCTCCCTCAAATATCTTGGTGTGATGCTTGACCCCCAACTGGACCTGGGAAGTCACATCCACAACATTTGTAGTGGGGTCAACTGCAAGCTGGGGCTGGCCTACAGGGCTAGGTACAATCTTACCCCTGCAGCTCGTCTGGCTCTTGCCAGGGGAGTATTACTCCCTTCCCTCAGCTATGGTTCCCACCTATTTGCTCATATATCTAAGATCCTCCTTAACAAGTGGAGCACGAAGTACAACAACATCTGTCAATTTGCTCTGGCTGCCCCCTGTCTTACCCATCACTGTGAACTCTATGATAAGCTAGGATGGTTATCCCCGGCCAATCACCTTAACTTTGGCACTGGGTTCCTAATGAGCAAAGTAATCAGCTCCAGCACCCCTCCAGAACTGGCCCGGCTTCTTGCCCCAGCTGACCTCTCACCCTACCCTCTGAGATCTCAGGGCCCTGGCCTACTAAATTTACCTGCCACCCATACCCTCATGGGTGATCAGAGCTTTGCAGCTCATGCACCTAGGCTCTGGAGCTCCCTCTCTGAAAGGGTCCGCACTGCCCCTTCCCACAAACTTTTCTGGACCTCCCTGTGGGAACACCTCAAGCTGGCCTCTCGCTGTGTATGCCTAAAGCCACCCTAGCACATAGTTCCCAGTTGTCATTAGCCAGGTGGCTTCACCTCTCCCCGTGCTGCTACCTGATCTCACTCTCTACCCTACTGTCTGTCACTATGGTGATCCTACACACCTTATTCTTTGCTTGCCCTGTTGACTATTGTATCTAATTCTCAATTGTATCTTGCCCCCAGTCTTGTTAACTGGGTATACCTTCCCAATCAAATGTAAAACTGTTTTTCTCTCCTGCTATGTTGTATTGATGTACCTGTTATACCCTGTTGTACTCTCCCGGGTCATTCCTGAAAATAGGCATAAAACTTGTCTAGTGTACCTACCCAGTTAACAAAAACTAAATAAATAAACAGTCAGTTGATGAAGACAGCGAGACCGCTCCAGGAGGAAGAGGTTAGAACCTGGAAGAGTAGGCCCACAGGACTGCACCTTGGGAGTGGAAGAAAGAAGAGACTGATAGGTGACAGCCCCTAAAGGGCAAGAGGGAGAGACATCCTTCAATCTGGGTTCTTAGGGCTCCCAGGAGATACCGTTCTGAGCCTTATGTCAACCTGCTGCTAAAAGGGCAGTTTCAGCTGTCCAAGAGTCATTGTGCCCAGTTAGGGATTTTCTGGACATAGTGGGGGGCACTCTGGGGGATGCAGCAACAGGGTGCCCCTGCATGAACAGGCATCACAAAAGCAGAAACAGATGCTGTGTCAGCCAGATCCATAATCTGGCTACAGGTGTGGACATAGTGGGGGTCATTTTAGGAGGTGCAGCAACAGGGCACCCCTGCGTGAACAGGCATCACAGAAACAGTGGCTGTGTCAGCCAGATCCATAGTCTGGCTATAGGGAAACAGGAGTTGGGTCATTTCCTCTTCAGTTAGCATTGAAAGTAGCAGATGTTTGTCATCTTCCAGAGCAAGGTGGAGAACTTTGTCTTCCTTAGTGCCAGAAGTAGTAGGTTTTGTCACTCCTGATGTTGGTATGATTGGAAAGGCATCCATACCATTGAAGGTAGCAGAAACAGTAAATTTAGATACGTCAGGTAAAATGGATGCAGAGGAGAAAATCTGCTTCCCAGCATCCAGTGCAGACATACGCATCACTGGATAGGCAGCCGCCATCTTGGCCCACAGCCAGAAGAGTAGGGGAATGTTTTATTTAGTATAACAAAATCAATAAACAACACAACACAATACAGTGGCACCAAAAAGCAAAATAGAAAACGTAAACCATGAACAAGGTAAGTAAAAATACAGACAGTCAAATATAAACTGAAAAATATAAATGAGACAAAGCAGATAGGGAGAACCAAAAGAAAAACCTACTAACAAGAAAAAGTAGGGGCAAAAAGCAAAAGATTCGGTATTAACAGAATCATACAAAATCATAAATAAAAAGGAAGCTAGAACAATCACATGTACTAAACTTGGAACTTCAACCAGTATCCAACCACTGTATCACCTTCCATTTTCTGTGAAACTGGGAAGACGATAAAGAACGTGAATCATGCTGCCAAATTTCAAAAAGCCAAACATGAATTCTCCAAAATAATTGGTCAGGGGAAATAAATAAAGCTCTCAGGGACCAAATACATCGAACCTGCCAGATATGATATTTTATGCCCCAAAAAATCAATCTAATAGTATCTGCAGTAAAAGAGTCCCAGTCCGAGGATAAAATTCCAAAAAAGAAACAAGTAGGACCAATACTCGGAAAATGAAAATGAGCCCATTTAACTGAAAGTATCAACCAAAATTGCAAAATAAAGGGACATTCAAAAAAACAAATGTAATATAGTTTCAAGCTTAGTTGTACAAGTGAGAGTTCTGGGACAGTACCTTTCTTCAATACCCTTGTGTTTCAAGTTATTCTTAACATTTAACTTGCCATGCACGGTAAGCCATGTAACATCCCACAAATAATTGGGAAGGCTAGTAGAGGTAAGCAAAGCAGAAACATGTGGCAAGTCTTTATCTTATAAATCCGGAAACACAAAACTTTCCCAAAAATATCGATCCAATAAAGAAAGGTACATGCTTCTTTGAGAAAATCGAGTAAAAGAAACATAAGATATGTTCCATTTCTTAATTTTACTAAAACAGGAATGGAAATAAACAGGTAAATGAACAATAGGTTTTTGTTTGTGTATGAGGCCATCCTTAGACCACTCATCCAACCAAGGAGAAACATGATCTAAAAGCCATAAAGTCCAGACTTTAGGATTACCAAGGACAAGGGGAGAAACATTTTTATATAAAAATATACTAAAGAAAAATAAAACAGGGTTAATCATATTCAATCCACCTGATTTAATCAGACAATATAAAATATTCCGCTTGATGGGATTCAGGCGACTTCCCCAGATTGTTCGAAAAAAAAGACTATAGAGTGCTGTTTCTTTAGAAATAGGCAAAGCATAAACCGCACTTAAATGTAAGAAGAAACCAATAAGAAAAGTATTAACCATATATATCCTTTTCTTTTTAGACATATTCCACTTAATCCACAGGGTAACTTTCCAGCTAGCCATCTGAATAAGTTTGTCCCAATTGTATGTGGCCGTATCCATCCCACAAAAAAAATAAATACCCCAAATTTTACAAACTTGATTAGTAACGGGAATCCCCATAATTACAGAATGCGAAGAGGAATGATTACCGAAAAAACAACATTTACTTTTAGATAAATTAAGAGAAGCACCAGTCTCCTTTCTGTAGGCCACAGTTAATGCTTCCATAGCAGTACAGGAAGGAACATCAGCTAGAAAAAAACATAAATCATCTGCATAAGCAATAACAGTAATTTCAGCATCATCTGAGCCCAAAGAGGGACCTCTAATAACATCCACATGAGAGAGAGCAGAAAGCAGTGGTTCTAAAGATAGAATGTAAAGCATAGGACTAAGGGGACACCCTTGACGGACACCTTTGCCACATTTTCGTTTAGTGCCAAACTAGCCATTGACATATGGAATAATCTCAGCATGTAAATAATATTTTTGTAACCAGTTAACAAACCGAGGAGGAAACCCATAGCTAGCATACAAGTCCAAAGATAAATGTGAGACACATTATCAAAGGCTTTCGCTTGGTCTAAAGTAACACAAATACCAGCAAGTTCATCCCTTGTTCCACGTTCAATGATTTCCCGGATAAGAATCAGGGCATCTGTAATAGTACGACAGGGCACCAAACAAAACTGCATGGGGGAAATAATATCTGGTAAAAGGCAAGAGATTCGTAAACCCAAAATCTCAGTAAAAATTTTACAATCAGAATTCAAAAGTGTTATAGGACGCCAATTATTCAGGTCACCCTTATCCCCATTTTTTCGAAGAAATATCAAAAGCCCCTCATTCATACTAGGAGGAAAGGTACCAAGGGAAAGGCAATCATTGAACATAGAGACCAAACAATGATCCAAAATGGAACCAATTAAACCATAAACTTCATTTGGAAGACCGTCTTGACAAGGGGTTTTACGTTTCGAGAGAACCTGAATAACAGCACAAAATTCAGTCAAAGAAATAGGGGCCAACAGAGACTTCAAAAATGTGTCAGGGATCCGTTTCAAAGAACTGTATGCCAACCATCCAGCAATTGAATGCGGTGTAATGTTTAAATCCTTGGCAAACAATGATTGAACATGAGCATCAATAATTTGAAAGAGATCCTGCCGAGCAGTAACGAACACCATCAGAATTCAACAAAGTATGCACTTCCTTCTTACTTCTATGAGACATATTACTGTCATAAGGATTTGCAGAAATTGAAGAACCCTGAGTACTAAATCTCAGTTCCCTCTCGAGTTGCTTTTGCTTAGAATTATGTATCTTTGTTAAGTCAGCTTTTACCGTATTTAAAGCATGAAAATCTACAGGTAAGCCCAGATTAATTTGGGAATAAAAAGTAGTCAACAAATTCTGGAGAGACCTGTGATAAGATTTGCGGGAAGCACCCAAGATGTGGCCAATGTCAAGAAAATATTCCTTAAAAATTATTTTAGAATCCTCCCACCAATCTTGTTGAGAGTCATATAGAAAAAAAGCAGAGTCACGTGCTTTTAAAATAGACAAAAAACCTTCTTTTACCACTGGAATATCTAGAAGAGATAAATTTAACTTCCAGTACCCTGGACCCTTGGAAGTTTGTGTATAATTGGAAAGTGAAAAACTTAGAAGACAATGATAAGAAGAAGCAACCAAAGAAACACGAGGGGAAAAAGCTTGAAGTGAGGAAGAAATAAACCAATAATCTATCCGTGATTTTCGAAGGCCTTACAAATATGTAAAAGAAGAAATGTTCTCAAAAACATCACAGAGGCCTGTTACCTTTAACAAATCATTCAGACAATTCGTGTCACAATAAATTTAGAAAGTAACAGATTTTGCCGTCCGGGAAATATTAAAATCACCACCCAATAAAATATTCCGACTAGAAAATAAATGGGGCCTAAGAAGATGTAACAACTAAATGCAATCCCATTTGGTTTGGGGAGCATAAATATTGACTAGTCTAAAGGGGATGGAATGAATAATAACATCAAGCAACAATACCCTCCCAGGAGAAATATGAACCACATCCGACACTTTAATAGTATTAGAAGTGAAACAGATTCCAACACCGGAGCAGAGGTCAGTGCCCCCTGACCAATAAGAAGGACCCCAGCCCCAGAGATCAGTAGCAACAGAAAAATCTTGTATTGTATATAACCTAGTATCCTGAAAGAAAATAATGTCGTGACGTAAATCCAAAAATAAAGCAAAAGTAACCCTTTTTTGTATAAGGACCTAAGGCTATTAGTATTAAGACTAGCCAAAGAAATATCAAGTGAGGACCTAGAAGTAAGTTTAGGAGCGAGAGTGAAATTTCCTGCTACTCTTACGCAACCCAACACGAGTAGTCTTTTTTAGTTTACATTTCGCTCCTACCCTCGGATCTAAAACATTGTCCTGGTCTGAGGTCATGTCTACTTGTGAGGGATTTTGAGAGGTGGAATCAGAATCACGATCCTCAGTATCCATAGTGGCCAAAATTCCAAATTTATTCGAGACAGACACTGGGGCTGGAGATTGAGCCCAGTCTAGTACCGAACAGTGTTCCACCTCCGATGGAACAGGGAAAAAGGAAACTGCGTCTACCACAACCTGATTTTCCAAAGAGGGCACTATAATGGGAGGTGACTTAACCATAAGGAGTGGAGCTGTAGGACCTGAGGATACAGGAGGAACAGCAGGCGTGGGGGAGCACCCGTCGAAAGGCAAGAAAGAGGAGCAGAAGAGGTAGAGGCCAGAGCAGCAGAGTAAGACTTCGGTGTTTGGGAAGTAGGAGGCCCAACCCCATCCAAAAGATTTCTAGCTGCTTTAAAAATGAGTAAATCCTGCATAGCATAATCAGAGTCAGCAGTGTTATGGGCTGCTTTCGGACAATCAGGAAAAATATGCCCCATTGCATCACAAAAGGAACACTTCACCGGGTTCTCACACTGATAGCCAGAGGCGCCACCCTCTCCACATTGAAAACAACAAACCTTTTCACACGACGTGCTAATATGTCTTGGAGAGCTACATTTATAGCAACGTCAGGGTTGACCGGGATAAAACAAAAAGCCGTTTATCTCTTCCATGAAAAAACAATTAGGAAGATGTACAAATGCATCATGAACACTAAGGAGTTTAATTTTAAAGCACCAACCCCCATTCCAAAATCCTTCCCCATCCAAAATAGGGTCAGGTGTGCCCTGAACCTCACACCTTTTTTTAACCAAGAAAGAATATCAACCAAATTCACACCCTCATTTCGAAATAGAACAGTAATGACTCTAAAAGGTTGCTTAGTTAACGGAACCACATGAAAAGGGGACCATAAAGGGTTAGTTTTTAAAGATGTATATCGCAACCAAAACGTTTCTAAAGTCGTAGGAGTCCTGAAACTAATGTCAAAGGAATGTTCTCCTGGAGTGTGAATAAGGGCATAAATATCAGCAGGCGAAAATCCCAGTGATTGCTTGATCAAAACCCTGCCCACATAAAAATGATCTGGTATTTCAGCCAGTCCTCCCAAATAACGCAGTCTAATAGCATTACGTCTTTTTGCTTGCTCAGTAGGTCTTGCAAATAAATCAGCTGAATTAGCGTTAGGAGGGGTAGGCAAAAGAGCCGGAGAAATAATTGGAGTGGCTATAGGAAAGTCTACAGTGTCTGAAGCAGAAGAAACAGGAACAGTACTACCTGAAGCAACAGCTGAAGGTATAGCAATTGACCCGGAGTCCAAAGGCAGAGCAGTTTCCGAAACAACAGTGTCTCCAGCCTCATGCACGGAGTGGGCCAATATATCCGACAGTGTAGTCAGGTCAACTACCCAGGAACCATCTGCAAGCTGCTTCCAGCCAGCCCTGGAAAGCGCCGATTCAGGAGACCACAGTTCGTCAAGCATTCCAACTATCGAATCTGCCGAGGAAACAGTAGCGGAGGCAAGTGCTGGCGCAGGGGAAACTGCTTCATCAGTGGAGCCAGGACCCAGCTTAAAAGTACGTCGCGTGACATCAGGAGAAACACCAAGTAAGCGTTTACGCTTCTTTTCCAATAAATCAGCCCTAGCAGATGTAAGGGCCATATCTGTTTGCAACAACTGACTTTTTAAAGTTTCTCACTTTAAAATCATTTCGGTAACCATACCGTCTTCAATTCCATCTTCCACAACGTTCACTTTAGCTGGGGTAGTATCTGACCAGATAGAGGAAACTGAGGGAAACAATATCCTATCTTGGGTAGTAACAGCAGTCACCAGTCCGGCACCGTCCTTGTGACCGTCCTCCTCCAGAACTGACAGTGAACTGTCTTCCTCCATAGGCACCACGTATGAGACAACGCCCCTCCAGAGTAGGGGAATTTTTTATTGAAAACTTCGTACAATAAATAATGAGTATATTCACATCATACAAAAACATATCAGAAAAAAGAAACAGAAATAATTAGAGCAGTTTACAGATATAATTACAAACCCAGGTGATCCAAAAACATACAAAATTATCCTGTATCAAACCAATGTAAACGTTTCCAGTATTTTCTGAAAGTACTCGAGGAGAGATGCCTTTTTTCAGCAAGGTAAATTTTTAGTATAGTGGAATGAATTTTCCAAAATAAATGTTTCGGAGAAATAAATTGTTGTTGCAAAGACCAAACACTTCTTGCTTGCCAAATATGATACTTAAAACAAGCTAAAATAACATGAATAGTATCCGAAAAATATTCACCCCATGATACAGGTAATATTCCGAAAAACAATATATCTTCAGTAATATCTTGAACAGGAAAATTATTCCATTGAAGGGAGACACATACCCAAAAATCAAGAATATAGGAACATTCAAAAAATAAATGTGAAACAGATTCTATTTGTGTGTGACATATATTAGTTCTTGGACATCCTCTAACCGATACTTCTTTATGTTTTAAATTACCTTTTACATTTACTTTTAAATGAGCCGTAAGCCAAACCACATCCCACATATAGGCAGGAATTCTCTTTGAGGTAAGCATATTACCAATTTGTAATACTTTAGGATCAGGAAGCACCGAAAAATGTGATGGGACTAAAAAGGATTCCATGATTTTCCCATATAAGGTTTTTCTATTATATAATTCTAACTGTGCTTTACAAAGACCCCATGTTTTGATTTTAGAAAAACAGGATTTAAAATGTATAGGAAGACCCAATAAGGACACTTGTTTATGAATACAGCTACCAGATCCCCAATTTAAAAGCCATGTAAATACTGTCTCCCATACCCAACTATACCAAATTTTTTCTTCTCTTCGTAATAAAGAACATAGATTTTTTGACACAAAGAGAAGAAAAAAACAATGGGGTTTATCATCCTAATCCCTCCTAACTTAAAGTCCTGATATAATATACCCCTCTTAATCGGGTTGAGTCTACTCCCCCAAATGGCTGAAAAAAATACACCATAAAGTGTAGTGTCGAGAGAAGATGGAGTCAGAAATAAAGCTCCAAATATAGAAACATACTCAATAAATAGGTTTTTACCATAAAAACTCTTTTCTTTTTTGACATCCTCCATTTATTCCAAATATTCACCTTGGATTTAGCTATAGACAAAGAGAGTTCCCAATTATACAACGCAGGGTCCTTCATACCCCAGTATACACCTAAAAGTTTCCCAGGACCGACACAAATCGGAATATCAGGAGTGTTCATTTCTATTGAAGCATCTAAATTTAGACGAAAGTACTTACTTTTGGAAAGATTAATTTGTGAACCAGAACCCTCCTCATATGCCAATAACGAGGCAGCCGTGGCTTGGCACGATGGGAGATCTGCTAAAGTGAGACAGAGATCATCAGCATAAGCAATTGTCTTTACTTCTAAACAAGTAGTACTAAAGGACAACCCCCTAATGTTATTATTTGCATTAATCACAGAAATAAGTGGTTCTAAAGATAGAATATATAATAAAGGGCTTAAGGGACAGCCTTGTCTGACACCCCTAGTTACCGCGAAATAGAATCACCAACCATCCATTTATCAGAGGGTAGCCAAAGCCTTATTATAGCATGTTTTTAACCATGTAATAAATGGTTGCGGAAAATTCATATTTTCTAAGCAAAACCATAAATATGTGTGGGAGACACTATCAAAAGCTTGTTTCTGGTCCAAGCTAAGTTAAAAACCCATAAGGTCACCTGAATGACCTCTAGAAAAAATCTCCCGTAATAGAATAAGGCCATCCTGTATTGATCTTTCTGGAACAGAACAGAATTGGGTGGGATGAATTACAGTTTCCAAACAAAGCGATAACCGATTACTAAGAATCTTTGAGAGTATCTTGTAATCACTATTCAAAAGAGTAATAGGTCTCCAATTATTCAGATTAGTCTTATCTCCTTTTTTATGTAGTAGAAGAACAAAACCTTCATACATGCTGGGAGGTAAAAGGCCCATATCTAAACTATATGTAAAAAGTTCTGTCAGTTACAGTAAAAGGAATGGTAACAAAAGTTTATACAATTCGTTTGGTAGTCCATCAGAGCCAGAGTCTTATCTGAAAGGGAATTTTAATAACCATTTCCACTTCCTTACTTGAAATAGGTTGCAACAAGGTAGAAACTAAATAGTCTGGAAGTTTCTTTAGAGAACAAGAGAATAACCAATTTTCTACATCCAATTTAGATGGATTTGGATGAGCTGTAAACAAATCATAAAGCTGTTTATGTACTTCTTTTAAGATGTCATCCTTTTCAAAAATACAATTTCCTGAGGATTGTGTTAAGGACACCAGATCCTTTTTTTGCCTAGATGCTTTACAAAAATCAAAAGGATTTGTATGTGCTCTGGAACCACTGAGGCCAAACCTCTGTTCATGCTGTAAAGAAGACATACGGTTATATTGTAACTGAGTTAAATAATTTTTTTAAAGTGCAAAATTCGTGTTCATCATAAGGCTGACCTTTTACTATACAATCTTGAAAATGCAGTAAAGAATTTCTCACAAACAGGTAATTCCTGGTTTTGTATCTACCTAACAACCTACCTATTTTTTTGAAATAATCCTGAAAATCTTGTTTCGTATCTTCCCACCATGTATGTTTATCATCATAGAGAAAAAATACTGAGCGTCTAGCTTCAATAATTGCTTGAAAACCTTCCCTGACCATTGGAATGTCTAATAATGACATATTTAATTTCCAATAACCCATACCTCTAGATGTGTTATGGCAATTTGAAAGAGTAACGCACACAAGTGCATGATCTGAAGTAGCCACTATATTAGCTGATGGATCACTAGTCTGTAATGAGGATGACACAAACCAATAGTCAATCCGGGAAGATTTTTTACCTTGAAAAAAAGTGTGTGGAGCTGGAGATTGTACAGGAAATACATCTGTTAAACCAGATTGGGTAATTAATGAGTTAAGGAAATGGGCATCACAATAAATTTTTGAAAAAGATTGTTTTCCCTTAGTGTGAGAGATATTAAAATCCCCCCCAAACAATTTATTTTTACAGGAAAACAAATAAGGCCATATCTGTTTAAGTAATGCTATCCTACCTGCTTTAGATTGTGGGCCATAAATATTTATGAGCTAAAATCTATTGAAGCTAAGGTGACATCAAGCAATAAAGCTCTACCTGGTAAAATATCCACAATATGTGTAACTTTAATCTCTGGGGTAGTGAAACAAATACCTAACCCAGAGCAAAGATCATCTCCTCCAGACCAATAACTAGGACCCCATATCCATGCTTCAGAAGCTGATTTGAAATCTTGTATGGAATATAATCTAGTGTCTTGAAAAAATACAATATCATACTTTAAAGTTGAAAAAAGTTCAAAAGTAGCTAGTAATTTAAACCTAGAGTGAATGCTGTTAGTGTTCAAACTAGCCAGTTTAATAGTATATTTAGATCCAGACATAAGGAAGGAAGGACATAAGAGTTAAGGTACAAATTTAGCTAGTCTTGTACTTTTCCTAGTACCCTTTTTTGATACCATTGTGTTTTCCTTTTTGACAGTGCTAACTATTTCAGGGTCCGACTGAATACCCAATTGTGAAGAAGCCAAGGAAGTGGAATCAGAGTCATGATCCATTCCATCTTCCTGTTCTGCTAAAACTGAGTATCTATTTTCAGATACTGGTACTCCCAACATTGAAGGAGCAATATTCTGTACAGGAGGCCCAGATTCCATTAAAGGAGGGGGCATAATATCTGACAATTTAGTACCCAATAAAGATTGTAAAGCTGCTGTTCTTGACAAGGTTTTACTTTCTGTAAGTTTATCCTTACCAGCTCTCATAGTAGGAAGTTGGGCATGTACAGAGGGAGGGGGAGGGGGATGATTAACACCTTGTACCTGAGGCCTCAGAGGTTGTACATCTGAGGGACTAGTGACCACAGGTTTAGTGGCTCTATTTACATAGAAGTCCTGTACACGTAATTAGCCTCACCTGTGTTATGGGCAGCCATGGACAATCCAAAAACAGTGACCTGCGTCTTCACAAAGGTTGCATTTGGTGTATTAATACACTGACTACCTGTATGACCAACATCTCCACAATAAGTACATCTTAGTATAGTACATGAGGAGCTAAGGTGACGTGAGACCACATTTAAAACAGCGTTTGGTTTGCCCTGGGTAAAAATAAATCCCTTATCCCTACCTATATAGAAACAATTTGGTAAGTGCTGCAACCTTCCGAAGTCTGACGAATTAACTTTTATTTTCCATCCACCATTCCAAAATCCCTCAGCATCCAAAATAGGATCCAGGGTACCCTGCAAGTCAATGCTTCTCCAGCCAAAATAAAATGTCAGAAATATTAACACCTTCATTTCTAAATAAGACAGTAATAACACGTAAAAGGCTGCTTAGTTAGGGGAATAACTTGAAAAGGTGTCCATAATGGATTAGTTTTAACATTCATATGTTTAATCCAAAACGCTCTAACAATTCTGGAGACCTAAAACTAATGTCAAAAGTCACCTCACCAGGAGCATGAATGAGGCATAAACCTCTGAGGGAGTAAAACCCAAGATTGTTTGATTAAGATCACGACCCACATAGTACCTGTCAGGAATAGAGTCTAAGCCCCCCATATATCTCAACCTGACAGCATTTCTCCGTTTGGCAAGCTCTACAGGTTTTTTAAAAAGGTCAGCATAGGAAGACTTAGGGTCATTGAATGAGTCTTGTGTTTTTGGAGCGTCTTGTAAAGGTATATCATTCTCCAAGGTATCTGTAGTGTCTCCACAAACCATATTTTTAGAACGAGAAGGATTCTGTGGTTAAACTTCCTCAGTCAGTATAGAAAAGGTGTTACCTTGGGTTTGTTCCTCCGGTACTGCGTCTGCCCAGCTTCGGGTAGTCTCCGATAAGGCTCCAATTTCTGATGCTGGAAAAGTCTGTGGTGAAGGGGTATGCTGCAAAAAGGTATCAGGGGAAACTGCAGAGGTCCATTTCCCTGAATCCAACTGACTCCAGCCAGCGTCTCTGAGAGCGCGTTCCGGTGACCATCCGGGACCTCCCGGCATCTCTAAACCTTCCTTGGCAACCAGAATGTTTACATCTGACATTTCCGAGTCTTTTGCAAAAACTTTAAGCTGAACAGTAGAAACTTTAGTTTCAGGACTGCGCTTACGCTTTTTGTCCCTGTCAACCTCTGACTGTTTTTGCAATAATTCCTCCTCCAAAAGAAGTAGTTGGCGCTGCAAAAAGATGCGTTTATTTTCTAAATCTTGTGTGGATTCTGTATGAGAGGCAGTCCTTTCCGAAGCGGGAAAAACTAATGCAGGTGTAATAGATAAACGTATATTTTCCACCTCAGTTGTCTCTGAGGCTGTGTTAGACTCCGCGGCAATAACAGGAGTTACCGAAGCAGCTGGTAGAATCGTTTCTCTTTCCAGAGAAACTCCTGCACCGACAGAGTCTCGATCCAAAATGGGCTCCTCCATCCTGCAGATGGACAGACAAACGTCACCCGCCCACAGAGTAGGGGAATTTCCCCGGTGTCCTGGCCAAATTTTCCTCATTCACTAAAAATACTGCCAACAGCTTATTCTGGTCCAGTTTACAAACATAGACATTAATTGCAAAAGGAGACTGCAAGGTCCGTCTAAGTCCATCTAGTTTGCCCATTTGTTTTAGACCTATTTTGATACTCTAGTTGCCCTTTGTAGTCCAGCTCCCTTGTGTCTATCCCATGCATTCTTGAATCCCCTCCACAGTGTTGACCCCCACAGCTGCTTGGGGCAGGTTGTTCCAGGTATCCACCATTCTTTCTGTGAAGAAAAACTTTCTGGTGATGGTAGAGAACTTCCTTCCTTGCAGCCTGAGGTCATGTCCCCTGGTTCTGGAGCTCTACTTGAATTGAAAAGGTTCCTGTGCCTGTACCTTGTTAATGCCTTTTATGTAGCTGAATGTTTCAGTCATGTCTCTTCTCTTCTCTTCTCTTCTCTTTCTCTTCTCTTCTCTTCTCTTCTCTTCTCTTCTCTTCTCTTCTCTAGGGAGTACATATTCCATTCCCTAAGTCTTTCCTTGTAGGACATGTACTGCAGACCATGAATCATTTTTGTCACCTTTCTCCCTACTGTTTCCACCCGGTCAATGTCCTTCCTGAGGTGAGGCTTCCAGAACTGAACTCCATATTCCAGGTGAGGCCTGACCAGTGATCTATACAATGGTAGTACCACCTCCCTCCTCCTGCTTGTGATTCCACTCCCAATGCAGCCCAGCATTCTGTTGGCCTTCAATGTTGCCTTCTATCACTGCTTACTAACCTTCAAGTTGTCTGAGATTATGATTCCCAGATCTCATTCCTGGTTTGAGGCCGCCAATCTTTTACTTCCTAGTTAGTACTCCTTTCTTCGATTTTTCTTTCCTATGTGCATGACCTTGCAACTTTTGGCATTAAATCTCAGCTGCCATACTTCAGACCATTCTTCTTGTTTCTTGAGGTCAGCTTTCATCTTGCTCACTCCTTCTGTTGTATCCACCCTGTTACATATCTTGGTGTCATCTGCAAACAGGCACACCTTTCCTCCCAGTCTATCAGCAATGTCTGCTATAAAAACATTGAAGAGCAGATACCCCAGCAGGGAGCTCTGGGGCACCCCACTGGTCACCCTGCCTTCCATCAATTGCATTCTATTAACCTGTACCCTTTGGGTTCTGCTTTGTAACCAGTTTTGTACCTATCTGACTACTTCTGAACCAACCCCTATGTGGTAAAGCTTCTTTACCAGCCTTCTGTGTGAAACCTAGTCAAAGGGCTTACTAAAGTCTAGGTAGACCACCTACTACCCCACCGTCATCCACTATTTTTGTAGCATAGTCAAAAAACTCAAGCAAATTTGTCTGGCATGACCTACCTGCTGTGAAACCATGCTGTTTATGGTCTTGTTGGCCACTAGTTTCAAGGAATGCTATGATCCTCTGTTTGAGTAGTGTCTCCATTGGTTTCCCTACTATAGATGTGAGGCTCACCAGTCTGTAATTACTACCCTCTTTGCAACTGCCTGATTTGTGAACTGGAACCACTATTGCCTTTTTCTAGTCTTAAGGTACCACCCCATTCTTCAAGGATTTCATGAATAGAAGTGCCAGAGGGGCTGTTAATTCTGTCCCCAGTTCCTTAAAGATTCTGGGGTGCATCTTGTCTGGTCCCATGGCTTTGTCTGCTTTTTTAGTTTTATTTAGCACCTTCCGTACTTCAGCTTCTGTAAAGGGACTCGTGTCTACCCTTCATCCTGCGGTGTTGTGTTTTTTCAGGGCTGGACCATCCCCTGGGTCCTTTTTGATAAATACTGAGCAGAAGTATTAGTTGAGGATTTTGGCTTTCTCAGGGTCATGTTTGGTGCATTTTCTTTCTTCAGTAGTAATATTTACAATCCCCACTTTTGCCTTCCTATGTTCCCTAATGTATCTAAAAAATGATTTGTCTCCTCTTTTTGCCCCTTCTGCTATCTTTTCCTCTGTCTGGGTTTTTACCTTTCAAATTTTTATGTTTGCTTTCGCGCATTCGCAAGAAACATTATGGGACAGCTTAGGCGAGAAGTGGGGGTTGGAGGTGTGGCACTGTGGCTGCTAATGCACCCACTACATTTTGAGGCTTGGCCCCCTTTCTCCAATGCATTGGCATGCTGCTACTGCCACTAGTTCAGCCAGCATGCCACCAAGTTGAAACAAATCCACCACTGCAATGAGGGAACAACCCACCATTGCAGGGCAGTGCCTTGCCTGGTGTTACATTTCAATTAACATGGTGGTGGCTCTCGCCATCCTCCTCAGAGTCCCCATGAAAGCCGACTTGGAGGGGGTGCCCAGTCCCCCTGTTGGCATGCCCCCCTTACCCAGTTCATTTGCCGATTGGGTAGCCAAATCCCCATCAGCATGATGCACCCCCCATTTCATCTGTGCAGAGTGAGTGCCCAATCCCCCTCAGCTCATGTGCTCCCCCTCCCCCAGCATACTGTGTGGCTAACAGGGATAACCAATCTTCATCGGCTCCAGCCCTCCTACAAACACCCAGGTAGCACGCTGGGAGCCCTCCCCAGCGTGCTTATGTGCTCTACCTCAGCACACTGTATGGCCGACGGAGGTGCCCAATCCCCGTTGGCTCCAGTCCCTCCCAATACCCAAGTGGCATGATGGGAGCCCACCCCAGCATGCCGAAAGCATCCTGCATTGTCTTTTTTTAGCCTGTAAAAGAAGAATATGGTCCCTTGTTGAGTCCCTTGCCTCCTGCCCCAACCCGCACCTACCCTCTTCGCACTCCACCCACCCACACCCTCCTCACCCCATACTTACCTCCGGATCCCAGTGCAATGATCTTCGGTGGACCAGGAACACATCTGTACTCTTCAAAGCTAACTGCGAACTGAAGAATGCCGGTAAACTGTATAATGGCATAAATGGTGTTTTTTCAACTTATTTGGATATCTCAGCCATTTTTTTGACTTTTGGCACCAATCTTTCAACATGGCGCTCTTGGGACCCCTCCTCATGAATACAGTCACTGTCATGGCATTATTCAGTCCTGAAAGGTGACTTTGTGGTCACTGCGTGGAATCACCTTTTGGGACCAATTAACGAAATGACAGTGTCACTGTTAATGAGGTGGGCTCTCAAAAAGCCTATGTTGCAAATTTGGTGAAAAAATTCCAAAACATGACTGCCTTACCAGCGTGCATTGCACAGTTTCTAAGCATGCTCATAACTTCATGAATTTGTAATATTTTTACTTCAGATTTTCAACATTAGCATTTTTTTCACATCTCCTTATGAACAATACAGCTGTAATTTTTCACATCCTGGCTAAAATGTGTTTTAGCACTTCTAGCGCAGAATACCGTGGTTGCTGTGGGAAATCAGTGTTCGGGACAGATTAAGAAAATCACAGTGACACTATTCATGAGCAGAGGTCCTAAAATGCCTATGTGGAAAATCTGATGACAAAAGTCAATAAAATGACTGTATTACGGGCGTGCATTGTGCGGTTTCCACGCACCCTTGTAACTTTGCAAATTTATGATATTTTCACTCTAGATTTTCAGCATTGACATTTTTCACACTTCATTATGAATAGTACAGCTGTCATTTTTCACATCATGGCTGAAATGTGCTTTTGCACTTCCAGCGCAAAATAGCACAGCCACTGTGGGAAATCAGTGTTCGGGACAAATTAAGAAAATCACAGTGACACTGTCCATGAGCAGAGGTCCTAAATGCCTATATGGAAAATTTGGTGACAGAAATCCATAAAATGACTGTGTTATGAGTGTACATTGTGCAGATTCCACACACTCTCATACGTTTGTGAATTTGTAATATTTTCACTCCAGATTTTCAACATTGGCATTTTTTCACACCTCCTTATGAACAGTACAGTTGTCATTTTTCATATCCTGCCTGAAATATGTGTTTCCACATCTGGCGCACAATAGCGCAGTCGCTGTGGGAAATTAATATTTGGGACAGATTCAGAAATTCATAGTGACAGTGTTCATGAGCAGAGGTCACAAAATGCCTGTGTTGAAAATTTGGTTAAATATTTCCACTAAATGACTGTTATGAGCATGCATTACACAGTTTCCATGTACGCTTAGAAGTTCAAGCATTTTTAATATTTTCACTACAGATTTTCAACATTGCCATAATTTCACACCTACTTATGAATGGTACATTTGTCATACTTCACATCCTGCCCGATCTGTGTTTTCGCACATCTGGCGCAGAATGGCATGGTCTCTGTGGGAACTCAAAGTTAGGGACACATTAACAAAATCACAGTGCCACTGTTCATGAGTAGAGGTCCCAAATGCTTTCACGAGGTGGGGGTCACAAAAAGGCCATGTTGAAAATTTGTGGTGCAAATATCAACACATGCCCGGGGTGTTAGGGTTTCTAACCATAACGTCCCACCCTGTACAGACTGACAGGCATCAGGGGTGTATCTTTGGATTGCCGGCTCTAATGCTCATGCCATTCCAGCCCCAGCCCCACCCTGAAATCAGTGACAGGCATCGAGGTGTGCCTTGGACTCTTCAGCCCCAGACTTCACCTCATTCTCCTATACTGCACCCATTTCAGTGTATGTCCTTATGAAATGGGGTGATTGTGAAGCTTGAACACCTCAAGGCATGCCTCAGCACTAGTCGGTGTCTACAGTATGGGTGAGGTGAAATGCCATGAACATTATCGGCGATGACCCAAAGGCACACCCCACTGCCTGTCCATCTTTGCAGGGTGGAGGTGGGGTTGGCGTGAGTTCAGTACTTTACTGCCATTCCTATTCTGCATCTATCTAACTCCTGCACATCCAATACTAATATCAGCAAGCAAACATTCGACATTGACAAATGCTTGTTTTATTTTCAAACAGTTCCAGCATATTGTGCCATCACTTGATATCTAATTTAGAAGCAGTCTCATTATAAAGAAATCAGGAAAATATTTGTTACAGATGAATCCAATCCCCTGATATTGCCCTACAGGCACTAGTACAACCAGGCTATGACCAGATTACTACACATGGTACCCCCATACCATGAACAGCCATTTTGAGATAGGTCCAAGTGCTGTATTTATTATTTTCAAACAGTTCCAACATATTATGGCACCACTTGACATCACATTTTTAAGCAGTCTCATTACATAGAAACAAAGATTTTGATGGCAGATAAGGATCGCTTGGCCCACCCAGTCTGCCCATTTCCCTACCTAATGGATAAGCTGCAGATCCTAGTTAACCAGCAGCCTACTTCTTCATACCCCCCAGAATTGCCTTATGACTGTCCCATGCATGCTTGAATTCCACCACTGTTTTGACTCCACAACCTCCTCCAGAAGGCCGCTCCATGCATCCACAACCCTCTCTGTGAAAAATACTTCCCTAAATTGCCTTGAGCCGCCTTCTATCTTCAAATTGTGTCCCCTTGTTCTTGCACACCTCTTTTTTGAAAGATGCTACCCTCTTGACTTTGTTGATTCCTTGAGGTACTTGAACATTTCTATCATGTCCCTCTCCTCCTTTCCTCTAGGCTATACATATTTAGCTTCTTAAGTATCTCTTCATATGTCTTCCGGGTACAGACCCTGCACCATTTTAATTGCCCTTCTCTGGACAGCTTCCATCCTGTCTATGTCTTTGCGGAGATTGGGTCTCCAGAACTGCACGCAGTACTCCAGATGGGGTCTCACCAACTGTCTGTACAGATGGATAATAACTTCCTGTTTTCTACTGGTAATGCCTCTCCCTATGCATCCCAGTATCCCCCAGCCCTCCTTGCTGCCCTCTCACATTGCTTGCTCACCTTTAGGTCATCTGATATGACTACCCCAGGTCCCTTTCCATTTTGTTGTTGTTAGTATCTCACCCCCCATAGTGTATCTCTTGCCCTGGGTTTTGTTTCCGGTGCATTACTTGCACTTCTTAGCATTGAATCAAGCTGCAATACATTTTGACCATTCCTCTAACCTTGCCAAGTCCCTTCTCATCCTTTCCACCCCACCTTGTGTATCAACTCTGTTGCAGATCTTTGTGTCATCTGCAAAGAGACATACTTTTCCTTCAGTCCCTCTGCAATGTTGCTTATAAAGACATTGAAGAGGACCGGTCCTAATACTGAACCCTGCAGTACCCAACTAGTAACCCCCCTTTCTTCAGAGAGGACTCCATTTACTATTACTCTCTGTGTCCTATTCTCCAGCCAATTCTTTACCCAGGCTGTCATCTTGGGACTCATTCCCAGGCTGGCTAACTTGCATATTAATCTTTTGTGTGGGACTGTGTCAAATGCCTTGCTAAAGTCTAGGTTGGCCATGTCCACAGCCCCTCCCTGATCTACTACTTTGGTCACCCAGTCAAAGAAATCTATCAAATTTTTTGGCATGACCTTCCCACAGAATCCATGCTGCCTTGGGTCCCAGCCTTCTGGCCTCTAGATACTCAACAATTCTTTCCTTCAGAAGTGATTCTATCATTTTCCCTACCACTGAGGTTAAACTAACAGGTCTGTAGTTTCCTGCTCCTACCTTGCTCCCTCCCACTTTTGTGAAGGGGAATCACATCTGCCCTCCTCCAGTCCTTGGGTACCACCCCATCCTCCCATGATTTGTTAAAGAGGGTAGTCAGTGGTGTCACTAGTTCTACCCTTAGTTCTTTTAGAATTCTGGGATGAATCCCATCAGGCCCCATTGCTTTGTCCACCTTCAGTTTTAAGAGTTCTTTCAGAACCCTTTCTTCTGTGAATGGACTGGTATCAACTCCTGTATCCAGAGTGTGTCTACTGTTTGTTTTAGGTACCTCCCCCACTTCCTTTGTAAATACTGAGCAAAAATATTTGTTTAGTATCTCTGCCTTTCACAGTCACCCTCTGCCCACCCACCCTCCCTTTATTAAGCCTCACTAACTCTCCTTGGTCTTCCTTCACTCCCTGATGTACCTATAAAAGGTTTTATCCCCCTTCTTAACTAAGTTGGCTATCTTTTCCTCAGTTTGGGCCTTTGCTGTTCTGACTGCCTTCCCAGCTTCCTTTTGCTTTAACTGATACAGTTCTCTGTCCTTCTCCTTCTGTGATTCCTTGTACTTCCTGAATGCTTTCTTTTTCTCTTGAACCTTCACTGCTACTTCCTTTGAGAACCATAGTGGTTTCTTACATCGTTTTGTTTTGTTTATTTGTTTCACACAAAGGCTTGTTTCCTCTGTGATGGCAGTTTTTATTATTCCCCATTGTTCTTCCACCCCTCCTTCCTGCCCATTTGCTAGTGCATTCCTTAGGCACTCAATGTGAGTGAGGTGAAATGCCATGAGCATTACTACATGATATTTCCCCCCAACCCCAAATGAACTGAACAGTGCCATGAGCAGCATTTTTGAGGTAGGCCCACATGCTGTATTTTTTTTATTTCAAACAGTTCCAACATATTATGCCACCATCCATTCCTAGTTCAGTATGCCAAACCATTAATGCTCCTTTATATTCTTACATCAAGAAATGAAACTTTTTTCATTTTAAAATAACACACACACACACACACACACAGACACACACACCATAACAAGATCCAGCATCACCCCCTTCTTTCCAAAAATAACAAGCAACTCACACAAGGTGCATTTTTTTATTTAAAACATGTCAAGAGTGCAGCTTTTATATTCATTCCACATACACACATCTAAAATAGAGCCATCATCTCATCCACATGTGAATCATTCATACGACAAACACACATTCTCAAAATTTTACCAGTAGGAACCCCACAGGTGCTGTTTTTACCCCCTTTAAACATGATTAAAGCCAGCACCAGAGGGAGGTTCACCAATACTAACAATATTCAGAAAAAATCAAATTATACTGTATAGTGAAAATCCACTGGATGAATAGTAAACAAAAAACTATAAATCACAAACAAAACTCTATTTGATTAGACTGGTCACATATATGCACAGACCCATTTTGAATAGGGGTCCTTCACAAACAGCTGGACCATGAGGGAACACACAAATTTAACTTTTCTCCCCCGAAACATGACACAGAATAACTGCTGCACTATAGCCAGATAGTATTTAATATGCCCCAATTAAGCAGTGCCAGCACCAGAGGAAAGTTTTGCTAATATAATTCCCAAGCAAAACTTTAAAATATACTATTTAATATTCCCCATTTAAACAGTGCCAGCAACAGAAGAAAGTTCTGCTGATATACTCCATAACCAAAACATTAAAATACACTATTTAATGTGCCTCATTTAATCAGTGCCAGCACCAGATGAATGTTTTTCTGATATACTGCCCAAACAAAACTTTAATATATAGTATTTAATATGCCCCATTTAAACAATGCCAGCACCAGAAGAAAGTTCTGCTGATATATTTCATAACCAAACTTTAAAATATACAATTTGATATTCCCCATTTAAACAGTGCCAGCACCACAAGTTCTTCTGTTGATATACTTCCCAAATAAAACTTTAAAATATACTATTTAATATGCCCCATTTAAACAGTGCCAGCACCTCAGGAAAGTTCTGCTGATATACTTCCCAAGCAAAACTTTAAAATATACTATTTAATATGCCCATGTAAACAGTGCCAGCACTACAGGAAAGTTCTGCTGATATACTTCCCAAACAAAACTTTAAAATATACTTCTTATGCTGCACAACCCACTAATCCAATTGTCCTCCATTTTGAAGAGGGACCTTTCACGAACAACAGGACCATGAGGTCCTGAGGTGAAAACATTACTTTTTCTGCCCCACAAATGACACAGAGCAACTCCTGCACTTTAGCCCTTGACTATTCAATATGTCTTCCAGAATTTTAATTTACCTTTTTGTAACAGAATGATGAGGATCACGATCACATTTTCTAGTAAATGAAGACTGCTGACGCTTGTCTGAACTCCCAGACAGCATGCCAGATTTAAAATGAATCATGTGCATTTCTCCCTGTTTTTAAGAACAGCAAATGGGAGAAGCTATGGGAATAGAACAGTTTTTACTAAGAGACACAGTACTAAACCCAAACACCCAATGTCACTTCTAGTTTCCGGCTGTTTGGAGCAATACTATCATCACTGGCCACATGAGAAACACCCGGACACATCAACAAGAGCCACAGCTTTTGATGTTGCTGCGCCTAGCAGGTTTTATGTATTGCTGCATTAAGATTGCAGACTTATGTGGGGAAATATATTAAACAAGTTGAACTGACACTGAAAAAAATGCAAAGCATAAAGTCAGGATAAACAAGAGAAATAATGCAGCTATATAAGACACTATCATGTAATGCATGATAGTAATAAATTACATGTGGTGTCATGTAAATGTAATTACACAGAAACATAGACTTTGACAGCAGATAAGGACCACTTGGCCCACCCGGTCTGCCCATTTCCTTACCTACTGAATAAGCAGCAGATTCTAGTTAACCAACTTCATGCCACCCCCACTACAATTGCCTTGTGTCTGTCCCATGCATGTTTGAATTCCCCCACTGTTTTAGCCCCAACAACCTCCCCAGGAAGACAGTTCCATGCATCCACCACTCTGTGAAAATAAATTTCCTCACATTACCCCTGAGCTGTCCCCCCTCTATCTTTAAATTATGCCCCCTTGTTCTTACACATCTCTTTTTCTGAAAGATGCTACCCTCCTGGACTTTGCTGATTCCCTTGAGGTACTTGAATGTTTCTATCATGTCCCCCTGTCCCTCCTTTCATCAAGGGTATACATATTAAGCTCTCTCAGTCTCTCTTCATATGATTTCTGATGCAGACCCTGCACCATTTTAGTTGTCCTCCTCTGGATAGCTTCCATCCTGTCTATGTCCTTGCATCTCCAAAACTGCACACAGTACTCCAGATGGGGTCTCACCAACTGTGTGTACAGAGGCATAACCACTTCCCTTTTCCTACTTGTGATGCCCCTTCCCATGCATCCCAGTATCCCCTGGCTCTCCTTACTGACTTCTCACATTGCTTACCAACCTTTAGATCATCTGATATGACTACCCCAAGTCCCATTCCATTTTGTTGTTAGTACCTCCCTGCTATTGTGTACTCTTCTCCTGGGTTTTGTTTCGAGGTGCATTATTTTGCACTTCTTTGCATTGACTCTAAGTTGCCATATGTCTGACCATTCCTCCAACCTTGCCAAGTCCCTTCTCATCCTTTCTACCCCCGTGTATCAACTCTGTTACAGATCTTTGTATCATCTGCAAAGAGGCATATCTTCCTCCAGATCCTCTGCAATGTCACCTATGAAGATGTTAAAGAGGACTAGACCCAGTACTGAGCCCTGAGGTACTCCACTAGTGACCCCCCCTTTCTTCGGAATGTGTTCCACTCACTATTACCTTCTGTGTCCTGTTGTGCAGCCAGTTTTCAACCCAGGCTACCACCCTGGGACCCACTCCCAGGCTGGCTAACTTGATTATTAATCTTTTGTGCGGGACTGTGTCAAATACCTTGATAAAGTCTAGGTAGGCCACATCCACAGCCCCTCCCTGGTCTATTACTTTGGTCACTCAGTCAAAGAAGTCTATTAGATTTGTCTGACACGACCTTCCTGCTGTAAATCCAAGCTGCTTTGGGTCCTGTGCCCCGCTGGCCTCTAGGTACTCAACAATTATTTCTTTCAGAAGTGGTTCCATCATTTTCCCTACCACTGAGGTCAAACTTACAGGTCTGTAGTTTCCTGCTTCTGCCTTGCTCCCACTTTTGTGAAGGGGAATCACATCTGCCCTCCTCCAGTCCTCAGGTACCACCCCATCCTCCCATGATTTGTTAAAAAGTGTGGTCAGTGCTGTTACTAGGTCCTCCCTTAGTTCTTTTAGGATTCTGGGGTGAATCCCATCAGGCCCCATTGCTTTGTCCACCTTGAGTTTTATGAGTTATTTCAGGACTCTTTCTTCTGTAAATGGACTGGTGCCAACCCCCCTACCCAGAATGCTTCTATTGTCTGGTTTAGGTAACTCCTCCTCTTCTTTTGTGAATACTGAGCAAAGTATTTATTCAGTATCTCTGCCTTTTCACTGTCTCCTCTGCCCACCTTCCCTCTCCCTTTTAATCTTCAGTATTCCTCCTTAACCTTTCTATGCTCCCTAATGTACCTATAAAAGATTTTATCCCCTCTTAACTGAATTGGCTATTTTTTCCTTGGTTTGGGTTTTGCTATTCTGACTGCCTTCCCACTTCTTTCTGCTTTAATTGATACAGTTCCTTCTGTGCTCATTCTGTGATGCCTTATACTTTTTGAATGCAGCCTTTTTCTCCTTAACCTTCCCTGCCACCTCTTTTGAGAACCATAGTGTTTTTTTACTCCGCTTTGTTTTCTTTATCTGTTTCACACAAAGGCTTGTTGCCTCTATGATGGCAGTTTTGATTTTTCTCCATTGTTCTTCCACCCCTCCTTTTTGGCCATTTGCTAGTGTATTCCTCAGGTATTCATCCATTTTGCCAAAGTCAGCCCTTCTAAAGTCCAGTATGCTTGTTTTTGTATGGCTTGTCTCCATGGTTGTGCTTATTGTGAAGCACACTGTGCAGTGGTCACTTGTTCCAAGATGTCTACTGACTTCTAAATTTGTGATCCTCTCTCCATTTGAGAGTACTGGGTCTAGTATTGCTCCCTCCTGAGTGGGTTCCAACACTAGCTGTCTAAGGCCTGCCCCCTGCAGGGCATCGAGAATGACCCTGCTCTTGGATGTGGCTGCAGTACATGTCATCCAGTTAACATCTGGCATATTCAGGTCCCCCATAAACAGTATCTCCCCTTTTTCAGCCATTTTGAGAATGTCCTCTATCATTTTTTGTCCATTTCCTCCCCTTTAGGATGGGGGTCTGAATACAACCCCTGTGGATTGTGATGCCATTCCCTGTCTCCAAGGTGACCCAGAGTGCCCCTTTACTTTTTAGTTCTGTAGCTTTGATCCCTTCCCTTATGTATCGAGCTACTCCACCTCCTCTTTTCCCCTCCCTGTCCCTTCTGTAGACTGTGTACCCTGGTATGTTGACATCCCAGTCAATTATATCTGCATAAAATCATTAATCACTGGGGGACAGTTATACATCCACTCTATCCAATAAAAAAAAGTATTGTGCTTTAAGTACAGTAAATGTACGGCACCCATACAATTTATTGACTCACTTCTGGTCAATATCTTCCTGTCACACACCATCCCAGTATTCATAGCAGGGTCCTACTGTCCGCCTGACACACCTCTGGGTAGCATTCTCAACCACCTTGGTAACCTGAGGTCCCTTACAGAAGGCGGTGAACTCCATATACTTGACGATTTCAATCAGAACTGGCTAGGCAACGCGGCCTCTAAATCACGATGCCAAATAAATGCCCTAAACTTGCACCAGCAAATAGCAGAACCCATTCACCTAAACCATAAATCCAACAAACACACATTACTGATTTGGGCACTTACTACCCAGCCTCATTGGATAGTTAAAGCTGGCCTACTACCAGACTCCCTTAGCGACCACCATATGATTTATATGGTGCAAAAAATCTTCCGCCCAATGGCCCCTCCACCCCGCACACTTCACTGCAGAGCTTATAAATCCCTTCATCTGACAGCTCTCCTAAACAACCTCACCAACATTGACTGGTCTTTCATCCCCAGGGCCACCTCTATGGATGAGGCCCTAAAATACTTCTCTACTAACTTCCTTGCCATCTGGGACCTCCATGCTCCACTCAGGAGGTCCCGTGTAAGAGGATCCCACTTACCATGGATAACATCTAACCTCCTGGAACACCTAAGAGCCAGAGACCATGCCTGGAAATCTCTCAAGACCACAGGCACACAAATGGCCCACCAACACTACCGATCACTAAGAAACGCCTGTACAAGACTCATACATCAGGCCAAATCAAATTACTTTAAATCTGCTTTCAATAATAACTTTGCTCACCCTTCTCAATTTTGGAAGTCTATAAAATCCCTCCTTTCCCCACCAACCCAACCTCCCACTCCCACCCTTAAGCTGGAAGGAAGAATCATCATGGATCCCAGTCTGGTCGCCACTGAGTTTAACTCACATTTTCCACCAGTACTTCTTACCTCCTCTCCTCCCATCCCCATTCCCTGCCCACTACACCCCCTATAGTATCCTGCCTGACCCTCTCGCCTCCGGCCCAGTCTCACCTGACCAGGTGCTAAAATTACTGCAGTCACTTAACCCAGCTAAAGGTAAGTGTCCATCGGCCTTGATTCCAAAATGCTCTCTCTCAGCACCAGCCATAGCCCACCCTCTAACCATGCTCTATAACCTATCTTTTAAACTCGAGCAGTCCCCACAACACGGAAACAAGCCACAGTCATTCCCTTACCCAAAGGAGGGACCCTCCTCCCCATCCAAATACCGGCCCCATATCTCTGCTTCCCAGCCTAGCCAAAATTCAAGAGCCTTTGCTATCTCAGCTCCACCACTATCCAGATACTATATCCTTTTCACCCCCTACCAGGCTGGCTTCAGAAAAAATCACTCCACCACCACCTCCCTCCTTCGCCTCACTAACTCCATCCTTACGGGCATCGACAAAGGGGATATTACGGCAGCTATATTCATAGACCTAGCGAAAACCTTCGACACGGTCTCTCATCCCCTGTTGCTGGCAAAACTTGCCCAAGCTGGTCTGTCAGTGAACACAAATAACTGGTTCCAGTCATACCTGTCAGGTAGGTCTCAATCAGTCTGCGTAGGCTAGGCTAGATCCACCTCACTTCCTGTCACCTGCAGTGTCCCCCAAGGGTCTGTACTCGGCCCACTGCTGTTCTCTATTTTTCTAAATGACCTGCCCTATGCCTGCTCTCAATCAGCAATCCATATGTATGCAGACGATACGGTGCTGTTTGCCTCTGGCCCATCCGCAACCACCGTGACAGCCTGTCTACAGAAGGACTTTGACTCCATCCAATGTTGGTTCCTCTCAAACCAACTATTCTTGAACTCTAAAAAAAACATCTCCCTCACCTTCGGATCTTGGGCCAATCTAACCCGGCTTACTGCACCACCCACTTTCTACACTCTGGACAGATCTCCACTAGAGACCTGCACATCATATCGCTATCTCTGTGTCTGGTTAGATCAATACCTTGACTTCTCAAGCATATAGATGGTCTACACAAAAATTGCACTTCATGCTGGAGCCCTCTACCAGAACAAGAATTGCATTCCTCTACCAACCAGGCAAGTAATAGTTCAAAAATGATCCTCCCGATTATGGATTATGGTGATGTTGTCTACTGTGCCGCCCCCCAAACCTTCTTAGCAAGGCTTGATCCCTTACAACTCCTTCTGCCACTTCTCTCTGGACCAGCCTCCAAATACTCATCACTGTGACCTCTACTAGTCCTTGGGACTCTCCTCGCTACATAACCGACATTGCTCCTTCACTGTGTTAGAACATCTGCCAAGTTCTGGACACAGACACTCCCATCCTACCTGTCATCCTCCCTAACCGCCCTCTCTCCACCACCCTATGCTCTCAGAACCATAGACTCTAGGGTCCTGCACATTCCATACAGACCTACCCAGTCTGGCCAGGCTGCATTCAGCTACAGGCTGCCCAAATTATGGAACTCCCTGGCAGCAGTTATTAGACACTCCACAAGCACTGCACAACAGAATTCCCTCTTTAGAACGCACTTCTCTTCCATCTGCTCCTATTTTCCCCCCTGCTGACCCCCATCACATTTTCCTACCTCCCATCTATGTCACCAGCCTGGTTCCTGTTTTCAGTCTGCACCTTATATTGCTAAATACTATGAATATGCACTTCTCTATCAATATTATGACTACCTCATCCATTGTTGCACCAATCGTAAAATGTAATACTTGCTGATGTTGTTGTACCATTGTTTTGGGCTTGTTCAGTTTCTACTGTACCAGTGTAATCTCCCTACCCCAGGGTGCGTCTGGAATTGAGCGGTACTCTGCTCAGCATGCTTTCCTGGTAAATCTCTTAAATAAATAAATAAAATGTAATGCTCACCAAGATGGTAGCACAGCCATGTCACAAAATGACTGCTTTTTAAGACTATTTTCATTATTAAAATGTTGTCACAATAAAATAGAAATACATAACACCCTTTTTGAGCACACTATCTCTTGACTAAATTGGCAACAATACAGAGCAAAAATTTTTTATTTTTAACAAATATGAGTTAAATACAGACCTTATTTTAAGCGCACACCCAAGTCTCTTGACTACTGTCCACACACCTATATATATAGGTGTGTGTGTGTATGTATATACATATATATATATAAAATGGTTGGACGGTAGTGCTACTATAGTTAGGGTTGAGTAGCACTTTTAAGGTTAAAGGGTCAAATTTTGCACCTTAATAACTTTCCCACCATTTAACAGATTGGCCTGAACTTTGGCAGGCACAGGGCATAACCACAGATCTTGGGATCTGCCTACATTCTTGCCAGTCTGATATACAGCTGCGGAGTTATTAAGTGACATCCGTGTGAGTATTTATGCTTTCTGGTGAATTCTTTGCTCGCACCTACAGGTTGCACAGTTTATGTGACCAATCCAAAAACTTCAGAGAATGTGTGGCCAGGGTTCCTAATGTGCCTTTTGAAGATTTTGTGAAAAAATATTAAACGGTTCAAAAGTTATTCAAAAAACAAGTTCTCATTATAAGTCACTGGGCAAAGTTAACAAAAAGTTTGACACTTTCACAAATGCACTTTTTAGTGTCGCAAATGGCCCTAGTAGTGTCGCAAATCCACCATTTTGTTTTCAGTCAGTGATCAGAAAAATGCTTGCCATTTAAAATTGGGACCCTTTAGGAACACAATTCTTTTTGAGTTCACCTAGTTGGACCCTGAGGATGCTAGCCATGTCTTTATTTTGGGGTTAAACACCCCAGAAATATGATTTTCAAGTTTCTGAAAAAAGTAGCGTCACAAAAGTAGAGTCACACTCATGACACTTTTGCAAAATTTGTGAAAGGTGTCGCAAGTTGCAACACTACTTTTTCAGACCATGGCCAAAATGACAGCAGTTCTTTGCCACCCTGCTGCAAAATAACGGTTCGGTCTTTTGAGCTGAAATTTGGAAGGAATGCAGCCAACATCTCACAGATGTGCCTTCTGGTGGTTTGGTGAAAACATATTGCATGGCTGCATAGTTATGGTACTCCAAAGTTGGTGTTTTTTCCCATAGACTAATATGGTGGCATACGCCACACCTTCGAGCTCGTATCTCAAAAAACAATCACGAGATACAAATTTTTTGATTAGAGTTGCATAGGGCTATTAACAACAAAAACCTAGCCAGGAAAATCATGATTTTTGTGAAATTTAAATTTTTTTTCTACATCATGCGGTTGCTGAGATATTAGCAATTAAGTACTTCCAATGCTTGTTTTCAGCTTCGATGCCCATTACAATGCATACATTCTTTGTACACACTGTTTTTCTTTATGCACCCATTCGGCAAAAACAGGGTGTGTGCTTCTGTTACTGTTACAGTTACTGTTTCCACTTGCATTTATGTCCCCGTTTGTGTTACCAGTCCCATGTACGCCCCTGTGTGCGTTACCCTTTGCATTGTCATTTGTGCTTGCATTTTCATTACTGTTACCATTTATGCTTCCACTACTGTTTCTGTTTGCATTTTGTTTGCGTCACCGCGCACATTGCCATTTTCTTTTCCTGCAAAACTTTCATTTGCATTTCTGTTTCTCTTTCATTTTGTGTTTTTCTTGCTGTTACTGTTACCATTTGCATTTGCAATTGATTACTGTGCCTTCGACATTACAGTTTGCATTTACATGCTTGCATTCGTGTTTCTGGTTCTGTTCCTTTCACATTCTTTTGCTGTCACACTTAACATTTCCATTTAAAATATGGCTGCCATCACTGTTTGCATTACCAGTTGCATTTGCGTATGCACTTCAATGTCCATTTGCATCACTGTTGGTTTCGGCATGACTTTACATTTGCGTTTCTGTTAACGTTTCCTTTACCATTTACATTTCCGTTACCATGTGCGCCACTGTTGGCACTTCTGTTTGCATTGCTGTTCCTCTTACTATGTCACAAGACATCACATGACAGGAGCATGGGGCCCAAAGGGCCCCACGCTCCCGCCACGGCATTACATTCACTATTTACCATCATTATTCTCAAAAATAAGGGAAATTAGAGGCAAAAAACTCCATTTAATGTGTCAGTTAGGGTTGTTCAACACCAACAAAAGCAAGGAAATTTGGTGTTAGGGTTGAAAGACTTCCTTGGACCCATCCACCCCACCCCCCAACCGGCATCGGGGTGCACGTTGGGGTCATTGGTCCTAACTCTCACCCCATTCTCCCTTCCTCAGCTTCTTTACATTTGATGGGGTTAGAGTTAGGTGATGACCCCAGTGAGCACATTGATGCCGGTTGGGGGGTGGGGTGGAGGGATCCAATGGGGTTTCAACCCTAACACTTAATTTTGTCACTTTTGTCAGTGTGGAACAACCCTAACTGATGCATTAAACTGAGTTTTTACCTCTAATATATATATGTGTGTGTGTGTATATGTGTATATATATATATATATATATATATATATATATATATACACATGTGTTTTGGGATAAATGTGGAGATAAAAGTGATATGTCAGCTAGACAGTGAAGATATCACTGATATCTCCATGTTCCTGTATGTCATAGTGATATCTTCATGTTCCTATACATCATGATGATATCGCTATGTTCCTGTACGTCATACAATAGAAAGTAAAACTAAAAGTATTTCACTTTTCATTGCGTGTCTGTGCCTGTATGACCTAAACCAATCCCACCCCCACCTCACCCCCACACATATGTGCCACTATATGGTTAATCGTTCCTTATTTTTAATGTAAATAATCCTTTTAAAAAAGTTATTGGGTTGATCTTGCCTCTCTCATGTCTTGTAATCATAGATCAACTTTCACTTTCCTGTTGAAATGTAGCATGACCGAGTGGTGTTAACACACACTGTAAATATGCTCGCACCCTTTCACAGTGAATACTCTGTTTAAGAAATGCGAAGAAAAAGTTCTTTTGACTATTTTAAGTCATTTTAGTCAGAAGAAGCTGCTGACTATGATAAGAGAAGAAGCGGGTGATGACAGCTTCAGAACAACAGAGGAAGTCCGAGCATATGTTACTATAACAACACATGCTCGCACTTCCTTCTGTTCTTCTGCAGCTGCCGACAGCTCGTTCTCCTCTTATCACAGTCGGCAACTTCTCCCTAAAAAGACTTAAACTTACTCCAAAAAGGAAATTGTTTTCACTTTTCTTATGCAGAGTGCTTTACACTGAAAGGGTGGGAGTGTATTTATAGTGTGTGTTAATACCGCTCGGTCACGCTGTATTTTGATAGGAAAGTGGAAGCTGATCTATGATTACGAGACATGAAAGTGGCATGATCAACCAGATACCTTTCTAAAATTATTAACTACATTCAAAATAAGGGCAGGATCAACCACGTAACTTACTTTCAATAACTTTAAATGCTTAGGATAAACCAAATATATATATATATATATATATATATATATATATATATAATATTTGTTTTTTCCAAATAACATTTGTTTTCTTCAGTTTGTGGGAGTATTGGAGATTGTTTGTTGCAGGGAGGGTGTTCTTTGCAATTTCTCCAAAGCACCGTTGTATAAACAGAACATGACATGGCCAGAGTGAAGATATCATATTTATCTTCACTCGAGGCCAATGACATCAAGATATCTAATTTGTGGCTTTGCCACTCATGAGATATCATGATATCATTGGCATCTCATGAAGGTTAATATGCTATCTTCACTCAGGCCATGTCATATCCCATATCGATATAGATATAGATATAGATATAGATATAGATATATATCTAGATATAGATATTTACTGCCAAAAAACTTGAATAATGCACTAGTTAGGGTTAAAGCAACAAAAGTAGGGAAATGTGGCATTAAGGTTTCCAACTAACTCTCAGCCTCCCCCCTCCAGGCAGCACAGCAGGTGTGGGTGTGCCTTCTCATACAGTGTACACATCTGACCTTATTTACAAATGTAATGTGGTCAGTATTAGGCTTGAGAACCCCAAGATGCACCTATATCTTCTGTGCTGCCTGGAGGGTGGAGGTGGGGTGTTAGGATTGGAAACCCTAACATCACATTTTCCTTCTTGTGTTGTTTTAACACTAACTAGTGACTTAAGAAAGTGCTCTGCAATGTATTTCCTTATTTTTGAGATAGCAGTATAATATCCTACCATGCTCCCATCCATACAAAATTTTCAGATCATGTAATCCTATCCTTAACTTCTATGGGATGAGTGCTCTTTGGGCCCAGTAGTCCCATCCCTGCATATATATATATATATATATATATATATATATATATATATATATATATATATATATACACATTATGTTAAAGTGCAGGGTCCCCCTTTCATTTGTACCACAACAGTGAGTAAACTGTCAGCATAGCCTTCTTATTATCCTGCCTTATTAACCCATTAGTGAAAGTTTTCAAATCTCTGCCAAAATATGATTCCATACCACTGCAATGTCATACCAAAGCAGAAGCACGGAAACACATTTTGGTGAAGATTTGAGAAATGACATCTGTCACTTTTATGAGTTGGTGTAATGAAATGGCTATGTTGAAGGTTTGGGAAGAAAATACTGTAATGAGCGAATGTTACAAGGAAGTATAGTGTGATTTCAACAGACACGCACAGTTTTGGCATTGTAACATATTTTGACCCCAGATTAGTAACATGCCCTTCTTATAACCCCACCTCATGAACAAGACCAGTTAAAGTTTCAAATCCCATCCAAAATGCAATTTCACCAGCTGGGCATGAATTTGCATTTTGGGTTGGATTTAGGTAATTGCACAAACATTGCTCATAAGGTGGTGTCTCAAAAAGCATATGTTGAAAGATTGGTTGGAAAATATGAATACATGGGCAAGTTATGCAGCAATCTTGAAATTCCCCATTGAAATACATGAATTTGAACTTACTTTATTTCTCATGTAAATATAGAAACTACATATAAAACATCAAACACATCTCTCTCTCCCTCTCTCCCTCTCTCCCTCTCTCTCTCTCAAATGAGGACATCAATCTTAGGCTGGTACCTGCCAGTAGACACTCAGCACCAGAAGCTCTAGTAGACATGATGCAAGCTGACTTTAGTGCTGTAGAAGAATGGCTTCTTAATTCCAAGCTCTTGTTTAATAACATAAAACAAAAACTATAGTTGTTCACCTCTCATCAAACCAATATAAGTCCTATCCCTCAAAATATATAATAACAAGCACAAGATACTTGACATGGTAAATAATTTTAAATATACGCCGGGGTCATCCTTGGCTGCTCTCTCTCATATAGCTTACACATTGATCACTTCACCAAGGTAGCCAATGTCAGAATAGGCCAACTTTATTGGCATGGACACTGCCTTATGGAGAGTGCCATCAAACTTGCAGTTAACAGCCCAGTGATGTCAGTCATAGATTATGGCCTGGTTGTCTATGGAGCAGGCTCTGACACTGCCCTTAAGAGAATTGAGACTGCCCTAAACAAAGCCTGCAGACTCATTTTGGACACACACCACTTAACTCACACATGTGAGCTTTACTCTAGTGCTGGTTGGCTTAACTTGAACAGCAGGATCCAATACCAGATTTGTTTGCTAGACAAAAAAAAATTCTGGTCAGAGCCAACAAAGCTGCATGATACTATTTTACAGGGATTAGGAGCCATCTACAGGGAAATTGTTTTTATATGGAACCTAGAGCTGTTTAATATTTCTTTCGAACTGCCAGCCAATAACATTATCCACCTGTGGTTGCTGGCCCTGTTAAAGTTGACACATTCTCTGGTGTCCACAGGTACATCCCACCCTCTGACTGCCAGACTTGCTAATAAAAAATCATGCCCTGGTGTGCAGTGGCTTCATCACTGACCAATAGCCTGTTGCGTTAAAAACAAATAATTCATGCCGGCCGGGTGCCACTGAGGGCTGAGGCACTGGATGCATTACCTCATACTGTGCCAGCGACACATGCTTGGGAATGAGCACGGGCCACCAGAAGTTGGCAGGGGTCGAGAATGATCGAGCATCTGAAGGACTGCTCTCCTTTTCTGGGGGGCCTTACTAGTCAGTGCTCAGTTGCCCACTGGTGGAGGCTGGGAGTGGGTGCTGGGTAGCAGCTTGGGGAGGAGATTTGGGGCAGACACCTGAGAGGAGCATGTGCAGATGATTGCAGCTTCCCTCCAGATGTCATTGCATGCTTCAAGCTTCAGGGGAAGAAAAAGGAAGAAAATAGATGCCACTTGTTCAAGCGACTTGATGGCTGTCTGTGTGAGTGCCGTGACTGAAAGTTGCACCCAAACTGGATCCTTGTTGGGTGAGGAGTTGGCGGCTCCTCCACCCCACTACAGAGGGTAAGCCATATGAGTTTCAGGTTGTCAGCAGAAATTGTGGTGGGTGGGCGGTGGCTGGATTCCCTCTAGGATGTGAAAACAGGGAGCAGACCAGTGTTGTCACAGAGGAGGTAAAAATAGTAGCAAAAACCAGCAAATAAATCCATTGCTACAGTGTAAGGCCAGTCTGGTCCAGTGGTATGGAGGCATGAAACTCGTGTGCCTTACCTCCTGTCACATTAGTAATTCAAGTTCAGGAACATATTCAGGTTGCCAGGGAAAGCAAAGAAGACTAAGCATTTATCAGATAGCTGTCCTGTCCCTGGGGAGGCATGTTGACTCAACATTTGGCTTCTCCCAGGTGAAGGTGGGAATCCAAGGGGGGGGGATGAAGAAATGGCTAGCACAGACTCCATAAAACCCTACCTACCTATCTCTGTCCCACACCACCACCACCTGGATGACTGGCTCAGTTCCAGATGTGAGTGACTAGGTGGGGGGAGAATTGCAGTCCCTTTTCTGGCCCTATCATGGGGGGGCAATCCATGGGGAACTTTAAGCTCGGTGGTCTGGGACAGGGGAGGTGGGGACAGGTCTGAGACCCTACCTGAGACAACTGGCAAAGCAAAAGTTTTATGGAGGAATGAAATGCTGCAGTATGTATCATCTTAATCACAGGACTGTACCCCCAACAATCACAAGACTGATGCCCTCCACTGTCAGTCATTTCACTGGGCATGCACCCCTGACAATCACAGAACTGATCCTCATTCCCAACAGTCACAGCACTAAGCCCCACTATCATGACAGCACTGCCCCATAACCCCAATAATCATATGGATGACACTTTCCACAGTAACAGCAGGGCCATACTTGGGGGCAGTAGGGAGTAACTTCCTGGGCCCCACTCTTGTGGAGGGACCCGCACTTTGAAACAAAACCTCACAGTTGGGGCAACAGATAATTCACTTATTAAGATCCAGCTGAGGCAGCCCTGTAGACAGCTAAGGTAAGTCACTTTATCATGTGGTTACTGTTGGATCACTGAGCAAGGTCACATGATCAGGTGTCATGCACGCACCACACTTTCCCTTTCCCATTCCAGATCAAGAGACCAGACAACACAGTAGGCGCTTTCACTTGGGTTCAGCCGAATCTGGGGCGTCAGCCTCATCCAGACTGAGGCAAGTGCATTGCTGACTTGGAGTAGTCGCTTTCAGAGTGCCAGCACTATGTGGCCCATCATCTGCAAAATTTCACTGGGCCACTGGCATTCAGCATAAAAAAGGAAAAAATAATTTTGACCCAGCACTGTGGCCTCCCTTTCTTCCTTGAATCCTTAGCTGGGGTCTGTGATGGTGAGTCTTGAGTGTGTTGGTCTCGCTCTCAGTGTGGGGTGGTTTAGTGGGTGACAGGTGTTGGTGTTTGTAGTAGGGATTGAGCCTTTGAGTGGGTCTTTCAGGAGATTCAGAGCAAAGATCAAGGGCTCAGGGCCTCAGCCACTTCCAGTCCAGATGCTGTCTAAGAACAAACAGGCAAACCAAATCCAGGCAGTGGGGTGTGGCATGAAGTGTGTAGTCTCTCAGAAGAATCACAGGGTTGCAAAGATGAGACACACTGCAGTACAATTATAAACTGCCATGCCTGCAAAAGTTTACCTATATCTTGGAAGCTGTTTGCATCTAATGACTAACATGGCTATAAGTCAGCTACAAACATGGGGATTGCAATGACCTATATATCTCCACAGCCCTCAAATACTTTTTTTGCTTCAAGTTACCCACTGTAGTATCTGGTCTCTATAGCCCCAAAGTTTTATTTTTCTGTCAGCTGCTTTCTCTGCTGACTCTCCATAGCCAGGGTGAGCTTTTTCTTGCAACTGCCCACAGTAGTGGGTCTCCACAGCCCTAAAGGGCTTTTCACTTAAGTTACCCATAATGGGGGATCTCCACAGCCTCGAAGGTCTTTTTTCGTTCAGCTGCTTACTGGCACTGTGGTCTTCTGTCCACGCAGATGTGAATGACAGAGTACCCACTAGGTCTGCCAGCGTGTATTACCTGTGTGATATGGGCTACTGGCAGTGCCACTTACGTATCTTCCATGCCAAGCCTTTTCTTTTAATTATCAGCTTGTCCCATCCCACCCAGCTGACTAGTTGAGCTCCGTCTGGTCTGACCAAGCCCCAGTGGAGTGGAGGTGATATGTGTGTGTGTGTGTGTGTTTGTGGGGGCGGGGGTGATCCAGGTGTGATTCAATTAAAATAAGTTGCTTTCTGATCTAACGGAAGCCTTCAGTTGTTGCTGTTGGGGGGGGCAGCAAGATTATTTATGATGTGATTGGGATAATTGAAAATGAAATTAAGCATTCATAAAAATAATCAACATGCTGGCTGATTCTGATGCTGGACTGTAGTGTGTGTAGTGTGAATACACACTACAGCACAACATCAGCCAGCATGATCTTGATATTAAGAACAAGAATGATTTATTTTTCGCTGATCACAATCACAGCATGAGTCATCTTGATGTCTGATCCCCCTCCACAAGCAACAACAGAGGAGAAAGCTCAGAAAGCAGCTTTTTTTATTTTAATAAGATGCTGGACATCCCCCCCCCACACACACACACCTGCTGAGCTGAGCAACTAAAGAAAATGTTTTGCCCAGACTCTGCAGCAGGCAGCAATGCAAGCGTGAGAGACTTCTTGACTTCTCTATTCTCCTCACTTCTACTCTACATTTTGCTCTGAAGTCCACTTAGCCTAGGACACACAGAAGCACTGCTCTGTATCACCATCCTTGCACCCACAAAACTCTGTCAGCAACTGAAACTGACATTACCACCATTCCCCATCAGTTTATCAGGAACATTACAGAAGATGACCAGACATTAACCCTTGCAGCCTTACTAACTGATGTATCTGTCCATAGTGCCAGTACATTGTAACTTTGTTGGCAGTCAAAGGTTAAAGAGTAGGACAGAGAACATATGCAGCTGGCTAAGTAAACAGAGTTGCTGACTTCTCTGTCACGCATATTAAGTGAGAGCAATAAATACTGATTAAAAAACATGCTAGCTTCTTTGTCACACACACCTTAGCTAAGGAAGATGCAAAGGCAGTCAGGAAGTGGTGGGAAGGGAGAGACGTTTGTCAGCAACCCCCCAAAAACCCACCCCTAATGGACAAACAACACAGATCATTAGGGATGCCCTAATGTGAAACTAATACCCAGTCAGTATAGAACAAGAAGATGAGAGTCAGTGATCATCTGCCTATAAAAAAACACCCCTCTTCCTTGTTTTGGCAAACGGGGATGCATACCTCACTAACTGCAGAGTGCCACTACTGAGTGCTGGCTTCTCCTTATAGCAAGGTTTTATTGTTCCTCTAAAAAGCATGTTTACTTTTGAAGTGTAGTGGAAATTATTTTTTGAACATGCTCTTCTGCTATGCATACTGTGGTGGGTGTGTGTGTGTGTGTGTGTGTGTGTGTGTGTGTGTGTGTGTGTGTGTGTGTGTGTGTGTGTGTGTGTGTGTGTGCACACCAAGGAAAGATTTTACTTTTCTGAGTAGAGTAGGCTCATTCATGCTGGAATTCATCAATTTATATGAAATGAAAGGTGCAAAAGAGGCACTTATTCTTTCTTATCATTTGACTAAAAAAAAAAAAAACTCCTGAACACAGAAGATTTATACTAAACAGATTTATTGCTGAAACAGGAAGAGACAGGCAGAACAAAATAGTGCCTCTGTAGGAGGGAGGGAGGGAGTTGAAGTCCACGGAGGGAAGGTGCAGTGGAAACCAATGCTGCAGACATAACTGTGGTACCATGGATCCACACAGAATAGTTTTCTGGTCAAATCCCTATTCTGTTCTACTTCATGGCAATAAATCAGTATGCCTTGGCCTATGCAGCCTTAAAAAAACACTCTTGGCCTTTCACCCCTTGGAGTGGAGAAACTCCTCAGCTATTCCACCAACTCCTGACTAACCAAGGGATCCAGCAAAGCTGTCATATATTTTGTTTCATCATACTTTGCAAGGACAGCGATCCTTCACCTATAGGGCTCTCTCTTTGGCTAAATTCTGTCAGCACTGAATTGGTTATGGAACCAAAACTAGGCCCTCTAAACCCAAACTGCAAACGTATCTGGCCACCCTCAGGATGTGCAACTTTGATACAAAAATCTAATGGCATTAGGTAAACACCCCACAGAGCACTTACCCCCCATCATTCTCTGAATTCCCCTCTATCAAATATAATTAGACCCTCTATCAAATATAATTAGATCTTACACCTCTTTCCCTACTCGGACCATCCCTACCTATCCAACCTACTAGTGGTTCCCCCTCTTACTTCTCTTGCCCCCATCCCTCACAACCCTCATAGCCATATCCCATTTTCACTCCAAAGCTACACTAATGAAATCCTATGGATGGATCCCCTCCTATTCCAACCTCCCTACCAACATAACTTCCTGGTTTATTTCTCTCTCTATCCACTTAATGTTCTTAACCCGCCTTCCCCTTATGGAAGGTCCTTAATCTACCTGTTCCACTCAGTCCTGCCCAGGTAGCTTTTAAGCACTGAACCATGGTTACTTCCAGTTACTAGACTTTTTTTTTTTTGTATTATTTATTTTCTCCTGTTGACACATAACTTCTTTCCGAATAGGTCCCAGCTACTCCGCCTGTCCCTTCCTGAGCCCTCCAGCCTCATATCGTAGCTGTCCCTAAGGTAACCTGGACATAACTCTTCACCAGGCAGGTCCCCCTCCGAGGAGGAGGAAAGCACTGAGGGGATAACCAGCGCATACTTAGCCCCAGGGTGCTGCCTAGGTGGACCGACTCCTTCAGGACATCGGCAGCAGCGGTGGACCGGCAGCCATCATCTGGTCAGTCACGAAGCTGATTTTCTACTTTTCTACATTGTTCCCTCCTGCTTGCATCTGCAGAGCTCCTGGTCTCCAGCAGAGGCCACTGCAGTGGGACGCTGGCCAACTACCCACCCCAGGAGAGGATTGCAGTCCTATGGACTCTCAATCCTCTCCTACCCCTGCCAGCCCCCGGCATCCTGAGTCTGTTCCTGAACCTAAGTTGCTGGGGTGGCTCGAGGTAAGGTACCCACGCCTCAACCCTCTGCGCCACCGGGCCAGCTTACTAGACTTTTTTGTTGCAGGTGTATCTTGTGTACAGTTGTTATAGGAGGGGGGTGCCTAATCCAATTAAAAGAAGCACTCTAGATGGGGGGTCGATCCCAGTCCTTTCACAGAAGAAAGGGTTCTAAAAGAATTCCTAAAACTGAAGGTTCAAAGCAATGGGGCCTGACTGAATTCACCCCAGAATTCTAAAAGAATTAAGGGGAGAACTAGTGAAACCACTGACTACTCTTTTTAACAAATCATGGGAGGATGGTGTTGTACCTGAGGACTGGAGGAAGGCGGATGTGATTCCCCTTCACAAAAGTGGGACCAAGACAGAGGCAGGAAACTATAGACTTGTCAGTTTGACCTCTGTGGTAAGAAAAGTGATGGAATCACTTATGAAGGAAAGAATTGTTGAGAACCTAGAGGCCAGTGGGGCACAGGACCCAAGGCAGAATGGGTTCACAGCGGGAAGTTCATATCAGACAAATCTAATTGATTTCTTTGACTGAGTGACCAAAGTGGTAGACCAGGGAGGGCTGTGGACATGGTCTACCTAGACTTTAGCAAGGCATTTGACACAGTCCCTCACAAAAGATTAATAACCAAATTAATCAGACTCGGAGTGGGTCCCAGGGTGGTAGCCTGGGTAAAACATTGGCTGGACAACAGAACACAGAAAGTAATTGTAAATGAAGTCCACTCTGAAGAAAGAAGGGTTACTAGAGGGGTACCACAGGGTTCAGTACTGGGTCCAGTCCTTTTTAATGTCTTTATAAGTGATTGCAGAGGGACTGGAAGGAAAAGTATGCCTTTTCGCAGATGACGCAAAGATCTGCAACAGAGCTGATACACAAGGTGTGGTGGAAAGGATGAGAAGGGACTTGGTAAGGTTGGAGGAATGGTCAAATGTATGGCACCTTAGATTCAATGCTAAGAAGTGCAAAGTAATGCACCTGGGAAACAAAAACCCAGGGGAAGAGTACACAATGCGGGATGAGATACTAACAACAAAAATGGAAAGGGACCTGGGGGGTAGTCATATCAGATGACCTAAAGGTGAGCAAGCAATGTGAGAGGGCAGTAAGGAGGGCTGGGGTGATACTGGGATGCATAGGAAGAGACATCACCAGTAGAAAACAAGAAAGTTGTTATCCCTCTGCACAGACAGCTGGTGAGACCCCATCTGGAGTACTGCATGCAGTTCTACATCAAACACTACATCAAAAAGTGATAAAGTTCACTCTCAGGTAACCCACTGTGATGAGGCTCTATTTGTGTATTTTGTGTATATACTGTATATTCCTGCTAGGCATATTACTATATAGACTGCACTGCTACATGTTCCCATTTGATGGTGTCCACTGCTGTAATCTGAGCTATCCCATTATGTATGTTATCTTTCTCTGACTTCAGTGTATGTATGTACCTTATTTGCATCAATTTGTACTCTGTATGTTCTTTTATTCTCCTGTACCCTCCCGGGTCGTACCTGAAAATAAGCATACGTTTTGTCTAATGTACTTACCTGGTTAACAAAAGCTAAATAAATATTTGGGTAATTCACTTAGAGATTTCAACACCCCTGAAACTTTGTCCACTTTCATCAAAACTCTACCAGCTCAAAAAAATATACCTGACACTCCTGGAGCAACTCACCCACGTCTTTCGTCTGTTTCAACCCCATGTGAGATTACTGCTGCTCGGGACACTAGAAACTCACCCCCAGCTCAAACAGACATGGCTACCCCTTGTTCTGATAGTTCATTCCCCAGACAGTGAGCTCGTATTCAAGAAAAAAGATGCTCCTCCATCATATCGGCCAAAATCAGCTGTTGTGAAGATCAGATACCACATAAAAGTACAGCAGCTCCCAAAAGAACTCTTACATGTCCTCACCGATTCCTATAAGCAACATGTTCAATCCTTTACAGGAATCAGCCCTTTCTTCTCAAGATGACTTCACTCTGATTGATGCAATGACTTTACAGACCAGCCCTAACATTCCAGATATTGGCCTGATATCAGCCCGCTCCTCCTGGACCAAGATTCCCTCTAGTTCCCCTCTCAAGCAGTCCGAGCCACTGAAGAAAAAGCGAAAGGGCAAAAGTAAAAAAAAAATCCCAGCTACCGATTTCTGATTCCTGTAAAGCGAGCGTGACATGAATAATGATATATTTATGATCTGCCATACCTCGATTCACAGCATATGCAGCCTTCTTGTTGTTCAGGTCACAGCTATTGTTTCTACAGTCCTGCCTGAAATCTGGTGTGGCTTCTCAGGGCAGTTCTGCATATCACTTGCAGCAGGTACTGAACAAAAGCTGTACTTCATGGTTTTGTACTCAATTTAGCTGACTGCTCTCTTCTAGAAAATTAATCTTTAACTTAACGCTCCCTAGATTATACTGCACTAGTAATGCAAATTGGGATTAATTAGTTTAAAGGTGGCATCAAACGTTTTTCTAATATTAACACCCAGTACCCGTTTCGCTATTCCTTTATTATGAATTCTCTTTTTACCATGGCAACAGGCACTCATTCTATATTTCAGTGTTTCAAAATCTCCTTTATGAGTTTACACTTTATAAATACAGGTATAAATCTTAACATGGTGTCTGCTTTTATAAATTTGGCCTTCTCCTCCATAAAATTCCTTTTCTACTTAACCCCACTTGCTACCTATTTACTTTCTCTTACAATCTCCTCTACCTTGTTTTTCCCCTGTCATTGCTTATGCTCTTTATTCATGGTAGCTCTGCCACTTAGGACAGGCCATTTCCAAGACCCATGGTGCTTATAAACATTATTACATAAAGTTAGACATTATACCCTAATGGAGTTTGAACAATAAAACTAAGGCATATGCTTGAAGCTGGATGCAACCTTTCTTAATAAAATTATAATATCTTACTCAAGGTGACTCACTGAATCTAATTCCTAGGTTTGATCAATCCCTCAGACTATGTCAAAGGATGCTATTTTTGGGCATATGGACATCTTCAGTAAACTCCCTGGGGTACAGAATGACCTCTTATGTGACACCATCATTCTTGATGCCTGTGTGCTACCTTTACTAGACAAATTATTATCGTACATACTAAAGGAAACTACCCAAGCTGGTGCATTCTATTTTTTAACTAATTACACGTGAGTCACAATTTTATTAAAAAGAATTCTGTTGCTCTCACATCTCTTTCTATTTATTTCTAATGAACATGCCCTTGACCTAATTACCATCTGGACTTGCTTATCAGATACAATTGCAATTTCTTATTTATACTTAAACAGGCCTACTTTTTCTTAATGGAGCAACTCAACTTTTCTTCCCTTTTTCAGTGAACCTCACAAAATGTTGGCTTTCTTTCTTACTCATCAGCCTCATTATACTGTATGTTGTCCTGGCTGTTGCAACATTCAGTTTTTGATGTAATCACATTGAATTTCTTCTTTTTCAGATGAAGCTAAGATGCTGGTTTCCCCTTGGAAACCGTATTAGTATCTAGCGTTGACCAAATTTGAGTTAAGCTATTTACTTCATCCATAGATTTACTTTATTACCTGAGTGAGTTAACTTCATACAAATTAGTGGTAATACCACTTGGAATTAGTGTTTTTTCACTACGGCCTGACCAATTGCTTTATGAGAGAGTCTGCATACTTCCGTACTGACTCCTATCTCATTTTGCAATGTAAAGTGCTTAATTGTTATTTCTAGAATGTTATTACCTAAGTGTTGGTTAATATGTTTACTATTTTTGTTTTTTTACTACCTGTTAGAGAGACGCATCAGTTATAGGTGTTGTAAAATAATGTATTTGCAATTTATACTACTTTTGTGGTCCTGCACACAATCCCATATTCATTTCTCCACTTCTAATAGACTATCTAGTCCTGTTGTCCTGACAGTGTCCTCCACAGTGGTCTTCTTTGAGTCCCTTTCACCAGACAATCTTTACCTTAACCTTTACATAAAATATGGCTGATGTATTACTAGACTTATGGAATGTTAAGGGGCTCACCTCTCCTTGCAAATGCAAACAAATTCTTTCCCATCTTAGGAAACATAACGCAAGGATAGCATTTTTACAGGAAACCAAACTTTTGGAGGAGGACACTGATAGGCTTAAGTGGGATTGGGTTGGTCATATATTTGCTTCTTCTTACTCGTCTAAAAAAAGATGAGAGGCACTGCTGCTCCATAAAAAACTTAAGTGGACCCACATAAAAACGACCATTGATACTGAAGACAGATGGGTGATTGTTATCCACAACACACCTTCTGGCCCTTTAACACTGGTTAATGTCTATGCTCCTAATTCTGATTCACCAGAATTTTTTTAATAATTTAGCTCAACACATTTTGTCTAACAATGTAGATAATGCACCTATACTGATGGATGGGGATCTAAACCTTGCATTAGATGCACGCTTAGATAGAAGCAGCATTTCTTTGGATGGCCACCCTAGAAGTATCAGTGCTCTATCCCTACTCATGAAAGATTTTGGTCTTACAGAACTCTGGATTGCTTTTCCATCCCAGAGATAGGGAATATACCATCTACTCCTCACTTCATAAGTCCTACAGTAAAACTGATTACTGGGTTGCATCCCATTCTATTATAGATAAAGTAATTGAAGCCTCCATTCTCCCAATGGTCATGTTAGACCACTTTCTGATTTGTATACACCTATTCTGGGGTCCCCCATTAGCTAAATCGCCCATATGGCATCTGGATCCCTTATTAATTAAATACTCAGAATTTATCCCATGGGTTAAAGCACAGATATAAGAATTTTTCTCTTTTAACAAACCTTGAGACACTTCTATGAGCACAATATGGGAAGCTCTAAGTTATAATTCTAGGTAAAATTATCAGTTTTGCAGCTCATCTTAGGAAAGCGAGAGAACAACAGCTAGCTACTATGGAGAAACAACTAAAAGAAAAAGAAACCCTCTGTTTCAATTCTCCAAAGCCCAATCCTAACTCACCTCTCCACTTACAGTAGATATATTGAATCTCAGAATTTAAATTAATGAGCTTGTAACTCGTAAAACAGAACTAGCATTATTTAAACTTAAAGATAAATACTGGGAGCAAGATGATAAATGTGGCAAACTACTTGCTTACCAACTTAAAAATCAACAAGCAGAAAGGCACACTGTGGGTATTAGAGATCAATCAGGTCAACTTCATACAGATAGTCTCTCTATCAATCAGAATATGATGTCTTTTTATAAATAATTATATGTGCCACCTAATTCTGTTCCTGATTCTCATATGCAACAATTTCTAGATAAAATACATCTTCCCATCTTTCTGATCAAGACAAAAAGACTCTCCTTTTACTTTGCAAGAAGTTCAAAATGCTCTCTCCTCCTTAAAATCTGGTAAAGTTCCAGGCGGAGATGACTTCCCGGTTGACTTCTATGAAGCACTTTCTGATACTTTTTGTCCCTTGATTTTTGAGGTCCTCCAGGAAGCCTCCCAAACTGGCAGATTCCCCCCTCAATGTCAGAGGCCATTATAACTGTACTACCCAAAAGACAAAGACCCCGCCATTCCTTCTAAGTTCAGACCAATATCTCTGCTAAATATGGATGGGAACATTTTTGCAAAACTCATAATTTTCTGGCTGGACCCACTCATCTCTAAATTAGTTCATAAATCCCAAGTGGGCTTTATTAAGGGAAGGACTGGTTCTCATCATCTACACTCATTATTTAATCTAATACATAGGGTTAAATCTCTAAAAACACCTGCAGCTTCTATAGCTATCAATTTTGAAAATGACTTTGACTCTTTAATTTGGAATTAATTATGTCAGACTTTAAATTATTTTGGCTTTACCAGTACGTTTTGCTCCTGAATTAAATTATTATATACATCTCCCTCAGCTAGAGTATTAACTAACTCTACACTCTTCTCTTCTTTCCTGCTGGCTAGAGGTACCAGACAAGTTTGCCCACTATCTCCCTCCTTTTTATCTCTGCAATGGAACCCCTTTCTACCCATCTCTGCTTATCTAACAATATTAAAGGGATTCCCATTGGTAGCCTCCATTTTACCTCACTATCGTATGCAGACAATTTATTAATCCTTCTAGAAAACCTCAAAAAAGCAGAGCAACCACTACTAAACCTACTTAATGAATTTACCACAATCTCTGACCTAACCTTAAACTTTAACAAAACAGAAACATTAACCTTATATTCTCTTTGTAAACCTTATATGAATAACTCTCTGTGCTTTCAATGGGCCCCCCAAGGCCTAACTTATCTTGAGATTAAAATTGTCCAGAATTTAGAGAAAACATGGGAAGATAATTTTACTCATTTATTATCCAATATTAGAACCATCTTAGACTGGTGGAAATTACTTAACTTGTTCATCACAGGGAAGATAGCTGCCATAAAATGTCTATAGCTTCTAAAAGATTCTACTCATTTGCTAATATCCCTTAAATTCTCCCTATCAGTCTTCTAAATAAACTTGATAAAATCATCAGTAATTTCATAAGGCAGGGAAAACACTGGGTTTAGTCTTACCAAGCTACATTTACACTGGTCTAAAGGAGCTTCAGATTGCCCTGGTTTAAAGTTTACTTATAGGCCTTCCATGCTACTTGTCTCAAACCACTAAATAAACCTACATCCCAAATGCCACTATGGGTAGAAATGGAATCTTCACTCAGCAGAGCTAAATGCCCTACAGCCTTTATCTATAGTTCCCTTCCTCCTATTCTAAGACTACATCCCACAATCTCCTCTTCTGTTTACTACTGGAAACAAATCCATAAACAGTTAAAATCTAACCCAACACCTCCTTTTTTACACTCCTATCTGGGGTAATCAAAACATCTCCCTTGAGAAACACCCCATGTTTTGTCATTCATAGCATAACAATGGTATATCCTTTAAGGGCTATCCTGGTAAAAACACTCTCATCCTAAAATCTTCCAACAAGCTTTGCACTCAGTGGTGTCTTCCAAAACAAGACATTTGGAAATACTCCACCTACGCATTTACATGTAACACCTTTTTTCATCACTTACATATACATGACATACATGATCAACATATTACCTTGTGGGTCAGTTCCACTTCTAATTTAACTAGTATCATTTATAAGGATATCAGAAATACGTTACCAGATCAATCCCTAAAAGCTAAAACAAAATGGAGCCAACTTCAGAACTATGACATATCTGACTTACAATGGCGTAAGTGCTGGTTCCCTACCCACAGAACATTCAAGGATACTTGTAGTTCTCTAATTCAAATCAATATTCTTCACCTTTGGTACAGAACACCTTCTGTTTTAAACCATATGGGCTTGCTTATCTCCAACAACTGTTGGTGTTGCAACAAACCTAATGGAGACTTACTCCATATATTATGGTACTGTGACCCCACACTCAGGCTTTGGTCCAAGATGCAACAATTAGCATCCAAAGTGATTAGTCTCAATGTCACTTTTGATCCTAAATTTTCTTTACTTGGAATCTCTTCTTCCACTAGTGTTTTTCTTTCTCAAGCTCAAAATAAATGGCGTAACTTACTTTTTTTGCAAGTTAAACAACTCATGCTAATGTTTTGGAGAACTATTAATATCCCTACTCTTTCTGATATCCTTAAAAATCTCTCCCAGTGTGCCTCTTTGGAGCATATTACCTATGCTTCCTATAATTGACTTAATGAATATGGTAAATGCTGGCAGGACTATTTTAACTACCTTCACAATGCTTATAATTAACAGATAATTAAAGAAACACCTTTCAATATTTGTAACAGGTCTCTAGTTTATGATTACTCCTTAGGATTGATGTTGTCTCTTTCTATTTAGGAATCTTTTTTCTTTTCTTTTAGGCACTGTTTGTGTTTTTATGCAATTGTTAATCCTTTCTGTAGAAATGTAAGTTGTACTTCCTTAAACCTCAATCAGTAAGTAAACAAATGTTACTTTAAGTTTACAACATACGCAGATTTGTGCTTAATAATTCTCTCTTATTAGGGCTCAAACCTTGATTTATTGAAACGTCATGGTTATTTAGCAGAGAGAGATGCAATTGACAGATATTGATCAATCAGATTTCGTTTAGAGAAAATATCATTTTATTGTTTGTAAGATTATGTCATTTAACATACTTGCTGTGTCCTACATATTAATATCAGTATGTCTGCATTAGGAAGATTGTTTGTATCACTCAAAATCTCTGAAAAAAAAAGATGAAGTAAAAAAAAGCCACATCACTACTGTGTCCAATACTGAGCTTAACTGTGACAACCAGCTTTCTGTAAAAGGGGCCAGTGTCCAAGTTCCCAAGAACTAAGTGGACTCTAATGTAATAGAAGAAATGAGGGAGTTGCGAGCTATGTTGAGATATCTCAATCACTCATCCCCTCAATTAATGCCTTGGAGAAAGTGTGGTGGAACTGAATTTGAGTCTAGGCCTAAAGAAGAGTACTGCCTGCACCCTCTGACAACCACAAGCCCAGAGAAGACCTTGTTCAACCTTTTGAACCCAGAACTCAAGTATTCTGTTACCCATGTGGAGAAGATGGTCACACTAAAAGATCTTCTCATACTCCTGAGGATCTGTGCAGAGTAACTGCCAAACTGCTTAACTAGGTTAGGAAAAGTAACATAAAGCCCAGAATGGACCACCCCACAAGTCTTTTTGTCTAAAGTCACTGTACAGAGACCTACAAAGACTGACCCTCCAGACTGGTTGGAGATTGTAGGCCCTTCTATGGAAACCACAGTGCACATTGATGGTATCCTGGCCCAAGCCGTGTTGGACAGCAGATCCCGGGTCACTATCATATCTAAAGATTGGTATGACCAGCACTTATGTGACCACCCTGTATAACCCCTAGATGGACTGTACATGTGGGGTTTAAGCGATAAATCCTACCCTTACCTTGGCTTCTTATGAATATGGCTATATTTTCCTTTCACTGTGGCTGGTGTGGATAGACCTGTACAGATTCTGGCCTTGGTCTGCCCACCAATGAGTTTATACAATGGGATCCCTTTACTAATCGGGACTACTGCACATTTGTTTGTCCAATTAGCCATTAGGATGTAAAAGCCTGTCCACTGTGTGGAAAAGCTGAGCTGGTCTGTTTTTCACTGTAGAAATCTTCTTAGATAGAAACGCTGCCTTCTTACGGGAACTTGCACCCTGATAGTCCGTATTATATGATCTCAGGGCCAATTTGTCCCCCACCAAACCAGATCTCCTCCAACACCTCTCTAACCTCCAGCCACTAGCCTTTAAACCTCAGAGATTCTCATCATATCAAGGAGATCTCCAATTAGTAGCCAGGGGTTGGACACACAAGGGTGTGATTGAGTCTAAGGCCATACCAACCACCTTATTATAGGTTGCTACTGCCTCCCCAACCAAATTGCACAAGCTGGCCCAACACCCAATAGGTTCAGTACCACCAAACATTCCTCTGGGGACACTCCCTTAATTACCAGTACTGGACCATCTCCATAAGGGCAGGAACATCTGGGGAGCTCTAAACATGAACCCCATGGTGCTGTGATCCAACCAAACCACCGGATCTACACTAAGGTCCATAATATCCAATTCCAAAGAAAAAAACAGATCCAGTGTGTGGCCACCCAAGTGCATCACTGTGGTTACCTTTTGTGTTAGGCCCAGTGCCCCCATGCTCCCAAGAAAGTCTATCCCAACTTTTGATAGCCCCCCATCGACCCAGGCATTGAAATCCCCCATGATCAACCACCTGGGGGACTCCAATACCAGGCCCATGATGAGCTCTTCAACCTCTTACAAAAAATACCCGCCGCTGCTAGTGGGGTGATAGAGCAGGAGGACACTAAATCCAGCACCCACACACCTCAGGCAGCCACACACTGAGAGGATCCTGTAGGACCCATAGGCAGCACTGTGAGTTTCAGGCTTGATTTTAAAGCAAATGGCCACTCCCGCCCCTACGATCCTTCCTCGGGCTGTGCATGACTGAGTATCTGGCTGCACTGCCACCTCTAAAATTGGGTTGCATATTCATCCAGCCAGGTCTCCGTGATGCAAGCCAGATCAACAGAGGATATCAAGTCTGCCATTATAGCTGTCTTGTTCCTTATGGATCTGGCATTGCACATCACAACCAGTAGAATGCGATGAAGCAGCTGGACCAGTCATTTGCCCACACTGTAAGGTAGAGCCCTTGGGCATGAGGACCAGACTATGCAAACCCCATTCAAGCCCCATTTCACCCCAGGGCATCTCCTTGACCTCACCACCTGAATCCAGACATTCCAACAGCCACTTGGGAGACACTCCACTGGGGGCTCTGAGCTGTCCTAAAGCCCTACATCTAGAGTAGGTTTCCCATGGCAGTACTGGAAGCTTGAAGGGACGAATGCCTCAGAGGTCATCACACCAGTAGCTGCATCTTACGGGACCCAAACCCCAACACATTTTCATAAAATACAGGCAACCCATTCATTAATTTAAACTCCTCAAATACCACGCCTACCACCCACAACAGTACACTTTCTATAACACAATCACACCTTTTTCATACACCCTTCACATAAATTAAATTCTAAACAAATAACATAACACATTCATTCATATCAAGCTATCAATAAAGAATTAAACATAATTGATACATATGCAAAGTAATAATGTAGAACAATTCAAAATTTCAGTCCACGAAAGTCCTTATGCCAGCAAAAGGTAGTTAATAGATAACATAAATTAATTAAAAATATAGTCAAATACTTCATAGTCTAGTACGCTCACACTGTATCAGAACTAAAAGCTCACTACAACCTCTTAACTTTGCAGAGGAGAAGGAGCTCTCACCATCCCCCCTGTCTCAGAATAATGCCAGATAGTGCAGCACTCCCACTGCCAATCCAATATGACAGTATGTGAAATAATAATCAAAGGAGGCCCTCTCACTACCTCTCAATGTAAAATAAATTATTAAATAAGTACTTGCAGTCTTATAGAGTTTGCCCTCCTTCCAAATTTTATCCACACTATTCTGGTCACTAGTAGTTCTTGATTCCTCCAAGTTTTCCCAGCACAGAGATGAAACCTCCAGAAAATGCCAAGTCAGTGAAGCTCAAATTAATTAATCCAATTCTTCAGGTGGGTGAAACTCCAACCCTGGCCAGACCAGGGAGGAAAGGCCCACTACTCTCTCCCACTTTAGGCAACAAAGGAGTACCCAAGCCAGCCAGGTAGACCCCAGAAACCACAGGGCCAGACCAAGAGAATGATCAATCCTCGGTCAAACTTTCTCAGTTCCCCAGTGCTAGCAGCCAGACCGAGACTCCCCATGGCTGGAACTTGTGGAAAACACACCCTGGCCACACCACAGACAAAATCCTCTTCAGAAAAGAATCAAAAGCTCCAGATCAGAAAACTGAAGGAACACTAAATCAAGGCTCCGACTCCAGGACACAGAATAATCTACTCCAATCCACTCCTCAAAGACCCTCCAAACTAAACTCCTCTGTAGTCCGATTTAGCTGATCATTTCTCCTCTGGATCAAGGCAGATCCTCATGGAAGGAAGGTACAAACTCCTCAGAATTGATTTAAAAATAAATTAGCTTGACCAGTTAAATAACACTGCATACTGTAATCGGTCTAAGCTTGTACAGTTGATGAGATGAACGCCGTATCAAACAAAGTGGGTGAATTGACGGGTATATCCAATTTTAGGACTACAGAACCAACAGAAATTAACAATCAAATAAAATTTAAATTCTAATTCTAGCATGCTGTTGCTACTACATCCTACAGCAAGCCCAGCATGGTCACCATCTTACAGTGGACTAGGCCTACCTGCTGAGGATACAATTAACCAAGGTCTTTTTTTATGCATGGTGACTGCCTTTTCTTTCCATCAAGTACCCAAACAACTGCTGCAACCCCTGGCACCATTTTGGCTTGCCACCAACATTCTGGGTACACTGCCATTGTGAGACTGTGCAGTGGGACTAAATGCATGCATGCAGAGTACCCTGGTTTAAATCCAGTATAGTAATCATTCATGTAGATCTGCCCCTGCCCTTGTTAAAATCCCCTTTAATAGATTAATTGATTTGTTTCACTGTTACATTGCCTCACGAATATCTCATTGCCTGGGTTAAGGTTGATATGTTTGGGAAAAAAGCATTTAGAAGTGCATGCCTGTATTGAATACAGTTTTATAGGGGAACCCAGGGGATTTGATGAAGACCAGACACTGGTGGTAAATGCAAAGGGTGTTTTGCATATTCTTAATGTTTATTGCTAACTGTGTGTTAACTGTTGTAAAGGGCTGTTCCACACTACAAGGTACATGGTCAATAGGTAGTCTTGTGGGTGGCTATAGCTTCCCAGAGGGCTATACCACATATGATACTCTGGATGGAACTCAGACCCCTCAACATTTTGCCCAAAGTACAGACAGGAGTAATAACCCTAGAGATAGTGCCACCTAGGGGTTATAAGCAGTTTAGATACAAAGTGTGGATCTTGTATCACAAGATGAGGCATGCGCCATTTTCTGGATGCAAGCTGACAGTAATCATGGAAGCCGCCACAAAAGCTCTCTGACAATAGAGCACCTTAAGCTTTGGTGCAATCAGAAAGATGCAAGTGCAGGCAGAAAATGCCTTTGTATCTGCATCTACCCCTTTTAAAAGTCCCCACTTGAGGTTTTTTCTCCTGTCCTTACTACAGTATGTTGTTTTGTCAAAGTGTTTTATTGCCCCTTGTCTCTGATCAACTCCCATCTGCTCCAGTCAACCCAGCTCTGTCACCCACCTTCTGTAGGACTTACCATTCCTCCGGTGATTCCCCCATGAATTACCTCATGTGGCAGGGGTTTTCCAGACCCTCCATAGCACGATCCAGATAACTCTGGAGACAGTGCCCAATTGGTGATGCAGACCTTGTGATGGACTAAGACATTATTCTGCTGCATTAGGGGTTTCCTCCATTTTAGTCCCCAGGATCACCTGATATGCACTAATGCACCATGCCTGTTTGCAGAGGCATGCACGTTCATATTAGTATCTGATTGACAACCCTCCCTGAGTAGACCCTCCCACTCTGCTGCCACCAGGCTTCTAAAAGGTGGTAGACAAGTAGTGGTGTGATTTATTCCCATCCCAAAGGGAGGAAAGCAGTCCTTATGATGCTGTTACCTGCCTTCCCTGATCAGCTGCCATGAAATTTAAGTCTGCTCACTAACTTGGACTGTGGCTGTAGCACACAGTAGCATTACTTCTGTGTTACTGGGCTCACTTATGTTTTATGTTTTATATGATTTCATGCAGTGATACCATCATCCTGAATAATCACTGCTTAAACTTTTCTGAATTTCTAGTGTTATAATGACTGCTTGACGCTATGAACAAATGCATACATTTTGCATACAGATACTGTCTCCTACAATAATCTTCCCAGTTATATACATTTGTTCTATATATTTTTTTTATTTATTTAGTTTTTGTTGACCAGGTAAGTGCACTAGACAAATTCTGCCTATTTTCAGGCACAACCCGGGGGAGGGGAAAATGGATGAATGCCAACTGACCATGAACCAGATTAAGCTGTTAGTGTCATTTTTAGTGAATGGGTGGAAATTTGACTGGGCCACCAGGGAAATTCCACTACTCTTTTTGAGAAGTGCCATGGGATCTTTAATATCCACCTCAACTATCACTAGAACAGGCAGATGGAACCTCAGTTTAATGTGTTATCCAAAAGATGGAATGCAGTCTATAATCTTGGCACATGTTTCTCAAATAATATTTGTTTAGTTCTTCCAGATGCTGTGATAAAAATGCAAAGAGGCAGGTTGACTTAATGGTTACATGAATGAAATGTAAGTCAGCAACCCTACTTCTAAAATAACTTAGCATCTCAGGTCTCTGATGCTGTTGTAGGTTATTCAATCAATCAGTCAAATAATCAATCAATCAATCAAAATCTTTATTTATCCAGGCGGGCACCACTGACCAGGGCTCATTTACAAGATTTCAAGATTCAAAACTACTGACAGCAATAAGAGGATCTACACCACAATGTGAGCTGCATTTGTTAATTATTACTACACAGCGGGCTCAAACATGTTGCTAGAATAAGCTTACAGCTTACCTTGAAGCTTGGTGAAGTAGCAACGTCTCAAAGATGGATTCAATGTTCTGTGACTGAGTTTTCAGGGCTGACCCCGCACTGTGAAGAGATGTAATCATTCTGAGATTTCTCAAATAAGGAAATCCTCAGTTCATATCCTGTCTTTGTCCTCTAAACCACACTGCTGTCAGTGTTTCAAAGTTTTTTGTTTAAAATCATCATTTACTGTAATTGCAAATGTCCCAGCTCTTGCACCACTTGTTAGATCTATCCTCATACCTTCTGCTTATCAAAAGGATCAGAAGACTCAGGCAAAGACAGCACTGGGCTCCTGAATCTAGAGAATTATTGCATTCTGTAGGGCAAATGGAGACAGTGTCATGTTTTGAAACAGAGCTGGGAACAAAAGAGAGCCCAGGTTCAAAATAAATCACTCCATAGTCAGTTACTATGTGATGCTAAGCAAGTCCCTGTTTCCTGTTCTAATGCTTCAGAGTCTCATGACTAAAATGGGGTAGAAACAGCACCCCATGAAAAATAAGTTGTTATATCTTTAACCCATGAAGAAAAAAGTACACCTGGAATTGCACCTGCACATCCACCCTACCTCCCACTGTGCACCCATCACCCCACACGCCCCAGACTCCCCACACACCTCAATCATCTGAACTTGTCCCACTGTGAAGCTTCACTCTCCAATCGAAGACACACCTTGCTGCTGGATTCAGTGATTGCTGTATGACAAATAAAGTAACTTGTTCAATGTATTTCAATGGAATTTCTGACCGCAGTTATCTTATTTCTCATACAGCAATCATTGGCCTCCAGCAGCAAGATGTGTCTTCAATCAGAGAGTGGATCTTCACAGTGGGAGCAGTTCAGGTGAGTGAGGGTGTGTGTGAGTTCTAGGGGTGTGTTGGGCGGTGGGTACACAGTCGGAGGTTGGATGGGGGTACAGATGCGATCACCAGTGGACTTTTTTTTTACAGGCTGAAAAAAAATACTACACTTCAAGGGACTGTTTTATTATTTTCAGCATGCAATGGACATGAGAAGATGGGGGCTGCCACTAGACACCAGGGCAGCATTTAACATAAAGATCACTGGTCATGGAGGGTGGGGTGCCACTAGACACCAGGGAGCAAACAAAGTTTTACAAGGTTGAGCACATGAGGGTGTGGGGGGGGGTACCACAGGACACAAGAGAAAATATATTGAACAAAATATATGAAAATCGGAGGGTGGGGACCACTACACAACAGGGATACATATAAAATGTTACCATGGAATGGGGCACAATCAGAGGGTGTTTTCCTGGTTTCCAGTGGTACCCTCACCCTCCTATTGTACCTCATTCCATGGTAATTCTTTATACTGTATGTATCCCTAGTATCTAGTGACACCCTTCAACCTCTGATTTCCACATACTTTTTAATATATTTCCTTGGTGTCCAGTGGTACCCCCACACTCTCCTATGCTCGAACTTGTAAAACCTTGTTTGTTTACTAGTGTCTAGTGACACCCCACCCCCCATGGCTGGTGGCGTTATGTTGCCCAGGTGTCTAGTAGAACCCCCACCCTCCTATGTCCATTGCATGCTGAAAATAAGAAAACATTCCCTCGATGTCTTCTATTTTTTAACCCGTGAAAATGTCACCAGTGATCACCACCCAACCTCACACTATACACCCACCACCCTTCACCCACCTAGACTCCTACACACACCCTTACTCACCTGAATTGGTCACACTGTGAAGATCTACTCTCCAATTGAAGACATTTCTTGCTGCTGGTGTTAGCGACTGTTGTATGACAAATAAGGTAACTGCAGTTCATTATATTTCAATGGGATTTATGACCATGCTACCTTTTTTGTCAAACAGCAGTCACCATCAGAGAGTGGATCTTCACATTGGGAGCAGTTCAGGTGAGTGAGGGTGTGTGGGTGGGCCTAGGGTGGCGCAAGCACAGTGGGAGGTCGGTTGGGGGTGCAAGTGTGATCACTGGTGGACTTTTTATTTACAGGCTAAAAAGAAAATACAAGACACCAAGGGACTGTTTTCTTATTTTCAGTATGGGAGAGACATGGGAGGGTGGGGGAATCACTAGACAACAGGGCAACATTTAACATAAAGGCCACTGGCCATGGAAAGGTTGGGAGTGCCACTAGAAATCAGGGAGCAAGCAAAGTTTTACAAGGTCAGGCACAGGAGGGTGAGGGGATAACACTTGACACAAGGGAAAACATATTAAAATATATGGAAATTGGAGGGTGGGGGTGCCACTAGACACCAGGGATACATATAAAATATTAGCATGGAACAGAACACAATAAGAGGGTGTTTTTTCTGGTTTCCAGTGGCCCCCCCAACCTCCTAGTGTGCTCCGTTCCCTGATAATATTTTATATGTATCCCTGGTGTCCAGTGGCACACCCCATCCTCTGATCTTCATAATTTTGTTTCCTATATTTTCCCTGATGTCCACTGGTACCCCCCACTCTCCAGTGCCTGACCCTGTAAAACCTTGTTTGCTCCCTGGTGTCTAGTGTCACCCCCCACCCTTTCATTGCCAGTGGCCTTTATTTTAAATGTTGGCCTGGTGTCTAGTATTGACTCCCACCCTCCCATGTCCATTGCATTCTGAAAATAGGAAAACAGTCCCTCCATGTCTTGTATTTTTTTCAAACTATTAAAAAATGTCCACCAGTGATTGTACCTGCACCCCCACCCCACCTCCCACTGTGCACCCCCGCACTCCCCTAGACCCCCCTGCACATTCACTTGAACTGGTCCCACTGTGAAGATCCACTCTTCAATGAAATATATGTCTTCCTGCTGGAACCGGTGACTGCTGTGTGACAGATAAGATAACTGCTGTTCAATGTATTTCAATGGGATTTTCAACCACAGCTATGTTATTTCTCATACATCAGCCACCAGTTCCAGCAGCAGGATGTGTTTTCAATCAAAGCATGGATCTTCACAGTGGGAGCAGTTCAGGTGAGTAAGGGTGTGTGGGAGGTCTGTGGTGGTGAGGGGAGGTGGGTGAGCAGTGGGAGATCGTGAGGGGGTACTGGTGTGATCACCGTTGGACTTTTTTTTTACTGGTTAAAAAATGCAAACCATCAACGGACCGTTTTCTTATTTTCAGGAAATGAGGGACATTGGAGGTGGGGGGAATCACTGGACAGAAATGAAAATATATAATAATGTATGGAAATTGGAGTTTGTTGGTGCCACTAGACACCAGTACTATTATCTACACATTAGTGGGGACTAGGGGACAAATGGAGTCTTGGAGGGTACCACTGGACACCAGGGAAAATCAATTAAATTGAGTGGAAAACAATGCAAAAATCATTTTTTGTGCCAATAAATCCTGTGTCATATGGAACAAAAAAGAACTTACTGGCACGAAAAAGAAATCAGGAAAAAATTATGTCCTTACTCCTTTTTTATCTTAATAAATCCTTTTTCAACATTTTTTTCATTCACTCAAGAAAGAATCTATTCTCATGATAAAGGATTTCAGACTTAGTTTTTTTAATTGTTTTTCACAACAAAGTTTCTTTTATCATGAATTATTTTTTGGTCTTGTGAAAAATGATCACATCTTGCAAAAAGGATTTCAGAATTTCTTTTTCTCAAAATCCTTTTTCATGAGATGTGATCCTTTTTTGCGAGAACAAAAAAGGCTCAAGAAACATGACATTAGAGAGTCATGAAAAAGGATTTAAAATAAGATAAAAAATGTTCTGGGGTAAATTCTATAATAAAGGACTGAAGAATACATAATGGACTCCTGAAGAACAAGATACATAGTTTGCTATGTTTGCAAGACCTCATTTTGGCCAGTTTGGAAGTTTTTTAAGAAAAGAAAACAAGATGGCAGAAAGTGAAAAGGATTTTTCTCATGAAAGTTCAAAAGGATTGGCCCATCATGAAAACGAATCCATTTTTGTTTGACCAAATTCTTTTTCATTCCAGAAAGCTATCCTGGACAGTGAAATTCCAATTGAAAAGTAATGGCAAGAGGAAAGTTAATAACTTTGGAATACATTCATATTTTTTCACAAAAATAAGAGAAAGGCACATCTGTGCCTCAAGCTCTTTCTACCATGAAAGTTCATACCAAAATTCCAAACCGTCTGGGTGCAAGCCGATGCCACAAAAACCCCAGCAAAAAAATGGTGATTTTTAATGTTTTTGCACTATCTGGATTTTTGAATATGCACATCTAACTGAATGGAAACTTGGCACTTCAAGAGATCTACCCTTTGAAACCATGCATGCAAAATATCATGCAAATACGTCGAACAGTCACAAGGTTATTAAAGTGCAAAATATGAGGTCTGGCACAGAAAGCCCTGGCTAACATTATCTAAAGGGGTGCTACTGCACCACTATAATTAAGATATATATATATATATATATATATATATATATATATATATATATATATATATTCTTTGCAAAAAATTCATTAATGCATCAGTTAGGGTTCTTCTACACTGAAAAAAGCAAGGAAATTCAATTTAAGGGTTCCCATCCTTGTACTCCGCCCACACCAACAGGCATCAGGGTGTGCATTGGGGTCCTCAGCCCTAACTCTCACCCCATCCCATGTGTAAACAAGCTGAGGTGGTGCAGTGTAGGAGAATGAGGTGAGAGTTAGTTCCAATGACCCCAATGCACACCCCGATGCCTCTTGGTGGGGGCAGGGTGAGGGTGGGGTGCAAGGGGTGGGAACCCTTAAGTCAAATTTCCTTGCTTTTTTCACTGCAGAAGAACCCTAACTGATGCAATAACAAAGTTTTTTGCATAGAATTTCCTTACTTTTTAAGAAAGAATAGAAAAGTAGAAAGTTGCACAAGTTGGTGGGAGTGGGCATACCAACTTGTAAGTGTCAGCCACATTACACACCCAATGACTAAAAACTACATTCACAACAGCAAGGCCAGCCACCAAACAAATGTTAATCTAGCAGAACAATAAAAACGTTGTCCATAAACGTAAATTGTGCCACACAATATCGCCACAAAAAAATGTATTGTCTGACACGTAAACACCTCTATTAACATCTACAGGATATGCTGTCAACATCCTCCAAATTTCAAGTAGAAAGACCAAACCGTGTCCAACATATGACATGTCACAAATTTGAAATTTTAATTTGTCAGAGTGGCACACTTCTGCACCTGTTTACATTTAACACACTCAACAATTTCAAACAACAACCACAAGCAAAACGCTGTCCGCAGAATGTAAACTGCGCCATGCCATATCTCCACCCAAAAAATATTTTCTGACACAGAAATACTGTAATTTATATCCACTGGACATGCCGTCAACACCCTCCAAATTTCAAGTGAAAAGACCAAACCGTGTCCGAGATATAACATTCTAACATATGAGATTTTCATTTGTCAGACTGGCACAGTTCCACACCTGTTGACATTTAACACACACAATGACTGAAAACTACATCCATGACACTAAGGCTAGGTATCCTATCAGTTTCAAGCCACCACCACAAGCAAAACACTGTCCGCAACATCTCTGCAAAAGGTTTTCTCTGACATGTAAACATAATTCACATCTACAGGACATGCCATAAACACCCTCAAATTTCAAGTAAAAGACCAAATTGTTTCCAAGATGTTCAATGTTAAAGATTGGTAAAATTTGCTATCTATTCCATTATAAAAATCTGGCCATCTCCTTCCTCACAATCAAAGATGATGATCAAAGAATCTCACGATCGAAGAATTTGCAGGCTCTCAATTAAAGATTTGCAGGCTCATGAGCAAAGAATTAAAATTTTATAAATCAAAAACTGAAGGAATTGTGGTAAACCACCATGGTTCAACAGAATGAAGCCCCCTGAGTAAAACTCACCCTCATTTGACTTCCTAGGACAACCCTGGGCTGAGAAAATGGATTTTTAAATTGGGCCATCTCATCCCTCACTCACAATCAAAGAATCTCATGATCAAAGAATTTGCAGGCTCACAATCAAAGAATTTGCAGGCTCACGAACAAAGAATTAAAAATTGGAAATGCAAATATGATTTGAACTGAACCAACAGCATGCCTCGACAGAATGGACACTCCTGAGCAAAACCCACCTGATTTATGTCCTAGCCCACTCCTGAGCTGAGTTTTAGTGTTTTTAGGTTGCAATGCAAGATCTCGATCAAAGAATCTCACGATCAAAGAATTTGCAGGCTCGTGATCAAAGATCGTTAGCAAGCCGCGAATTAAGATTTAAAAAGCTTATAACTCTATTTTTTGACTGATTTGGATGAAACCAAAGGCATGGAAAGATCCGAGCCCCCTGAATAAAACCCATCCATGTTTTACTTCAGAAGTGATTCCTGAGCAGAGATATTTGTGTTTTTTCTGATCGAAAATTAAAAAACAAGATGGCAGACCTCGCGATCAAAGAATTTAGAAAATTCTCGAGGACAAAGATTCTTGAACCACGAGGTGGCAAATTCTTTGATTGCCAGGTGGGATGAAATGGCCAGAACCCTATTCTTTGTTCGCAAACATACATATAAGTTTTCCCAATTGACTTATAATGGGAACCTAAAAGTGGCATAACTTTTGAATGCTTTAATATTTTTTCACCAAACAAACAGCGGCATGTTTGGCCATGAAAGTCCTTTCAAACAAGCTATCTCACAGAGTGGCACAGCCACATGATGGCTGCCTGGCTATATCAAAATCCCAAAAGCTGCCTCCAAAAATGGTTAATTTTGCATTTTCAGCATTTTCATACACAAAGACTGTAAGTCTGACCAAAACAAAATTTAGCAGACCAGGACATCTTCCATGCCCCACCATGCATTCCAAATTTCAGGCAAATCCGTTGAATGGGTCCAAAGTTATTAACGCACAAACTTTTGACTTTAGTGTGTAAGTGACCACTGAACCCTAACTATAGTGACGTGACTGCACCACTAAAATATATATATAGACATATATACATACACACATATATACATATACATACACACACTCACACACACACACACACACATATATATATATGTATATTCATGGCAAAAAAAACTCTGTTTAATGCATCAGATAAGGTTGTTCCACAGTGACAAAAGTGAGGAAATTCGATGTTAGGGTTCCCACCCCCCTTGCACCCCCCGCTTCCACCAACAAGCAGCGGGATGTGTGTTGGGGTCACCATTCCTAATTCTCACCCCATACCATGTGTAAACAAGCTGAGGTGGTGAAGTATAGGAGAATGGTGTGAGAGTTAGGCCCCAGCAACCCCAACGCACATCCCGATGCCTGTTGGTGGGAGCGGGGTGGGGGTGTGGTGCAAGGGGGGTGAGAACCCTAACATCAGATTTCTTCACTTTTGTCGCTGTGGAACAACCCTAACTGATGCATTAAATGGAGTTTTTTTTGCCATGAATTTCCCTTCTATTTGAAAATGTGCAGTATAAATAGTTAAGTAATGACAATGCAAACGCAAGCGCAAATGCTAACGCATATGGTGACGCTAACGTAAATGATAATGCAAATTGTAATAGAAATGCAAGTGCAAATGTTAATGAAAAGAGAAATGCAAATGCGAGAGCTTATGGAAATGCATACTATAATGTGCATGGTGATGGTAACACAATTGGAAATGCAGACACGGTAACAGCAACGATGAAACCAAAGAAACACAAACAGAAATGGAAACATCAAATGTTAACAGTAACACAAGCGCAAGTGCAAATGAAAACATAAAGGAAAGCACACAGTGGCGTAGACAGGAACACTAATGCAAATAGTAATGGAAATGCAAGTGGAAACGCTAACTGTACCAGTAACAGAAATGCACAGCCTTTTTTTCCCAAAAGCCGCATAGAGAAACGCAGTGAATATAAAGAATGTATGCATAATAATGGGCCTCGGAGCAGAAAATGAATACTTGGAACCGAACAAAGTAGAAAAAAAAATGTCATATAATATATTACTTTCCTGGCTAGTTTTGCACTTCGCCCCCTAGTGTGGGGGGGGGCTAAGCATTTTTCTGACAAAAAGACTGTATCTCAAAGCGTTTCTGAGATACGGGCCCCAAAAGGCGTGGTGGATGCGTAATGATATCCTATGGGAAAAATCGTCAATGTCGGAGTACCGTAACATTTCAGACCTGTAATATTTTATCACCAAACCACAAAAAGGCACATCTGTGGGATCTTGAATGTCTACCCTCCACATTTCAGCCGAAAAGACCAAACTATTCTTTTGCAGCAGGGTGGCAAAGATTTCCTATTCTTTTGGGCATGGTGTCACAAAGTAGTGTCACAAATCACAACAATTTCGAAAGAAAAATATCATGATATTAATAGGATACTCATTCAGGGGGGCCACTAGACCACCAGGACTAACATACATCATTATGTACATTGCTATTATGGGAAGGGGGCAGCTAGACTACCAGGGATAATTAAAAGTACACTATGTAATTCAGATATGGAAGAGGGAAGCCCCCTGACCAAAACCCACTCTTATTACACTTAATAGAGCACCCCTGGGCTACAGAAATTGATTTTAAAATCTGGCCATCTCGTCCCTTGCTCTTTGTTCAAAAGCGAGTAATTTCTTTGACTGCCAGCATGCAAATTATCTGATCACGAGATTCTTTGATCGCGATCATGCATCATGAGCAAGGGACAAGATGGCCGGATAAAAAAAAATTATTTTCTCAGCTCAGGGGTGTCCTAGCAAGACAAATGAGGGTTGGTTTTACTCAGGGGGCTTCATTCTGATGAACCATAGTGGTGGATTACCGCAATTGTGTAAATTTTGTAAATTACACTAGTTTTTATTCTTTGGTCATGACCTTGCAAATTCTTTGATTGCAAGTCTACAAATTCTTTGATCGCGAGATTCTTTGATCGCGATTGTGCATAGTTAGGGTAGGATGAAATGGCCAGATTAAAAAATCTATTTTCTCAGCCAAGGGGTGTGCTAGGAAGTCAAATGAGGGTGGGTTTGCTCAGGGGGCTTCATTTTGTTGAACCATGGTGGTGGTTTACCGCAATTCTTTCAATTTTGTAAATTATTAAAGTTTTAATTCTTTGTCTGTGAGCCTGCAAATTCTTTGATCGAGAGCCTGCAAATTCTTGAATCGTGAGATTCTTTGATTGTGAGGAAAGGACAAGATGGTCAGATTTTTTATAATGGAATAGATAGGGAAATTTTACCAAACTTTAAGATTTAATAACTCGGAAATGGTTTGCTCTTTTTACTTGAAATTTGGAGGGTGTTTACAGAATGTCCTGTAGAAGTGAATTATGATGTTTGTGTGTGAGAGATAATTTGTTTTGTGGAGATATTGCGTGACGCACTTTACGTGTTGCGGACAGTGTTTTGTTTGTGGAAGTGCCTTAAAATTGATAGGATACCTAGCATTAGTGTCATGGATGTAGTTTTCAGTAGTTGTGTGTGTTAAATGTCAACATGTGCAGAACTGTGCCAGTCTGACAAATTAAAATCTTGTACATTAAAATGTTATATCTTGGACACAGTTTGGTCTTTTCACTTGAAATTTGGAGGGTGTTGTCAGCATATCTTATGGATAGAAATTACAGTATTTCCATGTCAGAAAATATTTTTTTGGTGCAAATATGGCATGGTGCAGTTTCGTTCTGTGGACAGCATTTTTCTTGTAGTGGTGGCTTGAAATTGATAGGATACCTAGCTTTTGTGTCATGGATATAGTTTGTCATTGTGTGTTAGATGTCAACAGAAGTGGAACTGTGCCACTCTGACGAATGAAAATTACAAATTTTGACATGTCATATCTTGGACATGGTTTGGTCCTTTACTTGAAATTTGGAGGCTGTTGATGGCATGTCCTGTAGATGTTAATAGAGGTGTTTATGTGTCAGACCATATATTTTGTGGACATATTGTGTGGCGCAGTTAACGTTTTGTGGACAGCATTTTCTATTGTTATACTAGATTAACATTTGTTCAGTGGCTGGCCTTGCTGTTGTGAATGTACTTTTTAGTCATTGGATGTGTAATGTGGCCTGACACAAGTTGGTGGGACAGGCCCCGCGCTCCCACCAACTTGCACAACTTTCTGCTTTTCTATTCTTTCCTAAAACGTAAGGAAATTCTACTCAAAAAACTGTATTAATGAATCCATTAGGGTTCTTCTACAGTGAAAAAAGTGAGGAAATTCGATTTTAGGGTTCCCACCTCTTGCACTCCACCACAGTCCACCCCCGCCAACAGGCATTGGCGTGTGCGTTGGGGTCCTTGGCCCTAACTCTCACCCCATTCTCCTACACTGTACCACCTCAGCTTGTTTACACATGGAGTGACTGAGAGTTAGGGCTAAGGACCCCAATGCACACCCCGGCGTGTTGGTAGGGGTGGGCTGGGGTGGGGTGGGAGGAACCCTAAATCAAATTTCGTCCACTATTTTCACTGTAGAAGAATCCTAACTGATGCATTAACAAATCTTTTTCTGCATAGAATATATATATATATATATATATATATATATATATACTGTATATTATAGTGATGTGGTTGCGCCACTATAATTAGGGTTCAGTTGTCACTTCTATGTTGAACTCAAATTTTGTACCTTAATAACTTTGGACACATTCAATGGATTTGCCTGAAATTTGGTATGCTCTGTAGGGCATGGTACATCTCTTGATGTGCTAAATTTTGTTTTAGTTGGGCTAACAGTCTTTGCGTAGCAAAACACAGAAAAATGCAAAATTATCCAGTTTTGGAGGCTGTTTTGGGATTTTGGTCATAGTCTTGAGTAGCTGTCATGTGGTGCTGCTCTGCAAGATGACCTTTGAAAGAGCTTTGGTGGCTGAACATGCCGCTTTTCATTTGGTGAAAAAATATTAAGGCATTCAAAATTTATGCCACTTTTAATTTCCCATTATAAGTCAATGGGAGAATTTATATGTATGTTTTGTGGACAAAGAATGGGGTTCTGGCCATCTGGTCCCACCTGGCAATCAAATAATTTGCAGCCTCACGGATCAAGAATCATTGTTCCAGAGAATTTTCAAAATTCTTTTATTGCGAGGTCCGCCATCTTGTTTTTTGTTTTCCAATTGGAAAAACCCAAATATCTCGGCTCAGGGGTTACTCCTAAAGTAAAACTTGGATGGGTTTTACACAGGGGACTTTGATCTATCAAGCCATGTATTTAGTTTCATCCAAATTGGTCATAAGTTATAAGCTTTTACAATGTTTGTTCGTGGCTCACTAATGATCTTTGATCGTGAGCCTGCAAATTCTTTTTATCACGAGATTCTTTGATCGTGATCCTGCATCATGACCTAAATATACAAATATCTCAGCTCGGGTTGGGCTAGGGATACAAATGAGGGTGGGTTTGATCAGGGCTTGTTCTATTGAGGCATGCTATTAGTTCCATTTAATTCAGTCAAAAACAGATTTCGCTATTTTTATTCTTTGATCATGAGCGGCAAATTCTTTGATTGTGAGATTCTTTGATCATGATCATGCATCGCGAGCAAGGGATGAGGTGGCCGGATTTAAAAAAACTATTTTCTCAACCCAGGGATACCCTAGGAAGTCAAATGAGTGTGGGATTTGCTCAGGGGGCTTCGTTCTCTCGAACCATAGTGGTGGTTTACTGCAGTTCCCTCAAATTATTGATTAACAGCATTTTTTATTCTTTGATTGTGAGCCTGCAATTTGTTTTATCGTGAGCCTGCAAATTCTTTGATCACGAGATTCTTTGATCACGATCGTGCATCGCAAGTGAAGGACGAGATGGCCAGATTAAAAATCTATTTTCTCAGCCTGGGGTGCCTAGGAAGTGAACTGAGGGTGGGTTTTGCACAGCGGGCTTCGTTCTGCCCAATCTGTATAAAATAAGTAATGTTTTCTATATCTCTGGTAGTCTAGCTGCCCTCCGATCTGTATACAATTAATACTGTTCTGCATATCCCTGGTAGTCTAGCAGCCCCCAATGTGCATAAAACAATAATGTTCTTCATATCCCTGGTAGTCTAGCAGCCCCCGATCTGTAAAAATGTATACTGTTCTCCATATCCCTGGTAGTCTAGCAGCCCACCCAATCATAATAAAAATAAATAGTGATCACTAATTCCATGGCAGACCAGTGGCCCCCACACACCCACTCCAGCCATACCAGTCCACCCAGCACCCCCACCCATCCCCAGCAGGTGACTGGCACAGTCCACCTCTCACCTCCACGGCCAGCCACTGACAGCATGTAGTAGGAGCGCTACTGCAAAGATGTGCTCAGAAATTAATTTCTAAAAAATAATAAATGTCTAATAACTTTTATAAAGATCGGGAGGGCTGCTAGACTACCAGGGATACAAAGAAGATTATTTATTTTATGCACTTTGGGGGGCTGCTAGACTATCAGGGATATACAGAAAATTATTTTTTTTATACAGATCGGAAGGGCCGCTAAACTACTAGGGATATGCAGAATAGTATTTATTTTATACAGATCGGGGCCACTAGACTAAGTAAGGATACAGGCATTCACCTGTAGGCTTTTATTTTTTATTCTTTGATCAGCGAGCATGCAATTTCTTTGATTGCGAGACTGCAAGTCTTTGATCAGCGAGATTCTTTGATCGTGATCATGCATCAGCAGTGAGGGACAAGATAGGCGGATTAAAAATCAATTTTCTCAGCCATGGGGTAGCCTAGGAAGTCAAGTAAGGGTAGGTTTTGTTCAGGGGCTTGCTCGGTCAAACCATCGGTTTACTACAATTCCTCAAATGATTGATTGGCAACATTTTTATTCTTTGATCGTGAACCTGCAAATTCTTTGATCATGAGATTCTTTGATCGTTATCTTTGATCGCAAAATAGGGACAAGATGGCCAGATTTTTATAATGGAATAGATAGGAAATTTTACCAATCTTTGACATTTAGTATCTCGGAAATGCTTTTGTCGTTTTACTTGAAATTTGGAGGATATTTATGGAATGTCCTGTGGATGTAAATTACTGTGTTTATGTGAATTTGTTTTGCTGGTGGAGATATGGCATGGTGCAGTTTACATTCTGCAGACAGCATTTTGCTTGTGCTGGTGGCTTGAAATTGATAGGATATATAGCCTTACTGTCATGGATGTAGTTTTCAGTCATTGTGTGCGCTAAATGTCAACAGGTTGGAACTGTGCCACTCTGATGAATGAAAATATTCAAATTTTGAAATGTTACATCTCAGACACAGTTTGGTCTTTTACTTGAAATTTAGAGGGTGTTGATGGAATGTCCTGTAGATGTTAAGTGCAGTGTTTATGTGTTGGACAATAAGGCCCAGATATTCAAACTGCGCCAGTCTGAGGCGCAACCCCCTGGCCGCTCAAAATAGTTGCACAGGGGTGTGGCGGGTGATATTCAAGGGATTGCGCTGGTGAGCAACTCTTTGAATGTCACCCAGCTCTAACACTTGCGATAGCGCCAGTGGAACTTGCGCTACCTGGGAGTGCCAGAGTTGAGCATTAAACTTCTTGGTGGGCATAGTACCATTCATGCATCGCGCCAAATTTCTGATATTCAAAGGTGACGTAAATGGGCCATAATTTATGCAAAGCGCAGGGGGCCATTTTCATCTATTTATGGCCCATTTGCATGCCATTTGCATGTAAGATGCGCCGATCCCGAGGACTTGCTCCTGGCCACCCTGCCAGGCAGCAGCGTCGGTGACCGCGCCTAATGCAGCCCGATCGCGAGGCATCACGGTTACCACACCCCCACATCTCCCACAGCCCGATCGTGGGCAGAACCATTACATATCGCCCCCACACACATCTCCACAGCCCGATCGCGGGCAGAACACGTACATGTCACCCCCCACATCTCCCACAGCCCGATCGCGGGCAGAACCACCATATCGCCCCACATCTCCCACAGCCCGATCCACGGGCAGAACACGTACATGTCGCCCCCCACACATCTCCCACAGCCTGATCGCGGGCAGAACCTGTAGACCCCCAGTGCCCAATCGCGGGCAGAACCTGTATGGCCCCAGTGCCCGATCGCTGGAAGAATGTAACCCTCCCCCAACCAAATAACTCCCTGGTGGTCCAGTGGACGTAAAGCTAATCAGCGGGCAGAGCGTCACAGCACTAACCCCAAACATCTCCCTGGTGTCTAGTGTCCCCCACCCACCCACAAGTCCCTCAGCCAGCTCCCCTCATTCACAAATCTGGACTGTCATATGCGGTATGGGCTGCGCAGCCATTGGCTGTAGCTCTGCACCAATGGGCGTGCAGCCCTCACGACAGTCAGTCGGGGCGGCGAGGCGGCAGGCAGGTGAGATGCTGTCGCCCGACCGCCGCGGGGGGCGGGGTGAGGGCCGTGGGTGGGGGGGGACACTAGACACCAGGGAGATGTTTGGGGGTTGTGCTGTGACATTCTGCCCGCGATCGGGCTTTACGGTCCACTGGACCACCAGGGAGTTATTCGAGTTGGGGGAGGGTTACATTCTGCCCACGATCGGGCACTGGGGGTTCATACAGGTTCTGCCCGCCGATCGGCTGTGGGAGATGTGTGTGGGGGGTTCATGCATTTGCACTGCCCGTGATCGGGCTGTGGGAGATGTGTGTGGGGGGTTCATACTTGTACTGCCCGCGATCGGGTTGTGGGAGATGTGTGTGTGGGGGGTTCATGTACGTGTACTGCCCGCGATCGGGCTGTGGGAGATGTGTGGGGGTTCATGAAGTGTACTGCCCATGATCGGGCTGTGGGAGATGTGTGTGGGGGTTCTATCGTGTGTACTGCCGCGATCGGGCTGTGGGAGATGTGGGGGGGTTCATGTCGTGTACTGCCCGCGATGGGCTGTGGGAGATGTGGGGGGTTCATGTACGTGTACTGCCCGCGATCGGGCTGTGGAGATGTGGGGGGTTTCATGTAACTGTGATGCCCGCGATCGGGCTGGTGGGGGCACAGGGACGGGTTGGGGGCCAGCCAGGGTGGCAGCTGCTGTGTTGCGCCTGCAATACAGTAGCTCACCTGTGGGTGGCCTCAGCTGATCCTTTTTTTGGCTCAGGTTGTGCAGGCGCAGGTTGGGATTATGACAACTCTCTCACAACCCGCCTGAATATCAGGTTGCGAGGTTATGCATGGTTTCTCCTCCCGTTGAGCATGCATTCATTTGCATTGCTCTCTGGCGCAACCTGTTGCCAGTGGAGCAACTGCCTCCTGCTGAATATCACAGAATGGCGCAATGTAGGGACTTTAAGCATGTGCAACCCTGCTGCGCATGGAGCAACCCTTTGAATATCTGGGCCCATATCTTTTGTGGTGATATTGTATGGCAGTTTACATTTTGTGGACAGTGTTTTCTATTGTTCTACTAGATTAACATTTGTTTGGTGGCTGGCCTTGCTGTTGTCAATATACTTTTAGTCATTAGGTATGTGTTGTGTTAACACTTACAAAGAGCCCACGCTTCCGCAACTAGCAACTTTCTACTTTCTATTATTTCTTAAAAGTAAAAGCAATTCTATGCAAAAACTTTGTTAATGCATCAATTAGGGTTATTCTATAGCAACAAAAGTGAGAAATTCAATTTTAGGTTCCACCCCTTGGACCCCACCTGCCCCCACCAACAGGCATCGAGATGTGTTGGGGTCATTGAGTCCTAACTCTCACCCCATCTTCCTACACTGCACCACCTCAGCATGTTTACACATGGGATGGGGTGAGAGTTAGGATTGATGACCCCAATGCACGCCCCGATGCCTGTTGGTGGGAGCGTGGTGGAGGGTACAAGAGGTGGGAACCCTAATATTGAATTTCCTCTCTTTTGTCACTGTAAAATAACCCTAACTGATGTATCAACAAAGTTTTTTGCATGGAATATATATATATTTATGAAATGGCTTGTAAATTTAAAGACATCTCATTGGATGGCAGGTGTGTGTTAAAGTTTCTAACACACACAAGCTAGATCGGGTCATGCCAGCTGGGCACTGATCCCAGTAGAATGCCAATATAGAACGTTAAGAAAAGTAAGGTCAGCCATCTTGTCTAATGCCATCAGTAATCAAGAATAGTCAGAAATAATAATATTACAGGCCACCATGTCTGAGACAAATTTGAAATCAGTTTTACTGAGGAAGACCTACTTCTGTTCCTTGATCCTCAGCACGAGCCAATAGAGCCAGAAATAGTAAAACAAGACATCCAGTGCTCCCAACCCGACTAGCGAGGATACTGTGAGTAAACATTTTGAAACGTTAAGCAAGGAACAATTAGGCAGCCTAGAACTTCAAAAAATTAAAAAAATACATTAAGGGCTACTGCTTGGGCACTTAAAGTAATAGGCAGTGGTCAGTGGAAACAAATACTGTAATAAACTGGAAAACAGCATCTAAAACTGAATTAAACAGCATATTCAGAAAGTTTTAGGAGGCACGAACCACCACTGGCCAAGAGTATGCAATATCCAGCTTTTGTGGTCTACGTGCTGTGCTGAATAGGCACCTGGTTCCGCTGCTGTGGGCTGCTCGATGAACATCATAACTGACAGTGAGTTTAAAAGTAGTAACGCCATGTTTACAGAAAAAATGAAAAATTACAGGCGTGCACAAAAAGACGCTTCACAGCACCACGAACCCCTCACACATGCTGATTTATTCAAACTAAGAAACTCCCCAGCACTTTCCCCCTTAACCGCACCTGGCTTAGTCCGAAAAGTGTGGGCTGACATTCAAATCCACATGGCCAGGCGCGGTAGAGAAGGACTCCGACAACTAAAGCCTGAACACTTCACACTGCAAAATGATGAAAACAGTCAAGAATACATAATGCTCAATTTCAACGAGCACACAAAAAACCATGGGAACCCGCTAGAGAGTGACAAACAGGGACACAGGGGGTACATGTACTCACAGCCTGGCAATCTCCTGTGCCCTGTTCACAGTTTCAAACTATACATCTCAAAGCTCCCTCCTGAACCCAAGGCTCTATACATGCACCCTCGCAGATTACCACAAGAAAAGTTAAATCAGCAAAAAACATGGTACAGTTCGGAGCCAATGGGAGTTAATTACCTCGCCACCATGATGCCCCGACTCAGTGAAGAAGCATCCCCCAGCCACTGGTATACAAATCATTGCCTCCGTGCCACTGCAGTCCAGCTCCTCTCAAATGCTGGCTTGGAGAGTCGGGAAATAATGACAATCACAGGCCACCACAATGAGTCAAGTCTCCACAGTTACTGGAGACCTACACCAGATGAAAGAAAGAAGTGGTCTGATATCCTGGCACCGAAAGAAACGTTCAGCCCATATCAAAAGCACAGTAAATTTTGTCCCCTGGCTCCAAAAACCAAAGTGTGCTCTCCGTATGCAGGAAACAGGAAATTAGGTAATTTCCTGAACATCAGTGCCCCACCAACAGCACAATCTGCAGAACAGGAAAACCCTCCCACCAGCATTGAATATGGGAAGCAGCAATATCCAATCCTAAGAGAACCAAATCTGAGCAGCCTCGCAGCAACAGAAGGCAGTCCAAGCGTGCAGCTCAATAGAATCAACATGCAGCATTGCCAGCTAACTTTCAATGGCCCCGTCTACTTTGGCAAATGAATCCGAAAAAACTGGTAAAAAAAAAAACGTAAATGAAAGTTTTAAAATGTTATCATAAAAACGTTACTCTGTGTTACGACTTTGACAGTGTTGTAGTTTCTCTACTTTCTGACAGTTTGTAGTTTTTAGCCTTGTTGCAGTCTATTAATTAACTTGGTTGCTAGTGGGCGTCATTGCACTATTCTGATAATTAACTTGCTAGTTGGTGTGTTTCTACTTTGTGCTGAATCTAATAACACATTGAAATTAATAAAATGTACTGTTGGATTCATTTGATGTAAGCAAATGGAACTATTTTTCACAGCGCAGTGTTATCTGATGGAATAAATTGAATTTTATGCAAAACAAACCAATCTGTATTTTTTAATTTCATGACAGTAATTTACAAGCCATTTAAGTAAGTGCAAAGGCCACAGAAGTGTGTGTGTTAGACACTTTAACACACAGCTAGGAGGCTAGAACACTCGGCCGTTGGTCTCATGCCTCATTATGCCTCCTAGCCATGTGTTAAAGTGTCTAACACACACCCTTCTGTGTCTTATTGCTTACATATATATATTCATGGCCAAAAAAAACTCTGTTTAATGCATCAGTTAGGTTTGTTCCACAGTGCCAAAAGTGAGGAAATTCGGTGTTAGGGTTGCCATGCCTTGCATCCCACACCCACCTCGCCACCACCAACAGGCATTGGGGTGTGCTTTGGAGTCATTGGTCCAAACTCTCACCCCACTACATGTGTCAATAAGCTGACGTGGTGCAGTATAGGAGAATGGGGTGAGAGTTAGGACCAATGACCCCAACGCACACCCTGATGCCTGTTGGTGGGGGTGAGGTGGGAATGTGGTGCATGGGGTGGCAACACTAACACCAACTTTCCTCACTTTTGTCACTGTGGAACAACCCTAACTGATGCATTAAACTGAGTTTTTGCCATGAATATATATATATATATATATATATATCCATATAATATATATATATATATATATATATATATATATATATATATATAAAATATATACTGTAAGTTTATGGGATACATGATGGGCAGGAGTGGAATGTGGAAAATATTCCCACTCCTGTAGAAGTGATGCGGATACTCATGGATGCTGAAGGCATGAGTGAGAGTGTCCAGAGCTCACTCTGCAGGAGTGAGATATTTCCATATTCGATCTTACATCATGGTCCAATATACAGAAGGGTTGCACATGGCTAACACTGTTGTGCCATGCACAACCCACTGATGTGCCCTGGTGTGATATTCAAATGGGGTTGAGCCTGGCATAAAACCCGATGCGACTGGAGTGCATCAGTAATGCATGCAGCGAGGTGGGGGTGTGTGACCATGCATACTTTGTACATCCCAATATTCAGCCCGAGATGTGCTGAGCCGTTGCATGCACAACCCCTACCTGTGCTGCACACAGGTGAGTCAAAAAAAAAGGAACAACAGCTGGCCACCCACAGCTGAGCTGCCATATTGCAGGGCACAACAGGCAGCTGCCACCTGTGGGTGGCCACCTGAGCTCCGGCTGCACCTTTGTGGCAGCGTCCCTCCATGCTCGATGGTGGACATATGTAGAAGAACAAAACCATCCAATATCCCTGGTGGACCAGTGGACTGCTTGCAGCCCAATTGCGGGCATATGTAGTAGAAAATAAATGTCCAATATCCCTGGTGGTCCAGTGGCCCACTTGCAGACCAATTGTGGGCATATGTAGTAGAAAATAAATGTCCAATATCTCTGATGGTCCAGTGGACTGCTTGCAGCCTGATTACGGGTATATGTAGTAGAAAATAGACGTTCAATATCCCTGATGGTCCAGTGGACTGCTTGCAGCCCAATCATGGGCATATGTAGAAGAAGATAAACGTCCAATATCCCTGGTGGTCCAGTGGACTGCTCGCAGACCGATCATGAGCATCAGTAGAAAATAATGCCACACCAAAATAACCCTGGTGGACTAGCATTACCCCCTCCCCACCCACTCACTGAGCCCCACTGCCCTGCTCCCCTTGGTCAGTGGTGGGCGGCAGCTCCCCACCCGCTTGCCGCCCTGCCACCTGCTGACTGACACCATATGGTAGGGCTGTATGCCCATTGGTCCACAGCATGAGCCAATGGGCGTATAGCCCATACCGTACTACACAGTCCATTCACATGTCTGTGTAGTATGGTATGGGCTGCATGCCCATTGGCTCACGCTATGGACCAATGGGCATACAGCCTTACCGTATGGTGTCAGTCAGCGGGCAGTGGGGTGGTAAGCAGGTGGGGAGCTGCCGCCCACTGCTGACTGGGGGGAGTGGGGCAATGGGGCTCAGTGGGCAGGTGGGGAGGGGGTACTGCTAGTCCACCAGGGTTGTTTTGGTGTGACATTATTTTCTAAAGATGCCCGTGATTGGGCTGCAAGTGGTCCACTGGACCACCAGGGATATTGGACGTTTATTTCCTACTACATATGCCCGCGATTGGGCTGCAAGCAGTCCACTGGACCACCAGGGATATTGGACATTTATTTTCTTCTGCATACACCCGTGATCAGGCAGTGGGGCACTTTGCCTCATTGTACAGGGGGTGTCGGTCCCCGACAGCTACAGCCTGGCAAGACAACAGGCGCAAGTCACCGGGGATCGGTGCACCTGCATGCAAATGGGGCCATAATGACATGCAAATGGCCCCATTTGCAACTTGCATGCATTATGGCTCCATTTGCATGTGTACTTTTGAATATCATGGTTGTTGCACCTAGCGCAATGGAACTTGCGCTAGCGCATTCCCCCTGCTCCACTCTGGCCACTTGCACTGGCTGAGTGCCACTGCACCATGCACACTGCCGGTGGCCAGGGTGTGATATTCAGTGATGCAGTGCCATGGCGCAGCTCTGTTGAATATCATCATCAGCGCCATTGTGCAGTCAAGTTGCACTATACCTATGCTTGCGCCACAGCCCGGCGCAGTCTGAATATCTGGGCCCATGGGTGCGATTTATACAGTAGGGTGTTTGTTTATGTTATTATTTCCCAATGAAATTATTTTTGTTCTTTTTGTCTGCTGTGCACATCCTGGTGTGCTTGAATGGGACGTTTGTGGTACAGAAAGAACTGGAAGGGGACAGGATCAGTTGTGTTCCAGGACAGTAGCTGCTGCTGTTGTTTTCACAGGGTTCTTGTGGATTTTACTTGGTAGGTTAGTTCTTTTCTTTCTTACTTCTAAGGGGCTAGCAGGGTACTGTTTTGGGGATGCTGGATGTTTGTAAACTGATTTGGTGGCTGTAAGTGGGGCTCTTTTTGTGGACGTTTCACTGTGTAACAGGCTGCGCTGGCAGAGGCCTATTTCTTCTGATTTAAAACCTATTTGGTGGGTTTTGCTTGGAGATGGTTATTTGAATTGGAGACCTATATCTGTTAATTTGAAGCCTATTTTGATGTGGTGTTAGTGAAGCTGATTAAATTGGAGACCTGTTTCCTTTGGCAGCAAACATATTTGGGGGGGCTTTGACTTGAATTTTGATTCCTTGTGCTGACTCCATTATCTGTAAAGGTTAGTTCATAGTGGGGAAGGGGTGTTAATGGTCTGGCCAGGTCTCACTCAGCCAATTGACTGGAGGCAGGGCTGAATCAGGTTGAGGTGCTAGCTGCTTTGTCTTCTCAGAAAGAACTGGAAGGGGACAGGATCAGTTGTGTTCCAGGATAGTAGCTGCTGCTGTTGTTTTCACAGGATTCTTGTGGATTTTACTTGGTAGGTTAGTTCTTTTCTTTCTTACTTCTAAGGGGCTAGCAGGGTATTGTTTTGGGGGATGCTGGATGTTTGTAAACTGATTTGGTGGCTGTAAGTGGGGCTCTTTTTGTGGACGTTTCACTGTGTAACAGGCTGCGCTGGTAGAGGCCTATTTCTTCTGATTTAAAACCTATTTGTTGGGATTTGCTTGGAGATGGTTATTTGAATTGGAGACCTATATCTGTTAATTTGAAGCCTATTTTGATGTGGTGTTAGTGAAGCTGATTAAATTGGAGACCTGTTTCCTTTGGCAGCAAACATATTTGGGGGGCTTTGACTTGAATTTTGATTCCTTGTGCTGACTCCATTAGCTGTAAAGGTTAGTTCATAGTGGGGGAGGGGTGTTAATGGTCTTGCCAGGTCTCACTCAGCCAATTGACTGGAGGCAGGCTGAATCAGGTTGAGGTGCTAGCTGCTTTGTCTTCTCAGAAAGAACTGGAAGGGGACAGGATCAGTTGTGTTCCAGGACAGTAGCTGCTGCTGTTGTTTCACAGGGTTCTTGTGGATTTTACTTGGTAGGTTAGTTCTTTTCTTTCTTACTTCTAAGGGGCTAGCAGGGTATTGTTTTGGGGGATGCTGGATGTTTGTAAACTGATTTGGTGGCTGTAAGTAGGGCTCTTTTTGTGGACGTTTCACTGTGTAACAGGCTGCGCTGGTAGTGGCCTATTTCTTCTGATTTAAAACCTATTTGGTTGGATTTGCTTGGAGATGGTTATTTGAATTGGAGACCTATATCTGTTAATTTGAAGCCTATTTTGATGTGGTTTTAGTGAAGCTGATTAAATTGGAGACCTGTTTCCTTTGGCAGCAAACATATTTGGGGGCTTTGACTTGAATTTTGATTCCTTGTGCTAACTCCATTAGCTGTAAAGGTTAGTTCATAGTGGGGGAGGGGTGTTAATGGTCTGGCCAGGTCTCACTCAGCCAATTGACTGGAGGCAGGGCTGAATCAGGTTGAGGTGCTAGCTGCTTTGTCTTCTCAGAAAGAACTGGAAGGGGACAGGATCAGTTGTGTTCCAGGACAGTAGCTGCTGCTGTTGTTTTCACAGGATTCTTGTGGATTTTACTTGGTAGGTTAGTTCTTTTCTTTCTTACTTCTAAGGGGCTAGCAGGGTATTGTTTTGGGGATGCTGGATGTTTGTAAACTGATTTGGTGGCTGTAAGTGGGGCTCTTTTGTGGGACGTTTCACTGTGTAGCAGGCTGCTGGTAGAGGCCTATTTCTTCTGATTTAAAACCTATTTGGTGGGATTTGCTTGGAGATGGTTATTTGAATTGGAGACCTATATCTGTTAATTTGAAGCCTATTTTGATGTGGTGTTAGTGAAGCTGATTAAATTGGAGACCTGTTTCCTTTGGCAGCAAACATATTTGAGAGGCTTTGACTTGAATTTTGATTCCTTGTGCTGACTCCATTAGCTGTAAAGGTTAGTTCATAGTGGGGGGGTGTTAATGGTCTGGCCAGATCTCACTCAGCCAATTGACTGAGGCAGGGCTGAATCAGGTTGAGTGCTAGCTGCTTTGTCTTCTCAGAAAGAACTGGAAGGGACAGGATCAGTTGTGTTCCAGGACAGTAGCTGCTGCTGTTGTTTTCACAGGATTCTTGTGGATTTTACTTGGTAGGTTAGTTCTTTTCTTTCTTACTTCTAAGGGGCTAGCAGGGTATTGTTTTGGGGGATGCTGGATGTTTGTAAACTGATTTGGTGGCTGTAAGTGGGGCTCTTTTTGTGGACGTTTCACTGTGTAACAGGCTGCGCTGGCAGAGGCCTATTTCTTCTGATTTAAAACTATTTGGTGGGATTTGCTTGGAGATGGTTATTTGAATTGGAGACCTATATCTGTTAATTTGAAGCCTATTTTGATGTGGTGTTAGTGAAGCTGATTAAATTGGAGACCTGTTTCCTTTGGTAGGCAAACATATTTGGGGGGCTTTGACTTGAATTTTGATTCCTTGTGCTGACTCCATTAGCTGTAAAGGTTAGTTCATAGTGGGGAAGGGGTGTTAATGGTCTGGCCAGGTCTCACTCAGCCAATTGACTGGAGGCAGGGCTGAATCAGGTTGAGGTGCTAGCTGCTTTGTCTTCTCAGAAAGAACTGGAAGGGGACAGGATCAGTTGTGTTCCAGGACAGTAGCTGCTGCTGTTGTTTTCACAGGGTTCTTGTGGATTTTACTTGGTAGGTTAGTTCTTTTCTTTCTTACTTCTAAGGGGCTAGCAGGGTATTGTTTTGGAGGATGCTGGATGTTTCTAAACTGATTTGGTGGCTGTAAGTGGGGCTCTTTTTGTGGATGTTTCACTGTGTAACAGGCTGCCCTGGTAGAGGCCTATTTCTTCTGATTTAAAACCTATTTGGTGGGATTTGCTTGGGCCTGGTTCTTTAGCTGCAGGGCTTGGAGTGGAGACACAGGGCTGATACACTCTCTCTTGTCAGGTGTCTGCCCAAAACCCACCCTCCCCACCCTCCTCCCCCAGAAGTCTGCAAATTTATAGGGAACACCTGCCCTGCAATTGGAGGAAAAGGCTGCTGGTGCAGCTCATGTTAGTTCTAGCCACTGGGGTTGGATTTAAAGGCTGGGGAGAGGAGCTTAGGGAGTTGTTCATTTCCCTTATAAGTTTAATGTGTTGTACTGCGCCTAGTAACAGGGTTACTGGTGTTCAGTGGGACTGTCTCTAAGATTAGTGGGTGACCTGATTAGGCAGTAGGGGTATATTGGACTAGGGGTAACCTGGTGGCTCACCCAAGGAAACCTATTTGAAGGGATGGAACCACACATCATTAGGGCGGCATCTTTGGGATGGTGGTGGGTGCACAAGGTGTGGAGCAGCCATGATACTGGACTGTGCTTGGAGAGTTTGGTGGTTGCCCAGTATGCTACCAGCTAGCACAGCTTAGGGAGGGGTTGGGGATGAGGAGAAAGCTGGGGAAGGGGTGGTATGATTGGGGTAGGGGCTGGAAATCTCCCACAGGGTTGCACCAGCACTGGGGTGGGGGTATAGGAAAGGTGCAGGAGAATACTCAGGGTCACATAGGGACCCTGGCAGAGGGTCAAAGGACACTACCAAGGAAGCAGGCAGGTAACTGGGGACCCTCACAAAGGGGGACAGAGGACAACATTATCAGGGAAGTAGGCAGATGGCCAGTGCTGGACAGAAGGAAGCAAGGCAGGGAGGTGGATCAGACCTTACACCAGTAACCGTTTCAATTCTCTTCTTCTGCTCAAGGATGAGGGGGGTGATGTAGCCACAACAGAGGTGGTTAGAGATGGAAAGGGAGTGGGAGGCAGGAGGCAGGGGCCAGATAGCAGGAAGAACAGGGGAGGACCTGGAATGCAGGAGAATGAGGGGAGCAGTGAATCAGAGCAGGATGGGCAGGGGGAAGAGGGAGGAAAGCGCAAGGAGAAGGACCAGTTGGGAGGAAAGGTAAAGGAGAAGGACCAGAAGTACAAGGAGGATTCAGTAAAGGGAGCTGAGGGTTTAGGCCAGGGGAGCACGACGAGCAAGGAGGAACTAAATGGAGACAGGAAGGAAGGGAGGATGAGCCAGGCTAGTTTAGCAGATGGGGAGAAGGACCAGTCAGCGAGCAGTGAGGGGAAATAGCAAGGTACAGAAGGATAATCAGGAGGAGGAGAGCATAGGATTGGAGGGAGGGGTGGCCATGGTAAAAGGAGGGTGGCATGCCCCCAGATAGGGAGGAACAAGGAGCCAGCTGGGTGGAGGGCCGGTAGAAAGGATGAGGACATGGAAGGGGAATGGAGGAAAAGGAGTGGTCAGAGTGCTCCTGCTGGGGATTCTATGATCAGGGGTATCAAATGGGATAGGGAGGGAGAGCCTGGCCAGTTAGAGCAAGATGCTCCTGGACTAACAGTGCACAGGGCTAAGCACGAGGTATATCAGCTGGCAAAGGACTGTGGGGTTCTCAGACATACTGGTCTACCTGGGTACAAATGATATTGAGGAAATAGAGAGCTAGAGATATAGGCAAGATTCAGGGAGCTCGCCAGGGTCTGTCATGACATAGGATGCACAGTTCCTTCTCAGAAATCCTGCCAGTGCCAAGGGCTAGTGGGGAACACAAAAGGAAAATTAGGAGATAAACCAGTGGCTCAGGGTGGTGTGAGGCCAGAGGGTATGGGTTGATGGGGCATTGGGGAGACCTGGGAGGATAAGGAGCTGTATGCTAGAGATCGACCTACATCTCCAATTTGGAGGAGGAATCCTTAAGTTGAAAATAGAGAGTTCATTGGTGAAAAGTGGGGTTTAAACTTGTGAAGGGGTGGGATGGGAGAAAAGGCTGTCAAGGGGGTGCCGATAAAGGAGGGACTCTGTCTCCACCCCCCCTGGGGACCAGGAGGATTGCAGGAAAAGGCCAACTGGCAAAGTGCAGACCAGGAGAAAACAGAATCCCCATGGGAACACGAGCAGGGGAAATGGAACTATAGGGAAAGGGTGGAAGGTAGTCCTGCTAAATGCCAGGAGCTTGGGCAATAAAATGCCTGAGCTCCAGGCGATGTTAACTGAGGGAGCAGTGGATGTGGCAGCGGTCACTGAGACTTGGGCCACTGCAAGACATGACTGGGACCTGAACCTGGAGGGTTACACTATGTTCAGGAAGGACAGGGGGGAGGGAAGGGGAGAAGGGGTAGCAATGATAGTCAAAAACTGCATTGGCATAGGGGGAGTAGAGGAGGCGGAGAGAACCGTGGAGGCGATTTGGGTCACCTTGATAACAAGGGGGGGCAAGAGAGTAAAAATAGGAGTGGTGTATAGACCCCCTGCCCTGGCGGAGGAGCTGGAAGACAGTCTGGTGGCAGATGTTAGGAGACACTGCAGAATGGGCAGAGGAACGGTGGTGATATTAGGGGACTTAAACATGCCAGGAACAGACTGGGAGACTATGACATCCTCTGTGACCAGGGAACAGAGGTTGTTGGATGTCTTTCAAGATGCGTTCCTAACTCAGCAGGTGAGGGAACCGACCAGGAGGCACTGGTACTGGATGTGGTCCTGGCAGACAGTGACAGATTGGGGCCTGGAGGTAAGGGACCCATTGGCGGGAGTGACCATGCCATGGTCTGGTTCTGCCTGGACCTAGGAGGGGTAGAAGGCTGCACAAAGACAGAAGTAACCGACTTCAGGGGGGCGGATTTTAAGGAAATGGGAAAGATCCTTAAGGAGCATTTGGATGGGATTCGGTCAGACATGGACGCTGATAGTAGGTGGGAAATCATCAGGAGAGGGGTGCAGGATGCTACCAGCACCTGTGCAAGAGTAAGACGAAAATGCGGTAGGGCCCACAAACCCTGTTGGTGGACCAGGGAGGTCCAGGAGGTGGTGCGGGGAAAGAATGCAGCCTATAAGAAATTCAAGTGCTCAAGGAGTGAAAGGGATCAAGGGGAGTACGAGCTGATGGCTAGAAGGGCCACTAGGGTGGTGAGGGCAGCTAAGACAAGGAAGGAGCAGAACCTGACCAGGGAAATTAGGAGAGGGAAAAAGGGGTTCTTTAGATACATTGGAGAAAGACGAAGGGTGAAGGGGCAGATTAGCAGGATTAAATCAGGGGAGAGATGGGCACAAGACCCGGGGGAGCAGGCTGAGGTACTAAATGAGTACTTCACCTCAGTTTTCACCAGGGAAAATGGGGGTGCTGCATCATACATGGGAGGAGACAGAGATAATGAGAAGGGGGGGACCCTTAATGATCGGCAGGTCTGGGGAGAGGGAGGCATCACTGGCAGGTGGGGGAGGCTAAGCAGGGAGAAGAGGTACCAGAAGTGGAAATCACAGCAGAGAGAGTGAGGGAAGCCCTCAGCTCCCTTAAGATGGAGAAAGCACCGGGGCCGGATAAAGCACATCCTAGAGTGCTGAAGGAACTTGCAGATGTCCTGGCGAAACCCCTGGCAGAGCTTTTCACCATCCCTTTGAGGACAGGGTAGGTGCCCCAAGACTGGAAGGTGGCGCATGTAGTGCCTATCCACAAGGGCGGATCAAGGGAGGTGGCAGGGAACTACAGGCCTGTCAGCCTGACATCAGTGGTGGGCAAGGTGATGGAGGGCATTGTCAAGGAGAGGCTGGGGGGGACCTGGATAAGTCAGGGTGCCTGGACGATAGACAGCCTGGATTCATCCCGGGGAAATCGTGTCAGACAAACCTGGTGGAGTTCTATGATTGGGTGACAAGTGCCTTGGACCTGGGTAGACCAGTGGATGTCCTCTTTCTAGACTTCAGCAAGGCATTTGACTCTGTTCCTCACACAGGCCTGTTGGATAAGCTAGGAGAAATGGGGTGGGAAACCAGATGATCAGATGGATGAGCAATTGGCCAGGACTGGACCCAGAGGGTGCGTGAGTTGGTGGGATAGTCTCATCCCCAAGGAGGGTCATTAGTGGGGTCCCACAGGGATCAGTCCTGGGCCCCTTCTGTTCAACGCCTCGTATCTGACATAAGGACAGGAATCAGGAGTGAGATGAGTCTCTTTGCAGATGACTCAAAACTGGGGTGGTGGTGGATGGGGAGGAGGAGGGTGGCCCTGCAGGGGACCTGGAGGCTCTGGAAAGATGGTCTAGAAAGTGGAAGCTGAGGTTCAATGCAGGAAATGCAAGGTACTCCACCTGGGGCCAGAAACCCAGGCCAAGTGTACACCTGGGGAGAAATACTACAAGTCTCAATGGCTGAGAGGGACCTGGGGTGGTGGTGGATGTCAAGATGAACAACTCTGAGACTTGTAGGAGGGCAGCAGCCAAGGCCAACAGGATGCTGGGATGCATCGCTAGGGGGATCACCTCCAGAAGGAGGGAAGTGATACTCCCTCTGTATAACTGCTTGGTGAGGCCGCACCTGGAGTACTGCGTGCAGTTTTGGAGGCCACACTTAAGAGGGACATTAACCTCCTGGAGAGGGTCCAGAGGAGGGCAACCAAAATGATTTGGGGCTTGGGGACAGGACCTTATGAGGAGAGCTCGAAGAGCTAAATATGTACACATTGGAAGAGAGAAGGGACCGGGGACATGATAGAGGTCTTCAGGTACATGAAGAGGGTAAATAGGGGAGGAACAGTCAGGGTGCTTCGAAGGAAGGAGGAAGGGGCCACTAGAGGGCATGGGTGGAAGCTGGAGGGGGGAAGATTCAGGGGAGAAAGGAGGAGGTGCTACTTCACTGAGAGGGTGGTGGAGCCATGGAATGCAGTACCTAGGGGCTGGTGGAGGCAGAGACAGTGGAGGGGTTCAAGAGAGGTGGGACAGGTACAGGGAAGGGTTCTGGAAGCAAAATCCAATGCAGCAAGAATATCCGGAACTGGGAAGGGAGAAGCCAGAGAAGGCGAGGGGGACAGCAAGGTCAGCACCCAGGGTGGGGGCTGACCAAACGAGCAGACACGAAAGACCGATAGGCCTATTCTGCTGGCATTTTAGTATGTTAGTATGTTGATATGTTAGATTGGGTTTTTTTTGTGACTGGAGTGTGATTCAGTGTGTTATTAGTTGTTTATTGTTTACTGTCGTTATACATGTTCTGTGATTGGATGAATGTTGTTTGGGGCATAGTTTATTACAGAGTTTGTAAATGACTTTTTTGGATTTATCGGGCTGTAATGGTAATAACATTTGTTGGTAAGGGTGTTATTTTTTAGTTTATTCATTAGTTTTTGTTAGTAGTTTGTGGGTTTTGTGTGTTATGAGTAGAGTGGTTCTTTTGTGAATGCACTCCGTATTCTCATTTTGGCCTTCTCAGCATGCTCAGCTTTCTCGGCGTTGTCCGTGGAATTTTGCCTAGAAGTACGGGAATGTAAGTGGTATCTTGCTTTTGTAGAAACAGCACAGAAACTTTTCCTTCTCGGTGAGTTTGGCGGCATTTCACAGAGGACAGATCACACCGAGTTTTAAGAAGGTGAAGTTCCATCGTCCAGTTGATATAAATTGTTTCATTTGGTAACTGCTGACAAGAAGTTCTGACTTTGTTTTTTAAGGTTGTGCTGCTTGGCCGACATAACCACTGTTGGAATAACAGGTATGGACATAATAACTGTTAGTATATCTGTCTGAATATATCACAGTGTCTACATCAGTTTCCTGATATTCAGCAGTGGTGAAAATAACTACATTTATTCAGAAAGTTTTTCCTTCACCCCTATTCTATAAATACATATATATATACTGTATATTTAGTGGCGCAGTCGCGCCACTATAGTTAAGGTTCAGCGGTCTGTTACATACTAATGTCAAACGTTTGGGCATTAATAACTTTGGACCCATTCAATGGATTTGCCTGAAATTTGGTATACGTGGTAGGGCTTGGTAGGTCTCATGACTTGTCAAATTGCGTTTTGGTTGGAGTGACAGTCTTTCTATACGAAAGTGCTGAAAAATGCAAAATTATCCATTTTGGAGGCACTTTTTGGGATTCTAAATGTGGCCCTGCACGACCATTTTGTGGTATGCTGCTTTCTGAGATGGTTCATTTGAAAGAGCTTTGGTGGCTGAACATGCCGCTTTTCATTTGGTGAAAGAATATTAAGGCATTCAAAAGTTATGGCACTTTTAAGTTCCCATTATAAGTCAATGGGAAAATTTATATGTATGTTTTGCGAACAAAGAATGGGGTTCTGGCCATCTCGTCCCGCCTGGTGATCAAAGAATTTGCAGCCTCACAGTTCAAGAATCTTTGTCCCCAAGAAATTTCAAAAATTCTTTGATCGTGAGGTCCGCCATCTTGTTTTCAGTTTTTCAATTGGAAAAACACAAATCTCTGCTCAGGGGTCACTTCTGAAGTAAAACTTGGATGGGTTTTACTCAGGGGACTCTGATCTATCAAGCCATGTCTTTGGTTCTATCAAAATTGGTCCAAAAATAAAGTTATTAGCTTTTAAATTCTTCATTCGTGGCTTGCTAACAATTTTTGATCGCGAGCCTGCAAATTCTTTTATTGTAAGAATCTTTGATCGCGATCATGCATTGCGAGTGAGGGACAAGATGGCCAGATTTTAAATTGCATTTTTGTAGCCCAGGGATGCCCTATTTCATTTGATAAGGGTGGGTTTTACTCAGGGGGCTTCATTCTGCCCCATCTAAATAAAAAACAGTACTTTCATTATCCCTGTAGTCTAGCAGCCCCCTCCCCATCATGGCTATGTACATAACGATGCCTGTTATCCCTGGTAGTCTAGTGGCCCCCCAATGAGTATCATAGTTATATGTTTATTTTTTTCTCCATGGTAGTCTAGTGGCCCCCCAATGAGTATTTTATCACTATGTTTATTTTTTATCCTTGGAAGTCTAGTGCCCCCCCCCGGATCTGCACTTCATTATCGTTATTATTGCTATCCTGGTAGTCTAGTGGTCCCCACCCCATCATAATAAAATTAATTTGCATTTGCATATTCTGGTAGTCTAGTGGCTCTCACCCCCACCCAGCAGTGCCAGCCCACCCAGCAGCCCCATCCTTCCCCAGCCAGCGACTGAGACAAGTCTCACTTCACAGCCACATCACCGACTGTGTGTTTTAGTATAGTATTCAAACAGGTGCTCTGAAATTATTTCTGAGCACCTGTTTGAATTGGCACTAGTAATACACACAGCTGGCAAGCTGGCCATGGAGGTGAGAGGTGCCGAATCAGCTCGCTGAAGAGAAGGGTGGGGGTGCTGGGTGGCTGGCAGGGTTGGGTGGGGTGGGGCCACTAGATTACCAGGACATGCAACATGCAAATTAATTTTCTTATGATGGGTTGGGGGACCACTAGACTACCAGGGATAGCAATAATAATGATAATGAGGTACAGATCGGGGGAGCACTAGACTACGAGGGATATAATAAAAATATATAAATAAACACTCATGGGGGGTCACTTGATTACCATGGATAAAAAATAAACATATTAATATGATACTCATCGATATGTACTTTGCCATGATGGGGAGGGAGCCTCTAGACTACCAGGGATAATGAAAAGTCCTGTTTTTTATTCAGATGGGGCAGAGCGGCCCCTGAGCAAAACCACCTTTATATAACTTAATATGGCACCC